>CM027570.2:18320966-19064412 GCA_015852605.2 Populus deltoides | reverse complement strand
AAAGCCAGTAAGTGACAAAAAAACAACATAGAGACAACAGAGGGAAAAATCCATCATCTAAAGAGCCAAAAAAACCCTCGAAACTAAGACAAGATTAACAAACTCACCTACTAAGGCCTGATTTCTCACTTCATCCACATTGGCATATGCTCAAGACAAAAAAACATTTGCTGTTGGTATTTCCTATTGATGTCTTGTGTGAAGAAGAAAAAGGAGGAGAAATGATATGGGGTGCTGCAGTGAAAAAAAGGTCAAAGTGAAGCTTTAAGCCTAGAGTTTAATTGCCTTTCCTTTCCTCATCTTGATGGGTTTAATTACAGGCATGATAAATCTTGAACAATGTGGTTCAAGAAAGTAATAAAATAAATAAAATTTCCAACTCTCATTAAAAGAGGGGCGATTCTGACACCGAGGTGTGGTGTAGGCAAATTACAAAACACTCCGTGGGTTAGGTTCACTGGCTACTGAAATGACAGGTTTGAGGTTTATTGCCGCAATAATCACCCCAAAGGACTGGTTTTGACTATACAGTTACCTCCTTGTAGACGAGTCCCCTGAATTTGACCTTCAGATATTATAATCTTAACTTCTTTATCCAATGGATATTGCATGAGGCTAGGCTTATATGAGCCTGAGGTCAGGCTGATATGAAAAATTGAAATTGGCCTAACATCACAACTGTGGACCATCTTCCATCTTCCATCTTCCATCTTCCATCTGTCAGCCATGGCCAAGCCCAGTGTGCAAGCTATTTCTGGTCATAAGACCCAAATGTCCCATGATGCACTTTAGCTATTGCTCAGAGGCAAGGACTGCAATCTGACAATTTTCCAAAATTTCTAGATCCCACCTGCCATCCAAGCCAAACAATTCATGGTGGCTATTTAGAGGTGTTTTGGGGGTGGAGAGATTTTTTTTAAAAGTATATTTTACTCAGAAAAAATATTAAAATAATATTTTTGAACTTTTAAAAAATTATTTTTGAAAGTCAAGGCTGTGGATCGTTTTTCTCAGCCTGAAAAATATTTATGCGCTGACTGTTGAATTGAATTATTGCGAAGTGTCATTTAACTGAATTGACTATAGACTGCGGATGGTTCGAGCATCAGTACAATAAACATGGCACAGTGGCGCTACAACTCTCCTAAAACCAGGTTCTGGTTTGGATTCTGATGCATGTGTTTAGCACATTTCATCAATGCCTCCCTTTCATCACCCTAAAACAATGAAGCTGCCGTAAGGTAAATTTAGGGTTATGCATGCTTGACCCCATTATTAATTGCGGGCCCAAAGGCAACAAAATGAGGAATCAAGCTACTGGCAGTCAAAACCATTGGCTCTCTGATTGAAAGGAAGAATCATAGGAAAACAGTGACTGATTCCTCAAATCAAATGAGATTGAACACTAACTAATTCCAGAAATACAAGAATAAAAACTGACAATACAACACACCATTGCATTCCACACCCTAAAAGCACAATGGTCAAACCAACAAAGACTTTCAAGCAACCCCTCTAAAGTTTCCCCATATTCCACATAATATATAGTTCGGAAGTTGAATAACCAACCATTGGGTCAGCAATCACCCCCAGCACTCACCAAATCAGTTAATCTTCCATTTCCTAGGTTTGGATGGAGGTCAAATCCACAACTATGATTGTCGGTTCTCAGTTGTTAAGCTGCCACTGCTGCTCACACCACCCACAAGGTTAGATTCCCCCACTCTAGCTGCCAAAGCAAGAACTTCAGGTGACATCTCCCAGCTTCCACTTTTTCTTCCCCAACTCGATCGCCTAGGATGCAATCCACCACGGTCCCCAACTTCATCTACTGTGGTCCTGATATCCGGGGATAACTCGCCTAGTTCACCATCTTTTATGTTCAACCGATCATTGTTGGCAGGTTGTCCTTCGCCATCAGCCATAGCACTCATGTCTCCCCATACAGTTTTCCTACCCATTTCTATGTCACCGACAGCTTTACCCATATTTGGACTCATGAAGCCCCCACCAAGTGTCCGGGTGGGTAATGCAGGTTCCCGGGGCACCTTCGCCCTGAAATTGTTCTTAGAAGGGGGGATACTGGAGCAAAAGATCTCCTTGAAGTTCTCCACAAATCCTTTATAAAAAGGATTTGCCCGCCTATCATAGCGATATCGGAAATTCTCATAAGTGGTCTGAACAAGCAAGGAGAGCATTAGTGAAAGTGTACAGTTGATTACAAGGGAGAGTTCCATTCAGAGAGTGAATGAATGTACTTCTCCATAAAAGAGTTATGAGAAGAGGAACCTTGTTCTCTTACTTGATTTGTGCTGATGAGATACAAATGGAAGGCAGTAAGACCACCGACAAACCACATTGATATGAACGTGTAAACTATTAAAACAATGGAGGAAGGGGTTTTGATCATTGCTTTCCAAGTTGAGATGTTCTCTGATCCCATGATCTTCCTAATGTAGACCCAGCAGAAAGCAAAAACATATATACAAAGAAGGGTCGTTGATAAGACAAACATGAAGAAGAATCGATAATTTCTCTGCACCCAGAAGCATATCAATCAACGTAAGGAGAGATGACACTCAAAAAGACCACCAAGATACCAAACAAAATCCAGCTATTTTCCATGCCAGCAACTTGAGAAAAATTAATTCTAGAAACTTAACATCAGAATCTGCTAGTTTATATACATGAACCATTTAGATTCAATATGTTGATATTTCATTAAGTTTTCAGATTATCAGTAAGAAGTGGTGACCATATGTGTTCAAACACATCAAAGTTTGAGATAGCATCAACAAGAAAGGACTGACAGGTCCATATCAAGTTGAATTTTCCTGGTTAAAGAAAGCAGGACCTAACTTCAAGCTTGGGGTCCATCTAATTGTCACCCTTCAGCAGAAACAGCATTTCAGGAGGAGAGAAGCACTGCAATATAACTACTTATCCTATCCAATTGATAGTGCTGAAGATCATTTTTACCGCTACAGTCACAACCATATAAAAAAAAAGAGGATCACTTACCAAGCCAATACATTGCCCAACCCAAGGGCAGTGATGGTCAAATCTTTCAACACAGTTATTGCATATTGAACAATGCGAGCAGCGAGGTGGTCTGTAAAGCATGCAAGTATCACAATACTTAACCTTCACAGTCATTCCATTGAATTCCACCTCCTTAACACGTGGCAGACGTAATTGTGGAGTCTGACCGGACCCAACATCTGCACTCCCATCAAAGCCTTCAGGTTCTGGTGGATGTGCATTGCGTGGAATTATGCCAGGATCCCTTCCAGATGTTAGCAGGAGAAGAACTAAATCCTGAGACATCAGAGACATTTATGAGCTTCATGTTCAGTATTACAGAAACAGTTTCCCTATCATGCCCAGGAAAGACATTGAAGAGAGATTTCAGGACAGATTTAGAGCTCTCTCCAGGAACAAGATAGCCCTTTACAACACCATCACCATCCTCAAAATTAGGGTAACAAGTGCTTTACATGCATGACAAGAGCTACATAAGTGCACACAGGTCAAAACAGCGTGGTGCAAGGTCTGAAATGCATTGGTTGTAGCAGATGAATCAGAAAAGGCAAAAACAGAATAAAATGGGGGATAATAACTGCACATCCCCAAACAATAAGGACATGGTATGATCCAATCATGGCATTCACATGATATCTTGCTAGACAAGGCCACATAAACTTACATTTCATATCACAAGCTACCCTAGCTTACATGGTAACCCTAACACCAGCCTATCTATATGATATACAAAAGAAAAAATGTAAAAAGGCTTTGGTAGAGACAAAATGAGCATTAACATCTGATGAATTATGTATAATCAGAACACCCTGAAATGAATTATTATGATCAGTTGGCAATTATGGTATAATACTGCAAATACCCTTTTCTAATTCACTTATAAATCTAATTGGATTTGGTTGGTTATTAGTGATTACATAGATGGTCATTCATTGTTAATTCCCTAAAAAAAATTTATATTCCTAACAGTAATCCAATAGTTCCTCGATTGCTTTAAGCATATAATCATGAAATTAAACCTGGACCCATCAAACTCTAAAAAGATATTTCAGTCAAATTGTAACTAAAAATTTATTTTTACTCGCACATTAGTGTAGTTATCTTCCGATCCATTGCAATATTTTAAATTTCTTCTTGTGCTTTGAAAGAAAGTCTTTTGGGTGAAACTTCATAAGATTTGAACCATACATAGTGCAACGATTTTCTTACAAGAAAATACATTTGCTGTTACAGGAACCTCATCTTATGCAGAACAATACCATTCTTATTCAGTTCCAAAATTTCCTTTCCAGGTTCTCTAATGCTAAACATTTTGCCAATGTGATTACCATTGTAAAAAAAAAAAAAATTGTCATAGTTCACATATGCATGGTCAAATCACAAACTCAACCCAAGGTATTATTGATTTCTAATTTGTTATATTATTATTGTCTAAAGTTGGTTGTTATTGTTAATGTTGTTCTGTAAATGACTATTGATAAACAATAATGATATTGAAAAGATCAAAATCAATATATGTTTAATAATTAAATTTCTTGCTTTTATTTTATTTTATTAAGATTCACATGTTAAGAACATATTGTATCACGAGCATCACATGTGATGCAATGAGCTAGTATACAGAAACACTTACAATGATCTATTTCAATTTTTTTCCAATAATATTTAGGTACATGGTATGCATGTGCGCGTGTGACAGAATACATGATATATGTGAATGCATTTATCATTGAAGAGCAACCTCCTGCTTTTTTGGAGATTGGTTAATTGACAATACCTAGAATGCTATGCAAAGGATTTGCTTGCAACAAGTATGATCATTATTCATAATAAGAAGAGTCTATGCAGTAAAAGCAAAGCGAACATGGTAAGAAGAGGCAACAAACTAGGCTAGAGACAAGCTGGGGTTATGTATTGGATATTCAATGAGATTGCACAGAAAACTTCAGAATGGTAAGACACAGCACATCGACTCACTATCCTCTGCCAAAACTGGTGAAATGGTGACACGTAACAGCATAATGCTATATAATAAACCACCAAACATTTATTCCTCTTGAAAACTCGTCATTCTAAACAACTAACAAAATCAAGAAAGTACCTCAACAATGCACACCCTTGAAGCAATATCTTTTACAGAAGACATTCATCCACTAAACCTGCTCTACAAATTATGATAATCAGTTCCCACAACTCACACCTCTTATCCCCAATCTATATGATTAAGCAATATTTCCTATCCTGTCCAGCTTACAAACAGCCTACTGTATATTTAACTTATGCTCTAAATTTCAGCATGGACAAATCTTAATGCCTACCCTTGAACCCCCACCATAACAACCCCCTTTTTTCTCCTGCCATCTTCTTTAGATGGATGAACAAGACTGGTTAAAATTGTGCTTAAATCTTTACTGGTGGCTCTCCAATAATCCCTGGCAGTGTACCAAAATAAAAACTACCCCATCTGGGTTCTCTGATATCTGAACCACATGCCAGAATTGGCTACCACTGTTGCCAAGAGGCTTTGAGGCACTCGCCTAGGCGCTCCGGTGAGGCCATGACGCCTTTATTAGCCTCAGGCGATGAATTTCAATGAAGCGCTGCCAAGGTGAGCGCCCTGTGAGTGGGCACCAGGCATTAAAGCGAGCACCTGCTTGAAATACTTCTTTTTCTGTTGGATTTTTTTTTAACTGATTTATGTTTTGACCTATTTGACTATTTTTTAATTTACCACGAGAAACAACTTAGGGGTAGTTTTGTAAGAAAACAAAGTTTAGGATAAAAAAGAATAAAAAATAATTAAAGTGGGAGACATTCAAGAAAGGACACTTGAAGAGAAACACAAACCACACTTTGCGTTGAACAGAGTCAGAGAACAACAGCATAAGAACAGAACAAGAAAGCATGGATGAAGATGTTTTTGAAGATTAATGAATAATGATTATGATAATTAAGTTTTCTTTTTAATCTATTTAGCTACATACTACTTTAAATTATCTTATTTTGTTTTAAGGGTGAGAAATATAACTTTATACAACTATGTTATGGTCATTTATATTTTCTTTTGATTTTCTAATAATCAAATCTTAATTGGGAAGATATATATTTTAGATTTATTTAATATAATATAATACAATACATATATTTTCTTTTAATCTATAGCATATCGCCTTGGTTCATTCAGGTGTGCACCTAGTGCCTCGTGTGCCTTTTAGCGCCTTTCACCTTTGAGAACACTGTTGGCTGCTATAATCTTCACCAATATAATGAAGGGGGGGAAATACAGGGTCAACAAAAACATTGTTGAAACTGCTATTTTCGATTACAAGGTAAATTAAACATGTAAAAGGAATCTAAATGTGTTTGCAGAGAGAGTGGGAGTGGGAGTGGGAGTGGGGTGTGTGTGTGTGTGTGTGTGTGTGTGTGTGTTGAGCAAGAGAGAGAGAGCTCACATAAATAGTGAACACGACAGCAACTGCCATTATTGATATTCCCCAATCATCTGAAAAATCATCCATCAGCTTTCTGGCGACAAAGATACAGAATAGTGCTACTGGAGCAACAATCAGGAATACAGTCAATGCAAGCGATCTTACATCTGGTCCAAAAATAAACCTTCCTTGAAGAAAAAATATCTGCAGAAGAACATAATTCCAGTAAGTTCTTTGGAAAAAAATTGAAAAAACTCTGCATTCTTAGAATAAGAATGCAATTGTGGTCAATGCTGACTCTAAGTCCTGGGATCAACTAAAGTCTCATCATAAGCACGTTGGAAGCTGAATACTACACTTACAGTTCACCAATCTCAATTTCACATAGTTTGCCACATGGTCAATCAACCACAATTCAATCAATATCAGTTTCACTAACATTATATCACTATTTACAATGAGAAACAGGGTTAAGAAGCTCTCATTTATTGTAAGAACTCAACCAGTTCTTGTTCAGCATCTAAAACCTCTGAATCAAACAATCAATTATGCATGTGATTTTCCTATTTCATCTTTCTTTATTTCTTATTCTACTTTTATTGTCAAATTTCTACTAATCCCAAAGGAGGTAGCATAGATTTATAGCGTGCAGAAGAATAAGTTCATGGATTCCCAACAATCATTTCAATTTCCGATGTAACAGAGAGCAAAATGAGAATCACAAATATTAAATAAACACAAAAAATAATTGCACTTCCACTGGGTGGTTATAAGACCACCCCTGATTTAAGAAAAAGCCAAATCACCCCATTACCATTCAAACAACCCTGAAACTTAAGCTACCAATTTTGAAGTCAAAACCACATCACATATCATTTTTTCCCATCAATCTCTTCGAACTTCTTGTTAGTTTTACTCGCAAAAGTGCATTTGTTTCCCGGGTGCTGAATCTTATCATCACGATATTGACTTAAACAATCCCTTTCCATTTAATTAAAGGCCAAATAACTACAAAACCGAGTTCAACCTTGCCAAATATAGCTGATAATTGGTACACTCAATATTTTACTGAAAGGGGTTCATCAAAATTAGATTTTTTGTTGTTGCTGTAAACATTAACTCATCTGAAACTAGCATTTGTTACATTTTTTTTTATTTGACATGTACAGTTAAAAGTAGCTCTAAAGTCTGCATCTTTTCTTTCTTTTTTTGCTGATTCAGATTCTCATTGAAAAGAAACAGAAAAGGTGTAACAAAATATGAGAATATTGGCATCTATCAGTCAATAAAAGGTTTAAGAACACAATAGTGAAAGAAAAATGATAAATGAGTGACTTACGTTACTGCCTTTCCAAGTTTGATAAACCCGCAAATCACCCGACCCGACTCCATTGGATCCAGTGTCCGATGATCCCTTTGGTGGTGGCACCACATACATTTCTCAATCGAATCTCTCTCTTCCTCTATCTCTATCTCTAAAACTCTCAATTCAAATCCCTCATAAACCCTATAAAACCATTAAAAATTACAGCTTTGACAAAGACTCTCTCTTTATTAGGCTTTCATCAACGTGGTGGGGCGGCTGCCGGCGGTGGCGGGGGTTTTCCAGGTTTGTTCGGGAGTGACAGAAGGAAGGGGAGGGAAGAGTTTGATGTGGTGTGATGTGTATGTGTGTGCATGTGTATGTGGTAGCTTAACAGGAATGGAGAGAGGCTGATGTGGCGAGAAGTGATTGCATGTGGTTGAGTAAGATAGACCGGGGTAGTGGTGGACCGGGGTTGGTTGGTTTTTCAGCTAACAGGGAAACAGAGAGGTGTGGTTTTCACTCTGATTTCTTTTTATCTTTTTTTAACATTTAATTATTATTATTTAATTCATTTATTTGAAATATAAAAACTAATTTAAATCGGGTTTAAAAAAACGAATGACTTTATAAACCATCTCACGACTTTGTTGATCAGGCCACAATCCATATTAACTTTTTATTTTTTAAAATAATATTATTTTAATTAATTCTTGTTAATTTATATTAACCTGAATAAAAAAATTCAAGTTTAATTATTTTTTTAATTTAATATTAATGTCCGGATGAACTTTAACGCATACTTTCTGCCTCCCACTTGAATACTTGCTGGATTATTCACTACTTTTGGTTTGATGATTCAACTTATCTCTCTCCAATTTTCAACTTGGCTAAGCCATTGTCATTTGTCAAGTTTCAGTTTTTTTTTTCTTTTTATATTTTTTTTTCTATGTTTAATTTAAAGTTTGTTTGATATCACGTTAACGGTTATTTTTTAAAGTGTTTTAACTTAAAGATACATCAAAATAATATTTTTTTATTTTATTTTTTATATCAATATATCAAAATAATTTTAAAATATAAAAAAAATTAATTTTAAAGCAAATTTTTTTTTAATTTTTCTTAAAAATACTTTTAAAACACCAAAATAAATCATCACACCTAAACTAAAAAACTCATCCAGTTTCTTTTTTCTTTATCTTGATTAAGAATATTTGCTTCCTTCCTTAGATTTCCAGTTTCAAACCCTGAAGTAAATATTTTAAAAAATTTATTAGAATACACTAGTTGGATGTGAAAATAAGTCTTTAAAATCAATATTTTGAACATAAAAACAAAGTTGAATTGAATCACGCCTTACCCTCTCATGAAATTTTTTATTCATAACTCTATCTTGTAATTAAAGAAGAAGAAGAAGAAGAAGAAGAAGAAGATGATGAACACGAAGAAATCAACAAGAAAATCCAACCACGACAATATCTCCAATTTAACCACTCTAGCAGCCCCGTAGAATCATACTTAGATGTTTGTAGCACATGAATATGAATCTCAGATACCTTTCAGATACTTATTTCAAGTGGTTTAACACTTGTTTTCCTTAAATAAGATTTTGAATTTAAATTTTATTAAAAAAGCTTTAGTTTTTAGTATGTCTTTTCGGTTCTTCGATCAGATTAGTTGGAATTCAGTTGTTTTCTAAACACAACCGGGATTTAGACCCCAAAAAAAATTCAGATATCTGGTCTTCTCATGGGTCATTTTCTAACTTCATTTCTGGAAAAAAGTTATCTCTCGTGTTCGTGGAGCTAAATCTCACAGTGGGGATCCATGCTAAAGTTCTTTCTAGCTCAAGAACAGTTATCTCTCGTGTTTGAGCTACACGGATCGATCTTCCATGTAATTATGTGTCTTTCCAGTTAATATTGTGTGCCAGAGCCTCAAAAGAGAGGTAACCTACTTTAATTATCAGTTGTGTAGCCTACGGTTCTATGCAATAAGTAGTTGTTACTTGAAGAAAAATTTAGCTCAACGTACCTTGACTGTGAAGCTTGTGATTCCAGACTAGCAGGCTAGGTAGTGCCCCTTCAGCTGGTATTTACTAAGGATTAAGCAATATCTTACGAGTTGGAGCTGCACGCTCTTTCTTTTTATCCAGAAAAGTAAGTATGAAAGAGAATTACAAAATCTTGAGATAAATGGACGAGGCACCATTAATCAAGTAAAAGAACAAAATTTGTTTCTTTTTAACAAAATTATTAAACCCCGCTACTCCATGATCCAATTCAACTCTTGCTTTACAAGTTTAATCCGGTCGACTTAAGCTAAACTAAAATAATATCGTTTTATTTATAAAAAAAAATATCAAACCAAGTTTTGAAAGGTTTTTAACCTAGTTAAGGCTTGACTCATTGGATCAACTAGGTCAACTCTCATCTAGTTTAATCTAAAACTAGTCTTGTATCAAAGACTGGGGTAGCTAGTCACTGAAATGACCCATCAAGCTAGGTTTAATAATACTGTTTTCATTGAAATAACTCTTCAAACTAGGTTTAATAACACTGCTTTTGAAGGTTTTAGTTTAGACAATAATTTATTAATTACTAGACGTGGGTTAACACTACGCCACGGGGCTACATTGTTTTTTTAATATATATAAAATAATATTTAGGTGTTGTAAGCGTGTTTTAAAGAAAGAAAAAATATATATATCTCGGGTTATAAACCCGATTATATTAAATAAGTTGGTTTTATTTTAATTAGATGAAAAGAATTAGCAATGATAGCAAACAAACCAAAAAATTAAAAAAAAATGATCAAAATAATATGGAAAAAAACAATGTAGTTTTATTTTTAGCCAATTAAATATAAAAGAATGAATTGGATAAAACATGGACAAAAAAACATGGCTCGATTTAACCCGAGTTAGTATGACAAATATGAACTTGGGTAATAAGAAACGAGTCAACTTGGGTAAACTCTTCAAACCTGCGATCCAAGCCATGATATTGAGGCATTCCAATAGAAAATAAATCAAAGGAAATAACAGAGCCCATTTTTTTTTTTAAAAAAGTCGATTGATGAAATCAGAAGAAAGAATAAGTAAAAAAAAAGAATAAGGATGTTAATCCGCATTAACTGTTCAAACTCATGACTTAAATTATTAGACTAGAAGCATTATACATGAAAAAATCATGAAGCCAAATATTAAAGGAAAAAATTAAAGAAAAAAATTAATTATAGAAAAGGACACAAAACAAAAGTAGAAATTAAAAGAATGGGGATAAAAATTTAAAAAAAAAGATAACAAAATCGAAAAGAAAAATCACTTTAATAAAACGACTAAAAAACTAAGGACCAAATTAGAAAAAAATAATATACCATAAATTTAGATTGAAAGTTAAATTGAAAACCAATAAAACTTTTACAAAAAATCCAAGAAAAAAAATAAAATTCAAAAGAATAAGGTCTTGGAAAAAATAATATATCACAAATTGGGATTAAAAGATGAAATTAAAAACAGATAACACTTTTACAAAAAGACCAATAATAAAAATAAAAAAATCAAAAGAACAAGAATTGAAGTTGAGTATCAATAACAAAAAGAACCAACCTATAGGTTTTTAGATAGAAAATAGGAAAGAAGGAAAAAAACTCCACCAGTGATAAACCTCCCCACCATTGTCGGCAAGCATCATACCAACAAGAAAAGAACACATCAACACTTCAGCAACATGATGGAAGGGTATTTTTTACCATTGGAAAGCGCTGCACGCGCTATCATAAATATGTGGGCGCCTCTTATGCACTGGCACATGCGCTGCAGTTGCCAACAACTTTTTCAATTTAAATAATAATTTATCCTTGTTAAAAAAATTAAATTATCTTTGATGAACATGATACTAAAAAAAAAAAAACAGAGTGAAAGACCAAAAGTCCCCTAAATGTATGATTTATTTTTTTATTTAAAATATAAACTTATTATTTTAATATATTTTAAAAAATATAAAAAATAAAAAAACCCTTATACTAAATTTTTCAGAAATTCATCTTGGAGGGTAATTATACTCTTACAATGACAATGACAATGAATAGTAAAATATGTTTAACTGTTGTTTTACATTTTTTGTAATTTTTTTTTTAACAAAAAGAGAGATCTGAATGCAAAACATAAATTATATTTCATTCATTTTGTACATTATCTGTATTATAGATATGTGGTCTAATTTGTTTGTCCCATGAAGCATTTAACGGGATTTGGTCTTGATTATCTATGAATCGGTGAAGTTTTAATTGAAAGATAGTATTTTGCTACATATTTGTAATTTGATGGACTCTGAAGGACTATTCTGCTACATAGGTTTAGTATATTTAAATTCCTTCCTGGTTCTTATAGTTTTTAAACATTTCATTTCAGTCCTTGATGTCAAAATATGTTTATTTTGGATTTTCTTTATAGTTTATTCAAACTTATGAATGCTTCAATATTTTCATTTATAAATTACTGTTGGCTCTAATTTTATATACGACTTTAAAATCACAAATTAGTTGGTAATTATTATATATGTATACTTATATTTAATTATTTATCATGAATACACTAGAGTTGTTGATATGGATTTAATTAATATGGTCAAAATCTAAGAAATTAATAATAAATAAATAACATGGTTTTAATTAAAAAAATTTAAATTTATCAGGTTAACTTAATAATCTAATTACTTGAATTTTAAATTGCTTGAAATTGGATCCAAGATATGACAACCATTCAAAAATAAAATAAGAGCCGTTTGTTTTGCATTTCAAAAATTTTTTTGAAAATTTTCTTTACTTGAAATTATTTTATTTTTAGTGTTTTTATTTTAATGAGCTCATGTTAAAAATAATATTTTAAAATAAAAAATATTATTTTAATATATTTTTAAATAAAAATACTTTAAAAAACAATCTTTATATATTAAAAAACTAATAACATGGATTTGGTAGCATCTCTCATGTAACATAAATAGACGAAACAGCACGAAAGTGAAAAATAAAAAATCCAAGCAAGCACAATGATGACACCATGCTCGTGGCATTCACAGCCATGATGCACTCACCTGGAAGTGTGCGCACTGAGCATGGGAATTTGCAAAGTCAGGTGGGGCTGTAGCTTTTGTGCAAGCAAAACCGGCTCACTTCCAGCCAAATCCAATAATAATAATAATAATAATTCCCTCTTCTATTTAATTTATTTTGCAGCGGCTCCTTCATGTAAAAGCTGTCGGTTCATCATGGCTATGAGCTTAACTTATGGCTCTTTCAGATGAATCGAGCATGGCATTAACTCAGGTGTTACAGTGATGATTATGTTTTCTTTTTCTTCCTTTTTATAAATGGATTTCATTTTTCTTTTTTCTTTTTTTTTTTCCATTAAGAGAATGTTCGAACTAAAAGTGACCCACAAGCTGTGTAGCACCGCAAAGGACCCCTTAGAAAGGATTTAATCGGAAAGGGCCGGGTCCAATTTACATCAATACATGGCCCTAAAAGTCATACACAAGCCCATTAGCATCCAGACTGCCTAATTGGGCCATAATGGGCGTCCAACATCAATTACTACTTCCATACTAAAATAAATTAATATTGATATATTCAGTTACCCCCTCTTGTCACTTTTTTTATATATATATATAAAATTATTCTTCCTTAAATTTTTTAATATTATATAAAATAATTCTCATGCAATTTAATTTTAAAATCAAATTAAATAAGGATTAGGATAAGAAAGTTTCAAGGTTATCTTATTGGTTTGAATTTATTAAAAATGTAAAATAACTCTCTATGTAACCTAAATATTTTTTATTATGTTCATTTTTTTTTTTACATTCTAACAAATTTACAGAATTAAAATTCTTATAAAGAAAAGAAACATTTAGATATACAATTCTTTTTGTTTTTATGGCACATAACCCCTCCATGGAGTTTGGTACTAATTGAAGGAAGCTTAAACATGCAACTATGAGTCCTAGGAAAAACTGAAGGCATAAATTGCATTTCCAATTTCTTTCTAAAAAATAAAACTAGCAAATTATGCCTAACCTCAAGTTCTGCAAAACATTTTCGAGTTGCCAACACTTATTGCAGCTAAATCTCCGAGTAAAGACATTGAATATATTGTTTTTGCAACATTTTTTTGAATGATAGCGAGATTTTTCTTTACCATGCATGCAACTTCTGCCATACTTTGATCCACCAGCTTCTTTACCATGTATTGCTTCATTACTTTTCTTTTATTTTTAGATTCTTCATTTTGTTTAAGTTTGTTTTTAGACTTATTTTAGGTGTTGTAAATATTTTAAAGAGCTTATTTAAGGTGTTTTAAATATCTTAAAGATTCTTATAGAACTATGAATTAAGATTCTTTTGTTCTATTCTATTTCAATTATTAATTTATTTTCTCTTGTTATTGTTCTATTGCTTGTGCTTTTGCATGTATTATAGTATGTTTTCTCCAAATGAAAAAAAAAAGGATAATGATTTTGTTTTTCAAATAATAATAATAATGATGTGGGTAAATTATAATAAAGTATTGTGAAATTATAGAGATCATTTAAAAGTTAAGATTTAACAAAATCCCTCATGTTTAAAAACAAAATCACATAAATCTTATTTTATTCCCAAATTATTTACGTGTAAAGATTTTATACACGCTTTCCTAGAAGGAAAAAAACATAAGAGAAAACAAAAAACATCAACACATAAAGTACTACAACACATAAAGTACTACTACTGTACACGGTTGTATTTTCAACAAAATCTAGTTGTTGTCTTAGATGACGTCAAAAGAATTAAAGTTTATATTTTTCTGTAAAATTAAGATATTGGAAATGTTCTATGAACTTTTGAGCGAGTGAATGATTTTCATTACTTTTTAAAAATAAAACATTTCTGCCACAATTTAGATTCCTTGATACCTGGTTTTAACTGTTAATTTGTCATCGTATGCTAATGTTCTTGGAGGATTTATTTTCATTTTGATTTGTAATAACATGTTGTCCATGAAATATCACCATTAACTTGGAAATAGCTTGGTTTGTTGAGTTTTGAGTTTTTGTACACTGGTTTTGAATTGTCCATTTAGTATAATTAAGTAAGAAATTAAACAAATGGGGCAACGCAGAAAAATTCTTTATTTGTAGAAGGAAATGGAATAATGTAGTATGAATTAAAAAAAAATGCCATAATTTGATGACGTATGTTAATGTTTTCACTTGATAATTAAGTAAGAAAGTTCATTAAACAAATGGGGCGACATAGAGAAAATTATTTATTTGTAGAAGAAAATGACATAATGTATTTGTTGGAATAAAAAATGGCATAATGTATTTCTTAATTATATGTAATTATTTAATTGGTTTGGTTTCACAACTTAGCATTCAGTGTAGAATCTTTTAAGTTATTGATTTGTTTCTGCTCTTTTTTTTGTTTTTAATTTGGATTGTGATAATATGATATATGAGGATTTTTAGCATAAAAATTATTTTTCTTAGTTAATATAATTTTTATTTAGTTTAGGAAAATATTTTTTTATGGTAATTTTATTTTTTTTCCTATTTAGTATAGAAAATCAAGTATTGAGATTGATGATTTTGTTTTTTCTAATTTGACTTTTATTACTTTATTTTATTTTGGGTTTTTAATTTATTTAGGTTGGTTTTTGGATTTATTTAAAGTGTTGTAAACCTATTAAAGAGGCATATTATTATAGAGTTTTCTCTTAAGCAATAAAAGCACAAATTAAGGTTCTTGTGTTCAATCCTATTTTCTCTTGCTATTTTTCTATTGCTTGTTCTTCTGTATGCACCAATTGGTTTCAGAGTCCAATAATTCTAGATTATTGCTTATCATGTGCTGCAATTCTATGACTATTTGTTTGTTTGTTGTGTGCTCATAACAACAATAGTAGGAAGAAGTCGTAGAGTAAGGTATGGTCAAGAAGTGGATGAAGAGGTTCTCCCTTGAAAGATAAATGTTTAGGAGCTCATGATAGAGTACATGCAGAGGTAGATCACATAGTTGACTTTTTGTTTGGAACAAAGAAACCTACCAGGATAGGGCTAGGATAATAGTGGTCACGGATCCCTAGGTAGTACCGTAAACCCATTCCAGAGTTAAGAGTAGATGAGGAAGTCTCTTGATTGGGAGGAAAACAAAACTGAAGATTTTGGATTTCATATCAAAATTCATGAATTTGCAGGAGCTCTACAGGCTGAAGAGTTCATAGATTTGTTGAACGAGTATCTTAGTATAATGAGATTCCATAATAGATGAGGGTGAAACTGATTGCGATCAGATTGAAGGGTCAAACTTCTTCCTGGTGGGAATAGTTAAAAAGGTCATGAGAGAGAAAAAAGGAAGTCAAGATTCAATGATTGAGACAAGATGAAGAAACACTTGAGACAAGAAGATAAATCTTTCAATAATTATACTAATGAGTTCTACCAATTAATGGCTAGAAATGACTTGGTAGATACAAAAGAGTAGTTGGTGGTGAGATATTTGAGTGGTTTACGGTGGTCCATCCATGATGTATTATGTTTGTGGCCTTTGCGAGTATTTTTTATAGAGGCATATCAAAGGGCTTTGACATTTGAGAAACAAAAGGATATATAGGGTAGTTAGTAAGAGTTCTTGGAGTGATCAATACAACAATGAAGGACCTAACAATAATCAAAGGCCAACCACCCCTAAAGCCAAACTTATTCAACAAACTCAACAGATAACAGGATAGAGTATATGTCAGGGTTCTGGTTTAACATTTCAAATTCATTGTTATAATTGTGGTGAATTAAGACATTGTGCTAATGAGTGTAGCAAAATAGAAAGTTATTCGAGTAATAACATGTTGATAAAAGAGCTTGCATATGATGTGGTCAATCTTATATATGATGACTCGAATAACAGTCAAAAGATTCTGTATGGAGATGGTAGTGTTAACCTAGTCATCTGAAAGAGTTGTCGTTTCCCAATAATGATTCAAATAAAGATCAGCTTCACATCAACATCTTCCACTCGATGTGTATCATAAAAAATAAGATCTGCAACTTAATAGTAAATAGTGAAAGTTGTGATAATATGGTATTTGCAGAGGTAGTAAAGAAGCTCAAATTGAAAACCATGAGCCACCTTATGCCCTACAAGATGACTTGGGTGAATAAAGACACCAAGGTAATTGTGGATAAATGATATCTCGTTTTATTTTCTCTAGGTAAGAGATATTTTAATAGTGTTTGGTGTGATGTGGTGTCTATGAATACGTGTCATTTACTATTAGGCATGCCATGATAACAAAATAGAAATATTGTTTGTGACAAACGACATAATATATATACCCTGAGTATAAAAAGAAAATATATAGTATTGGCACCCACAAGAGAAGATGGTTGTTGAAAGCAAGAGTAAAAATATATTTTTTTTATCTAGAATTACAGGGAAGGAAGAAAATAAGGTGGTTCTGAATAATATAAGCAAGTACAATGCGGAATACATCATTCACGATTAGTAATGATTCTATTAAGATTGAAGGTGTTTTGGAGATTAATTATTATTATTTGTGATTTAGTTTTAAAAAATATTTTTTTATGGTGATTTTTTTTTGTATTTAGTTTAGGAAACCAAGCATTGCGATTGATAATTTTAATTTTCTTAGTTTGTTTAAGATTTTTATTATTTTTATTTTATTTTTAGGTTTTTAAGTTTGTTTAAGTTTGTTTTTGGGCTTATTTAAGGTATTGTAAATATCTTAAAGAGACAAACCATAATAGAGTTTTCTTTTAAGTAATAAAACTACAAGTTAAGGTTCTTTTGTTCTATTCTATTTCAATCATTAATCCATGTTTTTCTTGTTATTTTTCTATGCTTTTACCTTTGTTATAATATGTTTTCTCTAAATGAAAAAAGGGATAATGATGGTTTTTTTTTCAAAAAAAAAATTAATGATGTGGGTAAATTATAATAAAGTATTGTGAAATTATAGAGATCATTTAAAAGCTTAAGATTCGACAAAACCCCTTGTTTTATCACATAAACCTTATTTTATTCCCAAATTATTATTTAAAAATATAGTTATATTAAAATCTTTAAAGAATAAGATAAAAATATAAAAAAGGGACATTTTTTAGTACAGAAACAATATCAATTACTATTTATCTCTGGTCATTTTTTTAATATTGTTTTTCTAATTTGTATTTTAATTATTTTTTAAGTTGTACTTAAGGATATTTTAGATATAATAGAGAATTTAAGCCAAATCTTCAAAGTTCCATGACTCCTTGGAGACATTAGCCATTCGAATCATCATGATTGTTGGGATGGTGATACAGGAAAACTGACTGTAGAAAGCATGGAGAGCATTCTCCAAATAAATAATTATTCTACAATTACAAACGATGTAATAACATAAATGACATATATATAATCACTCTGTTGAGGTAGATTGATGTGCTAAATAATCAAAGGTTTATGTTGATGAGAACAAGAACTTAGCAATGTCTTATGATGCTTGAATTATGAGAAACTGAGCAACAGAGATTTGTCTTTCGAATGCTTAAAGAGTGATGAGTTATCTAATTGAGTAAATTTGATCCTCTAAAAACCATATGTCAAAGCACAATGGGTGTTGCAAATATGAGGGAGAAAATATAATTAACGTATCACATAAAACTTGTATAATTAGTCAAGGCATAATTATATTAAATAATATTTAATCATGCTTGTTCTTTATTATCTTAAATGTACCTTAATTTCATAAATAATAATGAATAATGTTTGTTATTTAATGTCCAAGTACAAAACAACTCTTATGAAGATCAATAGAATGAATATTTTTTTTTGAGTGAATTTAATTTCGAGATCAATGAAAAAAAGATAAATTTTTTTGTCTCTAATCATTTTTTTTATTCAAATGAAGTGTCTGGGTCAGTTTGCGCACACTTCAACTAATGCTCATAAGTCATGAAATTAACAACCAGATAAACCTTTAGTGACATCAATATTAATAATCATAGGGCTCGAACATGAGATTATAGGAGAACAAACTCTTTGATTTTAAACTCTTTTCATTAGATTACTTATAAATGATTGTTCATCAAGCTCTTTCCATTAGACGAATTATAAATGATTGTCCCTCCCTAACCATTTTAGTCCTTTAATGTGGAGGATGAACACGTTTCTCGACAAGCAATTGTTCCCCCACAAGTATAATATTATCTTAATATGTGAATATTATAAATTATTTGATTACTAATATATTATCTCATCTTGTCTAAGCTCATGTTTCAATAAAGAACTTGTTTTTAAAGAATAACCAAGCCATAGAAAAACCCGCATTCAGGCTAATTATATTCTAGCCCAAGACACATTCGTGAAAAACCGAATTCAGTCTAAGAATTTTATGACTTCATCATTTATTATTATGTTGATGAAACCAATTTAGTGTATTACTTAAATATCATTTATTATTATATTGATGAAACCAATTTAGTGAATTACTGAAATTTCTGACGGTCCCTTTTTCTCTTTAATAAAGAGAATTTTTCTTAGATTTGTTTCAAAGCAAACTATCAATTGATTCCGTGGGGAAAAAAAGCTCAGATTCTTCTCTAGTGCCTAAGAAGCTCCATCATCTTAATACATTTCAGTGTTTTCTCCTTGATGCTCTCTAGTACATTGACAAGCTCCATCAAATCTTGCCTTCTGGATCTCTTTACTGAGTTCCTCAACTATAAGAATGGAATCCAACAAAACCGTTACAAAATTAATGCAGTGTTCACCGTATTTTTCTTTGAACTGCAAAATGACTGAAGATATTTTTCATCAATTGTGCCAAAACCAGATAGTTTGATACCGAAAGCTTCTAGCCTACGGATATCACGTGGAATAGGAGATTGCCAAAGACCATCCCACCAAGCTGGAGGGAGAAGTGGCGTGTGAGCACATTGGTTGGACTGGTTTTGGCAACTCAATGGACCAGCAAACCTGTTCCAAACATGTCCCCAGCCAACCTGTAACCTTAAACCATCTGCTAGCAAATTACTTTGGAAGCTGCTTAAGAACGAAAAACTGGAACCATTAGAGTTTTCTCCTGCAAAGAGAAATAACCATTAAGTTACAGAAGAGTTTATTTAGAAGGATGGCCCAAATAAATATATTAGATTGAGGAATCATGAGTAAAAGAATACCAAGGTGGTTGGCCGCGGCCAGTGCTGCAATTAACTGGGCATATGTAGTCCCAACACGCCTGTGAGCCCCAGAAACAACAGCATGTTTCGCACGTGAAGCAAGGAAGAAGTCCACAAATGCAACCCATCTGGGTGCAGGGCCCCAATCCTTTATCCTAAATTCTAAACTATGGGATGTATTAACAGCGCGGGAGATATTTCCTTGGAAATGCTTATAATCAAAATGGAGAACCTGAAAAGGTACATCTGAATGAGATCACATGAAATGGAAGGTTTTAAACGTTTGAAAGATGCTATCTCAAGATTTTGAATCAACTCAATCAGTAGTGGTGCAATTAACCATGCATGTATAGTCCCAAACACCTCTGGAGCAATAGAGGTTTGAAACCTTTATTGTTCAATTATCAGCATCAGAGGAGGTGGGTATGAATAACAAAAGGTTAACACTTTAATAAGGTTAAGCTGATTATTGAACAACAAAGGTTTCGAAAGAACATGTATAGATGGCATGTATTCTAATATCACGAGTGAAGAATTGCCATTGACAACATGATCTGACATAGTGAGTTAATTACCTCTGCAAATTCACTTATGTTTGGAAGAATGCTTTTCACAAAAGAGGGGGTATCTGTTACTAAAACCACTCTAGGTCTTGAAATCTGGTGTAGCTTGCGCAGAGCTCTCCTGATGCAGTTCAATGCTGCCTGTGGAGCTCTCACAGACCTGCAATATAGGACCCAACTCACATAATGACACTAATCAGTTCAAAATTCAAATTATATCCTAAGTACATCAAGATAATTCTTGGCATCCGAAGAATATTTTTTTGTCTGCATGTATACAAATATTTGTGTCTCTGTCTTTTTGAATTGTGCATATTAACATACATGGCATACTTCTGTCTTTTGAAGAAGAATTTCCAATTTCATGGTCCACAATGTTACGAAAATCATTTGTTTTTTTCGAATCTATGTTACTTAAACAAAATCCACACTAATTGTATGCACATATATCTTTGTTTTTGCTCGGGCAAAAATTGTAGATGATGCATCTCTGTTTTCAAGTTGCAGTTTATCACGTGATTGCTTATCTGAGGGACTTCCAGATGCACCAGATACACCAAAATAAGCCATTGAGGAAAAAAAAAAAAAACCACTTACTAATGATCATTAAACACTACATTTAGCTCAAATAATGTAGTACTAAGTTAAAGCTTTAGCGGTGATTCCAGGGCAAATCTTTTCCTAGCAACAATTATCTTATCAATCATAATGGGTTAAGCCTGCATGTCTTCCGATTCAGGAGTTCACAAACAGTTCTTTAGCAATACCTGTTCATAAGCATCCGCATGTGCAAAGAAATATCAGGATCCACCCCATCATGAAGAACCCAATTGACCACTTCCTCAACATTTTCTGAAGGTGATATCAGAATTCTCATCAGCTCCCCAAAAACATTTGGGCGCGCCTGGAGTTGTTCAGGCTGTCCAAACAATTTAGAAGCAACATTCCTCATCTCAGGGTGTACATTCTTCAAGAAAAATTGACTGGCCACAGCATCAGTTGTGTTCTGAAACCTGCAGTCCAGTAGTTAGTAATCAACTAATAGCACCAAGAATGAGTAAATAAATATAAGAAGAAATTCTCATTTTACCATATGATAGGTTGGTCCCATTTCCTCCAATTGCTACAAAGCACATTGGTTTTCGTTGGCTTCCCAAAATCATCAATCCTCATAACCAAATGCCTTTGATAATTCTTTACGCAACCATTTCTTCTCCACAGATGCTTAACTTCTTGCATCGTAAAGGAATGATTTGAATACGAAATATAATCCCCAAAAGGATACTTACCCCTGAAGGATAAAAGTAAAGTAAAACATCAATCACCACACCAACAATACAAGCCACTGGTGATAATTTTGACAGCAAAAAGAAAGGGTAAGTCAAGGCTTGAGAGAGAAAGAACCAATAATATGCCTGGTTTGTCCAATGATCAGCGAACGATTCAGCATTACGCTCAATGCTGCAGCAGTCAAGATCTTGTACATTTCATTCCCTAAACCTGCCTCCGATGCTTTCGCCAACACAAAACCGTGTCTGCAAAACTGCTCTGCTGGAAGATCTCGCACTCTTGAAACCCCTGAAACCAACAAACAAAGCCACCCAAATTCGTTGCAGCAATTTTTCAACAAAATATAAATAAATAAATCTCAAGAAACAGAAACTGTACCGTTTGAGTCGAAGTGGTTGGCGATAATGTTTCTGACTCTTAGACTCTCTTTCCAGACACGGTCTCCTTTGAGGTTCTCGCCCATTTCTTCAACAGTAGCGCACGATTTCGCTCCTCCTCCTCCTCCTCCAATATTTCTCGCAATCACCGGTCCCACGGAGGAGCTTGAGCTCGATTCTTCTTTGATATTTGGGAGAAAGCGAGTAGGTTCAGGTGGATCAACGGATTTCAGAGTGAGAATTAGCAAGCCTAATCCAGTGAAAATGGCGATTACGATGAGAAGAGAGTGTACGGTCACTCTTCTCCTCCTGGATCCATGATAGTAATAATGCTTCATTTTTTCCCCTTATTATTATATTTTTTTATTTAATTTTTTTGATTCATCGTGATCATACTTACGAGTTTTGGAGATCTTGAGGAAGAGGAGGAGCACGCTGTTGTCGGTGGGGCCTGGGTGGCTGTGGATTTGCTCTGTTATTGTATTGTTATTTTTCCTGTATACGCGCTTAACTGCTAACTGATAAGATGAGCTCAGATTGAAATTAATTACAATGTTTTTCAACTTTTTATTACAAAATCTTTCTTAAAAAAAAAGAAAAGAAAAAAAATCTTTTTTTTATTATAATCTATCAATAATAATGATTAATGGAAATAAGTGACTTCAGCGTAATCATTTTACATCAACCAATCACAAATCACTAATGTAGTCAAAATGTTGTGGGTTCAAAATTTGAAAAAGAAAACAAAATTTAAAGACAATTAATTTTAATATTTTTAGTTCTGGTTGATATACTAAAATTAAAAATAAATTTAAAAAGTATTTAGAATATGCATTTTTTTAATAATGTAATATATTTTTTAATTATTTAATGATATTAACAAACCATATAATTATAAGATTTGACTAATTGGAGTTGACTTTCTTTTAATTATCTTCAAATTTAATTATCTAATAAGAAATGTCAGATTAATTTTTTTTCCGGTTCTTTCTTCATTATAGTAGTTTTCTCTATAGTTTTTCGCTCTCGAATCTTTTTTTTGTAGTGCATGAAACAAAGATGAAACCACTTCAATTGTTAAAAAGATATCAACGATGCAATATATGATGTTGGGAATTTATTTAATTAATATGATTCAAATAAATTATGGATAAATAAGAAATTAATTTTAAAGAATTCTTGATTTTCCTACTTAAAAAACTTTTAATTTTTATAAATTTAATTCTTAATTTATAGTGGCTAGTCAAAGGTTGATATTGATGATAATTATTTTTTATTAATTTTCTGATCTTTTAACTTTCAAAATTCACTATAAAAATATGTGAAGGGATAGTTTTCAGATTTTTTCACTCTCTTTTTCACCTCATTTTTTGTGTTTTTATTCTCTTTTATGCTTTGGTTTTTTCTCTCAAATCTAGAGTTTAGGTTCATATTTTGTTGAGAGATATTTGAGTTTTTTTTTTTATATTTTGATTCAAATATCTTATTTATAAGTGAATCTAAACTAAGACGATGTTGTGGAATCTTGAAAGATATATTGCAAACATCCTAGTTGCATAAGTGAAAGGCAATAAAGTTTTAAGAACAAATGATTCATCCTTAACAACAATAAAAGTTTCATTCCTTTAAAATGTTTCAACAAGTAAGTACATTTCTTTATTTTAATTTAAGTATTGTTATTTTATTATTAGTTTGCATGTTAGGACTTCGATCTTATATATATATATATTGTAAGTTTGAGTATATGCTTAGCATGCATGCTAGTATTTTTTTTTTATTATATTTATATTGAAAGCATGTTTGTCTTGAATGATTTTTTTATGTTTTGTATGCTCTTATTATAATAAACTAAACATCTTTACTCACTAGTCTAATATAATACAACATATTTTGCCAACAATCTTAATGTTTATACACACATTCACTTTGCATAGTTTGTCTCGTGGAAAATAATAATAATAATAATAATAATAATAATAATAATTAATTATGAAAAAGGTTTTTAACTTTTTTAAAATTTAAGTTATAATTTAACTTTTTTTTTATTTTTATGTTCTCACATACAGATTTAATTTTAATTTTGTATGCTTTAATCTATAACCTTTTGATTTCTTATAATCCCCCTCTTTTTTTATATAAAAGGTTGTTGTATATCTTTGTTTTAAAGTTATAGTTTATATTTTAAAATTGTTTTTCATACTTCAACAATTATCTTGTTGGTTATTGTTCTCATATATGTTATTGTTCACATATATAGAAAGTTAGTACGTTGAATAGATATAATCTAGAAAGTTCTATTTAAGAAAATTGAATTTTAAGTAGGATTGTTTGTGACTCCTTCAATTTCTCCTAGAAATTTATTTAGTCAAAATATTATTCATACAATATAATTTTTATATACGATACAGTTCATATATGAAATAATGATAATTGAACAAATTACAATGAACAAAATAAAGCTTAACTTAGTAACCCAAGAAAAGAAATGACTATTGATTTTATCTTGTATATTTTAAATATTATTATTTATTCAGTTGCTTTATTACAAGTTTTTTTTATTACTTGCTTATTATGGAGTTGAAATATTTATTTATAAATATTATTGGCAATTTTATAGATTATATCATGTCTTCTACTCAAGATTTGGTTATGTAAATTAGTGTTGCTTCGACAAATACTACTTTGACAGTGAGGATTCCACCATCACCTTTTAAACATGGTGAGAAACCTGAAAAGTTCAATGAATTGAATTAAACTTTAAGATGTGGCGGTAAAAGATTTTGTTCTATCTGACCACCTTGAACTTGGAAAAGCTCTTGACTAAGAAAGCACTAAAATCATCATAAAATGAGTCTGACCCTACTATTATGGTGGTTGTAGAAGCATGGAATTATACTAATTTCATGTGCAATAACTATATCTTGAATGAGTTGGATAATATGATTTATGATGTGTATAATTCAATTAGGAGTGTAAAAATATTATAGAAAGTTTTAGACAAAAAGAACAAAACTGAAGATCCTAGCATGAAGAAACTTATAGTGGACAGATTTTAGATTTCAAGATGGTTGATTCAATAACCATAATGAGCCAAATTCAAAAGTTTTAGCTCATCTTGTATGATATAAATATTGGAGGTATATCTTTAAGTGAGTCATTACAAGAGGCTACAATAATTGAAAAATTATCACCATCTTGAAAAGACTTCAAGAGCTATTTTAAGCATAAGCACAGGGAAATGAGAATTGAAGACCTCATTTTAAGGTTTAGGATATAATAGAAAAATAAGTTATCCAAATGAAAAGCCAACTCTTTGGTGCCCTAAAATTAAATATCGTGGAACAAATGTTAAAATCCCATAACAAAAAAAAAAGCTTGATATGAAAAAAGAAGGAATTGCTAAGAAGTTCAATGGCAAATACTTTATTTGCAACAAGACTGGGCATATAGTTAAAGATTGCAGAAATATAAGTCAGCTTAGAAACCCTAAAAAAAGATTGTTTAAACCAAAATCACCAGGGTTGATCACTTCATTAATGAAATTTCAGAAATAAACATGTCTTATGTTGTTTCTGAAGTCAACTTGATTAGTAATCCTAAGCAATAATAGGTTTATACTCATGTTATAAGACATGCATGCATTGATAAGAGGATGTTTTTCACTTACAAAAAAGTGGATGAAAAAATCTATACATGGAGAACTCATAAACCCCTATGGTACTAAGTGTTGAAAATGTCATACTAAAAATGACGTCCTCACCTTTAATATGGACTGCATGTTACTGTCATTAGAAAAAAACTTAGTGTCTAGCTCATTGTTGAGCAAATATATTTTTAAGATTGCTTTTTAGAGTGATAAATGTATATTCATTAAGAGTGATATATTTGCAGAAAAAAAGTATCTCTGTAATGACCTATTTAAAATGAATGTAATGACTGTTGTAACCATTGATGAAAATAACAATAATAATAAGATTGTTTATTATTCTTATTTGTTTAAATTTTATGATGTGCGGCATGACAAGTTATGTCATGTGAATTGTAATTCTATGCAAATGTGAATAAACCATGAATTATTACAAACAATGATTTTTGAGAAAAATCATAAGTGTACAATTTGTATAGAATCAAAATTCACAAAACCTTCTTTTCCAACAATTAAAAAAAGTAGTGGACCTCTCGACTTAATTCACTCATATATTGGTAATTTAAAGTTTGTGCTAATGAGAGGTGAAAAAAAATATTATATTACTTTTATAGATAATTGCACAAGGTATTGTTATACTTATTTGTTTAGGAGCAAAGATGAAACTCTTAAAATGCTTAAACACTACAATAATGAAGTTGAAAATAAACTTAACAAGAAGATAAAAGTAATATAAAGTGATAAAGGTGGAGAATACGAAGCATTATTTAGTGAGTTATATTCTTAAAATGATATTATCCACCAAACTACTACTTCTTATTTACCATAATAAAATGACGTTACAGAACATAAAAACTAAACATTAAAATAAATGATGAATATCATGTTGATAAGTTTTGGTGAACCTCAAAATTATGGGAGATTTTAATTGTCAATTATATACACAACAAAGTATTCAAAAATAAGAAGTCAAAATAGACACCATATGAATTGTGAAAAAGGTAGCAGACCTTTCTACGAATATTTCAAAGTATAGGGATCCTAAAATTATGAATTGTATTTTTATTGGACATGCATATAATAGTAATGCATATCGATTTCTTCTAAACAAGTTAAGCATTGCGGATATTTATCCTAATACTATTATGAAATCAAAGAATACTACATTATTTAAAGATGTGTTTCCATTGAAAGAAATAAGAGAAAATCATTCACTTAAAAGAATAATTGAGGCCAGCTCAAGTGATCATTATCAATCAGAAGATGATGAAGTTAAGCTTAGAATGAGTAAAAGGGAAAAAATAACCAAGATATTTGGTCCTATTTTTTCAACATATTTGTTAGTAAATGAACCTTGAACCTACTTTAAGACAATGTCTTGTTCACAAGCTTCCAATTGAAAGAAAACAATTAATAATGAAATTAGACCCATTATGAATAACCATACTGGGAACTAGTGAATCTTTTTTTTGAAAGTAAACCATTAGGCCATAAGTGGATCTTCAAAAGGAAGATAAAAGTTTATGACACTATAGGTAAATATAAAGATGGACTTGTTGTTAAGGGTTTAAATAATAAGAATGTGTGAAATATTTTGACACATATTTACCTGTGTCAAGAATAAATTTTATACAAATGATTTTCTTAAATGGTGACCTTGATAATCAGGTTTATATGGAACAACCCGAGGGGTTTGTTGTCAATGAACAAGAAAAGAAAGTTTGTTAACCTGTCAAATCGTTATATGGTTTGAAACAAGCACCTAAATAATGACATAAAAAATTGATTGTCAAATAAGTTTAAAATCAATGAAGTTGATAAATACGTTTATGTAAAAAAACATAGATAAATGTTACGTCATTGTATGTCTCTATATGGATGATATGCTAATTTTAAACAACAATGATCACATGATCAAATTTACTAAAAAAATATTAACTAATAAGTTTGATATAAAAAAACTTGGGTATTGCAGATGTCATATTAGAAATACAAATTTCCTAGACATTTAATAGATTGATATTGTCCTAATCTCATTATGTTTCGAAAATTCTCGATAAATTTTCTAAGGGTGACTATAACACTATTAAAATACAATTTGATATAAGTGCATGTTTGTCTGCAAATAGAGGTAAGGAAATGAACTAATTGGAATATTCTTGAATAATTAGAAGCCTAATGTATGTTATGAACTGTATAATGCTTGGTATTGCTTACTCAGTTAGTAAACTGAGTACATTTAAAAGTAATTTAAGCATGGATCATTGAAAGGTAATAAAAAGCGACTCAAATATTTAAAGCACATCGTTGATTATGGGTTATACTATATTAGTTACCTGGTGGTACTAGAAATATATAGTGATGCTAATTGAATATCTGTTACAATGAATTCAAATCCACAAGTGGGTATGTCTTCACACTTGGTAGAGAAGTTGTATCATGAAAATCTTCCAAATAAACATGTATTACTAGATCCATGATGTAATCAAAGTTTATTACTCTTGATAAAGCTAGAGAGGAAGTTGAATGAATTTGGAATTTTTTAAAGGATATTCCATGTTGACCAAAATCAGTTCCATCTATTTATGTCGATTGTGATAGTTAATCCATATTTGAAAGGGCACAAAATAATATGTATAATGGTAAGTCTAAACATATACATCATAGATAGACATAATATCGTTAAACACTTGCTCTTGAATAAAATTATTTTCATTGAATATGTAAAGTCAAAGGAAAATATTGTGGATCTGCTAACCAAATGTTTATTGAAAGAGCTTGTGTAATTCATTGAGGGGAGTAAGCTTAAAACCTTTAAAAGATGAAAGAGTATATTGATGGTAATCATACTAATTGATTGAAGATCCCAAGATCTAAGTTTAAAAAAAAACTAAGTCATATAACATTTTCGGTAACACTAAAAAAATATTATTTCTTGTTTATTCTTAAGAAGAAATAAGTGTTAGTTGCAGCGTGATAAAGAACAAGCTGAGATTTTAATGATTTTCATATTTTGGTACACTAAGTGGAGTATAATATAATACTTTTAATAAAAAATAATCTATATAAGTGAGAAATGTAATTGTTTTTTTGAGAATTTCAATAAAAGTTGAATTCTCTAAAGCTTTCTTGAATCCAAAAGTCATTTAGGGCTAAAATAAACACAACAGTGAGAATTAAAAAAAATATCTAGGTAGAGATCTATATGAATACTATTGTATTGGTTTACATAAAAGGCTGAATAGTTTGATCGCATCCACTATTTAGTCGAGTACATTTAATAGTATTTCATTAAGGGAGGTTCAAAACCAAAAGCTACCTATCATGATGTAGTAATTTATGAAATCAGCATGTCTCGACAAATTTTCAAGTTGTTTTCAAATTGGTGAGATAACTTATATTCATGCAGGGATTATTGAAATTTTATTTAATTAGCATGATTTAAACAAATTATGAATGAATAAAAAATAATCTAAAAAAACCTTTGGTTTTCCTACTCAAAGAACCATTGGTTTTCCTATACTTAATTCTCAATTTATGGTGGCTAATCAAATATTTATAATGATGAGAATTAATTCTTAGTGTTTTCATTCTTTTTTATGCTTTGTTTTTCTCTCTCAAATTTAGAGCTTAGATTCATCTTTGTTGAGAGATATTTAAGTTCTTTTATTTTGATTAAAACACCTTGTTTATATATGCATCTAAACTAAGATGGCGATGTTGAAATCTCGAGAAGCATATTACAAATATTCTAATTACATAAGTGAGGAGTAATGAAGTTTTTAGAATAAATGATCCATCATTGACAATAACAAAAATTTTATTCCTTTAAAGTGCTTCAACAAGTAAGTGTCCTTCTTTGTTTTAATTCAAGCATTGTTATTTTTATTATTAGCATGCATGTTAGGACTTTGATTTTATATATATTGCAAGGCTGGATATTTTCTTAGTATGCATGCTAGTATTCTTTTTATTATATTTAGTTTGAAAGCATGTTTGTCTTGAATTTTATTGTGCATGTTCATAGATTTAAAATTGTATATACTCTAGATTTATCTTGAATAATATTTTATGTTTTGTATACTCTTGTTATGATAAACTTAACATCATAGCTCATAGTCTAATATAATATAACATATTTTAACAACATATGGTTCCTAACATTTTATCTTTTCAATATCATTCAATGCCTATTATCATTCTCATAGTAACTAACAAAAAACAATAACAAATTAATGTTTGAAGTGAAGCTTATTATAGTTATGGTTATGGAGTACATGAAGCTCCAGTAATAGATGGATTCAAGATAACTTGTTTGGAGAGTTTGATGAAAAATATAAGATGATTGATCATCTCTCCTTAAAAGAACATAAAGAGAAGTATCATATGCTTTTTGACGAGGATAGGCTGCCCTTTTGGTATCTTAAATGGTGACACCACCTTATGAATGGTGTTGCTCAACCCCATGAAGATGTCGACATATGCAATTGATTAGTACAATAACAAAGAGTGGTCTTTCTATTACCATGTTATATATGTTATCATTAGATTTTGAATATCTAGGTAAACTAGAAGTCCAAAAATATTTATTGATGTCTAATTTAAATGAAGGTATTTTTATATATAGTTTTGGTAAAAATTATTTTCTATATTTGTAATTATAAACGACAAGCTTAAAGATATATAGATGAGCTACTCTATATGAGATTTTTTTTTCCTTCTTGATTCATATGTAACATTTCTGCTACATTGTGCTGAAGACATCTCTTGAGTTTGTGAGGGTGGAAAAGAGGAATTTCTAGTATATATGTTTATTCATTGAAGAAGAAATTTATATGAGTCAAATCTCTTGAGTTTGTTAGGGTGGAAAGGATAAATTTCTAGTATATATATTTATTCATTGAAGAAGAAATTTAGATGAGTAAAACAAATTTATCAATGAAAATTAAATAGGCTAAAATCTTATGAATGTATTTTACAAGCTTGATTTGGCTTATTGGTACACACCATGGTTTTTTATACCTAAATTAGGTTTAGAAGTTGTTGTTTTGATTTTTTATTTATTTTCTTTGTTATTTTCATTTTATTTTCTTATTATTTTTTAATTCATTTCCTTTCTAGATGAGGTTGGTTTAATTTATTTTTTAAACAATTTTATATGCTATTAGTATTAAAATTATTGACATTTATAATTTACTTTTCTCTACAATTTAACTATAAATTTAGAGTTTATAAATTCTTGATTTCTTCTTTTCATTATAAGCTACATCAAACCAAAACACAATTCTCTAAAGAAGTGTTGCACCCACTTAAGCCCGTTTGTTTCCGTGGTTGCTTCTGCTTTTGAAGCCAGCCACGAGAAACAAGCGTTTGGTAACTAATAAAACCCAGTTCATTGTTTATGGACCCCATTAATATCTGCGTTGAAAACATAGGATCACTGAAAATAGCACAATGCTGATTTCAACCGTAAAGAGTGAATCACTCTCTACTGTTCACATAAACAGTGATGCATGTCTCTAATGTTCCGGCCGGACCGGGTCCGATCCAAAGTTAAATGCATTGAACCGGGTCCGATCCAGTAAAAAAATTAATTTTTTTATTTTTAATTGTGTTTTATTTGAAAAACTAGTGTTTAACATTATTCAATGACACTACATAAATTAGACGGAGATCGCTTGATGACGTAACATTTGCAGAATTTGATTGCAATTCCAATTTTGTTCCTGATTATATTTTACCTGATGTTGTTGCGCGCTTAAGAAACTAAGGAAACTGTAGTCCTTGTCGGATGTATTTCATACGTGATGGAATTGTAGATAGTTTAATTGAATAATAAAAAATATTTTATATAAAGTATTATTTATTTCATGATATAATAACAATAGTTAAATCTATAATATTTAAATTAAAAACCATCAATATTAATATATATATATATATATTTTTTTTTTTTTAAAAGTATTTTATAACCTCAATTTCAAAAGCATTTTTAACCAAACACATTAAATTACTTTTTGTTCAATCTCAATTTCAACTATAATTTTAACCAAACATATATAAATATCAAATCAACCTCAACTAACACTATTTTTTATAAAATATTTTTTTTTAAAATTATAACCAGAAAAACTACCACAACACTAAATATATTTTCAAACAAGGACTAAGTAGCTGGAAATGTTCAAGCTGCTGCCAAGGGCTACCAAAGTAGCCTAAATCGTAGGCATCCTGAAGATGGATTTTCCAATTGAATTGAAAACTTCATAAATGTAAAAATAATTCATCTCTATTCAAATCAATCTTTCCTTTGGAATTCATTCTGCATTTTTCAAGAGTAAATAAGAATGGTAAATATTTTATTTATTTATTTATATCAAATCCATATTTTTATATTTTAGAACTGAAAGTAACTCTCTGTTTTTCTTTATAATGTTTTTTTGCTTTTTTTAATTTAACGTGTTAGGTTTTTTAGTCAATTATTTCTTAATAAATCTCAAATTCCAATCTCTTTTTTTTTATATTAAAATAAATAAAATATTTCGGTTGCTATCTAAATTGGCACAGCATAACACACCCTAAAAATTAGCAGAAAAAATAGAGAAGAAAAGATTATCAAGGTCGTGGGAAGCACACACAAACATAAAGGAGGATCTTCTTTCATTGTTTTTTATTTATTATTATTTTCTTTTAATTGTTTAATCCAGTCAACGGTCAACCATTCCAAATAGATGGATAAAATACACCCAAGATTTTCTCTCATGTTCCTACAGAACATTTGTGTCCCTTCATTTCCTTCAAGCTCTCCCCAGCCTCTCACAGCAAAGACCATTTCAATAATTCAATCCCCACCAAAAAAGAAAGAACCAAAAAATACGTTGAAATTACAAACTCACTAAAATTAATGAACGTCCCTCTCTTTCACCTTCTTTCTTCTTGAAACCCCCTCCCCACCTTGACCTTTCATTTGCTTGTTTTTTTGTACCAGAACAATGGAAAGAGGCTTGTCTGAAAAACATCCGCCTGAGAAACAGCTTTCTAATAATTCATACAGTTCTGACAACGAAGAAAATGCCACCAACATTACTACCAATCTCAATGCCAATCATCATGATCACCCCGAGACTGAAACCTGTGATCAGTTGGTGTCCCAGTCACCTAAAGCAGGGGTGAAAGTGGAAGAATCAGACAATACAAGTCATGAGATCGAGGAAGTTCATCATGAGGAGAAAGAAAATGATGAAAAGATTGGAGACACCCCTCCTCCTGAAATTCATTATACCCTTGAAACTGTCTCTCAAGATATTGATCAGCTTATTACAACATTGTCAGCCACTCCGAAAGATGCAAAAGAAGCAATTGTGGAAGAAGAAAAAGAAGAAAAAGATGAGAAGGTGCCTATGGAGATTCCTGTGTTTGTTGAGAAATTTTTGGATCTTGTTGAAGAAAAGGTGGCAAAACATGAGCTGACTGAAGGGAAAGGGAAGTGGGGTCAAAACCCTGAGGAGGATTCGTCGTTTCTTGAAGCTGTGAATCGGATTTCCAAGCTAACATCTTCCCTTGATGGATTGAGATCCGATCCAAATCATGCAGCATTGATCAGCCGTATTGGAGGGATTCAACAGCGAGCAATGGCATGCTTGGAGGATGAATTCAGGTTCACTCTTGAAGATATTAAACACAATGATCAAGATCCTAATACTGATGCAAAAGGGAAGCAACATGAAGCTGACCGCTGCGTACTGCAAGAATCTGAATCAGCAGAAACTGACAACTTCTTAGGATATTCTGATGACGCTGTTTCAAAATTGAATAGAATTGCCAAGGAGATGATTGGAGGTGGATTTGAATCTGAATGTTGCCATGTGTACATGATGATTAGGGGGCAAGCATTTGATGAGTGCTTCGCCGAGATAGGATTTGAGAAGATCAGCATTGATGAGGTGCAGAAGATGCAATGGGAAGCTTTGGAGAGAGAGATCCCTTTATGGATCAAGGCCGTCAGGGAATATGCAAGCATTTACTTTGTGAAAGAGCTAAAGCTCGCCGAGGCTATTTTCTCCAATTATTCCTCAATCTCCTCTAGCCTTTTCAGCAATCTTACGCGCAGTGTGTTGATACAGCTCCTAAATTTTGCTGAAGCTGTTGCAATGACAAAGCGCTCGGCAGAGAAGTTATTTAAGTTTCTGGACATGTATGAAACTCTGCGCGACAGTCTTCCAGCAATGGGGGCTTTGTTTTCAGAGGAATATGAAAATGAGCTTAAAACAGAGTCAACAACAGCTCGGTGTCGGATTGGAGAGGCTGCAATCTGTATGTTTTGTGATTTGGAGAATTCAATCAAGTCTGATACTGGAAAAACTCCAGTGCCTGGCGGAGCTGTTCACCCGTTGACTCGCTACACGATGAATTATCTGAAGTATGCAGGTGAATACATAGCAACTCTTGAGCAAGTCTTTCGAGAACATTCAAAGATCGAACGTGCTGATTCAACAAGCAGGCCACGCTACGAAAGTGAGTCACAAAACTTTAACAATGACAATGATGAAGAAAATCAGTCTCCATTTTCAAATCAATTGGTGAGAGTAATGGACTTATTAGACTCCAATTTGGAGGCCAAGTCGAAGCTTTATAAGGATATTGCATTGAGCTGCATTTTCATGATGAATAATGGACGCTACATTGTGCAAAAGATCAAAGGCTCCACAGAGATCCGTCAAATGATGGGAGATCCATGGTGCCGCAGGAAATCCTCGGAACTCAGGAACTACCATAAGAATTATCAAAGAGAGACGTGGAGCAAACTCCTGGGTTGTTTAGGCCATGAGGGACTGCAAGTGAATGGAAAAGTAATTAAGCCAGTGTTGAAAGAGAGGTTCAAGAGCTTCAACGTGTTATTTGATGAGATCCACAAGGCGCAGAGCTCATGGGTGGTGAGTGATGAACAACTTCAATCAGAGCTTAGAGTTTCAATAACGGCGGTGGTGATACCAGCATACCGGTCCTTCATGGGGAGGTTTTCGCAGTACTTAACCCCTGGAAGGCAAACAGAAAAGTACATAAAATATCAGGCTGAAGACTTGGAGACTTATATTGATGAACTTTTTGATGGAAATTCTGCCTCTGGGGCCCGAAAGAGACCATAATATTCATGATCTAGCTCCTTTCATGAACAAATTGAGCATTCAAAGGGTAAGTTAAGGATGCAATTTGGAGGAGCTGATGCCTACATTTTGTTATTTTTCGAAGGATTTGCAGTCAGTTTTAGCCACCTTGATAATTTTAGGGTGCAAAATGTTGCAAGGAGGCCTCTTGTTTTTCTGCTGGAAATGCATGGATAAAGCTAGCAATTATTCATGGATCTCCATCGGTTAAAGTACTGATAACTTTTGCAGGGCTGGCCTTTAATTTCAATTGGTTCACCCATGTAATTTGTTTTTTTCTTGAATTTTTGTATTATGAACAACATGCTTCTGAATCATTTTTAACGTTGTGATTCTGCTCGGCTAATTAATTTTTACAATCCTATGCTCTTTTTTTTTTTTCAATTTATTTTCTTTTGGTCGTATATCCAATCTTCCTTTATTTTCCTTTGAGTTTATTTGGGACTTGGGAGGCTGGAAATGCAAATGTTGAATTTTTATTCTTTATTATTTTTCATGAATATTTCACTTTTAAAAAATAAAAACATTGATGAATCATGTATTTTATGTTCTTTCTTTTATGTATATGTTTTTTTAAATAATTCTAAAAAATAACTAATAAGATGATATTATGTATTTTATATTTCTTTTATATATATATATATATATCTGTTTTTTTTAATAATTTTAAAAAATAACTAATAAAATGTTATATAAACACCGTTAAATTTCATAGAGGAGTATGCCTGAAAAAAACGACGTGGCGGCGAAGATTTGCTTCTACCACGAGTTGGAATCTTCAAGCGTGCGTGCGGTTCTCGTGGATGAATAAAACCGTATAATGGCACTTTCGTAAATTAAAGCCAATTCAGTTCAATCACACGAATTAAGCAATCATCAGAGGAAAAAAAAAAAAAAAACACCGCACCGCACCGCAATTTAGCGTGATTACTGCAGAAAGCTAAAAGCTCACAGCTAACTGCCTCTCACTTTCGAAACACAAGAGAGGAGTGGTGAGGGGGTCTTAAAATCCAATTCGCGCAGTTACATTAATAACTATCTCTGAGCTGAAGAAATTTTGAAGCGCTGATTCGTTCTAACCGCATTATTATTAGCCTATATTACCAGGTTTCTCTTTCTTTCTCTCTTGTGTTTCTTTCCATTTTCTTTTTCTATTTTTTCATTATTTGCTTGAGCTTTTAGGTTTTGAATAGATAGTGGTGAGGGTTTTTTTTTCGCAAATTGAATTTAGTGGAAAATTTGAAGTTTTGTCCTCGGCAATTGAAGAGAAGGCTGTAGGGTTTTGAGTGGAGAATTAGTTATTATTAACTGAAAGTAATATTTCGTTAATGTAATCAACATTATTATTAAGAAATTGAATATGATATTTTAGGAAAAGATAGAAATTCAGATAGAAGCTTATGACTATATATACTGAATACTAAGATGGAGGACCTTGGTGTTTGTTACTTTCTTAAGTCTCCGTTGATTTTCTCTTTTGCAAATAGCTTGTTTATTTGTTACCCAACATTACTTTTTTTTTTTTTGAGAGTTTTGGTTATAATCTGTTATAGGTTGCGTTGCCAAGGAAAAGTAATTAATTTCTCTAAAATCGAATTTCTTCTGTTATCTTATTAGTATTTGTGGGCTTTGAGTTTTTTGTTTTACTGGATCCGTTTAAAGTTTGAGTAATTTATATGTAGAAAAGCTTCGTGTCTCAAGATGTATGAGCAATATGGAGTTCCTGTGGAAGGAGTTTTATAGTTTTAGTTGTAGTTATAACTGATTTGCTTTGGCGTTTAATTATATGGTGCGTAGTGATATCTACGGGTTGTATTTTAATTTTTTGCTGCAAAATATTGAATTGGGATTAACAGTATTTCTCTGTATTTCTTCTCTTATTATGGTTTCTAAGCTTTTAAGGTCAAGGTCTGCTCTGCCTTTTGCTTCATTTGTTGGGACAATAAATGGGAAGTTCGTTTAATCCTCAGATTTTTGTGGAGAAGCTTGCCAAGCTCAACAGTACACAGGCAAGCATAGAGAGTATCCTCTTGATAGTGTTAGCAAATTAAACATATGTCACCGATCATGTTTATTCATTTCTGTTAGAAAGTTTTGCTGAAGCCTTTTAAATTTATAGATTTTTAGCTTCTGTTATTGAAGTCCAGTTGGTAATAACGTATGGGTTGTCACTCTTTTCTAGAACTATGCCTTGTTATTGAGGTGTATCAAGCAACAACTGAATTCTCTAGGTGAGGTTGTCTAAGGTAAAAGTTAATTTAAGCTTAAATGGCTTCTGGAGATGTTTGTCCTGCTATGACCTATATTATATTGCTGGTTGTTGCATATTTTCTTCTTGGTTCAAGTGAAAAATTCAAATGTAACTTGTTTTAATATTCCTTTACCATATATTTTATCGGTATGTATTTAGCTGTTTGTCTTTCGTCACCTTATGTAACCTGCAATCTCCCACATGTGGTGTGACTTCTTCATTGTTATCCTTGATTTGCTAAGCTCTATCACATTGGTGTATCTTCCATATGAATAAAGCAAAACAGGTTGTTGAAACATGGGCCAGACAATTTCATTCTTCTCCACGTGACCGGAGATTGGCCTTTCTATATCTGGCAAATGATATATTGCAGAATAGTCGTCGAAAAGGTTCAGAGTTTGTGGGGGAATTCTGGAAGGTTCTTCCAGATGCTCTTCGTGACATGATTGAAAATGGGGATGAGTTTGGAAGAAATAATGCTCAACGATTGGTACTGGATGCTCACTTGTCTTATATTTTCTGTCTTCAATTACCTTAATTATTTGTAGTGTTTTTTCTTTTTCCTTTTGTCGTGTTCACATGAACCAATCTTAGATTAAGCTCATACCACTTATTATTTGCTGGAAATAGCACTGCATATATTCTATTTTACATGGACTTGTGTTAGGATTTAAACCAATTCTACTGGTAATTATTATTATTATTATTATTATTATTGTGTGTGTGTGTGTGTGTGTGTGTGTGTGTGTCAGACAGTGGAAACATATAGCAAGAGCATTATGGTGCATTTTTTAAACAAACTAGCTTGGATTAAGTTTTAGAAGCAGAACATTTTTCCAACTAAGAACTAGTGGCAGATTGAATGTAGTGCTGGAATTGGATGAATGTCAATTCTTGTATATTTCGCTTGTCCATGTATTACCTGGAATGATATATTTGGAGATGGCTTATCCTAATTCTGCTGATATCCTGCCACCTGATATTCTGTGGGAATATACTGATCGAAGAATATTTGAGGAATGGATTCACTTAATTGGTTGAATCATATTTTGCCTTTCAAATTCCTATCTTATTAACATCTCAAGTATAGTCAGTCCTTTGACATGGAATTTATCCACATGGGGAGTTGTATGTAGGATGAAGATGAAAAATCATAAAATTGCTTTAAACCAAAATAACACGGGTTTCATCTTGTCTAAAAGAACTCCAAAACCTTCAAGAACCAACATTGACAAACCTAGAGATCTTCATTAAACATGAATCTCATGCAATTTCAGTTCTCAGCATGATTGGAATGTAGATACATCAATATCTACATTGAGCTAAGCTAGTTCGAATCGGGTTTTGATGGTTTGGATATTTCATTTTGGTTCAACCATGCTTGCCATGTTTGATGAGATTTGCTTTTGATTGCATGGTCTTATGTATTTGTTCTTTTGTTCTTGAGTGCTGAGGTGCTTTTTAATTTTTAGACTTAGGATGCTTATTTTGCCTCTAAAATTGCTGGGAGAATAACATTCCCTGAATTATATGTTAAGTTTTTTTCAGAATAACATTGCAAGCAGAAATTTACATATGTGCATGAATTTTTTAGCATCAACATCTGCCTATATTGCCAAATTTAAATACTTCTTATTACTGCATTTCTGTTGTCTTTACATGCAGATTGGCATATGGGAAGAAAGAAAAGTTTTTGGTTCCCGAGGGCAAATTCTGAAGGAAGAGCTTGTGGGAAAGCAAGTGGAGAACAATAATAGAAATGGGAAGCATATAGGAACCAAAATGGTAAGTTGAATTTTCTATGCTGATTGCATTCATCATTGGTGATTATGCTATATTGCTATTGTGTTCCTTCCGATAACTTCAATTGTTTTTCTTCTTCAAACAGAAGCAGCCTACTGGAAGTACAATAGACAAGATAGTTGCTAGTTATCATGTTGTTTATGGTGGCCAGATGGATGAAGATGCTGTATTTAGCAATTGCAGGAATGCTATCAGTTCCCTTGAGAAAGTTGATAAGGAGATCGGTGGTGATTTTAATTCAGGTATTAGTTGCATTTGGCATCATCTTTAAGCCACGGAATTTAGTCTTTAAATGTTTCTACTTACAATAAATGTTAATCAGACAATCAACCTGTGTATTTTTCTATTACTTTGCAAACATATTTATTGCCTTTCTTCATCCCTCTGTGACTAGTCATGGTGTATCCACTCTTTTCTGTTGAACATTTTTGTTGCCATGCATTATTTATTTGGCATGATATTTATCTCGAAAGTTTAAGCTTATTGCACATGCATTTTGATGTAATAAGAATAACCACAGGCAAGGAATAATTAAGTTGTGCATCTGTAGTATTTATCATGTTCTGCCTGAAAATTTGAAAACGTTCCTTTAATAGTTACTTTGCTCCATCCCTTTAGCAAGATGTAGATGAGGTGTAATTATTCAAAATTATGGTAAAAAAGCCCTTCTAGTTGTCCCATCTCTTAAATAGAGACTTGATTTCACTTCATCACAAATTGACTGCTTGGGCATATTACATTTCCAAGGTGTAGATTTTGTCTTCTTCTTGGTGATATAGACTTGTTTGATAAAGATTCTTAAAATGTCTTTTTAAAAGTTTATCTAGTTGTCCATGAAGTCTTGCTATCATCCTTAACCATTCTTTCTGTTGAACAGGGCAATTCCATGGAGCTGCATTTGTGGAAGAGCTGCAGGGGCAGCATGCTATTTTGAGGGACAGCATTGAACAACTGACAGCCATTGAATCATCAAGGGCAAGTCTAGTGTCTTATTTGAGAGAAGCTCTACAGGAGCAGGTTGGTTGATTAAATTGTTCTTTAGTAGCAAATAATATTTTCCATTATAATAAAAAAGAATCTGACAGCATATTAAACCGGGCATAATTTTGTGGCAGGAATCCAAGCTGGAACAAGTCCGTCATCAGCTTCAGGTGTGGTACTTATATGCCCTGCTTTGGTCTGTTATTTTTATTTCTTATTTTGAACAACTCCTGACGTGATGATAAATTATAACTGGAAAATAGGAAGTTCTATTTTCATGATGACTGCAAACACAGTTTTTACTTTATGATATCCTAATAATAGGTAGAGATACATGCTTGATTAAAGATCATACGTTCATTGCATTTGTAAAATGATTGTTGATTTGTTTTTCTACTTTTCTATAGGCTTACATTATCAAATATTCTAGACAGTCCAAACATACATGTTTACCAAATTCCTAACTCCACTTCAACTAGATTAACCTCCCAGCCTTTTAATCTAATCTTTTGAAGGCTGCAGGCATTAAACTTCAGATTTTGCCTCAGTTTCATGCATTCAAAAACTTTGATGGATTGGCAGTTCATAGCATATTACATTCTCTCTCCCCAACTTTGTAATCAGATCTTTTTAAGGCTGTCAGCCTTAAACTATAGATTTTGCATCAGTTTCATGCATTAAAATTTTATGAAATGGCTGCTGATATCCTATTCTAGTCAATAAATAAAACTAAGCATTTTAAGTTATTAATTTGTTAAATGATTTGACTTTTTCAATCAAAATTTGGCGAACCACTTTGTACAAAAAACTCAAATACCTCAACTCCAAAAACTGGATGATTTCTCTTACTTTCAAAGATTCATCTGTCAAAAGTTTTCTTTTGTTGGAACCATTTCTTTGTTATTTTACCCTCACTATGTATGGCTGTAGGTGCAAATTTCAACATTTACTTTGGACAATGTACTGAAGTTGATTCCTTCATAGGATGATATACGAAGCTTTGTCTATGTTTCTTTAAGTTCTGTTGCATTGCCTTTGATAAAAATTTTGAATTTCAGCTTTTGATTCTGTTTGAAATGTGAAATTCTATGTGACTTTTGTACTGGTCAGAATTGATAAGTAAACTACATTTAGGTTATGGATATCTAGCATGCAAGGTGCTTTTTTTTTCCTTAATTGCCATGAAGTGTTTTTTTTTTCCTCTTAAACTCGTGTGTGTGAGCAAAAAAACTGAGAAAACCGGAAATAAAATAACTGAAAAAACCCAACCGTGAAAAAAACCGATTAAAATTTTGAAAAAACCGGCCGTCTCGGTTCGGTTTCGGTTTTATAAGCCTAAAAACCGCCTAAAAAGCCGACAACAAAACCAGAAAAAAAACCAAACCGGTTTGTCCTAAACCGAACCGAAACCAGTTGGTTTGAACCGGTTTCGGTTTGGTTTCAGTTTTTTTTTTAAAACAATTTCGGTTTGGTTATTTTTTTTTTATAAAAACCGAACCGAATCGAAAATAATCACCCCAGTGTGTGTGTGTGTGTTATGTGTTCATTTGGTATGGGCATGTGTGCAAATACAAACCTGTTCTTTTGATTGAAGTTTCTAGGTTGACGCTTCACTGCATGAGAGGATAAAAGATGGCTTTTCATCCCTTTTTAAGTGGCGATGATTTAAGTTCAGAGAATTTAAAACTTCAGTTTTGGAATTTAAAAAAATTGTGGAAAATAGGATATGCTAAGTGTATGCTGCTTCAAATAGCTTTCTGTTGGAGTATGTTTTCACTCATACCCACTCCAAGCATGTTTATAATCTCCTTCCCGTATGTATTGTTCTACAGGCTGCACATTCCCATTCAGAACATGCTAGTCGCATCACCCAACAGTTGTTGCATTCTAACAATGTTCCATTAGTGGCTGAGCAAAGTCCAAAGGAAGCTAACACCTCCATGGTACCTCCAAGCTTTGTAGCTGGAGATAGGGAACAATCAGCTCCATCTATGTACACCCAGCAGGTATCTTTTCCTGAAAACACCAGCCATGTTGAGGAAGATCCCCGGAAGTCTGCTGCTGCTGCTGTGGCAGAAAAATTAACTGCTTCAACATCCTCAGTCCAAATGCTTTCTTATGTCTTGTCTTCTCTTGCATCTGAAGGTGTCATTGGCAATTCAAAAAAAGAATCTTCTAGCGATTACCCTGCTGAAAAACGGGCTAAGCTCGACAAAGATCAACCTTATATACCAACTCAGAACCCTTCACATCTTCAAATTCCCACTTTCCAGCAGAATGTTGCAAGCAGTACCCAGCAGTCAACTCCAAACAACCCACCACCTCCCCCATCATCTCCTCCACCAGTACCCCCACCATTGCCACCTATGCAACCATATTCCATGCCCCAGTTCATGCAGACTGCTGGGTCAATAAATGGTGTACAGTACAGCTATGCCATGTCGCAGCTACAACCACCTTCTTTGGCTGGGTATCCATCAGCTGGAGCTCCAATGACCGGCATGGCCCCCTTTACAATGCCTCCAGCTAATACGTATCCAAGTTATCAGGGTTCAGATGGTAATTTGTACACCCAACCATCATCCATGCCAATGGCACCAATTTCCCGGCAATAGAATGCTTTGCCGTGGCTGCTGGCAATGTAGGTCTTTTATCCAGAAAACATTAGAGATTTTCAAAACTAATGTAGCCTTTTGTCATCCCGATCCTTTCTGGGTTTTGTTCCTTTGGTTATACACCTAATTAGATCTGCACATAGTAAGTGCTTGTAACTTGCATGTTAATAGCTGCTGTTGGAAAAAAATTTCTTGGGTTGTTCCATTGAGAAATAGATTTGATTACTTTATCAGAGCCATTATCTAGTGGTGGTTGCAGCGGTAAGAATGAGTCAATCCTTTGTCTGGCTGGAGTGTTTCTTAATGTGTGGTTAAGATGGTAGATTTGTGGCTTCATTTCCTGCTGCTTGGATTGGATGGTTGTGCCACTTTGTCCAAAATTCACTCGGGAATTTATAAATCTTACAGGATTCCAGTTTTGGGGTTAGTTCCTACTAATGTGAGCCATTGGCGTCTAATTTTCATCTCTAAATTAGCAATTTCTGCAACATGGCTTTAGTGTTTTAGTGTAACAAGGGTTTTTTCAGGATTAGTTGTTTGTCTCTTAGAACAATCGTTGAAGCACTTGATTTTGGTTGTTTTACAAAATTAATTTCACGAGGATATTAGCAAGGGTACAAAATCCTAGATATGCCTGACAAAATAAAATCAATATGACAACCAATCGAAATGAAAATATAAAAACAATCACCTGTACATGACGTGTCTCATGGACTTTTAACCGGCCTCTGTGGACGGAGGAAAAAAGAAACAGCTAGCATTTGGTTATAACAGTAAAGATGCAGATACTGATTATAGAAATATACCTGATGAAATGAATGAGACAGAGATATTAAAATAAATTTGATTTTTAGATAATTTTGGAGTAAATTTTTGTATTTTTAAAAATTTAAGATATAAAAAGGATATATTTTCAGATATTATTTTTTATTTTTAAAAAATCATTGTAAAAAACTCATGATTTCAAAATTGTTCAAATAAAACATATAAGGATAAAAATAATTATTGTTATAATTTTAAAACTCAACTCAAGAGTCGATCCGAGGCAAAGCTTGAGTCACGAGTCAGGGCGATCCATGTTAGTTTAAGAATAAAAGTGATTATTATAATAATTTTAAAACCCGATTCGGGGTTGACTTGGGTAAGGCTCAGGTATCGAGTAGTATTGAGTGTTAACCCAAGTCATGTAAGAAAAAAAATAATTATTATCATAATTTTAAAACCCGACTCGAGTGTTAATCCGAGCTAAAACTTGGGTCACGTGTCAAGAGAGTCAACCCATATTTACCTAGGTCAACATAAAATAAAAGTAATTGTTATCGTAGTTTTAAAACTTGATTCGAGGGTCTACCTCAAGCAAGACCTATGTTAGGAATGTCAACCCGAGTTGACTTGGGTTAATATAAGGATAAAATTGTTATTATTATAGTTTTGAAACCTGATTTAGGGGTAGACCGGGGTAAGACCCAGGTAAGTCACGGGTCAAGAGGATCAACACTAGTTGACTCGGGTCAACATATGGATAAAAATTAATATTATCATAGTTTTAAAACTCGATTAGGGTGTTAAACAAGAGGCAAGGTTTAGGTAGGTCACGGGTCAAGAGGGTTCACACGGGTTGACCAGAGTCAACATATGGATAAAAACTATTTTTATTATCATAGTTTTAAAACTCAATTAGGTTGACCCGAGTCAATCCGTTTGACTTAATTTATTTTTTTAATAATCAAAGTAACCTTGTTTTCACTATTTTTTTTGAAAAAGTCAATAAATTTTTAATTGAGTCAGATCGAGTCAATCATTCCTCTATTTTTTTCTTAAACTCGAACCAGTTTAGGCCTCGGATCAACCCGTCAAGTCAGTCCTAGTTTTACAACTAAGGTTATTATAATATTATTAATTTCAACACTTCATATAAACTGAAGTAAAAAAAATATCTAATTATTTTTTAAATATGCAAGTTTGACAACAATACATATTAAAAATAAAATAGATTTTTTTATTATAACAAAAGCTAAATCATGTGGGGAAAGCGCTGTAGCTTTCCTCACCAAACACTATGAACTGCTACAATGTTTCCCTACATGTTTTTTTTTAACACACGGTTTTCTTTTCTTTTCCTTTTTGTTTGTTATGATTTTTTTTCAAAATTATTTTTGTTAAATTTATTTTTTAATATTGAGCTAGTTGAGAATTTAGCTTTGTAATTTTTTTCTTTTTATTTTGTCTTTCTATGAGGTTAGTGTGGTTTGCGGGTTTGTCGAGGTAACTCAGGTTGGCCTAGTTTTATGAATTTGGTAGGTTTTTTTTTTTTTAATTGAACTTGATTTTTTTATAGTTTAATTTTTTTTCATATTGTTGAAAACATAGTTTTAGAAAAAAAAATCATGTTATTAAACTTTATAAATAAAAAATTAAAAGATGTGAGAGAAATCATTGTTCACCCGGCACCCATTGTAGTGTGGATTATAATAGTAATCCACAGTGTTCTGTTTTCTTTTTTTTATGATTTTTTTTCAAATCTATTTTTGTCAATTTCATCTTTTAAAATTGAGATTGTTAAGAATTTAACTTTGTAATTTGCTTCTTTTTATTTTTCTTTTATATGAGGTTAGCGTGGTTTATGAGTTTGCTAAGTTAACCCAGGTTGCCTCGGTTTATGAGTTTGGTTGGTCGTCTTTATATATATATTATATATATATATATATATATATATATATATATATATATATATATAATTGAACTTAACTTTTTTTATAGTCTATTTTTTTCTCATATGGTTAAAAAAATAGTTTTAAAGAAAAGTCATGTTATTAAACTATATAAAGTAACAAAAATTAAAGGGTGTGAAGAGACCATTGTCCACCCACACACATTGCACTGTAAATGACAATAGTAACCCACAATGTTTTGTTTTTTGTCTTTTTTCTTTAGTTTTTTGAATTTTTGTCATGATTTTTTTTTCATCTTTTAATATTAGGATGGTTGAGAATTTGAATTCATAATTTATTTCTTTTTATTTCACCTTTCTTTAAGATTAACATGGTTTACCGAGGCAACCCAGGTTGCCATGGTTTACGAGTTTGGTAGGAAGTCTTTTTTTTAATTGAACCTGACTTTTTTATCGTCTATTTTTTTTCTCATATAGTTAAAAAAAATAATTTCAGAAAAAAGTTATGTTATTAAACTTTATAAAGTTCATAGACCTATTAACAGGTTTAACTGATTGACTTGGTTCGCGGGTCTGACAAGTTTAACTTTTTTAAATTAGTGTTTTTTTTCATCTTTAGATACTGGATTAATTGGAAATTCAATTTCATAATTGGTTTCATTTTATTTTTTATGAGATTATCATGATCTAAAAAAACATCTTGGTATTAGGTTGGTGTTTGATTTCATAATCATTCATTTTTGTTATCATGTAGTTAAATGAAAAATAGATTAAAAAACAAATTATAATCTCAGTGTAGTCCATAACACAGTTCACAAGTTTAGTGTATTAGCCCGGTTTACCCGATTCACAGGTTTAACAAGTTTACCCACCGATATAATTTTTTTTTTTGTTTTTGGTCTTTTAATTATTTTTAATTTATTCCCTTTTGATTTCATCATTTAATATTAGATTAGTTGAGAAATGGAATACATTATTAATTTTTGTTTGCTTTCTTGGAATAATTGTCTCAAATAAGTGTTTATTTTTAGATTTGTGCTCAATTTTATAAGCATTTGCTTTTATCATATAATTAAATAAAAAAATATATCAAAACGTTATTAAACTTAATAAAGTCTATGACCTGGATCACAGGGGTCAGGGGGGAGAGGTTAATCTGTTATCATCTCAATATTTTTTTTAAAAAATTATCATCTTGAAATTTTTTTAAAAGCTAAATCATATTTTTATTGATCATCAAGGTTGCATTTAGACCTGTGAAATTGATCGATTCAAATCGAGTTAATTATCACATGATTTAATTAAAAGCTTGAGTTAGACAAAGAGTTGAGTCGAGAGGTTTCAAAATTAACTCATTTGATTAAGTTTAATAAACTATAAAAAATTCTCTGCAGTTTTAATATTTTTTTATATTTTTTTTTAAATTGATATTGACCCGCGGTGGAGTGTGGGCCAATATACTAGTATTTTATTATGTCTTGTCTATCATAACCTAATAGGATACGGAGACAGTTGTTTTATCTTTTACATCAATACCAAATATAATTTTATCTCCATCTCATTTGCTATCTTGTCTCCTGTATCTCTGTCTTTTTTGTCTTAGAATAATAACCAAACACTACCTTAGAACATCTTCAAGGGAAAATATTATTTTTTAAGAGTCAAATTGATAAAATAGTGTTTTAAATAATTTAAATATTTTTTTTTATGTGCACTTTAATAGGAAAAGCGATTTAGAAAATTTAATTATATTTTAATATATTTGTTATTAATAAAATTATTTATTAATTATAAATAACTAATACAATTTCAATCAAAACTCTTCTTTTGCATAAAAATATATTAAATAAACTTTTAGCACTTTTGATCAATACGTAGGAATGACTCTCTAACATAGAAATATTATTTGACTATTCAATATATCTTTTCTCTTGGAATTGTAAAAATAAAAGATGAAAGCCAAAAATTTTCTCTTTTTTTTTTTTTGCACTTTCTGTTTAACTCTTCCCTGTAGTCAAAACTAGAACATTTCTCATGCTATAATTATATGCTATATTATAGGTCGGATTAAATATTTTTGGATATAAAAAAAATATATAAGTGTTGTTATGTGTTTCTTAGCAAACAAACTAATAAACTACAAAAAATTAACTTGATATGACCTAATCAACTTAATAGATCCAATGACAACCTAGAAGACCAATAAAAATATAGTTTTGACTAAAGAAAAAATCAAGATGATATTTAAAAAAATATATTAAAACAACATCATATTAAATCAACTCAAATCAACTTGGATTAAATCTATCAAATCCATTACTCAGTTCATTAGACCCTGATAACTCTATAGAAAGCAAATAAAAAAATAATTAAACTTAATTCTTAATCAACCTAATATTGAATGATGAAACTAAAAACAAAATTCAACTAAACAAACAAGTCGACTCAACCCGAGTTAACCTGTCAAACCTATGTCATAAAACTGAGATAACTCATAGAAAGCAAACAAAAACAAATTATAAAACTCAATTCTCAACCAACCCCATATTAAAAGATTAAATTACAAAAATCAATAAAGAAGGCACAAAAATCACCCGAGTCAATAGACCAAACTCGTGACCTGAGTTATGAGACTGGGATAACCTCATAAAATATAAACTGAAACAAATTATAAAGCCTAATTCCTAATTAAATCATTATTGAAGGATGAAATCGGAAAAAAAAATCAACTAAAAAAGGACAAAAAACCTGAGTCAACTAGCCTAACTCGTGATTTGAGTCATAAGACCGTGATAACCCAATAGAAAGCAAATAAAAAATTTTATGAAGCTCAATTTCCAATCAACCTAATGTTAAAAGATTAGATTGAAAAAAAATCAAATAAAAAAGACAAAAATAATAACTTGAGTCAATTAAAGTTAACTTGCCAAACTCGAGTTAAGTGACTGGAATAACTCCATAGATTATAATTTTCAATCAACCCAATAATGAAGGATAACAATGAAAAAAAAATATTCCATTAAAAAATAACAAAAAAACTCGAGTCAACCTGATTAACTCACGACTTAGGTTTTGAGACCATAATAACCTCATAGAGATAAAATCAAAAAAACAATTATAAAGCTTAATTTCTAATCAACTCAATATTTAAGGATAAATTTGAGAAAAACATTAATTAAAAAAGAACAAAAAAATTACATGAGTCAACGCGGATGACTCGTAAAACTCATAACATAGGTCAAGAAATCAGGACAACTCCATAGAAAACAAATCGAAACAAATTATGAAGTCCAACACCTAATAAACCTATTATTAAAAGATTGATGAAATTAAAAAAAAATTAAGACTGAAAGAATTAAAAAGAAAAAGTTCTTAAAAGTTTTAAGGACCAAAGTGAAAAGGTTTTGGCATTTTACTGTTTTGAAGGATGAAATTGAAAAAAAATATTTAAAATTAAAAAAATCATAAAATTTTTTTAGAATCAAAGCAAAAATAGCTTTGGCATTTCACTATCTATTGTTACAATGAAATACAAAAAAGAATTAAGTATATGTTAATTAATAAGATGCTTTCAGAGCATTGCCTGATTCTTTCTCAAGGCCAGCATATTTCTATGACCATGGAGGTTCCCACCCCACTCTCTCTAGCTAGCTTGCAGTGAGAAAAGAAGAAGAAGGAAGACAAAAAAAAGTGTGAGTTCCCATGGTTTTGGGATTGTAACAAAGATGGGGAAGAAGGCCTAAACTGTGAACTAGTTGGAGACAAAAGAGTAATTTAGGGAAACAAGTTAAAAATCATGTCAAGAGACATCTTTGTCTAGCAAGAGACATGTTTGTCTACCTTTCTTATTCTCTATGCATTTGTTTTAATTAACATAAAAATACCTGGAAGGAAAAACAATTACTTGCTTATGTAAAATAGAAGAAACGAATTATGATTAATTTTGGGTAAATTCCCTGTACTGTTCTATTTAATTAAGTTTGATGGCCATTGATCTCTCAAATCACAATGTTCTCAAATTCAAAAGAACAAGGAGTTGAAGAAAATTTATTCCTTACAAGGCAGTAAATGACCATTTTATTTTGTTTTTTTAGCACAATGTTTGGGCAAAATAAATCATTATACTATTTTGTTGCTTAAATTTCTTTGTATATTAGCACCGTGATAACTTTTATGGTTATAATTTAAAATAATAATTTGACATAATAAGTTAAAAATTATAAAATGTAATTTTTTTTCATCAAGATTTCAAAAGAAAGTTTAGAGTAAAACTACATCGCGTATTAATAGATTATCCAAATATTTTTAAATTTATAATTGGAGTAAAACAAAAAAAAAAAGTCTAATTATCAAGTTTTTTTTTTTGTTTTTGTCAATGAGAAATCCATTTAACCATTGAACAAAAAAAAAGATGATCCTATAAAAATTTTTTAACTGGTATTTCAATATAAATTTTAGAGTAAAATTGCAGTATATATTAATTGATTAACCAAATACTTTTAAATTTATAATAAGAGTAAAACGTAAAACACCACACCACAAAACACAAAAATAAATGGAGTCTGATTGTCAAGTATTTTTTTTTTTTTGGTCAATGAGAAATCAATTAATTTAACTATTGAACAATATTATATAGAAAGAAAGATGATCCTATAAACAAAAAGAAAAAACCAAAGACGTCACAACGAAACAGGCCATGCCAATAAACATTTCAATGTTCTCTTGTCATTTCAAAACTACAGAGCAAGGGCAATGGCACTTGTCATACAGTCGTGCAACCCCACTTAATTTTACCTTTAAACCACTCCAAAATCCATGTCACATAAAAGCAAGGCACAATAACTAGAGGAAAATGGCGTGGTTTATATATATATATATATATATATATATATATATATATATATATAAACTCTCATGATTTTTTATTATTCTTAAGATAAATTATTTGATTTTAATCATATTATACAGATTAATTTGGTCTCCAAACATGAAAATCGACTAAGAAGTATCTCAATGGACAACATTTTTCAATGTTTTCTAGTGTCATTTCAATGGCTTTCAACTTAACAAAACTAATGAAGAGTAATTAACACATACCATATATAAGAGCGAGCAGGAGCAGTTTTTACTCTAGTATAACATTGGATCAATGCACATAAATTAGGGTTGATTCTGATGAAGTCTTTCAAGCATGGCAGAAGAAATATATTAAACAAGAGGAACAGACATTTCCCTCATGACAATGTCGAAACACAAGGTGAGACAAAAGCACCGTCAGATCCCAATACCGATACAATACAGACTTTGAACTCACATATATATATATATATTACCTTACCTCTTTTTCTACAGCAACAATTTTGTTTTAAAAAAAAAAGTAAAAATAAATGAGACCATGCATGCAAGTTCAAATTCCTAAAAAATACAACAAGAACATGGCATGCATTGATAACCACGTAGACCACTCAAAGATTACAAGCTGGATTGGAACTTACTCTACTTGATACTTAACAAGTTTATTCTGTTTCAAAGTGAAAACGACAAAGAGGCAGAGGAGGAGGCTAATGGGAGGGTGGTAAAAAGGTAAAAAAAGAAGAAGGGGGAAATGAAGGAAAGCAGTCAACGTTGGGCTAACGTAAGCTAGCTGTGTTTGAAGCAAATGTGAGAGACAAAAGGCTGTGAAAAGCCGTCATGTCGTTTGCTTTATTTGCTCATCAAAAAGAAGGTTATGATATAAAGAAGGTTTCGGTCTTCCCTTTAAAAAGATGTGTTTGCGTCAGGCTTTGCTCGGAGAAAATCATGGTTTGTGCATAAAAACATTGTGGGTGGCCTGGAGCATGCCAGTGCCAGCTACCGTGGAAAACTGGTCAAAAAGGGCTATCCAAACCCACATCACCTGCTAGATCACCTTCCAAAGACCAACTTAATTATTTGATTACTGAAATAAATTAATAATTAGCATGTCTGCAGAGGTAAACTTGATTATATTCTGTGGATAATGTGGAATTAATCGCCAGCAATTATTCTCTGGCATTCATAACGCTCCATCTCTTGGCTACAAGATTAAGACGGACTCAAAGCACGCTTTATATTTCAATACCATCATGGATCACTTGATTTTTCATGTTCTAGGTTTGATTACGGTTCAAGATTTGCATGACAAATCAACACGTTTTAATTATGAATTTTATGATAATTAAGGAAATATTTCCTAATAAATCTACTAATTAACCCATAAGAAAGAATTAGCTAGCTAGCTTAATATATAATATCATTAAGAAAACTATATATCATGTTGACATGCCAACTTAATTAATCGTAGCATGCAATATATAAGTTTAGATGTGTTTTGTTGCATCGATTACAAGCTAGCTAGCTAGGCACCAAATTAAAGCAAATGCAGACAATAATAATAATTACAAGAACCTGGCTGCATGGAGACATGGTCTCTCCTTATTAACAATATATTGACCTAACCATTAGGAAGAATAAATATAAATATAACACAATTAGTGTGTCGATCGACAAGGTAAACTTTGGTCTGAATATATAAACATTTTTAAACCAAAGAATCCAGCATTGTAATAATAAAATAAAACAAGTGATGGATTAACTATGAGATTAAATAAGAAATTAATAAAGAGATTAAAGAAGTTGGCCGACATGCAATGCATTAGCCTATCATTTTAACGGTTATCGTGAGCACACCAGGAACAGTGCCTCCTGCTTTTTGCGGCGACATGTTCCTCTTCTGCCTTTCACTTCCCCTACACCATAATCACACCTTGTATGTTCTTGCAGCATATGCCATCTCCCCCCATTTACTTTATTTTTTTATTATTCTTAATCATGTGCCATTAACTAATTATATATCTCTGAGAAAATATATAAAAAATGGAGTTCGAGTATTGCCTCGATCGGTGCTTCAGCTCATGTCAAAAATTGTTTTTGTTATAAGAGTTTCTTTTCCTTTTCTTTTAGAATTAATATCCCATACCATTCATCAAATTAGAGATGTTCATCGTTTGGGTTCATTGCAAAATTTATTTATTGAAGAACGTTAGTATTCCTTTAAAAAATTACCAAGAAAATGCATATATATATATATATATATATATATATATATATATGTATGAATTATATATTGGTGAGAATATGTTCTTCTTTTCATTCATTTCTTTTAATTTGTGTATACCAAAACCAATTAAGATCATAGGGTATGCGGTCCATCAGTAGAAATACAAGCCACAGGAACCATGCATGGTTAGTTAATTTGACATAATTCATCATGATGCATGGTAACTGCCACGCATCAGGATTCAGAAGCTGTCCTCTCCTTTCTGTGATGTACCGATCAGGCATACCTCATTTAGACCAACTCAATTTGACTCCCATCTGCTATTTTCCTCTCAGTTTGTTTCGCCCTAAAAGGAAAAGGCAAAGACAGAGATTAAAAAGATGAAAGCGTTACACTCGTAAAAAAGCTGTTAGGTTTGATCACGCTCGGCGTGTATATATATATATATATATCTTACCAGGATGCTACCTCTGCATGCTATTCTTGCCTCGCCTGCCCTTCATGCCAAATTCTAGTACAACCCTCTTGCTCATCTTCTTTCTATCCTTGACCAAAGAAAAGTACTCGACATATATATGTATGTGTACCCTGGCCGTTTGATTCGGATTCTGATCATAATCCAACGGCTGTTACCTTTGACTAGATCATGAACATAAAAGGCTAAGCCTAGAGATGACACAGTTTTGAGAGTACCGAAGCCACATTTATGGATTCTTATGACATTTTAAGCCGTTTGAGGCACTAAAGCAGCTCTACCAGTAGCACCACTGCATGCTATGCCATGTCCAGTGTATTCCAGTCCAGGCAATGTCCACCTGCAAGCCCTTGTATTGATTGAAGGAATTAGAAAAATACCCTCTTAATTTTTGATGAAAAAAACAATTCCTGCTCATACATATGCGAAAATTAGAGCTAATTATGTTTGCTAATGGGCAACAGAGCAGAAAAGGAGCCACTCCTACAGGCATAATCGAATAATATCGTTTTCTTTTTCTTCACCCATCTTTCACACTCAAAACATGCCCCTTCACCTTGCCTGTGCCCCCCCCCCCCCCCCCCCCACCCCCACCCCCACCCCCTCCTCCTTTTCTTCTCTTCCCATCTGCTAAAGGCTAGCTACGTGGCCCCCAATACTAAAAGGAGTTGCTTTCATTTTTCTGTTAAAAGGAACATCCGTACGGACTTATCCCTCCTTTTTAAGCTCAAAATTTATAGTCTGTTTCACTTTTGCTTTAGTTGCATTAATGTTCAAACAGATCAGTAAGTAAAAAGGCACATACTACTGTTCTACATTGGACATGCTGCTGCCTGGTACTTGTCTTAGTGTATAAGAGTTGGCATGCGTATTGATGTGCTCCATGCATGTGAGCCAAGCATTTCTTGTTAAAAATTCCCTTTGAAAAATTTTAGAACGAAAATTCAAAGGCATAATAATTTAAATGCTGATTTTAAATTATACATATACCAAATATGCTAGCATTTCATACAATTCTCTTTAAAAAAACACTACATAGAACAACACATCATGTAACATTATAACAAAACACCACATAAAAATACACTAGCTCATTAGCTCGCGCTGGTTGAAGATCATTATAAAACAACTTTTGAGCAAAAAATATATATATTTAAATATCGGTAACATATCGTCTAAAAAAATTGATTTTAACTATAAATTAAACGATATTTTGATTCAATGCTGAGAAGGAAAAACATATAATACATTTGATCCACTTGGGATGACATGCGAAACTTGCGAGGATAATCTAAAAAAATAAAAAAATTTAATCATGAATTAACTCAATGTTAAAAGATAAAATCAAAAAAAGATATATGATTAAAAAAATAAAATGAACTCGAGTCAACCAAGCAAACTCGCGATGAAAGTTATACATGCCATTGGGTCCTGTAAATTTTTTATCTCAAATATTATTTTTTTATTTAATTATACGACGATAAAGCACATGAGATTTTTTGTATAAAACAACATATTTTTTTACAAGTAAAAAAAAAATCATGATAGACACATGGAGTCGAGATAGCAAAGGTAGATCATTAATAAAAAATAGTGAAATTGCTTTCTTTTAGGATCGAGTTACATGAGAAAAAATAGGTCATTAATAACAAATCATGAAATTGTGTATTTTTTTTTAAATGAGAGACAAAAAAATTATGAAACAAAAAAAAACAAATAATACCTTGGATGTCGTGAATTGACTCGTTAAACCTGCTACTCGGATAATGGAAACAAATTGGGTTCAATGATTTGTTTTATCAATTTTTTAAAACCAAACATAAAATAGGAAAAGAGAAAAGGAGCCCAACCGTGTAGGTTTGGGTATTAAAAAAATAGCTCAGCCCGCGTGCCTAGGCCCATCTGATTTGTAAAAAAGGTTTCTTGATTTCTGCCCCATTTCTTTTCTTTTCTTAAAAGACAACAGACGAAGTACCGTTTGCAACACCAAATGACATGTTGTAAGCTTTTTGCAGATTTCATCGACATCATAGGTTCGGGTTTTTTCTATTTATCAACCCATTTTTATCCAGAAAACCCATAAAATACTCTAAACACTTTATTAAAACCTGTCTATGACCATAAAAAATCGATAACAACTCGAAAAAACAAAATCAAACCGAAGCCAAAACACTACAAGATTTAACAGTTTTACCGACGGAATTTTTCCATCGGTGTAAGACACATATTCCGTCGGTAATTAATTTACCGACGGAGCATTTCCGTCGGTGAATCTTTCGTCGGTAATTTTTTTTTCCGTCGGTAAATTCGTTGGTAATAAAAAAATAAATTTATCTGCTCTATTTCATCGGTATATCCCTTGGTAATAATATTTTTTTATTACCGATGGATTTACCGACGGAATTACCGATGGAATTTCTGTCGGTAATTATTTAAAAACATTTTAAAAAAATTCATTTTATAAAATTATAAAATAATTAAATTAGCATAAATTAACACTGTATAATATATACTAAAAAATGCTTGGAAAAAAGAATAAGAAAATCAACTCAAACAAATTTGCAACAAATAAATAAAACAAAAAAATAAATTCAACTAAAAAAATTCATATGAAAAAAAATAAAGTTGCAATTGCTAAAAATTTAAAAATCCTATAAATAAATCAACTAAAAATTGATCTCATATGACAAAAAAATCTCACAACAACATTTATACAATTATTAAGAACAAAAACAATTAAAAATAAAATAAAAAACAAATATAGTGAAAAAAATCATGAAAAAAGAAGAAAAAAGAAAAATCTTACCTTAATGTAGTTGCAAGTGAAGCCAAGGAGAAAGAAAAAATTTCGTTAAGCATATTAATTAAAAAAAACTAAGAGGATAAAAGAAGAAAGAAGAAGAAGAAGACATACCCAAGCATGGAGGAAAAGAGAAGGAGATGAGGAGAGAGAAGAAGAGAAAAAAAATATATATTGATGTTTTTTACATATAGTGAAGAAGAAGAAGAAGAAAAAGAAGAAGAAGAAGAAGAATAAGGAGAAGAAATGAGTGTCTCTTATGAAATAAGGGGATTCAGGCTTTTTATTGAAGCGAATATACCGACGGATTTACCGACGGATAATTGAATATTAATATTTTTTAATTATTCCGTCGGTAATTCCATCGGTAATATTTAATTTAAATTTTCAATTTCGTAAAATTTTTTCAGAAACCGCCAACAATTACCGACGGTTTTTCAATCCGTCGGTGATTTCGTCTGTAATATTTAAATGAATTTAATTTTTTCAGAAAACCGCCAAATAACACTCGCTGGAAAATACCGATGGAAAATTCCGTTGATGATTCCCTTTGTAGTTGACATGATGAACAGTGTTCGCAGTTTACCGACGGAATCACCGAGGGATTTTACCGACACGTCATTTTTTTTTGCTTTGTAATTCCGTCGGTAATTCTGTTGGTAAAAATGACACGTCATCTTTTTTTTGCTTTGTTTTAAATTTTTTTCCCACGGTAATTCCGTCGGTATATACCGAGGGAATATTTCCGTCGGTAAAATCCCTCAGAAATTTACCGACAAAAATATTTCGTCGGCATTTCCGTTTGTATTTATCAATTTTCTGGTAGTGAAATGATTCATGTGGTCAGATCTACCCTTGTGCAAGGAGAAGGAAAAAAAATACCTAGATCAAACTCCCCTCATGAAGCGAAACCCATTAACACTAAAATCAACTATTTTGGTGGTTGGAATCGTCGTTCACAATGAATTTATCTCTCTACGCCGGAACCCAACGAGCCCCTTTCTCTTCTCCAACAAAAAAGGATAGAAAAAAAAGAAAAAAATAGAATTTGATGTCAAAATTGAGTTTTTAAAAATTAGAGGAGATAACTAGGTGTTAACTTGAGCTCCATTGTTCTAAAAATAGGATCAAATTAAATTTTCTTGAAATTAGATTATTCTAATTCATAGTGAATCGTGAAAGGATGGACGGTGAGATTGGCTACAATCAAACTCCCACTCGGATCAGAATTTTTGTTAATTTGCTTGAAAATCAGCTTAAACTAAACCCATTGAAACTAGTCTTGAACTGAATTTTTTTGACGTTCGATATAGCCCATGGTTCTGAGCTAGAATAAGTTAGCTCATGGAAAAATAGAAAGACTCAAAGTCAATCTGTAGATACACACGAATTCTAGGGAAACAAAAGAAGTGAAAATGATGATAAATGGCCATATATATCCTGATTGATACGTGCCTAGCTCACTCCAAATGGACGAAGACAAGTCAAATTCTCCCAGAGAGTGAAAGCTATCTTATTTCTCGATATATACTAATGGGATAACACTGATTAAAGTATCTGCCCATGATTTTGAAGAAATATTCCTTTTTTCTTTTGCTTTTGAAGATCTTTCCTATCGAAGGAAAAAGAAACCGTCCAAATCCAAAATAAAACAATCCACATATAGAATCGAAGGCCATAAGAATATTCATCCATCCATCCATCCATTATTATTTGCTCGAAACCCACAAGTAAAAAGAATATGTGACCGACCCCCATCAAAATTCGAGCTCATCTATGTCACGTACGCCACTTGATAATCTTCACTTATAAACAAGTGTAAAAATGGAATATAAAACAAAGCTTTATTCATAGCAAAAATTATAAAATAAAATCCAGAGAAAAAAACAATATTGTTCTTAACATGGTTCATTTCGATCCAGTGTAAAAAGAATCAATTTAGAATAATCATCTAATTAATAGGTGACTCAATGATAAGAGATTGAAACTAAGAAGCTTGCTCTTCATGTGATTTCAGGTTCGAGTCCTATAGTTGCTAATATGATAGTCATTGGAGCCTTACATGGTCGTTAATTTCAGAACCCATGAGATTAGTCAAAGCACACGCAAACTGGCTCAATATCCATGATTATAAAATAAAAAATCAATCTAGAAATGATCCGGTCCACTCAACATGTCAACATGTGATATAATTATCCGATTAAAACACTGAATTTTTTATTTAAAAAAAAAAGAGAAAGAACTACTGCTAAACTCATAATCGAGGTTTTGCGCTTCCAGGGGTTGAATAACAATGGAGAAATAACCTGTAGTAGATAGGGTCCAAAGAGAAGGGCATAAAAGACGCATGAAGGTCACGTCAAGAAAAGGAACAAAGGTTTGTGATGGCCACGTTCCTGCCTTGCTCTCTTGCTCTTTGCTATTTGATTATTTTGATCATGTAAGAGATGCAGAAGAAGCAAGGCCAAAAGCCGACAACAAGGACGGAGACAGCCGTCTATTAACCCACAACTCCCCTCTGATAAAGCCTGTTCCTTGTGTCTCTCCCCTTTACATGACTTTCTTTTTTTCTTTTTCTTTTTTTAACCCAATGCAAAGATTATGCTTCGAAAATTAAATGCTTAGAATATGATCGCCCATACACACCATTATCTAATGAAGATCTGTTTCATTGCATGCATGTTATGCTTCCCATGCCCATTCGGTTCTTTACTCCACACATTGACCTTCTATTTTCTCAACAATAAAATATCCTCTTTTTTACTGTTGAGATGTCTTTGCTGGCTATAGCAGAGAAGAAATTAAACGATTCATTCTTTGGAATTGTTGTGATTAGTTCTATATGATTTTCTTATGTTATTTGAGATGAAATAAATAAATTATGTATGTGAAAGATTTGCTTTTCATGGTCTCCTCTGGAATTTTAGTTTTAATGGTAAAAAAGGTAGTATATCCTACCAAGTTCTTTACTATTAACTATTTAGCAGGTGGTTTATTGATAAAAGTTTGAGATTAAAAAGTTGCTCTTCCTGTTGTATCAGATTTAAGTCATGTGGTTGCTAATATGATGGTCATTGAAGGCTTACATGATCGTTAACTTCAGGACCCGTGGGATTAGTCGAGGTATACGCAAACTGACCCGAACACCCATGTTAATAAAAAAAATATAAGTAATATACTAATGGTCATTTGAAATGGTTTTTACATTTAGGTTAATTTAGCAATAGATATTTTCCCCCTCTCTTGGTTTAATTTCAAGATAATTAGACTAGATCTTTCTTTTTGTGAGTCCTTTGATTTTGTGCAAAAACAAACTTAATCTTAGTCTACACAAATGCCTTTGAGATGTAGCATATGATTGAAAAAAATTAACTAATTTGACTAGATACAATTCCACTTATTTCTATTCTATTCAAATTAATTTAATTTAATTTATTTTCCCTAATTCTTAAGGGTGGAAAATGTTTTGAGTGGTTATTGAAGGGTAAGGTGACACAGATTATAGATAATAGTAAAGATTTTTTTTTAAAGTGTTTTTTTTTTAAAAAAATTAATATATTAACTTTTAAAAAAATCATGCTAAAGCGACCTTAACACCGAAGACCCCCTGGAGCTACATTGCTCTAGACAATCTCTCTCTTTAGCATGCGTCGAGTCGCTGACGACTACATGACAGACCAACTTTATCATTACAAAAAAAAAAAAACTCTTCTCTTCAAAAAAATAAAGCATTAATTCTGCTTAGTCCTTACACACACTCATTCCGTTGCAGTACTCGTTAGCTTCAACCCTCCACTGTCTCCTCTATAAATAGCACCAAAACCCTTCCTTCATATCTCACCAAAGCTCTCAGTGCTTAACACATCCAATACTCCAAAGCAGCAGTTCTCAATATTGTTTCTTGATACACTTTCTTGCTTTCAAAATGTATCAAACCGAGTCATGGGGGTCTTACATGCCAGCAAGAACCAACCTTGGTGACCCATTGGAACGCATAGGAAGGCTAGCCTCAGAGAATGCAGTGGTGATCTTTAGCATAAGCTCATGTTGCATGTGCCATGCTATAAAGAGGCTCTTTTGTGGCATGGGAGTGAACCCAACAGTGTACGAGCTGGATGAAGACCCAAGAGGTAAAGAAATGGAGAAGGCTCTCATGAGGCTTCTCGGGAGCTCCTCTGCTGTTCCTGTTGTTTTCATCGGTGGCAAGCTTGTGGGTGCCATGGATAGAGTCATGGCTTCTCATATTAACGGTACTCTTGTCCCTCTTCTCAAGGAAGCCGGTGCTCTTTGGCTTTAATTGATGCTTACTCTCTTCGTATTTTAAAGGAAATGACTTCACGTATAGTAGCAAATTAAAGAAAGCAGGGGAAGAGGAGTGGCGTACGTTTTGAGGGTCTCCTCCATTTTGGATACACTAATGACCACTACTAATTATCATCAAATGTCTTAATTTCTGCTTTTAATGTTTTTTCCTTTTTCTTAACCCACATTTTATTTTTTTAATCTGTGGGTCTTTTGGTTTGCTTTGTATGTTTCCCGCTCATCTTGGTCTCAAGAAAGAAATGTAATTGCTCCCTCCTCTGTATAGAAAAATGCAAAAAAAAAAAAAAAAAACTACTTGTGTTCCTTACTTTAAAGTTAATTAATCCTTCGCTGCTTCTTTCTTTGCAATTTGATCGGACATACAACTGCTGCGTCTTTCTTCTTCTCTCCAGTTAACAACAGTTAATTTGACCACAGCTTCTTTTCACCATGCTTGGTGGGGGTCTCCCCCAAAAAGTAAGAACCTGGTTTATAATTGTTCCTACTGCGCCGTAAAAAGACCCGTTCCCGGATTTGAGCCGGGAAACTCGCCTGATTAAAACCCCACGTTGAAAGGTTCTTTTCTTTCGGTGGTGGGGATGGTGGTGATCATCTAGTCTCTGATCACCGTACTGGCTGCTACAGCTCTTTCATTGACCGTTGATAGTGTCAGGGGCCCGCCCTTTTGTTTTTCAGAGGACATGATTTTTTTATGGTCGATCATCAGGGTACATGATTTAACTTGATCCAAAGGTGCCTTTTACCCCGGTGGGGCACACAATAGAAGTGGAAGTTGGGAGTGACAAAAGGGTATAAAAATGGAGCCCGAAGAACTATCTTCACCAACTGATTTTTATTTCCGTATAATTAATTAGGGTCCACTGAAGATAAATTTGGTTTGACACTGTGTGAGATTGGCAATGACGTGGTTAATCCTAGACGCCGTGTACGGTTGCTGGCAGGGCGGTAAACACGGTGGCGTAATGAAGGAACCATTGGGGTGGTCGGTCGAATCTAGGATAATGTAAGAATTTCATTTGTGTTTTTGAATCTTTCAAGGGGGAGAGAGATATGCACATCCGTACTCCTGACATCTCGACCTGGGAAAGCCCTTAAATGGTTAGGTTAGCCCAGCCAAGTACGGCCAATGCTATCCATTGTAAAAACTAAAAATCCAAAATTTATAAAAGAAAAACCTATTAATTTATTTTTTCATTATAAGAAGGTGGTCTTTAAAAATGGAGATAAATCAATCTGTTAATTAATCTGAAAACATCCTCTATATATAGATGCAAAATATACTGGTCGGGTAATCCTTACCAGATTGAGTGCAATATGATATTTAAGGACGTTAATCAGTGATTTTAGCTGCCGCCGCCTCCACCGGCACCACCACCGTCTATTCTCTCTAGCCAGTCGCCCTTAGGACATCGAAAAGGCGAAGGAAGAAGCGGCAGAAAGAGTGAATATATGTGCTGATACTGTGAAGAACCAGCATCTTTATCGTATCTATTTAACGAATCGATTAGGGGAGGTCATGGCCTTTCGGTCCCTAAGGTATCGCCATTGCTGATTTTGCTAGCAGTAAGATACTGATTCTTGTCAATTCTTCACTCAAAAGATCAAATGCACAGTCATCAAAGCTTTATAATTTCATTTAAGAAGAGAGAGATAGAATGGCGGGAAAGGAAAAGGATTTTTCTTTAGCCCGTTAAAATGGGCTTTCAAAAACTTCCATGGAAGAGTACCGTCCTCTTCAGAATCCAACAAGGACACCAGACCTAGCCTAGTTACAGTACATCCTCCTCCTCCTCCTCCTCCTCCTCCTTCTTCTTTATCATTCATAGACGGTCAAGTTATTTTTTTTTAATTATGTGATTTGTTCACATTTAAATTTAGCTTCGTCAATTGGTTAGATTAATATTATAATAATTAAAAATATTTTACAAATAAAAATTTCATAGAATTTCATATAATAATACATAAATGATAAAATATAATTCTCGTAAATGATATACGATAGATTTGTTGTATTAAAAAAATAACTACCGTATATATATTATTGATTAATAAAACCATGAGAACTTATATTTTGTGTTTATTTCACCTTCCTAAATCTAATGATAAATTTGTAGGCAATCAACTTTCTTTTTTAATGCAGGTATATATTTATTTACTGAATATTGATGAATAACCTGACAATCAATATTTATTTGAATCACTTATACTTACCAAATAATTCAAATATTTACAAATATTTTTTTTTCTAAATTAGTTAATAATAATATTTGTCCAGAGAAAACTAATTTCATTAATTATTAAATAGTAATAGATGTTGTATAGATTTGACTATTTATGAACCCGCGCTATCAAATCTAGAACTCGGATTATAGACTTGACTCGATCAAATAGGTTGATTTTATTTTAACTAAATGGTAGAAAAAAAATAGACAATGATAACAGATAAATCAATTTTTTTTAAAATAACTACGATAACATAAGAATTTTTTTTTCCTAAACGAGAGCAAACAATGTAGCTTAATTTTTAGCCCATTACACATTGAAGGATAAAATTGGGTAAAATAAGGACAAAAAAAAGATCTGACTCAACTCAAATTAACATAACAAACCTATAACTCAAGTAATAAGAGTCAAGTCAATTTAGGTTAACTTGTCAAACCCGCAATCAATGTTATGAGATCAAAATAACTCGATAAAAAAGAAAATGAAGAAAATCAATTGTGTTAACTTTCCAAATTCATAGCTCATATTATTAGACCAGAAACATCTTATCTAGAAAAATTATAAAGCCCAATCCAAAAAAAAATTAAAATAATGATATTTTAATCACATTTTAATTTGTTTTTTTAGATGGGGTTGATGATTAAGTTCTTGTTTTTATGTGCTACTATAGCAGAAAGTCACAACAATGGTGATCAAAGTTGACCTAGAATGTGAGAAATGCCACAAAAAAATCAAAAAAGTACCGTATAGTATCCTTCATGGGTGCCTCTTTCCCCATGTATTATAACTTAGTTTTAGTTGTTTTTAAAGAAAAGTGGCTAAATTGTTTTTGTTGATTGTGAATAAGAGAAATTCATACCAAATTAAAAAAAAAAACTACATCTCATTAGTGAATTATTGTAGACTACGTGTGATTTCAATGTAGAGTGCATTGTTTGAGTTTACTATCTAATGCATGTTGGGAAAGATAATTAGTGTGCTAGGATCTCACGTGTAATTGGTGTGTGAAAGGCTCTAAACAGTAAAAAATAATAATTAATGTGTTAAGCTCTTTCAAAAAAATTAATTAATGTGTTGGGCTTTTTTATTGATGAAACATTGTATATTGTGCGTTGTATAAAAAGCTGCACTATGTATTCTCAAGTGCATGACTGTTAATTGTATTGTTTATTCTGAAATGCATGTTGGGAAAGATAATTGGCGTGCTAAAATCTCATGTGTGATTGGTGTGTTGAGCTCTCATGTGAATGACTGGCTTACTAGTTCAGGAGGCTCTAAAAAATAAAAAATAATTGGTGTGCTGAGCTCTTTCAGTGATGAACATTGTATACTCTCAAGTGCATTTTATAAAAAATAATTGGGTTGATGGCTTGAGGATCTGAAAAATAATTGACGTGTTGGGCTCTCACGTGGATGTTATAACAAAAAAATGGCTTGCTGGCTTCAGAGGCTTTAAGAAATAATTGGTGTGTTGAACTCAATAGCTGGATTGCCCTGAACATTATAAAAAATAACTAGCTTGAGGCTCTTATGTGCATATTATAAAAAAAAATAAAACTTTTATTTTTTACACGCTTTCATATAACGTTGTTTTCAGTTAAAAATTAGCCTTCATCTTCTTTTCATTTCCCGCTTCACTATGGCGTGTGTATGGGTATATTATGGATTCAATATTCTCTTGGCTTAGGTGCTCAATTTGTTATCTTCTCGCTCGCTTCCTTATCATTTTGATTGATGATCTTTTTTCCCTGCATGTATTGTTATCTTCTAGGCATGTCGTCCTCTTATATATGTGGCTTTGGTGCATCAGAGTTAGGGAGGAGAATTTGTTGATGTTTGTTATTCGTGGCTTGGCTCTTCTTTCATTTGAGATTTATCTATTGTCTGTAGACTTTCTTTTCCAACGGTGTTGTTCTTTTGTTATATGAGTTAGTGGACATGTCATCATAGTGCATTAAATGAACACTCACTACACAAGTTGAGTGGTTCTATGATGGGTTAACATTCAGTTAGTGAATGATATTCTGGCTAGCTTTCCAGTTCGTTTTCTTTTATTCTTCATGTTGTTGTTCTGTTATGAGTTGACTACAATTAGGTTTTACTTGTTATGTGGTTTCATTGTCATTGGTATGTGGGTTTTGTGGTATTTCCATGCATTTTTATTTGGGTGTCTGCTGACATGGCTTTGTCCTTTGAGTTTATATCGAAACCCTTACAGGAAATTATATAACTTTGTGGTGCTTCTTTTCTAAATTGATTGATGTTGGGTCTAACATTGATTGCTAATGTATTTCTCCAAAAGTTATTGCAATTAAAGGGTTATTGGTTTGCGAGGGGCTTACACACTTTTTTTATATCCTTTTCCTTTGTTTTAGAAAATATGGGAACCCTCTTTGCTATGTTTTTTTGCTATTTTAAGACTATTTTGAAATTGGTTTGTCTATCTGTATTTTGAACCTTTAATCTTACTGGTATTTTTTTATGTTTTTTTTATTATTATTTTCAAGCACAACAATATCTTCTATTTTGTCTGCTAGTTTTAGCATTTACTTATTCATATGTTATAATGCTAATTTGCATCTTTTTTTTGGGTTGCAGTAATATGTCAACATTTGTTGGGTATCCATTGAGGGTTGCGGTGCAGAGTTTCTCCTTTTCTTTTTCAATTAGCTAAGACTAATCTTTTTTTATACACCTCTTTCCTTTTTTATGTCCCCTTGCTTTTTCAGCTCTCTAGCTAGGTGTCCTTGTTGTTAGTTAACTTTTAACAGGTTTTTTTAGTTTATGTTCTACTTAACAACTGTTGTTAATATTTGCTCATTCGTCTAATATCATGCTTTTTTCCCTTTTTTTTAAAAAAAAAGTTCTGCAGGAAACCATCACCATTGATTTGTTGCTTACTGAGGCTTGGAAAGAAAAGCTTCTCTTTCAATCTACAGATTAACAAAGTCTTCATTTTTTTTTTATGAGTTCTTTGTCTTTTTTGCTCAATTTTTCTGATATGATACTTTATTATCTAAGAAAAAAAAAACATATTTGCAAGAAACCATTAGTATTTTTTTGTTGTTCGTTGAAGCTTGGAAGTAGAGCTTCTCCTTTAATCTACAGGTTAGCTAAGTCTTTATTTTTTTATGAGCTCCTTGCCTTTTTGGCTCCTCATGATTGCTCAATTTGTTTTAGGTTAGTTGGCATTCGGCTAGCCTCACATTTATATTTGTTTTCTATAAAATATGACTTGCATTTATATTTGTTCTTCTCATGATTATTTCTTTCATTTATATAGTCTAATATGTTAAGATTGTTTGCTATTTAGATTTTATAGAAAGTAAAATAAAAAAAATTATCTATGATAAGAACATCGTTTCCTAAGCTCGACAGAGAAAACATATAAAACCCAACCTCTCATGCCCTAGCTATAAGCAACTGTCAGCATTGTAAAGATTGAAAAAAAAACGTTCAAGGCCATCCCATCTATGATAAGAACGTTAGAGCTAAATTATCGTGCAAAGACCAAGGGAACAACAAAATTATTCAATCCCACTAAGCAAAAACAAAAAGTTTTCGTTTGAAAAAAAATGAACCAATCATACCTCAAAAGACATTAAACCAAAAAGAATTTAAAAATTCAAAAAAAATATTATGATGCATAAAAACAAAGAAAACACATCCAAACCAACTCCAAGAGAAAGCCAAAAAGATTAAGCAGAACCAAAACACAAAAAACATGCAAACAAAATATTTTGAAAGTTGTTTAGCAAGATAAATTTATCACAAGAAACTAAACATGCACTAAACAACGAAAGAATAGAGAACACAACGAAATATAGAAGCTGCTGGATTTAATTGTTTTTGAAACAAACTTTAATAACAATGAAATAGAGCAATAATGAAATCATCTGCGACAAACAACTTCAACAAGCAAAAAACTTACATAGCAAAATCATTCTTAAAAAATGTTGTCAATTATCCTTAACCGACAATTAAGACAGAAACGAACAAATATATCAAGAATCCAACATTGACAACTAACTAATACTTCAACAACAAGCTGAAGCCCAACTAAATATGCAACAAAAAATCATGGCCAAGCAATAAAAAAAGAAAGGAATTGAAGAACAAATTGATGCTTAGACATTTAAGCAAGCAAGGCAGAACGGGAAATTGATCCGTGATAATAATGGCTTTGCATGGTTCGCCTGTTAATCCATCAATGACAATGTTTATGTTTATTAAAATGTTAATAAAATGAGTTAGGCTTTCAATTCTACTTGCTATTCTTTTAAGTGAGCTTACATGACGTTTGTTTTTAGATAAATATAGTAAGAGATAGAACTGTTGGTGTGTATATAATCTACATGCAGCCTAAAATTGTTCGCAACAAAACACGGATAGTCAATCTAGTATATGACAAAAAGGCAGGCACAATGACTATCATTATGGTATGTTGTAGTCTTGAAAAGATCAAAGAAAAAGTTAATATGTAAAGGAGGGGAAGTTGTGATCAAGGGCATTGAGATCAAGGTTCTAGAGAAACCTAAAGCACTAGAGAAGCCTAAAGAACTAGGTAAACCTAAAGAACCAGGTTATAAACAAACATTTATTTTTTATTGAAGAGTAAATTTGAAAAGAAAAATCAATCAATGGAAGGATTCAAATAAAAAAAATAAACAATCAAAAGAATAAGATCAAAATTGAAAAAGAAAAGAAAATAATAACAAATATCGTATTAAATTGTGAGACATAAAAGAAAAAGTTAATTTAACATAAAGAATAAAAAAATAAAGACTAAATTTGAAAAAATATCATATCACAAATTGTGATCGAATGATGAAATTGAAAATAAATTAAAGTTTTACAAAAGAGTGAAGAACAAAAATAAAAAAATAAAAATAATAAAGATCGAATTTGATATCTTAATAAATCCAAGGACAGTTTAAAAATTTTGCATGGCCAACTCAATTTTTAAGAGGAGGAAAGAAAAAAGTGTGAGAAGAAGAAAAAACAGGCCATCGACATCGCACTGTCACCCTAACACTATCACACATCATCCCAAAAAGAAGAAGACACCACAACGTTTCTAATGACTCAGCGGAAGCTGGTGTTTGGCCTTTGAAAGACGTCCTATGCGCCACACTAAAAGTGCGCATGCCTTCAATATTCTGGCACAAGTATGACACTTGTCAACTACTTTTTGTATTTTAATAATATTTATATTTATTAAAATATCAATTATCCTTTAGCTAACCTAATGATGAAAAAATCAAAGTGAAAAAAAAATACTAAAAAGCTCGTGTACGCTAGTTTATATTGTTCAAAAAAATATTCTGATTATTTTATTGAGCTTAAAAATATAAAATATCTAATTTGTTCTTAATTAATTTAATAATAGCTAATAAGTCTTATGAAAAGATATCAATAATTTTAATAATCAATTCAATAATTTATGATGAAAAGAGTAAAATTATCTTCATATTTTTACACTGAACAATACCTATAAATATATAAAAACAGTGTTTTTGAATCACTATTTGTTTTGGTTAATTTTCAATATATATCAATTTACATTTATATTCGTTATTATAATATAAAAAAATTATATTGCAAATAACTTACTTCAAAATTATTTTAAAAAAGAAAAATAATAATAGGGTAACATGTTATTCCTCAGGTGCTATTATAACACACACCCAGGCCTACTCTCACTCTTTCACACTACCAATAAACAATCTCCACGTAAAATAAGTAACATAAACATTACAAGGCCCCCCCCCAAAAAAAAAAAAATAATAATAATAATAAATAAATAAAATTTCACTGACATAAAATTTCGAACTCAACTCAGAATCTCCCTCTGCAGTCTCGATCGGCCTTACGAAAGAAGGAAAAAAAAATTAAAAAAAAGAGAGCAGCTACTCCTTAATTAATCAATTTTGACTACTCAGATTTGTGGCCTAATAATCTCTATATATCAATCAATTTCGCCCGCTGCTTGCGCTCATAAACCCTAGTAAGAATTTGCTTGTTTGTCCTCCTCCAGGTGAGTATTTTAATTTGTTAATTTTAAATAATTGTTGATTTTGGTTAATATCTAGTTGATGGATTATTGTAGTGTAGGAAGGCAGGGAGAGAGAAGAGAAGGAGAGGATTGGTGATTGAAAATTGGGAAGGGTGAGTTCTGGTAAGTGGTGGAAATGCCAGAGGAAGAGGAGTTAGTTGAGCTCAAGTTTAGATTGTATGATGGATCCGATATCGGTCCTTTTAGGTATTCACCTGCATCCACTGTTGCTATGCTCAAAGAAAGAATCGTCGCCGACTGGCCTAAAGGTCTGTTTACTCTGCTCAATTTCTTTCTTTCTTTCTTTATGTATATTTATATGCTTGGTTGGTTATTATGGCTTGAACAGTTGGTTGGTGTGAAGAATTTAGGCTACAGTGATTTCCGTTGCTAATGATGAAATAATTAATTCATTTTGCAGTAATATGCTTAGTCCTCGGTTAGTAAGGGTTGAAACAATTCCTTGCTATGCTATATGGTTGTTTAATTTCGCAAATTGGATAGCTTATCTAGCAAGTGAACCAAACTGGTTCCACTTTGATGAGGGCATTGTATTTTTGGAATGGTGATTTATTTATTTTGTGGTTGGATGGGTAGTTAGCTATGTTTTTCTGAAATTATCACTGGCAACTAAGATATCGATGAGATATGCCTGGTTCCATTGGTATTTTCTTGTTAGTTTAAAATGTAGCTTCTGTTGATCGAGGATGTTTTTGATGAGGGTGTTGTATTTTGGAATGGTGATTTATTTATTTTGTGGTTGGATGGGTAGTTAGCTATGTTTTTTCTGAAATTATCACTGGCAACTAAGATATTGATGAGATATGCCTGGTCCCATTGGTATATTCTTGTTAGTTTGAAATGTAGCATCTGTTGATCGAGGTTGTTTTGGATGTAGAGACCCAAATGAGTAGCATTTTCTTTTGTGAAATTAATTTTGAACTTGCACCTTTTTATTTTGTTAGTTTTTCCCTGATAATATCCTTTTAGACAACACATGTTGTCTTAATTTTCTACTGTTTATTGTTATTGTGCTATATGATTTTTTGTTCTTTTGCACGGGAAACCAAGACAATATTGTTCGCCAGTCATTCTCTGGGCAATATATAGGTGCTGTGTTTACTTGATTTTATCTTGGTTGATTGGGGGAGGGGAACAGTTACATATAGGCTGTCTTGATATGTGACATATGGTCATTGTTAAAAGCTATGGAGCAAAATCTTATGTGGTTATTTAGTGGATGGACATCGGATACATACCATGTATACAAACAAGGTTGTATGTCCTTAGGTCCCACTCTTGTTTGGCATCCCTTGCTATTTCTACCTTCACTTTGATGCAAGTTATGAAATAGATTTTCTCGCTTCTTCTCACCAAGCAAAGGACTCTTTTTCTCAAGCATTGAGTGAGTATTCAATAATCATGCTCTTAGAGATATCATGTCAATGATATTGGATCATCTCTTTCGTCAAAGTTTTACTATGCTGTTACCAATCCTCTTCATGCACCGTGCTTTTTTGACAAGACCATTATAATTGGATCCCATTTAAGTATAGAGGCATTGGTTCTTTCTTTTCTGTTCTTCTCTGCACGCGTAACTTCCCCTACTCTTTATATCGATTTATGTTGACTGTTAATATTGAGGGTACCGCTTAGTGAGGACAGGGTTTAAGCCTCTTTGATATTTTCTTGAAGTAAGCTTGTTACCCAATGGCAAATATTTTTCTAATCTCTTCAAATCAAACCATATTAGAAAAAGGAAGCTGTGGCACTTCAGACTTGATTATTGATGAGGACAATTCATTATCATCCTCCAATGCAAATATCATGCATGGAATAAATTACTCTTAGAGCTGGTTTGCCAAATTTTGATATGCCCAGGGAAATTCTATACACACCAAAATTGGGTGCATGTGTCATACTTGTGGATAAATGTAATTTGACTTTCAGCTACAGTCAACTGCCTTTAAGTTCTATAGAGTGCATCATGTGCATCTTTCGATTTACAATTGTAATATGATGACCTTGAGTTGGCACCAAGTTCATGTTCTCCCTTGATGTGTCTTGTGCCCTCCAGTGTGACAGTGTCCTTATTAGAGTCTGTGTTCTACAAAAAAAATATAATTTCAAAAGTAGATAGAATATATTATTGGAATCTTGTGTGCTCTGAAGCATTTCATTCTATGCTATAGTTAGCACAATTCTAGGTCTGACTTCGTTCTGTCTTTGCTTTGCATTGAGTGTAATACTTGCCTTTAGTTGGGTGCTTTTGGACAGAAAACCCATACACTAAGCATCTTTCTTGTTGCCATTTGATTGGTGAGTAGACTTTTCAATTGTAAGCGTGGATGATAAACATGCTTAAAGATCAAGTTCATGGTGGTTACAATTATAACCCCCAACCCCCCCCCTTCATTTTTTAGGCTCTGTAGAAATTGGATATCCCCTTTAAATAAAATGTTAACCGTTTCCTTATACTAGGATGATATGGTTTCTTTGAACCAAGTAGTATTCATTTTTTCTTTGGCATTTAACTTATTCTACTTTGTCAAGTAAGAGATACATTGTTCTTAATCTCTGTTTTCTAACTACAGATCTAAAATTTTTGACTTGTCTTAGATAAAAAAATTGCACCGAAGGCAGCAAATGATGTCAAACTGATAAATGCTGGGAAAATCCTGGAAAACAACAAGACCGTTGGCCAGTGTAGGGTTTCTTTTGGGGACCTCCCAAAAGGGGTCATTACCATGCATGTTGTTGTCCAGCCATCTTTAGCCAAAGCAAAAGCAGGTAGTTTTAGTATTTAACACATGAATATATGTTGCCTTTATGCACGGTAAAAATCTTGTTCTGAATTGCTACTCTTATGTGCTTCCATATTGTTATGTTTGAAGACACATATTCATGTCTTCTGAGGAACAACACCTCTGAGAACATCTTCTGAGACAGTATTCAGCTAAAATTGTCATGAAAAGATGTTATCGAATCTTGATTTTCATTCAGATGAAATCTCCGATCTGTAATAGGATACAGCTGTAATTAGAGTTTTTTTTTCTCCTCCTCTCTCCTCCAATGTGCTTTATACAAGTTCAAACTTATTTTGTTTGTTTGTCTGAACAGAGAAGAAGGTAGACGATGCCCCAAGAAAAAATTTATGTTCATGCTCCATATTATAAGGGAGTCGGGCTCCTTGAAGGTTTAAGCTTGTGAGGTCGCCTTGAAGTTCCTAGGATCTCATGGCGATGGAAATCAGTTACTGGGAAGACAATAACTTGTAAAATGATGCCGTACCTCATCTCACTCTACATGTTTGTTTGAGGGCATCCCCGTGTAACAGTGTGCTGGTGATGTATTTACACTATAAATGGGTGTTTATGTATTTTTATAGCTGCAAGCCTGCACTCTCATTTTATATTTATTTTATACAAGGCATACGGGTTTGATCTTCTCTGAAATCTTATAATTAAGTAGAACGACTTAAATTGGCCACTGGTTGAATTTCGATGTGCTGTTATTTGTGAGACCATTCAATTCTGCTCTTGCAGCTTGAACACATGTAAGGAATCAGACGCGCATTTTCTGACCAGGCAATATCAAGGTGGGTAGAGCTTGTGTTTTCTTATTTGTTGAAGATATGTTTGTTTTTTTAAAAAAAATTGTATCTGAAAAAATTGAAATATATATATATATATATATATATATATATTTCAATATTTTTTGTTTCAATTTTTTTTTATTAAAAATAATTTTAAAAAAATTAAAAAATATTATTTTAATAAAAAAATACTTCAAAAAATTACCAAATCACATTTACAAGGAATGGAAATCAATCAACCTTGTAGGAAGAGCTCATGTGGGGGTAGAGAGAAGGGTTATGCTGATTGTCATTATGTACGGGAAAAATGATTGTGTGCCCCATAACTTTTCTTATAATCATGGCATTAATGAGATTAAAATACAAAGTTGCTGGCATCACAATCTTAATTAAGCAGCGGTGCCTGATGGATGCATGTCAGCGTTCCCTTCCACATACTTAAATCTGTTAAAGAAAGGAGTGGATTCGTCCTCATCTCACCATCAATCTCGAGAAGGTGTGCATAGTCCAATGGGCACGACATCTAGGGCGGGATCAATGATATTCTGGAGTCCAGATCCTGTATCCAATAAAACAATTATCTTCTCATTATTCAAACAGGAAATAGTAGATAAATGAATTAAATGGTGTTAATTTGACCTAATCCTAGCGAATAAAAAAAAGAAAAAAAAAAGAAGATCTTTTTCCCTATAAAACAAACAGAGTACACACATCATTGATCATTCCTCTTATCCCTTTTTTTGACCCTAGTTGATTCTTTGGCATCTACCTTGTTTTTCTTGCATGGATTTACTTTAGACAAACAATACATATATAAAGTCTGTGGATAACAGGAGCTTGCACATACACGTACGTGAAAAGGAAAGAAGATTGATTAAGATCAGCATCTCCATGCAGAAGCAGCAAGTATGGCTCTATCTTGCCACCCCAAGAGCAAGCAGCCTTTGTCCTCTGTCAATCTGTACCCATCACAGGAATACAAGCCCAATAAGATCTTGGACTGAGTCACTGCATTTGCACTCAATGGCACCCCCTTAAACCCTTTCCCTTCCATTAGCTTCCTCCATTTCTCAAGCCTCTCATGTCTCTCAAACCTCTCTGCTCCCTCACATGCCACTATGTTCCTTATCTCTGGAGCAAATATGTACTGCTCCACTTTTGCCCTTTGTGAAGAATCTGGCGGAAAAGTTGCATCCAAAGAGTCAAAAATTGCTGAATAATAGTGCAATGCCTCTAGGAACCTACCTAAGAAGTATGGTCCGTTATGGCTTGCTTCTTGCTCAACTACTGTTACTATGTTTGGCGCTTGGTCACGGATCATTGCTAATAGGTTCCCCAGGCAATTCCCGGGGACACGGTGGAGCCGGTTAACAGAGTTAACAGCAAGAGCCTCACCAACCCTTCTATTGAACATGTGTGGTTTAAGGTCTACAAGTTCTTCAGCAACTGGGTGGTACTCAAATGGAACATGAAGAGAATGAGCTAGTTCTGTCAAGCACCGACCGGTCTCTCTAACATTCTCCATAGAGGATCCAACTCCAGTTATTCGGAGGAATGGAGCGCCACCAGGTCTAGCAGCCAGGGCTTGCATGAAAGCTGGCCATTGATAGCCTTGAAGAATGTCTAGGTCAATAACATGAACACGTTCTTCAGTTTCAAAGGCCTCAAAAATTGCTTGATTAGCAGTGAAATGAGCAAACTTTACGTAAGGGCAAGCTTGGTAAAGTATTTGGTAAATTTTGAGAATCTCCATGGAGTTTGGAGGGAAAGGAGAGAAGGCTTTTGAAGAGGAGGTACTAGGTCTAGTTGTAAGGGTTGCAGCCAGCCTAGCACTTAGAGCCTCAGTGAAACAGGACGCAACTCTTTGCATGGAGTCGCCAAGGTGGCTGACGACTCTATTGAGGTGGTGGAGATATCTTCTAGCTAGCATGTAGTCTTCATTGGATACCGCCTCAGCACAAGCAAGGAGGAGGTTTAGTAGTTGGAGGCCACTATCTTGTTCCTGCAAAATAAATATATGACCTTAAGATTTGTATTGTGTAATGAAGGAAAATGTGCTTATATAATTCCTAGTCATTGAATATTAGTAGATAGTACAATAATTCCCTAACCAATTAGAATAGTTCTGCAAGTAGTTCAAGACAGAACGTCTTTAGTTTTGTCGTGCATATTCACCCTTAGTTTTTACCTTTGTCACCTTTCACTTCAAAGTGAAATAGATTCATGAAGATCCAATTTGTTGTCTTGTCATGTTAAGCAATGATATCCTTTTCTACTATTATTATTGGATGATGAGGGGTTGGGGGGGGGGGGTGAGATTACCTGCTCAGAGCCAATAGGAAGAGATACCATTAAGGTATGGTTAAGACTCTGTGGTTGCCGTTGCAGGGATTGGGTTGTTGGTGGAGGTTGTGGTTGTGTTGGTGGTAGTGGCAGCGGTTGCGGCTGCTGCTGGTTTTCCTGTAATAGTTGCTGTGATGATGGTGCAATTCCAACAGAACCCATCTGATAAATATCGCTCTCCTGCGTCATTGGTGAACCTGATGATGTTTCACTCACCGACCCAGTACAAAACCTGGAGGGATTCTGTATCGTCAAGCAATCCAACATTGCAGGAACTGTGGTTGACATATCAAACAATTGTCCATTGCTGCCTGACATCTTAGGTGGTTGTTGGTATCCTTCTCCGTACCCATCTCTTTGAAAATCATCCAAGAAGTCCTCAATACCTGGTAAAGAAAGGCTCTCAACTTGCATGAATTGATTATTTGGAGAGTTACACATTCTATGGAGTGGACTCTGTCCCTTCCCTTTGTGGATAGTACTAAAAGCAGCTCCAAGCTGAGATAAATATCTAGGAGGAGAGCAGCCTGAAAGACTCTGCCCTTGCATTGCATGAGCATAATTGTGATTGTAGCTTGAAGTTTGTGGCGATGGCAAGTTCCTCACTGGAGATGAGATCATGAAGTCAGAGTCAAAATTATCAGTGAAAAAGCTCTCCCACATGGAACTATCAGGTGACTGGACTTCAACATCTCCATCCAACTCAAATTTGACTGCAGGTAAGTTTAGGCTTGTTGGGTTTAGGCTATTTTGTTCAAATTCAAAAGACTGGGTAGTTTTTTTAGATTCAGTGACTGATGATGACTCATTAGGAGAAGTTGGTTGCAACTTGTTGCATGAGTTCTCGCTCTTGAGAGACCCCATGCTTCCACAGAGAGCATTAATCATCTTTTCTCTCTACACTTTACTCAATTCCTCGCTCAAACAAAAAACGATAGTGAGGTTTTTGGTGTTTCTCCAATGCTGCTCTCTCACATGAAGCTAGAGCTAGCCCTTTGAGTTGCTATAGGGGAAACGCTAGGGGTGCTGTTTTTTCTCTTTTTATTTGGACAGAATTTGGCATTTGTCTCTTTGTCCAGTATGCATCGGAAAGGGAAAGAGAGGCAGAGACAAAACGCTAATCCAACGCCGTGTGGTTGGAGGTTAGTGATTCAAGACACCATTTTTATCACCCCTAACAAAGCTTTCTCAGTAATCAACCAAAGCTTAGCAGTTTCCTCTAGGGACTTGATTTGTCATCTCCCTGCGGAATGATTGTGCTTGCACTAAATGACATTTTCATGGCGGGGACCCACTTTCTTGGGCCGGCCCAGCTCAACAAGAGGGTTTGGAATAAGTGGACCCTTTCTCATTCTGTAACAGCTTAAATTGGAAAGTACAATGAGTAGTCAATACTTGATTGGAGATTTGTGATAAAATATAATGAAAGAGAGGCCCGATTTTCCCTTTTTTTTAATTTTTGTTTCTTAGAAAAGAAAACGAGGGATATGGGCCCACTGAAAATGGCAATTTGGACAAGGACCTCAACAATGCAATATTCTGAAAAGGACTTTACCATATACATTATGACAAAAGAAATTATATTTGTTTTTTTTTAATTCACGTGGATATTTGAGTTAGCTTGCGCGTGCTTTAATTAATTTCACGGACCCTGAAGTTAATGATCATGTAAACCTCCAGTAATCATTATATTAGCAACCATATGACTCGAATCTGAGATCACAAGAGAAGTAAATCTTTTAATCCCAAACTTTTATCATTAAACCACCTACATTTATCTCTTTATACTATAGATTAGCGAGGAGGGCTTAGACATTACACACTGTAACATCAACACATTTACAAGAAATAGTAATTAAAACAAAATATTATTTTATCATTTTGCAAGACAAAACCTTATCCTTTTTACTATATGAGTACTGTGACATTAAGGCTTCTATTGAATATAGTTGGTCTTACTAGACGACATATTCTAACATGGCAATTTTAATTAACTCTCTTAATGCAATCTTAATGGGTTAGAGCACAAATCATTCGATTATAAAAAATCCCATTTCACTGAAATTATAAATAACGAAATCAAGGAGTGACTCTTCTTCTTGCAAGAAAAATCAATACTAATAAGCTAGAGCGGATCGTGGTTAGGATTGGTGGGGTAGTTTTGCTAATTTACAAAATCAAAGTCCCATTGATTTTACAAGAGCGAAGTATGTGATTAAGTATATACAATGGCGGGCAAAAACCAAAGAATAAAAAAAAAAAAACAAGAAAATGGGGTGGATGGAGAGGAGGAAGGATGGGGGGAAAGAGGACAAAAAAGGAGACACGGGCAAGGTTGTCGTCGGTGGCGCCGCCTAGGCCTTGGATTTGCCAAAGGAATGAAGTGCTTGTCCCTAACCCCTTTTGCTCTTAGGCGGCATCTTCTTTTATATATATATAACAATACAACTATTTTTGGTTCACTATTTTACTATAATAAATTATTATTTTTATAAATGATTTTAAAAACTTACATTTACATTGATCTGATGTATTTTAAAATAATAAATTTATTTAAATACTGAATTAAAAAAAACCTTTTTAATCATAAAACCAGCCAAGCATTTAAAATTTAAATATTCACAGTCAAAGTAAGATAATATTTTCATTAAGGGTGTCTGAAAATATGGTAAAAATTGTAATTTAGAGTGTTTTTCACTTGAAAATACATCAAAATCATGTTTTTTTATTTTAAAAAATTATTTTTGATATTAACATATTAAAACAATACAAAAATATAAAAAAATTTATTTTTAATCAATTATTTTTTTCATTTTAACCGCGCCTAAACATCACCACTTAACCATCACAGATTACATAAAGCCAATTTTGAATCACGTTCCATCCATCCATTCATTCCTATCTAGCCAATCAAAAACTTGCCTCATGGCATGGAAACATTTCCATTAACAATGTAAATGAACAAGAGTGTTTGTCCACTCTGGCTGACAAAGCTTTCTCTTGTATTTGTCAACAACTAAATTATTTAATAAATCCAGGATGAAATATCTATGCGTATATCCCCTTTTACTTAAAACCTTTAAATCATGGTATATACAAGGCTGTTATGTACACTAATTTCTTCTTTTTTTTAGTTTTTCTGTGCATAGAGAGAGTCAAACCAGAAACGTTCAGGCTTTAGTTCATGTCAGTAGCCCTGGAAGAACTTCAAGATCAGCAACACATCTATGCAAAAGTTTCTAGCTAGATTGCAGTTAGGCTAATGCAATAACTGGCCAGGATCAATGGCCCTTTGCGCCCCAGTGAGCAGTGGGGAAGTTGGGAATTTTATTTTGGGGGCTCAAATTGGGGAAAAACTTTTAAAGGGTTATAATTTAAATTTTTTTTAAAAAAATAATTTTAATTCCGTATATTTAGTGAAATAAATCATCCAACCCTTCAAAAAACTTCTGTCTTTGCAATCTGGCCGTGTGTAAGCTTTGTTTACTTTCAAGTCTTGAATGCATTAGCAGAGTTTAGCTCATTGACAGTGGCTACGCATGCAGGCCTTCTTGAGCCTAATCCTGATCACTGATCATAACACTGGAGCTTAGTCCTGACCTCACAGCCAAACTTGGGAGCGAGGACTTTGTGCAGAGAAAGAAGCCCTGGAATATATCAGTATATTCCACCACTAAAAAATTCAAGAAAGTGCAGATAAGGAATTGCTTCTTCTCAAAATAAAAACAAAAACCCAGAAGCTTGTTCTTTAGACCAGGTCATGCACTGTTTTTAGTGCAAGCAAAAACTTGGAATTTCAACGTTAAGGCGCAAGAGAAACTTGTAGCTCTTATTTTTTTCTTGAGAAAAACAAATAAGTAGGTAGTTAATGACTGTCTGTAATTGGTTGATAGGATCCCTGAGGAACAAAACAAATTTATTAATTTGTTTCACGAATTGTTTCCATGCGTAAGAATTAACAAATTATACAGCTATGTATTAGCCGTCGTCTTGCTAGTTTCTTCCGCATGCATGATGATGTCTGCATGAAGAGCAGCTGAGTTCAAGAGCCAAGCCTTGAATAAACAGCTTTCTAGCATTCATTGTATATGATCTTCTTGGACTATTTACTGGCCGAAAACTGTGGCTAAGTCAAGGCACGCATCTTTCACAGTTTTATTGTTATATTACTGGAAATCTCCATTAAAGTTCTAGCTAAGTTTGAAAACTTAAGTTTGCCACGAGGTCTGTTTAGTCTTGATGTGTTCACAAGTAAAATACCGTTTTAGCATCGTTTTGTTTTTGTGGTTGGGATTACTTTTTGCCCCAATTATTGGTTTTAAGGAGTTTGGTTTGCATAATTTCTACTAAAAAATTTATCTTGGATTTTGATTTTAGAAAACCTATCGTTTATAATTTAAAATTTTTTGTTTAAATCATAATCGTAAAAACTATCACAATATCAAATATATACTTAATACTTGTTTGATATTGCAATAACTTTTTTTTTTAAGTATTTTTTAAATTACTTTTTGCCTGAAAAACATCAAATTAATGTAGATTTTAATAGCTGATTTTGATGATTTTAACATTTTAAAGTAAAAAAGTTTTTTAAAAATTTATTTTAATATACTTTTAATTAAAAAATACCCTACACTGTATTAACAAAGACACTAATTATAATTACATTCATGCATGAAAAAGATGAAAAGAAGAAAGTTTTGAACAAATTAGGGAGAATGGAATCAAAACATATCATTGTTACCAAGCTTGCAGTCCTCATTCGGTCATAAACAAGAAACAAGGCTGTCTCAAGCGGTTGACCAATTAAACATAGTTGTCTTCATATCTGGAATAATGGATCATGGGCCTATACTGTGGTGGAGGTCTCGATTGAAAAAAACCAGGTGGCTGAAGTACTGGTGGTGGTGGGTACGTTGGCTGAATATAATGTGGATATGGTAGCATAGCTGGACTTCCGTACACGGTTGGTCCATGAATTTGACTTCCATACTGTGGCCTCGCCCAACATGGTGGGAACTGTGGTCTTGAACCTCCGTAAGGCATAGCAGACATTCCTAGAGAAAACACATTGCCAGGAGCCTGCGTGTTGTTGGGCCTGAAAACTGGAGGAGCACCATGAGGCAATTTGGGTTTAGCAGCATCCTGCAATTTACTAAACAAACCCAAAAGCCAGCAAAGTTTCTTTCTCTTTTTGGTGCTAGAAACAATTGGAGGTTTGGCCCCAGTAGTACCAATATTCTGGCTTTTAGATACTTTTTCATCGTAATTTCGATCACAGTCGCATTCAGAATCGGAGTCATCGTCACAGCAAGAACAGTCTGATGAGTCTCCTTTAACAGGGTCCTTTTCGAGGGAGCAAAGCACTGCTTTTTTGCCCCACCTTGCAAATTTCTGTATAACTATTTGAGGGTCTACTGTGCCTGTAACAGCTACCAAACCTTGTTCTGTATCAATGGTGATTGCAAGCACTCCTGGCAAATGGAAAACAAAATAAAAGGAAGAAACAAGAACGAGTTTTACTAAAAACTAGTAAAAAAATGGAAACCCAGTTGCTTATTTCCTTGCAAAAAAATACATTTGGCTAAGCTGATGAGACTATCTTAGACCATGATGGCCCATAAAAACATCAAGCATGCTATTGATACTAGAGATATTACATTCATATTTATTGAAATAAAGCATGTTTCTTTACTAAAAGAAATGTATGGAATGAAATGGGTGCAAAAGAGAACCAGAGAATTTCTCCAACTTTTCCTTCGCCCTCCTAGGACAGGCTGAACAACACTGAATATTCACTTTCAAATAAAACCTCTGCAAGCAAAAAATAAACCTTATCAGAGAAAACAAAAAGAAGAGATCACAAAAGAACCTTTACAGCACAACACTTAGAGTTACCGGAGCATGGCCATGGTGAATTTTAGGGGCAAACGCATTTTTCTTTTCCATTGAAATAACTCGGTGTGATCATATATTGTGTTTGTATCAAGAAAAAATCAATCAATTACTGTCTCCATCGGAAAATGAAGAAAGCAAAATCTATATGAAATGGAGGGCTAGGGTTGTTGCATAGAGATGCTTAATTAATGTAGTATATTTGACACAATTGATAGATTGATTAGAAAATATTCAACTACCTTAAATAAAGTTCGTCAGCAACATACTTTTGGTGAGTTATCGCAAAATAAATATATACAGTATTAAATCTTATTGATTTTTTTTTTTTTATCTTTATGGTACCTTGGCCTATGTTTTTTGTTTTACCTTAATTAAGAAAACATATCTTAAGTCTATCAAAAGAAAAGAAAAAAGACACCATATTTTAAGGAGCATGTTTTTTTTTTTTATCTTAGAGAAAATCACATTGATTATCTTGTAGTTTAGTTCTCTTTTTTTTTTTACCTCTATTTTTGTTTAAAAAAAATTATAGTTTATATCATAAAATTTATAAGTTGATAACACTTTATATCCTTACTCAGATACATTAAAAAATATCAATAAAAAATATTAAATTATTAACAAAATTATCATTATATTCTAATTAATGATTAAAAAGCTTTTGTAATATTATAATTACTACTTTGCCATCAAACATATAATTTTGTCATTGGCTCAGTCCAGTGACTAAGCTGCGTTGTAAACAGCAGAACGTGAATTATAATTTATTTTCTGCATGTTTACGTGCAGAAGAATAAGAAAAACAAAGAGGGAAGGGGAAGGAGAAGCTCACCTGGCACCGAGATTACGGTTGCCATCACTGGTCTAGCATTAGGACTGTGGAAGTGTTGATGGCTCACGATAGAGGCTGGAGATGTTGGTGGCTGGGTTGTTGTGGTGTAGGAAGAAGAGGAAGTTTACGCTGGAAAGAGGGAAGCTTGTGGTGGTTGTCTCTATCACCAGCAAGGAGATGGGTTTGCAAAGATGTTGGGTCGTCATCAATCACAACGTGTGGGAGGTTGTGGTGGTTGAAGAAGCCAAAGTTATGGTAGTGGATGAGACAATAAAAAGGCTAGCAACTGAAAAACAAAATTAGGGGAGGATGATTTTTTGTCAACTTTAGACCCTGATTTCTACTTTCTCATGGCATGGAATCCACCCCTATTTATAGAGGTGGAAGAAGAAGATTTTGTCTTTATTGGTGTCAAATATTGGCCCTTGATTCGAACCGAAAGGATCTCAACCGTTAATTCAAAGTTGTCATCATAAAATGTCAGATTCTGGCAATTCAAGGCTGTTTAAGTTGGCCTCTTTGAGATAGCGCCAAGGATGTTATAGTGTCAATCGGCTAGAAAGTACCATATCAGGGTATGATCAAGTGTCAAGCCATCATGTTAGTGTATGGTTTGTCTGGTTTGGTTGAGAGATGAAGCATTAAATGATCTGAAAATGTGGCCACCCGATTAGTTTCCAAGTGAAAAACTGATGAAGAAGTTGAATAGTTTTAGATGATGTGTTGTTTGGTTTGTTTTTTTTTTTAATGTTTAGGTAAAAACTAGCATTGTTTTGGTTAAAATGCGTTGTTTCATTTAAATGAAACGGGGTCATTTTGGCTTTTAAGGTTTTAATTTAGGGATTTGAAAAAAGTTCAACTTGGTTCTTTGGCTTTTAATTTCTTTCAATAGCACCCTTAATTGACCCCAAACTTTTCATTTTATGCAATTTTATCCCTGCCAAACTTCAATATCAGCTCCAAAAACCTGTAAACCCATGCATATATACATTAGCTCATGAGCTTCCATAGTTTTGATAATAACTGGATTTCAAAAATTTAGTGGGTTTTAACCTATTAGGTATAAAATGAATGAGAAAAGAGCTCATAGGCCCATGATAGTATTAACAGAAATAATAAAAGACGTAGGCTAAACAATGTGCAAAATACTATGCACATGGACACAAAAAACTATTCATTATGACAATCAAATTACGAGTTTTTCCTTTGAAAAAAAATTAGAGTGCCTTGATTTTGAGGATGATTTGGTCTTTTTCAATGGTGAATTGATCATTAAATGATTGTTAGAATGATTATTAGGGGTTATTTTTTTCTTTTCAACTTTTTGAACAGTTATATTATTGATTTACCCCCACACTAAAAAAATAAGTGAATTGTGACCAAGAGTATCTCTACCTTCTGTTTTTTACAAAATAGTAAAATGACTTTTCTGCCATTAGAATAAAAAAAACAAGGCAAATGTTTAAGGGCGATTTCGTATTTTCACATCAATTTTTTTGTTAACTCTAGAATCATGAAGGGTATTTTAGATTGTTTGCTCTTAATAATTAGATTTTTATCAGAACATTATAGGAAATGCATGCACCACCTTCTGTTGGCCAAATTTGTTGTTCTGCCATGTTTTTGAAAACGTTGTCTCACCCTCTTTCTTCTAGTGCAGCGTGTGACAGTGTCTGATAAGTGGTTTGTCGTCAATAACAGTATTTTTCTCTTTTTTCTCTCTCCTACCCCAAAAGGTACACCTTGACCCCTTTTGTTTTTGGTATTTTAATTCCGGTTATTTTTCTTTTGATTTTTTTTGTTTATGTCCTTGACCCTTTTATAAAAGTTTTATTTGTTTTCAATTTAACCCTTCAATTACAATTTTCCATATACATCTTAGCCCTCTCTATTTTTGGTGTTTTAATTCTATTCTTTTTTTATTTTTTTTCCTTGGCTTTTTTATAAAATTTTTGTTTGTTTTCAATTTAGTCCTTAAATGACAGTTTTTCCTATGTTATTTTTTTAAAAAATTCAATTCTTATTCTCTTAATTTCTATTTTTTCTTGGTCTTTTTGTTAAAATTTTATTGGTTTTCAATTTCACCATTCAATCAAATTTTACGGTGTATTATTTTTTTCAATTTGACTCTTATTCTTTTGATTTGTTTTCTCTTTTGTTAAAGTAATTTTTCTTTTCAATTTAATCCTTTTTTTTATTGCCCTCTAATTTACTTTTTATTTTGACTTTCATTCTCATTCTTTAGATTCCAATTTTTTTTTTGTTTTAAATCATTTTGTGTAATTGATTATTTTCTTGGTCTCATCCTTTAATGTTTGATTTGTTGGGGATTGAGGATTAGGCTTCGTGATTTTTTTCATTTACTATGCTTCCAATTTAATAACATGGATCACATGTTGGAAAAGTTAATATGGGTCGGTATTCTATTTTTTGTTTTATTTTTTTTATTTAATCGCTTGATACTATTTTAAAATAAAATCATTATGTGGTTATCTTCAAAAAAATATTATTGGTTTGTCCTGTTACCATGACCTAGCTCACGGGTTTTGCAAACCTTTTTTAAATAAAGATTTTTTTATAATTGTTTTAGGTGTGTTTAATTTTTAAATATATTATTTTGATTTATCTATGAGGTTTATATATATATATATATATATATATATATGAAATTTATTTTAAAAAGTATTAGATATTTATTTTTAAATAATATTTCTAATATGTGCAACTTTGCATGAGATTTTTGTTTCTCTTTTATATTATTCCATCATTTTCATGTATGTTTCTATTTCTATTGTTGTTTGATTTAATAAAAGATTAATTTTAATAAACAAATTCAGTAAATATATTTAGATAAATATTTCATGTTGCAGGATCAAATATCTTGATTTACATCTATCACTTAATTATTTTAGTTTTGTTTTTAGTTATTGTTAATATTTTTTTTTATTTACACAGATAATTATCAATTTATTTAATTAAATATCAGCATAAGAGTTTTAATTTAAACTTAATTTTTTATGTAAAAAATAAATTGAAAAAGCCTACATATCTAAAAAGTAATATTTTAATAAAAACGATGTAATTCATAGAAATCGCTAATCAAATAACTAGTTAAGGATAATTTATCATGTCAAATTCTCTTTGGGATTGAAATATGTAAGTGTAGTCTTTGAAAGGACTTGTTGTGTTGTCTTTTCTTATGCCCCAAAAGTAGAGTTAAAAGTTTTAGGAGAAATCAAAGTAATTTTTATTTTAAAAATATTCAGGCACTAAAGTTTCATGATAGATATAGAAAAAATAAAAATATATTTAGTTTTAATTAAAAAAATAAAAATATGAAATAAATCAGAAAGTACAAGAATACATCTCCTATCATACTTTCATTTAATTTCTTTACTCTGATGCGACAAAAGGACATGGACAGCACAGCTGCATCATCTTGGCAGCAAAATTTGTTCGTGACTGAAAGAAACACACGGGTGCCTAGCTAGCAACCCTCTGCCATGGCTCTTTATCAACCATAAACAAGGGACCGATTCCCTTTTGGGATTCCATTCCTCTCCCTCATAATTTAGCCATTGGAACTTGGAAGGAGGAAGGGATGCTGCATTATCCATGTCCTTTTCGTTTTTCCACAGCTCTTTCAACTCAGCTATGATGATATCAAACCATATTACCTAGCTTGTGAGCTTCCTAAAGAAGGCCATCTTTTGCTAAAAAAGGGATGAAGGCCATGTGAAGGAAGGTAAGTTTAAGTTGTAATTAAAGCTATATTTTCTTCATTGTGCACTTGACAAGTTTCTGGCGATTCTAAATTGCAAATAAATCACATAATCTTCTTCTGGTTAATCTCCTCATTGATGGTGATAAGACCTGTGAATTCTCATGCTTGCCATTTAAGGCTCACATGAAGAGAATGAACATTCTCTATCCATGAGGTTATAGTCTAGTCTTATCTTCTTCTGTATTTACTAGCATGCATATGAGCATGCATGCAATAAATTCAGTAGATGAATGTCTTGCTGAATTTCATTAATGCTTAATTAATATATATTTTCAACTTGCATTTTTTTTTTTTACCACAACATCCAAAGGGGAGTTTTGAATCAAATATTAATCACAAGAAACAATGATCTGAGCAGTAAGCCTATAAATACCTAGACCTTCTGCAATGAGCTTATATGAAAAAAAGAGGGCTTTAATTCAAGCCCCACAAATCTTTCAAAAAAAAGCTACTCTGCCCCATAAAGAGTCTGCTTCCTCTTCTCTTTCCTACACATCTAGCTCCATATATGCCAAATGAAGTTCACATGCCTTTGTTTCTTGTGAAAAAGATATATCTCCTCAACTCTCATGTTTTACAGTTGGATCTCCACCAACTCCTTGCTGCTACTCATTATCCACAAAACAAAATTCATCTTCAACTATATGATAATGCTCTCAGTGCCGTTCGCAAAAATCTAATTTATTCAAGTTTTCATATATAGAGAAGCCTTTGTAAAACTGTTATTTTCTCCTGTCTCCCAAAGTTTGCAGCCATGAATCCCCTTGTTCTCTTTTTTCTCTCATTTTTCTTCATCAACTCAATGTCTTCGAAGGTTGAACAGTCTAAAAAAACTAGTGCCCATATCAGTGTAATGGGTCTTGTTTACTGTGACATCTGCTCCAACAACAGCTTCTCCAGACACAGCTACTTCTTACCAGGTCGAATAATCTCCACCAACCTAGAATTAGTTTCAATTTTTTTCTAGAAATTGGAAGTAAGCTTTCTATGTTAAGATACTGGCATTGTCTCTGATTTTTTTTTTTTTGACACATACTAATGTTTATCCAGGTGCTGAAGTTAGAATAGACTGCAAGTTCAAAGCAAGTTGGCCCAAAACCAGAGAGCAGATATCGTTCTCAGTGAACAGAACCACAAATAGGTATGGAATGTACAAGCTAGAAATACCTTCTGTTGATGGAATTGCATGTGCACAAGCAGCCATTGACTCCTCCTGTGAAGCAAGCTTAATGTCGAGTTCATCTAAAGCATGCAATGTTCCTGGATACAAATCCACAACAAATGAGATTGCAATCAAAGTCAAACAACAAAACCTCTGCATCTACAGCCTTAATGCACTGAATTTCAGACCATCAAAGACAGATGCTGGCTTATGTGGAAATCGAAAGCCTTGAGTCATTTACTATATGGCTTTCTTTCAATTTGTCTAAATCCTAAATTTTCTCTTCAAATCTTGAATTCCTTCATTAATCCTTCCTTTAAAATATATGCAATTTCCATTGCCACCCTATTCTCCCAAGCCCATCAAGGTTTGCTTACCTTTTTCTATTCTGCAGACTATGCAGAATCTTGGGAGCTAATTATTAGCAGTATTTTTTTTAATTATGTTGGTTTTGTTGTAGCTTATACTAATATGTTTGAATGGTTTGTGCATGTAAAGTTTAGTGCTTAGCTGTGCGGCCATGATTTCCCAGCTCTTTCCCTTTTCTTTTAGATTAAACTTCTGCTACAAAAAAAATACCCGATGTATAACTAGGAATGATGAGCCTTTAATCATTTAGAAAATGTCAAGTTCCCATTAATCCAATACCCCTGCTAGTAACTCTTTTTATTTATTTGTTGAGATCCCTGCCTATTTTACATGTCCAATAATGCAGACCAAGTTCCCTGGTCTGGAACTCTGGATCGCAAATCCATACCCATCAACAATAATTGCCATAAAAGGTAAGTTAGTGATGACATTTTAATCTCAGAGCATAATTGAGTATATCATGATTGTACAATCTAGTTCACATTCAAATGTGAAAGTCTCACACACACAAACCAAATTGAATAGAATTTTTCATTAAATCTTAATATCAACCACAAGCACATACATATAAGAATGTTGCCAACACAAATTCCAATGGGCATGACCTGACAAATGAGGCAAACTCTAGGTTCAAGAACATAAATTCACCTCTAATTCTAACAAGGACTTTTAGGAACAATAATCAATTCAGTTGATTAAACAATAGTGTAGGACAAGCACAATACAGCCACCATGGTGAAAACCATGGTGAAAAATAAGAAGAACATACAAATAAACGTGAAATGATCTCTAAATCTGTATCATTTCTTGGAAGGTCTTCATGGCTAAAGCTGGCAGACCCAGAAGCACATTTATGCTTTTTCTCTCTTTGCCATGAGATAGGAACAGGATGACTTCCTTCTCTGGTAATGCCACTGGCCCAGATAGAACTGGCTCTCCCCACCCAAAATCTGTAGTGTAGAAAGATAGCCTAGACCAAGTTGTTATCAGTAGAGTTGAAGCCAGAGAAGGCCTGACTCTTGTTGTTTCAAAATAATCCATAGCAGATCTCATGTAACTGTCTGTGACCATTTTAATTGCATCTTGAACAAGCCCCACTGCATGTGATAGTGGCCTGTCTAGTAGTTCCCCTGCTTGGCACATCGAATTGGTCAACACAATTCCATTTCCGAAGTACCCTTTTGGTAGGGGGGGTTTAAATTTTGGCCTTCCATCGACAGCAAATAGGAGCTTTGTTTGTTGATCAGGCAGCATTTTGAGTGCCTTGGTTCGAGCTCTCCATACAAAAGCTGAGAGCCCTTCAAAAGTAGTGCACTTTCCAAGAACCCCATCTTCCATGGCTTTCATTTTGATCTTTTCAAGCATTTCAGAATCGAAACAGAAGGAGCTGTAGAGCATTTCATCTTTGTAAAGGTCATTTGTGCTGGACTTGTCTTCTATCTCGGCGAATTCTTGGTGGGGGTACTCAATCTTTGGAGGGTTCCGGGCTTTAAGTATGCTTCTGTCAATGAATGGAGGGACACAGAGCGGCAAGCCTCTGGCTGTTTCACCCCATGAGTTCACAAATTCCATAGCACCAATGCCATCAAACATACAATGATTCATGCACAATCCTAGTGCAAATCCTCCACATGTGAACTTGGTGACCTGGAACATGGAGTTAATTAGCACCTTAGACCATATTGAAGTTAATGTCTCAGAATTTAAAATAATTGCAGGCAAACGATCATTGTGCTATTTAATCTTTGAGGATGATGAATGAACTCAAGACAAGCACCTAAAAATATGTAGTACATGTCTGAACGTACAATTTCGATCTTAAAGTATTAGTCCACAATTTACAAGCAATGTAGCCGAAAAATAAACAAACATGAAAAACATAATTTGGAGAAGTTCTAAACCTGAGCCACCAAAGGAGGCATCTCCAGTATGTTCTTTGCATCAGGAATGTCATAAACCAGCTTCCCAAGAGTCTCTGGATCGGGCTTTGTTATGTCACCAATCTCTTCCAGTGCACAGTTTGCTTCAGCCTCAACAAAAACAGCACCTTCTCCAGTGCAATTTATAATAAGCTTTGCCTCTGAGCTTATAGTTAGCCGCCCGGCAAGAGGATAGTAGTGCACAAGAACCTTTTTCAAGGCATTCTTGATCGCTTCTCCAGCATTTTCATTTCCTTTCTCTTCTGACTTGAAGCAGTAGATTGTACGCACAATCACTGCAATGTTTTGGTCAAGGTTGGAGAGAAAGTAAAGACCCTTCTCTGTCTCCTCGGCTGGAGGAACAAGAGTTGGCTCTCCATGTTTCACAACTAGTTGAAATACATTGCCATTAGAGTACTCCATTGCAGAAAACTTTTCAGCCTCTATACCCTGAACACAACAAAACCAAGAAAAAGAACATTAATGTGCAGTGAAGGATAAAAGCAGCAAGTTTATAACAGGAACACATGGTTCACTTTCAGTAGTTACTGTAAATGCAAACGTTATTGAGAGAAAAAAAAAAAAAAAAGAGCCAAACAAACCATGTGAATTCCTGAGGAAGTAGCAGAAGAAATGGTCAGAAGTCCGGTACAAGAAATCCCAGTTCCTGGAATTAAAAAAAATGAGGATTGTGTTGGAAACCATGCTGTCAGGGAGATATATATGGAAGCAGGGTGGCCCCACTGAGGCTGAGTTACTTATTTAAGTAAGAAAAAATAGAAAGGACATGTTTCGATGTTTGATTGGAGGGATGGGATTGGCATTAAGCAACTCATGTTGAATTTTCCAGGAATGGTTCATACTGATGATGATTTTTGACAGATTTTTTTTGTCTTACGGGTGAGGGTTGGCCACTGATCATGGGACCACCGCCACCAGATTGGCCAGTGTTTGGGCTGGGTTGGTGGGGTTGGCATCCCAAATTTTCTTGCTTCATCCTCTGCATATTATATTCATTCGTTACATCTTCTCCGCCATGACTTTTCACTAATTGAAAGCTGTAAGCTAATTTGGATGCACTTATCACTCATATTGGTTCTACACCACCTAATCTAGGATAGAAAACCCCACATGGTTTTAATAATTATTTCTCTTGTTTTATGATCTACTTTGTGGAAATATTGGTAAATTCACATAATTATTATCCCAAACTCTTCACTAGATTAAAAGGGCAATTTTTTCGATCCGATGGAAGTAATGCAGGCCCTAATTAGTCTTCCAAAACACAGAAAAACTTTGTGACAAAGATATCGTTAACTCTTTTACTGATGTTCATGCTCATTACATTTTCCAGCTAACCATGAATGTGAGGATGCTTTTATTGCCACGAATAACATATGACTTTTAATGTTTTGTGTGATGAAAGTCTATAAAAAATAAAATTGAATGAATAAAAAGATCTATAATATTTGTCATGATCAGCTAATACTTAGTTATGAGTTTCATTTAAGGTTGTTCACTTTGTACAAATAATTTAATTATATAGTCATAAATCAAGTAAATATTCAGCTATTAATTTTATGAGAAGAATATTTTTATACTAGAAATTCAAGAAAATATATTTTGTAAGTAAAAAAATGTCACACCCAGAACTTATTATAAAATATTTTTCTTATATTTTGATCCTTATCGATCCAACTAATTATACACTTGATTTTATAACCTCCTATACAAAAACAAACTTAATAAATAAGTTTTACACCCTTAACTTAGAGTAATTCCAGGAATTGTAAAGTTTTTTTATTATATGATATGACAATGTATGGTATGTGTATTTAAATTCAATATTGGTTACATCATATTAAATATCACATCGTAATGATTTATTCCTCAATAAACGCAAGGAAAAGTAAGTTTCTCTATCTATACAAGTTTTCCAATCAAATATCTTGACTTTTGTTTTTATCTGAACATTTATACTCTCATTCCTTTTCAATCAAGTTTCTCTACTTTTAATTATTTTTCTATCTAAATGTTTTTACTTCTAGATCCTATTTGTTTTTACATTTCAAAAGTATTTTTAAAAAATTTAAATTTTTTATATTTTTTATTTACTTTAAATTAATATTTTTATGTTTTTAAATCATTTTGATGGGCTCGTATCAAAAATAATTTTTAAAAAGTAAAAAAAATATTATTTTAATACATTTCTGAGTAAAAAATACTTTGAAAAACAACCGCAATCACACTCTCCAACAAGCTCCTAGATTTTTTAAATGTCTATATTTTTAAATTATTGATGATGTAACGAACACGTGCTATTTTTACTGTGGAGTCGAAACCAGAAAAAAAAATTGAAAATCTCTCCTTTATATTGTCATTTGTAGATTACCATGTGAATGTATATCACTTATCTTGTAATAATTAATATTGTTGTACTAATTAACCCATCCCTTTTCTTAAAAACCCTCTCAAACACAACCAACCTGAAGTTAAATCTGTCTTAAGAAAAGTTGCATATCTACATATATATCACATAGTCAATTGCTTCACATGTCATATAACACGAGGCATGGAGTGTCCGAACCAAACAAGTAGTCGCATGGCTAGCTTGTCTTTGTTTAACAAGACTTCGAATTAATAATTCATTGCTAGAGTTGAGCAAACCCTAAACGTTGGTTTTTTTGTTTACCAAATTCGTTAGAAGTAGCAATCAATCCTGAGCTGGTACGTACACTATTGTCGGTTTCTTAAAATGATTCACGATGAGACCAACAAGAAACACTAAACTTGAACAGCCCTTGCTTCTTTTCCTTCTATGTTTATAGTCAAAGGTAAAATGTCCGATTGCTTGGCTTTAATTTGTTCCTTTGACGAGCATATATGATTGAGAAAAATTACAATTCATGAGTTTACAAGATTTCATGTATGATGAGAAGTTGACTTGTTCTAGAAAATGTGTTGAGCCAACAATTATTCATCAAGGGCATAGCATAGCATTGCATTGCATTCATGATGTTTCATAGGGTGATTATTTTCGGTTCGGTTCGGTTTGATTTTTATCAAAATAAAAGTAACCAAACCAAAATTATTTTTTAAAAAAATAACCGAAACCTGTTCAAACCAACCGGTTTTGATTCGATTTTTTAGGAAAAAAACTAGTTCAAACCGATTTGGCTCGGTTTAACCTGGTTTGACTCAGTTTTTTACGGTTTTAGCTCGGTTTTGTTTCGGTTTGGCTCGGTTTTTTCTGGTTTTTTTTTGTTTTTTCAGTTTCAGACTTATAAAACTTAAACCAAACCGGTCAGTTTTTTCAAAATTTTAATCGGTTTTTTTTCACAGTTCGGTTTTTTCAGTTATTTTTTTCCCGGTTTTCTTAGTTTAATTGATTTTTCAGTTTTTTTACTCACGTTTAATATCTCAAACCAAATTCTCACATCGAGACTAAATATTTTATGGTTGAATCTTAAATATTTCATTTAAATTTAAACTCATGTATTTATAAAAAAAAAAAATTGTATTTTTTTTAATATTCATAAAGCGTATATCCATTTACTGATCAATCTAAAAAAAATAAATATTAAGGAATATTAATATCCATTTAAATTAACAGGATAATTTACATTGATAGTCTTCCGCGTTTGGTTTTTTACGCTAAGTTCAAGGTTATGGATCGCAACTTGAACAATGCTTGAATCCACAACTATTAAATTTAGCTCTGCTAGCTGATTCCAACCCTGCTTTTAGTCTAAGTTGAGTTTTAAAAAACTAACCTAAAATTAACTTAATTTGAATTAACATGATTGGATCCACCATGTAATAAAAATAGATTTAATTTTAAAAAAAAAATTGATTTACCCGAATCAAACTATACTAAAGCTCTGGGTTGGTTTATGGTCCAAGTGAAATAATTCCGCTGGAATCCAAATCTCAATGCATACTCAGATTTAGTATTAGCATCCTAATTAATTAATATTCTCATCATGGCACACTCACCAAAAACTTTATAATTAGATAATCTACAAGACTTCTCGGAATCACTCTTCAATTAATGACGAGAAATGGGGTGTTTTGCCCTAAAAAACTTTAGGATGGACAAAGGCCAACTGAAGAGTTCCATGCTTCCTGCCATTGTTCGTCATTAATGCTCCTAAAGCTTCATGAAAGATGCGCGTGCTGATTTATTCAAGGATGGGGTCAATGCCCTACTGCTTCGCTTGTTTCGGTTCTATTTTAATGTCTTAATTTTTGCCGTTGCTTTTCCCGGAGGAGACACGAGTTTCATCGGCAAACATGGGTCGTTAATTTGCAACCTTCCCGGTCATGAAGAGCCGTTGAATCCATCCCTGGAAAAGTAACTCTCTACATACATATGCTGAGTAATTTTTACAAGGGTAGTTCCATTGGTGGCTTCTTTTGTTTTCCTTGGTTTTTTTCACGAAATAAATGGGAAAAAAAACCCAGCAGGAGGATTAAGAAAAGCATGAATCGAGCCACGCTCATCAACATGATATGCAGAACCACGAAAAATCTTTATGCAAGTTGACATGATTCGTTACAATATAAAAGTTTATGACTCATAAGCTAAGATAAATTCTAACTTTATAAATTCTCCCTTCACAAGTTGTAATTCTTATAATTATCAATGTATATTTACATCATTCTCTTCACCACATTTCTATAAGCCTATACAATATATTGTACCCGAGGCTTCATTTCTCATGTATTTATGCTAACTTAAATATTGAAAAGTTCTACAGTGTTTTACTCTTTTTTTTTTTATTATATTGTATTCAAAAAAATATAATTTTACTAACTCTACAACACCTGTTATTAAAAAAAATAATACCTATGTAAGAAAAAGATTGAAAAAATTTATAAAATTATCTTTTTTACAGTGTTTTACCGTTTCTTTTTACTATATTATATTCAGAAAATTATAATTTCACTACATGTACAGCACCTACTATTGAAAAAATAGTACCTATGTAAAAAAATATTGAAAAAATTTACAAAATTATCTTTTTCTACAGTGTTTTACCGTTTCTTTTTACTATATTATATTCAAAAAATTACAATTTTACTACCTCTACAGCACCTATTATTGAAAAATTAGTACCAACATAAAAAAAAATTAATTCTTTTTATAATATTATCATTTCCATAGTGTTTTACAGTTTTTTTAGTATATTGAATTCAAAAAATTAAAATTTTAGAACCTCTACAGCACCTATTATTGAAAAAATAGTACCTACCAAAAAAAAAGATTGAAAAAATTTATAAAATTAGCTTTTATACAGTGTTTTACCGTTTCTTTTTATTATATTGTTTTAAAAAAATTATAATTTTACTACATGTACAGCACCTATTATTGAAAAAATAGTACATACGTAGAAAAACGATTGAAAAAATTTATAAAATAGTCTTTTGCACAGTGTTTTACCGTTTATATTTATTATATTGTATACAAAAAATTATAATTTTACTACCTCTACACCACCTATTATTGAAAAAATAGTATCTACGTAAAAAAAATTGAAAAAATTATCTTTTCTACCATGTTTTACCGTTTCTTTTTATTTTATTGTATACAAAAAATTATAATTTTACTACCTCAACACCACCTATTATTGAAAAAATAGTACCTACGTAAAAAAAAAGATTGAAAAAAATTATAAAATTGGCTTTCCTACAGTGTTTTAGCATTTCTTTTTATTATATTGTATTAAAAAATATATATAATATTACTACCTCTACACCACCTATTAATTACCTTCGCCTTGTGCAGCGCACGCGTGGTTTGAACCACACGTGCCTACACTTAATCAGTCCCGGCTTGGGCCGAGCCCAACCAAATTTGACCAAAAAAAAAAATAAACAAAAAATAAAAAATAAAATGTGTATGCATGAATAAAAATAATATAGATTTATTGGTTTATTCACTGATGCCAGAATCAGGAATAAAAATACCGGTTTAAATTTATATTATTCATTGTATTTTATTTTTATTTAGCAAGAAAAAAATAAAATTGTGCATGTGTAAAAATAAATTTATTTTGTTTGTTTATTCACTGACACCAGAGTCAGGAATGAAAATACTAATTTAAATTTATTTTGTTTTTATAGCTATGTAATATTTACCAACGCCAGAGTTGGAAGTATCCGTAGTTGAATATTCATTGGCGCCAGAGTCAGGAATATTATAAGCAAATTATCATAGCAAAAACTAATAAATGTTTAGCAATTTAAGACAAAACCAGCAATGCAGTTTGCCTCAGGCAGAACGTTTAAGGGGTGATAATATCTTCCCTTTTACGTAACCAGTCCCGTACCATAGAATCTCTGTTGACCAATTAGGGTTCCTAATGACCATAATACTAGGTGGCGACTCCTTAAACAAGACATTTTTTTCTAAAAGAACAAAATTACAGAAATCTGTTCTTTTTCCATAATCAAAGATTATTTTGTGGGCCACCACGATGTCGGGTGCGACATAATGACGACTCTACTGGGGACTAATGGACTAAGCTTTGCCTTTTATTTGTCAATTGCTATAATATTTGTTATGTTGTATTTATTTGTTTATTTTTCTTACATTTACTGCTTTAGCATGCATCCTTGTTTACATTGTCCTGCATCATGTTAAGAGCACACACTTTACAACCTAGGATAAGTGGGGGGGTAATGGTACCCTAATGGCTTTAGCTTGGGTAAGACTCATGAAACCATCCAACTCTCGCTTGATTGTTTACTTGGAAGTGGTTGATATGTCAAACTGATATTACTCAGGGCCTCTATCTTCACACTACTTGTAAGCCTCATATCGACCTTTCATGGACAATCACTGAGCATGCAAAAGACCCCTGAAAACTAGATAATGACCAACCCTTTGATGCACTCAACAATTAAGATCTTCCTATTAGATTGTCATCCCGTAAAGGAACACTCTCTAAAAAAAGTGTTACGGCATTAGGTGAATCATATTCTTCATGGATGGATAATTGGAACACTCTTTAAAGAAACATTTAGCTTCTATATTGGCTTAGACACAACTCATTCTATCTAGGTCGTACTCAAGAATATATATGCAGAAGATTCAAAAGAACATGAATTCACACTTAAAAGAACATGTAACATGTTTTTGCAAGAAAGATGACAAAATCATTAGAAAACATATTCACACTTTCAAGGGTCTATGCGTTAGTCTTACAGCTATCGAGAAACTTATCCCAGACAAAGAATTTTTTTTCCCCTTCACACTAGCCTTGGCTCTTGATATGAAACTCCCACCACTACTATGCTTAAAAGCACCAAGGCCATATTACATCAAGCTGGCCTCACAACTTTAAAGTCTTGATTAGTGATGTGATTGGTTCTCTAGTTATGAAAATGATATAACTCTTTTACTCCTCAAATGATTTTTTATGGGAAAAAACAAAAGAGCTTCCAATAATTCTCCTCGGCATATCATGATGATAAACTAAAATTCATATTAATTAAGAAAGAATTCAAGTGTAACAACTAAAATAATGAAAGCATTCTTATTTTACTAGCTCACTTTAGGCTTTCAACAAAGATACCCTTCACCACCTGGTGAATTTCATACAACCCTTATATAATGAGATCTTTATCATGAAGAAAAATGTCAGTATTACGGCATTGTGGGATATATTATAAAAATATATCGGTGAGTGGCCCAAAAGGCAACTCAGTATGATAACATACCGTAAGCTCTTATAACCCTCGCCTTTAATAACACCATTACTAAAACAGAGTAAACCTTAGACATCTAAGCCTCCATCCATATAAAAGGTAAGTCAGATAAATTAACCAATTTCACAACTAATTTGATATAGATTCAGTTCTTAATGGTGATGGACCTTCTCTACCATCACTAAAATAGAGTAAACCTCAGACACATAAACCTCCATCCATATGAAAGATAAGTCAAATATGTTAACTAATTTCATAACTAATTCGGTATAGATTCAGTTCTTATTGGCGATAGATCTTTTCTACCAATATTTGATTTTGATATTCTAGCATTAAACAAAAAAATAATACATTACCTCTTTACAATATCCAGTTAGTTCCTAACTTACAAAATATTTGCCCTTTATAAGCCAGTTAACAACTCAATTTCATGTTAATTACGAATCCTTTAACATGTACTTTTGTATTAATGAACAACAAACAGGATAACTAGTGATCACAAAAAGGCGCATGAGTGGCCTATATGTTCTTTTTATTTTGTCAAAGCTCTACTTTTCTCATCAATTCAAATTTGGCTCAACAAATATTTGGCATCAATGCTTAGGACATTTTTTTTATGTTTTACAGTTATTAAAAAATAAATGTTTGATTAATGTTATAGGCGTTGTAAAACTTAAACATATTTGTGATAGTTATTAGTTTAGAAAGCTTAGTAGATTACTGTTTTCTTGTTCTAAACGTTTGTGTTCTGGTATTTAAAAAAAAAATCATGTGACTTATAGGGACCTTCTTTTATTTTACTAATTGGGAAATTCAAATATTATACATGCTTGGTAAATGACTTTTCTAAGTATATTTGGATCATTCTCTTACAACATAAATTTGATTTTGTAAATGCTTATTTAGCTTTTGAATAGTACATTTCCATATAATTCAACAAACAAATCAAGATTTCACTCTAATAAAGGAATCCAATCTATCATCCCATTTTTTTCTATCGGTATCATTTATCAAATATCGTGTCCATATACTCTGAAGTAAACCGATATGACTAAAAGGCGATATAGAATAATATGAAAACCAGGTATGACTATGTTATTTCAAAGTGATGCCCTTCTATTTTTACAAGTAAAAGCTTTCATTGTTGTTGTCTACTTATTAATCAGTTGCATGCATCTGCTTTTAATTTTAAAACTCTATACTTTATAGTTTATGACACTTATATTGATTATTCTTCACTTCGTGTCTTTGTTTCTAAATGTTTTTCTTATACCTGGGTTACACAAAGACACAAGTTTGATCCAAAAACCATATTTTATATCTTTATAGGCTATAGTAATAATAAAGGGTACAAGTGTATTCATTCATCTAGCTAAAAAATTTTCTCTCACCATATGGTTTTTAATAAGTTATTTTTCCCTTGTAAAAGTACTGGAAATCAAAACATTACTTCTTCTACATAACATGTCATTAGCATATTTGATTCATGGTTATCTCATACTAACTCTAATCCTATTGTATAAACTCAATGGTCAATACTTACACCACTATGTTTAAGTCCTTCACCAATAGTGCTAATATTTGCTCCAGACTCACAAAATTTTATATTTTCTCCTTTTTCTAACTAAAGATACAAGTCAACATGGAACCGTTTGCACAAGTCTGAACCTGAGTTCGAGATGTAATTGGCACAACTTGAGCATAGGTTATCTCATCTTGAGTTTGAGATGTACAAATAAGCTACACATTCTTTATAGCCTGAGTTAGAGCCCTCTCAAATAGTCTCACATCATTAAATTTAATAAATTCAACTTTCATAAGCACCGTTTCCGTATTCCATAGTTACCCACTCATAAATAGGAATTGTTAAACCCAATAAAAAAAATATGCATTATCTTCCTCCACATTCTAGGTCAATATCCCTCATGAACCTTATAATATTTGATTTGCCTTAGCTCACCCCAGATAGAAGGCTATAATGGTTGAGGAACATTACGTTCTTCATAAAAATTAGACTTGGCAACTTGTTCCTCATACTTCTGACATACATGTTATTGGCTCTAAATGGTTGTTCAAGCCAAGACCCAAACCCAACAACTCACTAGATCATCTCAAAGCTCAAGTTATAACAAAGGTGTATTACCTTGTTGATAGGTTAGAATACATCTAGACCTTTTCTATAGTCATCAAACCTAGAACTATTCGTATAGTTATCACCATAACATTTGTTTAGAAATGGCCCATATGTCAATTTGACATAAAAAAATGCTTTCCTATATGGTTTAATTTTATAAGATATATACATGGAATAACCTTTAGAAATGGCTAACTCTCAATATCCAACACATGTTTGCAAGATTTAAAATGCTTTATATGGTTTCAAACAAGCGTATTATGCTTAGTTTGGTTGGTTTAATGTTTTTCTTCTTAAATATAGTTTCTTTTTCAACCTAGCATGCCCATTTTTATTCATTTTTCATTCTAATTTTGGTATATTAATTCTTTTTCTTTATGTAGATGATATATTTCTTACAAAATCCTCTACTACTCTAATTATAACCTTCATTTAGCTTCTGAGTTTAGGATTTACAATGGACTTGGGACTAGTTCATCGCTTTTAGGGGATCCTCAAACACCTGATGCCCTTATCATCTATAAACTAACTATTATGGTCGACTGTAAGCCTATGAGCACACCAATAGAAGCAAAGACCAAAACCTCATCAAATAACATCTTATTGGAAGATCTAAGATACTTTTGAGGACTTGTTGGTACTTTATAGTATCTAACACTTACATGTCCAAATTTTTCATACAATTTTCATTATATATCTTAATACATGTATACTCCTACTATCGTGCATTTCAAAATGGTCTGTCATATATTAAAATACATCAAATGCCCTATTAACACAAGCTTACGCTTTACTTTTAATACTATAATTGATCTATATGCTTTCTCATATGTGGATTAAACAGGCTATCCCACCACAAAATGCTCCACCACTAGATATTGCATATTTATTAGAGGAAATCTTTATTTCTTAGTGTGTAAAAAAACAACATATCATCTCTTGGTCTAGCACTAAAGCAGAGTATAAAGTCATAGCCAACATTGCAACCAAACTCAATGATATTTATTATAAAAATATCTTTACATTCCGCTAACCTCTCACATGGATGATATTTATTATAAAAGATCTTCACATTGCACTTACATTTCCTTTGATCCTCTACCGTAACAACCTTGATGCTCTTCATATGACAATTAATTCTGTGTTTCATGTTTGTAGTAAACATATTAAGTTGGATTATCATTTTATGCGCGAGCGAAATGCACTTAGCTTCTTATCACTCAACACATCTCCATTAATGATCAAGTAACATGCCTCTTCATTAAATTAATGTCAAAGGTTGCTTTTATTTACTTTTAAACTAAATTTTACCTCTAACCCTGACAAAAGTTTGATGGAGAGTATTAGCACAACCCAGTAGCTCAACATGATTTGTGGGAATCAGTAGAGTGATAATGAGACTAAAAACTATTAGAGAAATAAAAATGGTTACTCTTATAAATCTATCTATATTAGTGGGGAGATGTTGGAGGGTGAAGTAGTTTTAGTGACAATAGATTCAGACTAAAATGATAGTTCAACAAGATTAAAAAAAGAAACTTCAACAAAAATAATAAATAAAAATATCTTATATTTAAATCAAATCAAATCTTTTTTTTTTGTGATGTTTGAAATCAATTAAGATGCAAAGCAATATTGCCTAATTTTTTTATTCAAACATCTCCATCTTTTCTAATTTGTCTTCTCATTAGCTTAGTAAAAATTCAAAATCAACCTTTGACTTTCAAATTAAATGATCCACCTGTAATTTGTGTGTCTTCCCACACAATGCATAGGTAATTGTATATTCACTTAAATGCTATATAAAAAAATAAATGCTCAAAGCTTATCCTCCGTGCATGTGGTGTGCGTGTGTGTGTGTATTTGCTCTCAATGTTAAGCTATTTTTTTCAAAATATTGCTAATAGTTAACATTTCAAAATTTAAATTTAAAAGCGTCTTATTTTCCGGATGCCATGATTTTTTTCTAGTTCTATATTCACTATTATCATTTATCTTAATTCTTTGTTTTTTTTTTTCTAGTGTAGTGGTTAAGATAATGGGTCTTCTAGATCTTTAATTCCCATCGATAAATTATCTCTTCTTTTTTATAAAAAAAATATCTTTTAAAAACTTATTCTTTTAAAATCATACATGATTCTCACCTATTGCCACAACAATCTCTTTTTTTTCTATTATTTTAAATTAATTATTGTTTTATTTTATGTTTATAGATATGTGTGGTTACATATTCGTTATTTATACTCCCCATTCATCATAATTTTTTATTATTATTATTTTGAATGAAAATCTTAGTGATTATTTGCAACTGAATGGTAGAGATTTATACTAATAAGTAGTTTTTGAATATTTATATTCATCAATAAAGTTTGATAATACAATCTATTTTATTATTAATTATGATGATTCAATTCATCTTTAGGCATGAGAGATGATCCATCTCAAAATCTAGATTTAAAAATTTCATGATTTTTTTTTGTCATTTAAATTATTGAATAAATTAGATTTGACATTTATTGATTAAATTTTCAGATAATAAATTATAAGTTATGATTTTTATAGATGTAATATGAAAATATTAATGAAAATTCATTTGAATCTAAAAATAATAATAGTTATTTTTATAGTTTCTAGGCTTTTATTGTGTTATCTTGCACTCCAACCTTTTAGGATTAGGTAACGTAGGTAAAGAGTTATTTGAAATTATTTTTTAAAATATTTTTTTTATTTTTTTAAAAAATATTTTTTTATTAGTATATTAAAATAATATAAAAATTTTCTTAAAAAATAATTTAAAAAAATTAAAATTTTAAATATTTAGGCCCCGTTTGTTTAACGGAAATCATTTTCCAAATTTTCCTGTGTTTGTTTGTCATTATAAGAGTTGGTCAAATGAAAATTTGATTTAGTTTTAGGAAAGTGTTTTTATTATTTTGAGCGGAAACACTTTCCAGAAGTTGTGAAAAAAAATTAGAAATGTCATGTTATTTGCTGATTATATCAAATTTAGTCCTCAAACTTTTGATTGCTATATATTTTGTTTTGAATTTAATTTTTTCAATTTCATCCCTTAGAATTTGATTTAATTTGATTTTTATATCAACTTTGGTCTTCATTTTTATTATTGATATTTATTTTTCTCTTATTATTTTCTTAATTGAAATTCTTTATCTATTAGATTTAGTCTTTATTTTTTTATTGTTATTTATTTTTTTGAAATTGTATTTTTTTTAATTTCATCATCTTTCAATTTTTTTATTTGTTAGATTTACTATCTTTAATTTTTATTTTTATTTATTTTATTTGAGATAATTTATAAAATTAGATTTATTTTTTTAATTATATTCTCATTTTATTTTTTAATTTTCAAGATTTTTCCTCATTATTTTAATATATTTGAAAAATAAATATTAAAAATTTATTTTATGATTTATTTTTTAAATACTAAAAAATATTTTTTAACTTATTTTTATAATATTACTAAATATAAAAAAAATTATTTATTTAAAAAAAAATTATTTTTCAACAACCAAACAGTTTCCTTGCCATCACGGTCCAATGTCCCGTGTTTCAGCAAAGCCTGCCACAAAACAAAACCCTGGCACTGTAATACCCTTTAGGGTTTTTTTATAACTCTTGCCGCTCCTTGCGTCACAGAAGTAAAGCGGAAGCCGGAAGGAGCTTGAAACTGCGCAAAAATGGTGAGCTAGATCTCTCTCCCTCAACCAAAATCTACTTATTTTTTCTAAACACTCAAGTCAATTCAATATCATAAATCTTAGATAGCTATTGTTTGTTTTTGACATTTCGTTTAATGTTTGAACATGAAAGGCACCAAAGCGAGGTGGAAAGGGTCCGGTGGTTGCCGGAAAGAAGAAGCCGGTAAAAAACAAGCTCTCTCTTACAAATTACCCTTTCAAGTCGAATTCAATCATTTTGGTTTTTGCTTATTTTTCATGGTGTTTGTTTATGTGGTGATTTGTTTAGGAGAAGGTGCCGAATCCATTGTTCGAGAAGAGGCCGAAGCAGTTTGGAATTGGAGGGGCTTTGCCACCAAAGAGGGATCTGAGCCGATTCGTTAAGATGCCGAAGATGGTTCAGATTCAGAGGCAGAGGAGGATTCTCAAGATGAGATTGAAGGTTCCACCTACCGTGAACCAGTTCACCAAGACCCTTGACAAGAATCTCGGTATCGTTTCTGGCATATCTCCTCTTTTTTTAAGTGCTAATTAGCTCTGGTTTTGTTGCATAGAAGCATTGGCTTAGTCCAGGAGTCTTTATGCTAATCAATGTCATTCATAATTTGTAATGTTAAATGTTTGACATGGTTTCTGAATTATGATTTTTGTCATCTGTGCATGTAATTGGTATTGTGGTTATTGTTATTCTTTATTTATTTGATTTGATGTATACCCTAAAGTCTAGTTAAGAGTACAAGGAAAAGAAAATATAGCGTCATTTTTTTCAAGCTTTATGGATTTATTGTATATCATCAAAACTGAGATAATGGTCAGCTTTATAGGTTTATGTATAGTTTTTTGGCATGATAATGTTTGAAGCGCAAGTCGTGAAGAAAAGTTTAATCAACTGGAATGCTTAGCAGTGATTATGCAGGCTTGCTAGAAAAAACTGGATTCTATTCTATCCATGCAATTTGTTTTGGTTCCCTTGTTTCCTTGAGTCATTCTGTGGTGCTTTGTGATTTCAAGTGTCATGATATTGCTTAAGAACTAGGGTCTCTAATTTTCTTTGCTCTTATGCAGCAACTATATTGTTTTGTTAATTTGCTTGATGGTAAAAGTTAATGTTCCATTCAATCTTCTTTTCTGAACTAAGATGTGAACCATAGCTTGTTTGTTGATTGCTTACATGGTACAAACAATCCAACATGCAAGTGGTGTGATGATAAATATCGTTGCTTTCTGGCTTAGTTTCTTTTCTTTGTTTTGACAATAATTTTTTATCCCGTTGAGATATTTATATTTAATACTGTTCCTTTTGTGAACTCCTTGCGCAGCATCAAACTTGTTCAAGATGCTTTTGAAGTACCGTCCTGAAGACAAAGCAGCAAAGAAGGAGCGCCTCTTGAGAAAGGCTCAGGCAGAGACCGAAGGAAAAACTGTTGAGGCTAAGAAGCCTATTGTTGTGAAATATGGTCTCAACCATGTAACCTATCTAATCGAGCAGGTTGCACATCAATTTATCCTGCACAAGCTTGTTGTTAGCACTAGTCCTCTCTGCTGTTGGAATTCTTTTAATAACATATTTTCCCTTTACCTATTTCTTGCAGAAAAAAGCCCAGTTGGTTGTTATTGCTCATGATGTGGACCCCATTGAGTTGGTTGTATGGCTACCAGCATTGTGCAGGAAGATGGAAATCCCATACTGCATTGTGAAGGGAAAATCTCGATTGGGAGCAGTAAGTGTGCCTGTACCTTTGCAGTTTAAAATTTTGTTGTGAAAGTAGAGTTGTGGATTCCAGACTGAAGTTTTTAGTCTTTGTGATAGATTGTCCACAAGAAGACTGCATCAGTTTTGTGCTTGACCACAGTCAAGAATGAAGACAAGTTGGAGTTCAGCAGAATCTTGGAAGCTATCAAGGTGTGTGGAATTACATATTTTTAAAATCATGATTTTGCAAATGTTCACAATGCAATTCATTTTTCTACTTTCTTTCTGCGTTTTCAGGCTAACTTCAATGACAAGTACGATGAGTACAGGAAGAAGTGGGGTGGTGGAATCATGGGTTCCAAATCCCAGGCCAAGAGCAAGGCCAAAGACAAGGTCCTTGCCAAAGAAGCTGCCCAGAGGATGACCTAGGAGCCATTTTATTGTATTTCTCCCAAGGATTTTACTGGGGGACAATTTCGCGTACATTTTCATGTACTTTTGAGGTTTTTCGGCTTAAAAAGTTTTGTTCTGTTTAGAGTAAGATTTTGATTAAAGCAAAACACGCAAGTGACGCGGCTGTTTGCGGTTTCCTGTTGCTGCCTTTTGAGTTGGTATCCGCATGTCAATTGAGATCTTGAGTTCTTGAATGCCAATAGTTCCAGGCACTGTAGTTGATAAAAATATGAAGCGCCTCGATGTATTAGCAGTGCTAAAAGTGAACAAATAATTGGAGAATTATTATCTGCGCTAATGGCAATTAAAATAGATGTATTTTTGCATCGCTTGAAATGACTGAAATCTCTGTGCCCCTTGCCAAGAGGGTGGGTGAGATGACGTGTCTTTCTTTTGAGCATAAAAAAATTGGCCTCGTTTTCTCCTCTCACCAGTCTCACGTTCACAAGAGCGTTTTGGGTTCAATGAATTAAAATAATTCTATCCTCTCAGCGGCTTTTGTTTCTCGCACTAGGAGTATTAGTTTTTTCCCTTTTGTCCTTTTAGAACTTTTTCATGATTGAGAGCAATGTCTCTGGAAAAGAATGAATATCCTAATGCGTGAGGTGATGATGGTCTTGTCTTCACTTTAGCTTCCAATTGGGCTATGTGTGCGTTTAGTCTCCCATACTTTGCTCGGTGCCACCTCTTACTCTTCTCCTCAGAGCATAATGTTGTTCAAACTTAATTTGCAATTTTCGATTAATTTTACAATCCCCCCCCTGAACTTGAATTACAGAACTAAACAATACCCAATTTTACACTTTTTTTTTTTAATGCGACCCCTTTCGTTAGGATTCTGTTAAGAAATTGAAAAAATATATATATGAAAATCCACCCCATTCCTATCATTTTCTTTATCAACATTTAAAAATATGTTTCCTAATAGAGAAAGACAGGAATTGAGAGGATTTTCAAGGGCTTTTCCGTTAATTTCTCAATAAAATCGTAAAAGAATGGACAGATTAAAAAAAAAAATCATATCGTCCGAGGAGCAAAATCAAGGGGTTTTTTTTTAGTTTAGAGGAAATTTGTTTTTCGCTCAATTTCAAGAGGGTATTTTATAATTTAAACTTATTTTTTTAGTAACCATTTCTTTTCCTTTTCTTTTCTTTTTGGATCTTTTTCATGTTCAATAAAATCAGATGTGTCTAGCGCTTGGGGTATGATAGTATCCTAACTTTAATAGCAAAATTACTATATCATTGGTGCATGTTGCGCTGTAAGTCGAATTTATTTTTTTTACTTAAAAGAAATTTCAAGCAATAGTAATATGTTTTCTAATAAAAAAATAATTTTAAATTTAAAATATAATTATAATATTTTTTTTAATATTGACACGATGACATATTAAATGCTATTTTTTAAAATATTGAGAAAACTACATATAGTATCAATTCAAGTTAATATGTCTCTACAATCTAGATCATAAGATTATGATAATCCTATAAAAGTAAAATAAAATAAAAATATGAAGGTTTTATTCTAATTAACTCAATGCTGAAGGATAATATTGAAAAACAAGATATTAAATTTAAAAAAAAAGATAAAAAAACTCATGTTAGCCTATCAAACATGCAACTTGTATCATGAAACTGAGATAACCTTGTAGAAAAAAGATATTAAAAATATACTTGCAAAGCCTAATTTTCAATCACCTTAATGTTGAATGATAAAATTAAAAAAATCAATTAAAAAACAACCTACAAACCCCAAGTTAACTCGAGTTAATCTATTAAACCTGCTACATGGGTCATGAAACAGGATAACTTCATAAAAAATCAAATAAAAGAATTATAAACTTTCATTTCTAATAGATTTAATGTTGAAAGTTTAAATAAAAAAAACACTAAATCCACAAGACCTAGATAGTTCCATGGAAAACAAATTAAAAAACAAAATTATGAAGTTCAATTTTAAAATAACCTAATAGTAAAGGATGCAATTAAAAAAATAGAAAAAGAAAAAGATTACGTTACTGAATGGAAAAATTGAAAAACAACAATTAAAAATGACTAAAAAATGAACCACGATAATCCAAGTCTAATTTTCAAACTGACGACTCAGGTTAGGAAATTGAGATAGCTCCATAAAAAGCAAATTAAAAAAAATATGAAGCCCAATTAAAAAAGGATCCAAAAAACATAAACGCAGTCAACTCGGGTCGAAGTGTTAAACCCACAATCCAAGTCATAAGATTAAGACAATGTTATAGAAAACAAAAAAAAAATCACAAAAGTTAATATCTAATCAACTTAGTGTTGAAGGATAAAATTGAAAAACAAAATCAATTAAAAAAATAACTTAAGAAATAACTCAAGCCAACTGTATTAAACCCGCAACCTAGGTCACATGACGATAATAATTTCATGAAAAGCAAATAAAAAGAATTAAGAAGCTTCATTTCTATCAAATCCACTTAAAATCGAAAAGAAAAGAAAAGGTAAATCCTTAGAGAACAAATAAAAAAAAATTGCGAAGCTCAATTTCCAACAAACTCAATTTTGAAAGATAAAATTAAAAAAAAAATCAATTAGAAAGTGAAGGAAAAAATAACCTTAGTTAACCCGGTTAACATGTTAAACCTGCCTCTTGGGTTATAAAATCAGGTTAAATTCATAGAAACACAAATGAAAAGGAATTATGAAGTTCAATTTCCAATATATTCAGTGTTGAGGTTGATGAGAGAAAAGAAAAATCCATGAGATCAGGATAATACTATAAAAAGAAAATAAAAAAAATATGAAACTCAATTTCTAATCAATTTAATGATAAATGATAAAATAAAAAAATCAATAATAAAAGGCAAAAAAAAAAAAACTCGAGTTAATGTGGGTTAACTTGTTAAACTCGAGACTTGGTAATGAGATTGAGATAAATTAACAGAAAGTGAATCGAAAAAAATAATCATGGAGCCACTTCCAATATATTTAATGTTGAAGGCTGAAATAATTAAAAGAAAAAACTAAATCCACGAGACTGGTATATAACCTAACATAAAGAAAAAATAATATAAAGCATAATTTCTAAAATAGTCTAGTATTGAATGATGAAATTTAAAAGAAAATTAAAAAAATTAAAGGGTGAATTGAAAAATATAAAAAACTAAACAATAATAATAAAAAACTATTTTAATTAATATTATTTTGTGGATGTGGATGTGGTTGCGGTGATTTAGCTCCATCCTTTAATGTTTTGTTAATATATGTTATACCAGTTTCATTCTCTTAATTGGAGTCAACATTAAGGTTCCGTATGGTGATGTAATTTAATTCTCTTTTTCTATTATATTTTGTATGAAAAATATCAAATTAATGAATTGTGAGTGTTTTTATATATAGTGTTTATGTATTGTTGTCAATAAATAATAAATAAATAAAAATATGAAAAATATTATTTTAATATATTTTTAATTGGAAAACATTTTTGAAAAAAAAACTTATACTATATTATCAAAATACAAAAAACTTATATATATAAGCTTTCAAAATTTGTTTGGCTTGTTTTTATTGATTGTTTTTCAATTTGTTTTTGTTGATTTTATATTTTTAATATTGGGATGGTTGAGAATTTAACTTCATAATTTATTTCTTTTTATTTTATCTTTCTATAGGGTTAGTTTGCGAGTTTGCCAGGGTAATTCAGGTTATCTCGGTTTATGGATTTGGTGAAGTGTTTTTTTTTAATTGAACTTGACTTTTTATAGTAAATATTTTTCTCATGTATTTTTTAAAATATTTTTAGAGAAAAGTCATAATATTAAATTTTACAAAGTAATGAAAAATAAAGGATGCGAGAAATTACTATTTATCCACACCCAATGTACTATGGATTATAATGTTTTTTGTTTTTTTATGATATTTTATTTAATTTTTTGTTAATTTTTATCTTTTAATGGTAGAGAGGTTGAGAATTTGACTTTCTATTTATTTTTTATTTTTTTTTGGGCCAGTGTGATTTGCAAGTTTGCCAAGGTGACTTAGGTTGCTTTAGTTTACAAGTTTAGTGAGATGTCTTTTTTTTTAATTGAACTTGATTTTTTTTTTCTTATCATCTATTTTTTCTCATACAGTTAAAAAAATAATTTTAAAAAAATTATGTTATTAAACTTTATAAAGTCAATGGATCTGTTCACATGTTTGGCTGGTTGATATGATTCACGAGTCTAACGAGTTTAATATTTTTTTTAATTTTTTTTTCAATTTTATCATTAGAAATTGAATTAATTGAGAATTCAATTTCATAACTGATTTCGTTTCACTTCTTTAAGGTTATCATAGTTTAAAAAAAAGGTCCTGACATTGGGTTAGTGTTTGATTTTGTAATTGTCTATTTTTGTTACTATATAATTAAATAAAATATAGTTTTAAAAAAATAAATTATAATTCCAATGGAGTTTATAACCCAGTTCGCAGGTTTGGTGTGCTAGCCTGCGTTACCTAATTAACAGGTTTGACGAGTTTAACGACCGACCGAATATGCTATTTTAGTTTTTAGATTTTTAGTTGGTTTTAGTTTTTTTTTAATTCCATCCTTCAAATTTGTTGGGAAAGAGATTGTATGATTTATTTTTATTTGCTTTTTATAGGATTATCATCATCTCTAATAAATGTCTATTTTAATATTAATACTTAATTTTATGAGCATCTATTTTTATTATATAATTAAATAAAAAAATTATTAAACCAAATAAAATCTACGGTCCAGGTCGAAGAAGACTAGTGTTGATTCAATCTGTTATTTTTTTAACATTGTTTTTTTTAAATTATTATCTTAAAGTCTTTTTAAAAGTCATATCATATTTTTACCAACTAATAAAATTTTATTTAAAATCATAAAATCAATCAATTTAAATAAAATTAACTCTATCATGATTTAATTAAAAACTCAAATAATGTAAAAAACTGATTCAAGATATTTTAAAATTTACTTGTATAGTCAAATTTATTAATATTATTAGAAAAACTTTGTAGTCTTCATATTTTTTTTATACTTTAAAAAAATTCGACCCCTGGCGAAACACGTAATAATAAACTAACTAGCTTTGATACCCGCGCGATGCCGCATGTCATTTTTTTTGCATAAAAAATATTTTAAAAAATAAAAATTTAAAAATCTTAAAAAACTAATGAAAAAAAGAAAAAAAAAACATTGAATTAATTGGGTCAACCTTTTAAATCAAGTTATCCCGTAAAACCTGAGATTTGCATCATGAAAGTTTGATAACTAAATAGGAAAACAAATGACGGGTTTACCTAGAATTAACCGGGTTAACCCATCAAACCAAGTTAACCCGTCAAGCCCAGGATACGTGTCATAAAAGTATGAAAGTTTGATAATTAAATAGAAAGAAAATTAACTTTAACAAATTAAACTAAATGAAAAAAATAACTCGTCAAATCAGGTTAACCCATCAAACCCGAGATTCGTATCATGAAAATCTGATAACTAAATAAAAAAAATTTAACATTAACAAACTAAATCAAACAAAAAAAATCATTAAAAAAAATAAAAAGAAAAAACGAAAGAAAAAAACAGTTATATAATATAATACAACATAATAGTAATGATAATTATAATTATAATGAAAAAACGTGGGGAAAATTTAAAAAAATGAAAAAAAAAGTAGGGAAAGCTAAAGTTAAAGCTAAATTCTCAACCAACTCAATATTGAAAAAATAAATTTAACAAAGATAATTTTAAAAAAAATCATGTGGGGGAAACACTGTAGCCAAACAAAAACCATGTAAGGGAAACACTGTAGTAATCCATAGTATTTTTTTTTTTAAAAAAAGCTACAAAGCTAATTTCTCAACCAGCTTAATATATATATAAAAAAATACTGACAAAGGCTATCTAAAAAAAAAAAAGTCAATTTTGGGTAAAAGAAATGAAAAAAAATGTACAAAAAAGGAAAAAAAAGAAAAAAAAAAAAAAAAACCACGTGAGGAAAGCTACAGTTTTTTTTTAAAAAAAACTAAATTTTCAATCAGCTCAGTGGTAAAAAAATAAAATCAACAAAAATAATTTTGAAAAATACAAAACAAAAGGAAAGAAAATATGTAAAAAATGACAATTTTAGAAAAAAAAAATAAAAAAATAAAAGAAAAACATATGGGGAAAACTAAAGCTAGATTATCAGCCAGCTCAATATTGAAAAAATAAATTCGATAAAGATAATTTTTTTTAAAAATATATGGGGAAACATTGCAGCAAAACAAAAACTATGAAGGGGAAACACTGTAGCAATCCATATTGTTTTTTTTTTCAAAAAAAACTATAAAGCTAAACTCTCAACCAATTTAATATAAAAAAATAAAATCTACAAAGACCATTTTGAAAAAAAAACGAATAAAGAAATCATAAAAAAAAAACAATGTATGAAAATATTATAGCAATTCACAATGTTTTAAAAAAACACTATATAATTAAATTTTCAACCAGTTTAATATTTAAAAAAATTAGCAAAAATAATTTTGAAACAAATTTTTTTTTTTAAAACAGAAGAAATCAATTTTGAGTAAAAATAAACATGTAAAAAAAAAACCAAAACCAAAAAAAAAAAACTATTACTACAGTATAAAAACCGACGCGTTTTAGAGTATTCTATAATATAATAATAGCATTTAAAACCAGGCAAACTTAAAGATAAGATATATTAGTCATTTGCATTAAAAAAAAAAAAGAAAGAAGGAAAGACGGAGTAATTTTTAAAAAAGAAATATAAAAAAGAAAAACAACAAAATTAATTAAACACGCAGCCACTCGACTATATGGTGTTTCTTCGATCGAATACACACTGAACACACAAACCCTTACCCGTTACTCCCTCTCTCTGCGAATTCCCAAACCCTAGTAATTTCCTTCTCTCTGTGTGTAAATCTCTACTCTTCCAATTGCAATCTGCTTTATTCATCTCTCTCCTTGTATTGATAATCTCTGTGTGTACCGAATTTGTGCAAGTTCTTTTTGGTTTTAGATAACGACGATGACTGACGGAAAGCCGAATCTCCCTGACGATCTCCTTCTCCTCTCTTGCAAGTCAACCGATGAACGCCTCTCCTCCTTCAAAGGTTCTAATCTCGATTTTCCATTCTTTGTTTTTTCCCAATCGATCTCTTCTTACTTTTTATAGCTATGTCTATTTCCATTTGGGCTTCAACTTTAGGGTTTTGACCATTTTTTATATTTTTGCAATTGAATGCAAGTTGCATGACTTCCTTTGATGTTAATTTCTGTATATTTTTTTCATGCCGAATGGTGATAGATTACTCAGCTTAATAATACTTATGAATTGTTTTTTTTATTGGAAATGTTAGATCGTGGAGGAATTGGTGAGGACAAGGCTCTGCTGAGTTTGCCTGATGACTCAAAAGGTATCAGAGGAATGCTTATTTGCAGGTTTCCACCTTGAGTTTATTGTCTTTTGATTGTAATTCATATATATATTGATTGACTGTTCTTGCTTTACAGATCAAGTGACTGCAGACAACACTATACCTCTTTCTCCACAATGGCTTTATGCTAAACCGGTGGATGCTAAGTCATCAGCTACCGGGGCATCAGGGGTATGGGATTTCACTTGTCTAAAGTTGGACGTGCTTATTGACTAGTTGGTTTTTAGTTATCTATATGAGGGTGGCATGCCTTTTTTTTTTATGTACTGATATTTAATAATACATGCTTATTTGGATATATTTGTTTTGTTAATTCCTGATAATTTATGTCATTTGGTGCTGTTGTATATTCTGGTGTCTATAGCCATTTAGCTTAGCCAGGGCCCTTGAAAAATTATAAATTAGGATAGTTGTTGGCAGGATTTAGAGATGGAATTTATTGGATTTTATAACTAATGGTTTTTAACCAGAAATTATACCTAGGAAGGTGTTGAAATATTTTTAATTTTGGGTCCAACTCTGCTCTGCAATATCAAACCTAAGGAGATTTAATTGTAGCATCTTGACCTCTTTATAGGGGAAAGTCCTCTTTTTCTCTTCTGTCTGCAAGAATGCAGTCTTGTTGTTATCATGATAGTACCCTTTCACTTAGTTTTGTCACAGGGTGAACTTATATTTTACCTGAGGTTTTATTACGATGAAATTTATCCTTTTTCATTTTTCATTTTTTTTTTGTTGTGTGTGTGGGTATTTCCAATTAACCCTTATGCCTGAAAATAGCAGGAAACACGTGCTTCAAATTCTTTGTCCCATGGAAACTCCAGTGATAGCAATTTGAAAGACAATTGGCGTTTAGATGGATCCCAAGACAAGAAAGATCGGAGGAGGATTGCTCCTGATGTTGAAAGCAGCCGCCGTTGGCGTGAGGAGGAGAGGGATACAGGTTTGCTTGGTAGAAAAGATCGCAGAAAAGAAGACCATCGTGCTGATTCTGTTTCAGCTAGAGATATATCTGAGACTAGAACTTTGCCTTCTTCAGATCGTTGGCATGACGGCAACAACCGCAATTCTGCTCATGAATCCCGAAGAGACAGCAAGTGGTCATCTAGGTGGGGTCCTGAAGAGAAAGAGAAGGATTCTCGAAATGATAAGAGGGCAGATGTTGAGAAGGATGAGGCTCACAGTGACAAACAAAATTTTGGCACTGCTAGCCGCCCAACTTCCGAGCGTGAGAACGATTCTCGCGATAAGTGGAGGCCATCTTCTGAGCGTGAGAATGATTCTCGTGATAAGTGGAGGCCTCGCCATCGTATGGAAGTTCATTCTGGTGGACCTGCTGCTTACAGGAGTGCACCTGGATTTGGGTCAGATAGAGGACGTGTGGAGAGCCCGAATGTGCCGTTTGCTGCCGGAAGAGGAAGGTCCAACAATAGTGGGAACTTACAAATTGGCAGGCATCTTACTGCTTCTTCCATCGGGTCCATTCCCGTGGATAAGAATCATGCATTCTGCTATCCGAGGGGAAAACTTCTTGACATTTACCGTAAGCACAAGACTCTTCCAAGTTTTGATACCATACCAGATGGGATGGAGCTTGTGTCTCCACTAACACAGGAAATTGCTATTAAGCCATTGGCTTTTGTTGCACCTGATGCAGAGCAAGAGGTATACAATTTACATAATGTCATGTTAAAGGTATGTCTTATAGTTACTGTCACTGCTTTAAATTGGATCATATGATTCTTGCAGGCTGTCCTTGGAGATATATGGCAGGGAAAAATTAAAAGCAGTGGAGGATTGAACAACTCATTTAGAGAGAAGAACGAGTCATCAAATAATAACACTGCAGGTGATCAGTGTCACATTTTCAGTTGACTTTTGCAATCTCACCGTCTATTCTCTCTAACACTTTTTTATTCAGGCATTGGTGAGGAGAATGTGAGTTTCTCTGTTAAGACTGAAGAAATTGCAGACTCTTTTGGAAAAATTACTGGCAATGCTTCTGGTCAAGGTACGGGTGCTGAGACGTTCAATGAATCAATGGCTGAGGGTAAGTAATTCTAATATCAATTTTTTGACTTCTTTTATTTCAGTGTTAAAACTATCCCTTCTGTTATGTATTTCAGAAAAGGATACGCATAAAGATGATAAACAGAAGTGTGTGACAACAATTGGCAGAGCGTTGATGGATGGCTTTGTGCCTGCAGTTTTCAAGAGAGACGAATCCAGCAGTGTTGGGGAGAGTGGCCTGATTGACAACGTTGTGGATTTAAAAGCTTTTGAAAGGCAGCCAGTGGCAGATGTGGCTTTTCAGAATAACCTTAAGTTGGAGGATATTGAGTCAGCTACTTCTTTTGAAATTGGTAGCCAGCTCCCTGATGATTCAAGTTCACTATTTGATTTTTCTTCTGCACAGCAAAATTCAAGAAGCCATCAATTTTCGTTGAATATAAATAATGATGGGCATCAATTCACGGGTACTATCATGCCTGAGGAACTATCATTGTGCTATCTTGATCCTCAAGGGGCAATTCAGGGACCGTACCTTGGTATTGATATTATTGCATGGTTTGAGCAAGGATATTTTGGAACTGACCTCCCAGTTCGTTTGTCAGATGCTCCCGATGGATCACCCTTCCATGAACTTGGTGATATTATGCCTCACCTAAAACTTAAACCCGGGTGCGCTTCAAGTACTAGTCCGTCTGCTAAGGTACAACTATCTGATGATGTTGGAGAAAGCTTGGAAGGGAGCACAGCGACTTCTGCTTCTCTTGAATATAAGGTTTCTGCTGTCAGGGAAGACCAGCAGCGGGTTTCATCTGGATTTGAGGCCATCTTTAGTGTTAGTGGTCAGTCAAGGGTTCCTGATCATGGTTTTCTCAGTGGGATGGAGTATTCTGATGATCAAAGATTTCAAAATGTTGTTACTCCGGATGAAGGTAAGTTGCTTAGAATGATTCTGCTGTTCATGTCACTGTATCTGTTCATTGGGCTCATTTAGTTGCTCTGATCTTTGTTGGATACAGAAATCGTCTTTCCTGGAAGGCCTGGAAGTAGTGGCAACCCTTTGATGAGAGATGTTGCAGACGTTCATCGATTTGGTCCTAATCCTTCTACCAACCCTGCCATCTTAAATGAATTTTCAGAAGCTGGCATGCATACTCATCAGGATGAAATAGTTCATCCGTTTGGCTTGTCAATGTCCGAGCTCAGTAGCAACTCTAATCTTAGGCGTGCTCAATCATCCAACATGGCTTCTGGCATGGGTGATGAATTTCCAGTGCAGGTTCATGCTATGGACTCTTATACAGAGCATGATGCTGCCCTTGCCAGTCACAGGTCCTTTGATGCAGTATTTGATCAATCCCATTATGCAGAGACATGGCCTGAAGATTATAGGAAAAAGCCACTCACTAATCCTCACATCGATCTAAGTTCCGCGGATGCTCGACACTTATTTCACAGGCAGCCAGAGTTCAATGATTTTGACCAGCAGCATCTCATGTTGCAGAAGACGCAAAAAGAATGTCAACAACAGAATCATTTATCTCATCCCTTCTCACATACTACGGAACTGGGTTTTGAGCAAATCCCTTCTAATCTTATTGAACTGCAATTTCAACGTCAGCAGCAGCTGGAGCTTCAACGTCAGCAGCAGCTGGAGCTTCGACAGCGTCAGCAGCAGCTGGAGCTTCAACATCAACAGCAGCTGGAGCTTCAACAGCGTCAGCAGCTGGAGCTTCAACAGCGTCGGCAGCTGGAACTTCAACAGCGGCGACAGGTGGAGCTTCAGCAACAGCAGCGACAGTTTGAGCTTCAGCAACAGCATCATTTACTGCACCAACAGCAACAACAGCTTCGTCAGTACCAAATGAAACTGCAGCAGCAGCAGGTTCTGGAACAGTTGCTGCAGCATCAGATGCCTGATCTTGGATATGGGCAGGGAAAGGGAGATCCATTGAGAGAAAACTTGCTTGAGCAGATTCAATTTAGGACACGACTGGCGGCCGAACTGCAGCAGAATTCACATAATCCAAGGCACCTCGATCTAACACTGGAGCAGATAATTCGAGCTAAGATTGGCCAGAATAATCTTCAAGAACCCCAGACTGATATCTTGGACCTCTTATCACAGGTGAAGCATGGTAATATACTCCCTTCGGACCTGCAGTTCCATCTTCAGCAAGAACAGATGCAGGCGCAAGAGTTATCTTTGGCAAGGCAACAGTTAGGAATTGATGGTGAAAGGCAAGTTGGTTGGCCATGGTCCATTGATGAAGCTGGTCAGACCTTCAGAAATACTACTGGTCATCACCAGTCTAAGTCTACAGGATTTAATGCTTCAGATTTTTACCTGCAACAGCAGAGGCTTTCCTCACATGATGAACATTTAAGCCATAACAAATGGAATCATGCTCTACAGGAGCCACATCAGGGTGGGTTTTATGAGCCCAGCTCTATGGCATTTGACCATCCAACTTCTCTGCCTGCTGTCATTCCTGGGATGAATATGGATAATGTAAATGGTCATTCCCAAGGTCCAGATTCAGCAGAGCATCTATATATGCATTCTACTGATCAACCGGGTTCCTTCTCGTCCAATGTCTCTTCTCGTCATCGACAAGTTTTTGGTGATATTTATGGTTCTCGCGCCGAAATGACAGAGAGCCACCTCCCTGGAAAACAAGGGCAGCAAGAGAATAGTTGGGTTGAAGGAGGGATGCAACAATTGCATCTTGAAGCTGAAAGAAAAAGGAATGTTTCAGAAGTTGCTGGAAACTCTAGTTTTTGGACCTCAGCTCGCGGAGATGAGGAGAGCTCAAAGCAAGTTTTAATGGATCTTCACCAAAATATGGGTCTTCAGTCTATTCGGTCATCGGAAGATGATTATCAGAACCTTATATCTTCTTCTAAATCTCAGGAATCCTTTTGGCCAATCACTGAGTCGTTCTCTTTAAATGATATTCCAGATCAAGCAGCCACCATGAATGACTCATTTATGGAAAAGCCTCAAAATTTGAAATCAAATTCTCTGCTGCAGGATAATCATGCTATGTCCTTGAGTGGTCAATTACACCATCAAGGAAATGGTGAAAGATTGTCCCTAAGGTCGAAATCTGGAGCACTAACTGAAGAACCAACATTCTTTTCAGGCATAGTAGATACTTCTCATACTAATCATGTGGATAACATGTTTGTTGATAAATCTGCCATGGATAAAGAATTGGCAGAATTGGATAACAGATATGGGTCCAAAGGCATGAGTGCCATGGCCAGGTCTGTTTCGCACATTGAAGAGAACTTTGTTGAACAAGCTGAAACTGCTATGGATTTTGCTAATGCCAGTAGCAGGCAGAGTAGCAGGCATAGTTCCCTGAGCAGTGCTGGTATTTTCTCTGACATACATCTTTTCAGATATCATGCTTATGCTTAGATGGATATTAGAGGCTTTGTGAAATTCTGCAGGTGGTAATGGAGGCCTACACGGGTATGAGATGGGATTAGATAAATTGACGGGTGAAGAGGTCTCTATTGACAGGTAATGACTCTCTTTTGTTGTTGTAGGATTGTTTTTAATGAAGTCATCATGGTCTCCTTAATCATGATGTTAATCTTCATCTGAATATCGTATTTTACAAAACTTGGTTTCAGAGCACTTGCATGGTTACTCTTTGATAGGTTAGGTGCTCTCATGACTTCTCTTCATTAAAAAGCTTAAAACAAGATGCAAGTATGTGGGAGAACACTCGCACCTTAACTGCCTTGTATTTTATAGGTCTCCTAGTGCATGCACATTAACATGATGTCATGTCATCTTGTGTTGTAGTAGCTGCTGTATCATGGACTTATTTCTAGAAACTTAACGGACAGGAAAAATGTAAAAGCAAACTGAGGAAACCTCAAATCATTGAAGTTTCAAATTTTGAAACCTTCACTGGACTGCAAATGGGCCAAATCATAGGGTATATTTTGCATTCCCACCACCCCTTTTCTTTTCAAGTTACTTCACAGTAGAACGGGAGTTGGTGAGGATATTTTTTCCACCCCAAAGTACTTGCTTAATTTCTTTCTTCTACTATGATAAAGTAAACTTTTAACATCTCCAGGGGTGCAGTCAAACCCACAGTCTCTGTACTTATTTGTGGCAACAATGACATTAAATCTGTTTTGAATTTCACAATTTTCAGATTGTGCATATGAGCTTGTGGTCAACTGTTTATGCATGACTTGACTGTTAGCAACATCTGTGTTTGCATGTGTATTCAGCGGTAGTGGGTTTCCCTAGTAAATCTGTTTCTTTTGACATCAAGCTACTGGAAAGGTCTTGCTTCATAAATATAGGAGTTGCGGGTTGCACTGTTTTGATTTGAAAACCTATATTGATGTTCATGAAAAATGCTTGTGAACAGGATGCCTTCTATTTTAACTAGAGGGCTTGACAGTGCCTTGCATAAACGCCCGCCGGTATCACGGGCCTATTCTTCCAAGGATGTGTCGTCAGACATGGCATCTTCTTCGCATATCAAGCAAAAAAATCGGGCAAGCCTTGCAACTTCTGATGGTATATCATTATTGTTTCAGATGTGCTGTCTTTTGTTTGTTGGTTTTGGATAATTGTGGTGGTGATTTAAAAAATCCAAATACTTTGGTGCCTTGCAGAAAGGAGGAGTGAGCCTGTAGAGAATGTAGCAGCAACCCGGGGAGGTGACAGTCAGACATCTGGCAAGAAAGAAGCGCGTTTTAGGAGGTCCTCATCTTACAATGATGCTGGTATAACAGAGACATCATTTATGGATGTGCTAAAGAAGCCAGTTTTTACCGAGGCTGAAGCCGCTAATGCGGCTGCCTTGGAATCATCTGATGGTCCACTGAGTGGGCGAAGCGGGAAAAAGAAAGGGAAGAAAGGAAGGCAAATTGATCCTGCTCTCCTTGGCTTCAAGGTTTCTAGCAATCGCATTATGATGGGTGAGATACAACATCCTTACGAGTAACTTACGATGGGTGAGATACAGCATGTTGACGAGTAACTGATACAAGCTGTGCAGTTATTGTAAAGTTCATTTTTTTTTTTGTAGATCAGTAGATTTTGTATAGATTACTGAAGATGTCGGAGATTCTTTGATTTTTTTTCTTGTTTTTTGTTTTTGGCTTGTTCAAGGTGGAGGAACAAGTTACATATTTTAGATGTAGAGGAAGTATAGGCGTCGAATGAAATATTTTGTAGGCATGAAACCCATTAACATAAAACAATTATCAGAGACAAATAGTCCACTTTTCCTCCTCTCTTCTGTCGTTTGTGTCCAAGAACATGCATTTTCAATTTCAACTTCATTTCATTAAAAAAATAGTAACCTTGGGATTGTGAATCGTGTTTCGTTACTTGTACTTCACTCTAATGAACAAGTTGTAAAAAAATAAAATAAGAGGACGAGCTCGTATTACAATTACATTAAAATTATAATTAAATTACATTACAAGTAGCTGTGAGGTTTTCATTTAGCTCAACTCCTTTTTTTTTTGTCATCGTATTTTTTTTCCTTACAATTACTCTTTTGTAATAAAAATAATGGCCAAATTATGATAACCTTTTATACAAATGCAAAACTTTAAAATAGAAGACCAAAATGTAAAGCATAAAAGGATAATGTGTACAATGTTTTAGTCCCCTTGTTTTCCTAATTCTTCCATTACAGTTCCTTTAGTTTTTTAAATATTTTATTTTGGTCCAAAATTTAATTTTTTTAAAAAAAATTCTTGGCTTGAAAGAGAGAAATTCATCTAAAAATTATAAAAAAGATATTTCTTGCTTTTTCTAAATTATTTCCTTTTAAAATCAATTTTAATAAAAGTTCAAATCCTGTTGCATGCATTTATACAGATGTTTGGGTTTCTTTTTCTAGCCTTCCTGCTTCAAGTCATAAATATTTTATTCCATTCATTGATCATTGTAATAGAATAAACAATTACAATATCATGTTATTTTTCAAATTTACAAAATGATTGTCATATAATTTCATACTCAAATTCAAATGTTTTATTCTAACAATGATTATGAGTTTGTGAATCAGTATCCTGATGATTTATTCAAAGCTTATGACTTTTTTTTCACTAGTTAATGTGTGGCTACAAACCATTAAAAAATGTAAGAACTAGCATCTCATAAAGGTAGCTTGGGCATAGGTTTGCTATGAATGTTCCTAAATGTTTTCGGACTGATAATTTCATGATTGTCTTCTTCCTTATTAATAGGTTGTTTGCCCATATTATTGATTATCAAACCCTTTTAATGTGTTATTAAGGTTCTATTCTATTACTTCTATTCTCAATATTTATCATGAATGTTTTTTTTTATTATGTGTTATGTCCATAATCACTCTTTCTATAAGTATAAACTTGATCCTCAAGCATTTCAATGTGTTTGTCTTGGTTATGCTAATTTCTAAAAAGGATATCAATGTGTTTGCAATGCTTAGTAAATATCACGACAATTCTAGTTTCTTCAACTATAATACATGTGAGAAATGAGATAATGTTTTTTACATCATGATGGTAGTCTCATACTTACCATCCAATAAATTTCATCAACAAGCGTGATGAATTATATGTACAAAATAGTAAAGTTACAACACTTTATTGAATCTCTCTCTCTCTCTCACACACACACACACACGTGCGTGCGTGCGTGCGTGATGAATTATATGTACAAAATAGTAAAGTTACAGCACTTTATTGAATCTCTCTCTCTCACACGCTCGCGCGCGCACGCGCGTGCACACACACACATATATTTTCTCACAAAATTTTCAATAGACATTAGAAAAACCTATACAATGTGTAAGGCTAAATATCTCAGTATCATTTTAATAAGGATCAAGATTTTTGAGGGAAAGTACTTGAAATACATAGAATTATAGGGATTAAAATAAAAATTCATATTGTTGTACGTATGCGGTGTCATGAAGATCATCCTCCTGAAGCATGATCTCTCCGGTGATGGGGAAAAAATAAGAAATTCTTGTTTCTTATCAGTAAAAAAAGAGTCTGGAATCGCCACCTAGTATTTTGATCACTAGGAACCCTAACTGGTCTTAGAGTCTGGATAAAAAGACTCATTGTGTATAGGGAGGACGTATTATCCCAAGTACACCTTATCTAAGATAAACTGCATTATACCCCTTAATCTCTTAGAATATTCTCTAAGTATAAGCTCACTTTTCTTGGGTCTCCCTCTACCTCTTAGAAAATTTTCTAAGTATGGGCATAAACATGAGCTCATCCCCTCCACCCCTTACTCCCCTCCACCTCTTAGAAAGTTTTCTAAGTATGAGCATCGCCATGAGTTCCATTCAGCCACTCAGAATTTTTCTAAATATAAGGCTCACCCTTCTTGGGTTCCCCTCTACCCTTTAAAAAACTTTCTAAGTATAGGTTAACCCTTTTTGGGTTTTTCTTTGCCCCTGAGAATTTTTTCTAAGTATGAGTGTTGACATAGATTCATCCTCTCCGCCTCTTAGAAATTTTTTCAAGTATAAATGTGGATCTATCCTCTCCACTTCATAGAAATCTTTTTAAGAATGGGTGTCACCATAGGTTCCCCCAGCCACTTAGAAGTTTTCTAAGTATAAGGCTCACCCTCCTCGAGTTCTCTTGAGCCTCTTAAAAGATTTTTTAAGTATAGGTTGACCCTTCTTAAGTTTTTCTCCACCCTTTAGAAATTTTTCAAGTATAGGTGTTGGTATAGGTCTATCCCCTCCACCCCTTAAAAGTTTTTCTAAATATGAGATCCTCCTCTATGATCCACCTATTAGAAAAATTTAATCAGTATGAGTTCCTCCATAGTTCCCCTCTATATGATTATAAATTATTTTTCAACCATGGTGTATGCCCCTACACATGGAGTCTCTGGTATATTACCAGGGGTTTCCACCCCTCTTCTTATATAAAGAAAATTCAACAAACTCATCGTACAAGGTGTTCTTACAAAGTTTTTATGTATAAAATATCACAAAAACTTGAGAGCTACTGATAAACTCAAATTTAACAGGCTTGAAAAACTCCCCAAGGGCCTAAAAATCATTGGTCTCATGCAACAGGCAGCCTGGGCTCAGCTCTAATGGGCTCAGCCTTGGGGAAGAACCCAATGTTATGGCCTCAAAGGGGAAGGCCTAACCCTCATGGGCTCAACCTAGGGGAAGAGCCTAGACTCATAAGCTCACTACATTTTGGATATTACTCTCCCTACACCTTTAGGTGTATAAAAGTCCCTTAAGGGCCTATCATATTTTCATTAACATTGATGTTGTGTAAGAGATAGTGTATAAAAGTCATTTAAGAACCTATCATATTTCCATCAATATTAATGTTGTGTAAGAGATAATGTATAAAATTTTCCAATGTCCTACCATATTTCTATTTCATTAATACATATGTCAAGGATATTTTTCGTCATTAAAATTATTAGGGAAAAATTACGGTTTAGTCACTCCTTCCCATAAAAAGACAAGACTTATTGGTTATAGATATACTATGAATCTTTCAAGCTCCAGGTTCACAATCTTTATTCTCTACTGCATACATATTTTTAAAGCATCTCTATCTAAAATATGATTGTCTTTTCTCTAAAAAAAAAAAATTCTTACTTAAGCATTTGAGAGTCCCTAAATCTACCAAAGAGGATCTTTTGCAGGTACTAGCCTCCAACCACCTTGGTTTACCAGGTACCAAACACCACCCACCTTGACTAGAAAGAATAAATCAAATTGTTAAAACCAAGAGATTAACTGATTATCCAACACATATGTCTTGCTCCCAAGTTACTTGGATTTTTTAAGACATCATCAAAGAGGCTCTTCCCTTAATTAAATACAACTCTAACTACAATTATACTAACATATATCAAGAGAGCTTTCAGTATTATTTATGGCTCTCTTTCTCTTTCTAAATATTATACACATATTTTACCTATAAAGTATACCAAATATTGACTTACATATCAAAGTGGCGAACCCTCTTGCGCCATTAACTTCTGATGTTTGAGCTTAATGTGCATAGGACTCTAAAGACATTAACATTATTTCCCACCCCTTCAAAAAGATTGAATTATTGAGACATTCACAACAATGAATGATAAAAATAAATAGTTATCAAATAGTTATTTATTGGTTGTGAGTGTTGACTGTAAATTACAATACAAGAAAGTAAAGAAAAAGCCAAAATGAAGTCATAATTATTAATTCTTAAAAACATATTTCATATGAAAGGTTAAGTTAGAGAGATATGTATATTAAATGGATAGACATGATTCTTGTTTAAATAAACATGAAAATTAATTTATGTTTTATATTGTACCTTTAGTTATTTTAAAAGTGAGGACAAAAGGTGAAAATTAAGAATAATTTTTTTTTGTGTTTGAGTCCATCTAAAAGTATTTTTTTCTTCCATTCTCTATGAAAATATCCTTTTATGAAGTTATTAGAGAAGTTATTAGTTTTCTATGCATTGAACTTCTAGTGGCTTTATTATATCTTATTATATCCTAGATGTATTTTTTTACTATATTGATAGCAAAGGCAACTATCACTTTAAAGATAAAAACTCTTTCTTACTTCAAAGTCACACAGATTCCAAGTTTTTTTTATTATATTTCACCAACATGAATATCAAGCCTAATAAAATCTAGATGTCCAAAATCTTGAGCATCATCATGTTTTAAATTCTAAGCTCCCTAAAGTTGATGAAAATAGTAAAAATGTATAAAAGGTGTGTTCTCTCTAATACTCATTATGAATTAGTGTTTGAAATTTTCCATTTACATTTTCTATTATTTTTTTAAACTCTATTTTTTTCTAGTTTTGGTACAATCTCTCTTTTTCTATCTTGTTGGTTTTTTAAACTCCTTTTCTACTAGTTTTTGGATTGTTGTTAGTTTTTAGAATACCCTCTCTTTTGTTGTTGGGTTTTTAAACTCTCTGGTAGCTAGTTTTTAGAAAATCTTCTCACAAAAAAATAAAGGTGCCTTACTACTAAACCTAAGTTCTTCTAGTCCATGTTTAATTAGTTTTGTGGGTTTTGTTTTTGTATTTTTGTTTATGGTATAAAATTTTTCTTATTTCAGATATTTTCTTATTATTCTTTGATCTATAAATACCATTTATAACTGCATATAAGCTCACAAATATTCTAGGTGATAGTACATAGGATCAATATTATTTAGGATAACAGTAGATAAGTGGCATGCGCTGTGCCGCAAGCTGACCTATATTTTTCACAGCATAAAAAAATAATGTTCATATGATGGTAGCCTTTTCAAATAAACAAGAAAGATTTGAGACATGAGTCATTAATTAGACTGCATTCAATAAGTTTGGTTAATGCAATAATATGATTTCAAAAAATAAGGCATTGATAGTAAATAGAGCGAACAAATAAAAATTGGCAATAATTAACTATAAAAAATAAGTTATCAATATTATATTCGGGAGGAGAAGAAAGAAAAACTCATTAGAAACTCACTAGTGCTTTGCCATGGATACCACCTTAGCACCAAAAAAGCTCACTAAGACAGTTCCAACACCATTATGAAACGTTGCACGACGACATAAAAAAAAACCACATGCGTTGTTAGAGCAACGACCTAGAAAACAAACAAAACAAAATATCATGAATTAAACATCTCATACTTATATTTAATCAATAAATTGAATTAAATTCAAAAACAATTCTTTTAAAAAAGCTAAATTTAACAAAGAACAACAAATAAAAAAAAACTCTAAACAACCCATGTCATTTTAAAATTAATAAAAGATCTTATAAAAAGCAAATAAAAAAATAAAGTTGTCCAATATCCAATTAAATAAATCCTAGAAGACAAAAATGAAAAACCATGATCTTAAAAAAAAGCAAAAAATAAAAAATTAAGAAAACTCGAGCGAATCTATAAAACCTAAGTCAATCTTTCAAACTCATAACTTGTGAAATTCTAGACTCGGACTCAATCAAGAAGCTCAACTCTCAAACAATTAATAACAATAAAAAGAATGCAAATCAAATCTAACATGTGAGAAAATTGGAGGATGAAATAAGAAAAATTAAGTTTTATAAATTATTTTAAATAAAAAAAACATAATAAAAAAGACCAAATCTGAAGAAAAAATAAATTGAATGGTTTCTATGAAAATTTGAAGGATCAGATGCAAAAATCGATGAGAAAAAAGAAAAGAACAAAAAAAAAGTTTGTCGGCTTCAAATCAGAGGGTTGTTGGCACACCCTTTTCCCAATGATGGTGGGGAGTCGAGAGGATTTGAACATTGCTCTAAAAGCCACTGTTTTACCACCAAACGCCTCCTCAGGAACCGTCCTAAGGACATGGGCATGTCCCACATGCCAACCACTCTTGGTTTTTAAATAATATTTTATATTTATTAAAATATCAAATTTTCATTAGTTAACTTGATAATAACTAAAAAAACAAGATGAAAACATGAAAAAAAACCCTAGATGCCAACGCATAAATTTTTGCTTTTAAAGATAATTTAGTCATTTTTGTATGCTTTAAAAAGTGAAAATATAGGAAAAACCCTTAGATTCTAGTTTAAAAGTTTTTACTTTTAAGGATAATTTAGTTATTACACTATGCTTAAAAAACCGATCTACCCCTATCACTCTAATAATGACTTAGGAAAAACCCATATTACCCCTAATATCAAGTTAAATGAGTTTCTAGTAAGGGTAAGGTAGTCATTTTATTGTTCCAATCCCTTGGTATACAATGAAAAATTAAGTAGTTTTACGTTTTTTAATGTATTAGGTGGGTTAACCAATTTAAAGTGAACACCATGCTAATGCTCTAACTATCCAATCACCAATAAAATTTGTATTTCTAAGTACCTTAATATTTAGACAGCATGCGAACACACAATTGATGCTACTAGTGATGAAGTTAATTTTCCATAACTAGTGTTTATCTTAATTGATTGCTTAGACAACTATTACTTATTGTTTGTGTCTAATCACAAGCATTTTCAAGTTCAACTTATTTTCATTAAAAAAAAAAAACAGGGTTTGGAATCATATTTTCTCATTTGTTTTACATTGTGTTATTGTTTGTCTAAATTTTACTCACTGTAATGAATAATTGAATGCTCTTAAGATCACTAATAGTTTATTGTAAAAAAAAAACTAATAAATAAAATAATTGACTTATATTATACAAAACACTAAAATGCATGGGAAAATTATTGCTCCTCATGCCATTGTAGCCCATCTCATTCACCATGAACTTCCACAATAATTGTTTTTTGTCCTAAAACTTTTTTTTGTCCTGTTTCGCCCTTATAGAACTAGATTGTAGGCCAATTTAGATTAATTTGTCGGGGAATGATGAGATTAAAAGATAGGGTATCAAAGTGAAAAAACATAGAGAAAATGAGTGGTTTTCTTGAAGTTTTGGTGAAATGTTCATTAATGGAAATTTTCTAAATTATAAAAATCGATCCCTTCAATTTTTGAAATTTCATAAAAAAAAAATCAATTTTAGCTCAAAACTTCATTTTCATTATTTTTAGGACCCTGGTTTAAGAGAGTCGCAGGATTCTGTAGGTCAAGAAAGAAAATCATTGTTGACAACATTTCAATCACTAAAATAGTAAATCTTGGTTTTTATTGGATTTTTTTTCAAAAAATTGTCTAAAATTATTTTGTGGTTTTCAGTTATTTTTGAATTTTATGTTGTTTTCCTAATTTTTTAATGTCATTAATGGGTTTATAAAGGTCTCTAGAATGTTTTCTAAATTTTTCTTAAAGTTGAAAATTGTCCTTTTTAATCAACAACGGTCAGTTTTTTTAAAATTATTTTTTTTTTCTTTACTAATTTTTTATTGATATTTTTTTAAAAAAATACATTTATTATTTTATTTTTGAATAAATTATTTTTTTTTTTTTAATTAGTCTTTTTTTTATAATTTGTTTAAATTATTTTGTATACATTTAATTTTTGAAGAAATTATTCTAATTCATTTATAATTTGCTTTATATATTATATAGATGAGCTTTATTTTTAAAAATAAAAAAACATTTGTTTTTGGATAATATTTATAATATATACAGCCTCCCATAATATTTTTATTTTATTTTATTTTATTTATATAATTGAATGCGTTTATAACCCTTGCAATTTATGCTTAGAATTTTTTTTATGTAAAAAAAACAAGTAAAAAAATCCTGAGTACTTAATTTTTTTTGTTTGAAAAAAATATTTGACTGATGGCTGAGGGTCAAATAGCTAGATATGTTCTATTTTTCGTAGTAGTGGAATTTGGTGTAATTTATACCATGCTTGAGTTGGTTTTCTATATCGTGTCTGAGCATATTTCAGTTGTTAAAATCGCCATGTGTTTTGATATTATACAATTTATTTCCTGTAATTTTGTACTTAATCCATTTTAATTCTTGAAAGAAGATTTTCTCGCTCGCGTGGATTATATTAGATTGATTTATTATAGTCTCGTGAGCTAATTATTACTGTCATAGTTAATGGTGTAGTTGAAGTTACAAACACATAATTCGTTAGTAATAATTGTTTATTTATGATGCACCATCAAATCAGCCATTCAAAAGCCATATAAACCCCGACATTCTTGGCGGTGGACAGCCGTTGCGGCATTCTGAGGCGGCTCTTTTCCTTATACTACGAGCTCTAAACCTGACATCGAGTAAGAGGATCATGGCAAATCCAAGGATGAGACTACACAATTCTTAACACGCAATTAAGAACCGGAAATGTTTAATGGGGCAGCTTTAATTGATTAGGTTTTATGTTTATTTTATAATAGTCACGAGATCGAGTTTTATCAGATTACTAGTAATTTATATACCTGTTTATTTTAAAACTCGTAAAATTAGTTGAGATATTACTTTGAATATCCATGTTAATAGTAATAAAATAAAATAAGAATGTTTTCTGTACCTGAGATAGATATGGATTAATCATAAAAGGGTTTCTTCGTCTTTGTTGATTTCCAGTGCAAATGATTTTAGTCTACACTTTAAAGGGTTTAGGGTTTCTTCTAGAACTTAAAATCTATTTTATTGAAATTAGTCATCTGAGTATTAGAAAACTAAAAAGTAAAAAGCACTCCCCACTAGGCTTGGAGTAGATGCGCTAGGTTGGATGTTTGGTGATTAGGTGAGGTGTGATTTCTAAACAACAACGAGGTGGCGTAGCTTCTGTTTTTTCTTTTTTTTTGTTGAGGTAATTGTTCCTTGGAATACTGTCTCTTCAATCCCACGCCACTAGCTTTGAATAGACATTACTTAATTATAGTACGCATTACGTCGTGAGCAAGATTAAAAAAAATCAATATAAAGAAAATATTTAGGTATTTTAATGTTTTTTTCTGGTAGAAAATTTTTAAATCATGACTATTTTGATGTAAGTTGAGGGGTCTAAAAAAAACATAATTTAATTCATAATAAATATTCAAAATAATATTTTTTATAAATATTTAAATTAACTTGTTAATTTGCGTGCAAGTCAGGATTGAAGATAAAAAGCACTTTTCTATGGTAAATAAATAAATATTTAGCCAAAGATTAAGTATTATAAAAAAAAACAATAACAAATTCAGCATGGATTAATAAAAAATTAACATAAACTTAAAGTAACACGTCATCATCAGCTTAAGAATATGTCATATTAAAGGACTCGAATATAAAGTTGTCAAATGTGAATATAATATATAATAGAAGAATCCCATTAATTATTAATTATATTAGTAAAAAAACCCGACTAATCAGAACTCAATGGTTAAAAAACACTGGACATGATTAACCTAAGAATAAATGGCTAGGGCTCATTGTGGGTCATTCTTGAGGTGGTTGGTTCATCCAAATCATGACTCCGTTCAGCAACAATCATTTCCAATACCCTCTGTAATTTGTATTTCCTACCGGAGGATGAGGCTATGCACACACACATGGTAACTGATATGCTTGAAGTAGAAACACAGCAATCATTACTTAGACGAAATGATACGATGCCTTGAAAACAAAACAAAGCTGCAGAACAATGTGCGTTTCTTTCAAGGCATCGTATTTATATTCTATCACACGCAAGTACAGACCAATCACTAGCATCTGTGAATGCAATCAGCTTGGAGCAACACACCTTAAAACGAAATACAACAAGATTTTCAAGAAAATACAACGCAATTTCAGTTCTTTAAAATTCATTTTTTTTTCCTGGAAGTATACAATACTTCAAAGCTGTAGCTCACATAGTTAACTGCAAGGTTGAACTGCTTCATGGACTACAGCGAAACCCCAGGGATACAGAAGGCAGTCGGAGAATTAACCATGATATATTGGCTAGCTTTATACGTAGCCCGGTGTAGATATACTTTATGCCTGACCACACTTACTCAAACAAGCCATCCCTTCTTCTAGATAATCATCTCTGCTAATCCAGAACTCAGGTGCATCCTGCATCAAATTATCCACAGGATACAGATTTTATTTCACAACTAAACCACCAGAAGAAGTTTAAACTGCTGTGGGAAAATAGTCACGATCTTTTAAGGTTGAGAGAAGGAGAGAGATAGAAGCATGTACCTTCATAATTCCTGCAAGAACTGCACCACCAAGGTAGACCATATGCTTTCTTCGTGGTGGATCTTCAATCCTCAATCGAAGTTTCTGTTCACAAGTTATAATGCCAACCCCAATATGTTACTTCTACATCAAGTGCCAAAGCCATCACAGACACTTTCATAAATTATTCAAATGAAAAATTAAGTGTTTGGTAATTGTTTCCCTTTTGTACATCATATTATAAAAGACTTGGACCTTACCTTTAACCCGTCCTTGTTTCCCTTGAGAACTGCATCTAGATAGCGATCCAGTATTTCTTTCTCCAGCCTGAACCATAAATAAATAATAAACATGTAAATAAATCGTCCGGTGGTTTCCAGATTCCACACTTGCAAGAAGCACATCCATTTGTGCCAACAGAAAATGATAGAAGCCACTGGGTCCACTATTGAAATAGATCATGAAAATCTCTAAAACAAATTTTTAAAAATCCTTGAACATTGTGTGATAATGCAGGGAACCAGAAAAAAGAGGATTGACTTCACACTAAGAATATCACAGTATTAGGAATAATCCTATTGGCAGCCACCATAGGACATCATTTCACATTTTATGCTATTTCCATCATGCATGACATCAGGCACTTGAAAATTTTTATCAGTGTTGACAGAAATTTGTAAACATGAACCTAAAAATGCATGCTAAAAGCAACATAAAACATATCTGGAATGAGTGAGTATTTTATGCAAGAAGAAAGCAAGCTGTGTGAAGGAATTAAAGATATTACCGGCTAGGCAATCCAGGATACATGGTGCTCCCTCCACTTAAGACTATATGCTGGTAGAGCTGCACAGAGAAAGAGAGGGGAAATTAACATGAACTCAACTCGAGTTCAGCCCTTTGAGGAATTCTACATGCAACCCAGAATAAGAAGAAAAGATGGCAAGACTGGGGACCAATATATGGACCTTCCCTTAGTGCTACAGTCTTCAGATTACTTAATAACCAATCTTCTGGACTACAGAAAGAATATAGACCCCAACCCTATTGCTAGCCACATCCACTAGATTGTTGTATGAATTTATTGCATTGTGAGGCAAAGGGATTCTAAAAACACCGTCACAAAATGCTGCAGCAAGTACAGGAGATGATTTGGCACGTGCACAACTAAAATAAAGAAGACAACATACTGGAAAGACTTTTTAGAAGCAAATGAAATAGGAAAAAAGATGAAACATCTTCTAATCTGAGAAATCCATCACTTAATATGAGAAATCATGAACTGAGAAAGAAAAGTTTTGTAAAGTTAAGTTCTCATGTTAAATAGGTTATAGTTTTAATTTCCCCACCCAACAGTTTAACAGGATAATCAAAACCGTTTACTGCATTAAGATATATATCAGGAGTACAATATGGAAAAAATGCTAGTACCATCATACGGTTGTCGATATCCATTTCTTGAATGCAGCGAAAAACCATGTCAGCCATCCCATCACCTTCAACATCTATGAGTTCCTACAAAAAGGAACCACCTATAACTTTCCAGATCTTAAACCTATCAACATCTTGTTCTAATTGCATGACCTCTTATTGTCTGTCGTGATGATTATAAATAAATAAATAAAAACTCAAAAGCCAGTGCTATTATTATGGCAACATGATCAACTACTCTTTTGTTAAATGCTAGCAGTAAACTAGATTAACATGTAATGAGTTGACAATAAACAATGTGAGCTGTAACTCTGCATCTTACTACAAGCCCAAAATGATTGTCCCTTGGATAAAATACATATATAAAAAAATTGACTTGTTCACACCATTTAACAGGACCTATAGATAAGTTTGATGAAAACAAGTTAATGAAATTAACCACTTAATATTCAGATGGACCTTGTAACTGCACAATATTGTAATATGAAAATTTAAATAAGATGACTTGAAAAGGAAGAGAGAGGCGGAGCTATAGACTTACCGGTGTAAAAAGAGCCTCAGGGGCCTGGAACCTTTCAGTGCCTACTTTAATGATCCTTCCATCTGGCAGCTGATGAATACAGCAATAGCAAGCTATTATTTAATAGGTAAGTAGTTTTTCATTAGATTGTTCAGATAATATGGAAGTTAATACCAGCCCAAAACCCAGAAGCACCTTATTGAAAAGAACCCGTAGGGTATATCAAATCGAACATTATGAACAAACCTATACAGATAGAGTAGTTGGCTAAGGCTTTCAATTATTAACTAGATCTCCAAAGTTTGAGCCCCAGGGCTACCAATACATATGATGCAAGTGGTTACACATATAATCAATCAAATGAGGGGAAAAGCATAGAACAAAATAAAGCATGAACACACGAACAATAAGAAGGCAGCTAAAAGATGAATAGAACCTATGCAAACCATGCATGCTCTTGTTTGACAAAGCTATTCCTGATAGTATAGTAGATGCAGCACTTACCAAGAAACAAAAATAATCATAAGATTCAACTTACTGTATAGCTTTTAACCAGTATGGTGGTCTCCAGTCCCAATTGATACTCCCTCTTGTAGTCATAACTGTAGATAATATATTTAGTATTAAATCACAATGCAATAACCCATCTAAAGCATAACATTGTAGCTTCTTCACCTAATATAGCAGAGTTTTTCTTTGATTTCCCTCACAGTCTCAAAATCAGCAGTCCTATTCATTGCATACCTACAGAAATAGGGTACGACATTCCAGTTATCTAATTGTATCATAGTGAACAGGGTAGAATCTATTAAATTCATCAGACAATTTATTTAACAAGAATTTTGGCCCTCACCCTCTTCGTGAAAGTAAATCAACAAGATAGGATGTAATGTGTCGACCAGCTACGTTCATTCGCTTAGTTAGATGAGGGAATGAATAGCCATCAACAACAGGAACCTAGAGAGAAAAGCCCAAATATCATGCTTTTGGATACTGCCAGTTAGATGGACATAGCTTTTACCCCTAGATTAATTAGTCGTGACCACAAATTGCATAGAGCATTGAGAACAGCATCATAAACAGTGATGGCTCCATTGCTTTTTATGAGACAATGGCAAAAATTCATAATTTCCATCGCAATCACAAGAAAATAGCAAAACAGACTGAACTAGTATTGAGTTTTGGAGGAAGAACATTTCCTTGGAATGAGAATGGAAATGGAAATGGAAATGGAAATGGAAATGAATATCATACACTATATAAATGCGGCAGATGATTTGATTTTAGTTCATTGCAAGTGCAACTAAAATAAGAAAGAAAGAAAATGAAAACACAAGAAAAAACAGATAAAGTGGGTGGCAATATTTGTGAAATCTAACTATGAATGGATCTCAAGTAGTTTACCACATGAGTAACCCCATCACCAGAATCAATAACTAATCCAGTCAGTAAACCTGCACAAACAATACGATGCTGAAGCAAATATCCAAAGACAAGGGAAAATAAACAAATAAAGGGGGGAGGGGGGGGGTGTTGAGCAGCAGCAATAGAAATAACAATGACATTGAGCATTCCACAAAAAAACAGTAGTATAAGTAGTTTTTAAGGCATTCAAAGGTAAATTTTCCAAAACTCTACATCTCATGATTCACATCACTAAGAAAGAATATGTCGATCAATAAAACATAAACCTTCAATCATCTCCACAAGCACCTTGGGCATACAATGTTAAAACAGCTTGGATTTGAATGAAGACACCAGCAAAATTGTATTTCTCAAACATTGTCTCGACCTGCATATCAAGTGAATCCAAATCACCATCACATTATGGAGTGACTGAAAATAACAACAATGTTACAGAACATTACCATAAAGAATTAGATCACAAACCATTTTTTCACGATTTTTTGAGGGATTAAGAGGTGGGTCTGTGAGTAAAATCTTACATTCCATTGGATCTATCTGTCAAAAGAGAACGTAGGGCACGGCTAGTTATGATCCAGTCAAAATTACACTAAATAGAGTTAAAGAAAAACTTAAACATAATTCTGGAGGGCAAAACAAAAGGAAGGCGCCACCGGATGTATACTTTAAGTTGATTATAAAAGGCATGATCCCACACATGACCCATATCATCCCAGTTCTGAACGATTCCATTGTTAACAGGATAAGATATATCTAACTGATGCCTCAAGCCAGCACAAGCCTCTCCAACAACGATATCCTAATTCAGTCAGAAAAAGAAAAATAAACTAAAAAATAAAAGCAAAAGCATTAACTTGCACACACAAAAGTAATGCAAATACACATGATGATAATTACATTATAGTTGAGATGTTTTTTTACCTTCAATTGATGTTCCATTAGTGATTCCTCGTAGCGTAGCATCGGCCTTCCAACCACACACGGGAATACAGACGTCGGAAAATTCTCTCCAGCAAATCCACACTTTACATACTGCAACAAAAATAACTCTCTAGTTATCAAACTCAACAAATCCATAATCATCATACTCTTAATTTTTAAACAAATGTGAAGGCTAACAAATCAATCAATTACAAATTACAAAATCATTAACTAAAGAAAACAAAATTATTATCCATAAAAACAACTGATCGTGCTGTTTTACTCGTTCTTCTCTCCTAATTACGCTTTCAAATTACAAAATTTTCAAGCCAAATGCAATTCTTAAAAAATAAATCGAAGCGATCATTCACAAGGCTGGCACATTTTTCAATAAAAAAAAAAGAATTCGTGGATTAAGCATACATGAAATGCAGATCAGGGAAAATTACACGAACTGACAAAATCAAACAAGAAGCGAGTGAAAACAGAGATCCATTATTTGGATCGAGAACAAATGAGGGATGGAGGGATACCCCTGTGCCATTATCGCAAACGACGACGTTTCTACTGTCCATGATCAGGCAGCTCTGCGAGGATGATTTTCTTCAAACTTTGGAATTAATTGAAAGTGCAGTCAGCTAAGGAACGTTGTTGGGATGGCTTGGGCTGTCCCGTAATTCTTTATATTTTATTTTATGGTTATTTTTTAAAATATTTTATTTAAATATATTAAAATAATATTTTTTTTTATTTTTTTAACATCAACATACCAAAATAATATAAAAAAATTAATTTTAAACAAAAAAAATTAATTTTTAATAAATAATATTTTGATTGCAATACCAAACATGATTTTTCTCAACTTAATTTTTGTATATTTAATTTTTTTTAATTTAAATTTAAAATAAATATTGATGACAATAAGTAATTATCATTGAACTTTTATTATTTACAATTTTACTCTTCTAATTTACATTAGCATGTTCTTTTAAAAAACAAACAATTTACATGTTCTCGCATAGCATGTATTGAGTTTTGAGTGATATTACATGATAAGTTTGATCCCTGTAGTTATATTTTTCTATCATTTAGTCTTGTTATTTTAACAATTCATATTTTGATATCAAACTTTATCTTATTTACATTTTAATCATTAGATATTAAGAGAAGAGAAAGAGAAAGTCATTGAAAAACATAAAGAAGAGACAAAGTGTTGTAATGGTCATATTTTGGTTAGGAGAAGAGAAAGAAAGTCATTGAAAAATGTTAGAGGGGAGAGAAAGTGCTCGAACTGTAATATTTTGGCTACCAAAAAGGTTGATTTTTGAGTCAATAGTTTTGTCTTCTTAAAAGGAGTTCAATGAAGACAATGTTTTCCTGTGAACATGCCAAATAAAGTAGATCGATGTCAGTTAAGATTTTTTATTTGTTTAATCTTCATTTTTTGGAGTGAATAAAGAGTGTTTTGAGATTAAAAATGGATTTATTGAGGTCTCAATAAGGTTTTTGAGGTGTTTTCTAATGAAAAAAAAGTTGAAAAATAATTTTATAAATCCACCAATTTAACTCTAATTTTTCGATCATCAGATGTGATGGAAAAACTATTAAGCAAGTGACAAAGCTAGTCGCCCTTAAGAAAAAAATATTAGAGCCTTGAAAGAAACATCCTTAGTGATCGAAATCTTTGATATATTTGTAAAATATTAAATATTGTCTGATATAGGAGAGATTCAATTAACAAAATACTAAGTATCTATTTCGTAGTATGGTGAGTTGTGGCTAAAAGCTTGAAACTATGTTTTGTCTCAACCATATTTTTGAAAGTGTTTGGTAATCAACATACTCCATAGTTTGCATGTGTTTTCTTGAAAATTCTCTGTTAAAATCTTGGATGTTGAAAAGCTATAATTTCTAGCTTTTCTTAAACATACATTTTCAAATCGTAACCGCAAAAAACTACTAGAATATCAAATATACATGAAAAGATGTGGTTAAATCACTATAGTCACACTTATAAAACACTATTAACTAGAATATTTTTTTTTTTGTTAATTCACCCTTCAACAACCTAGACTTTTTTTATTTAGGTTTTTTTCAATTTCATCATTTAATATTAAGTTATTTTGGGAATTGTGATTTATAATTTTTTTTATTTTTGTTGGGTTATATACTGATTTCATGGATTTAGTTTTTTTTTTTTAACTTTCAACTTTAGATCTGTTAGAAGTGGGCTTCTTAATTTTTTTTTTATGAATTTATCTCGATTTCATGATATAGATTGCAGGTTTAACAAGTTAACCCAGATTCACTCGGATTTTTTTTACTGCTTTTTTCTACTTGATTTTTTTATTTCTTCCTTCAACATCGGGTTAGTTGAAATTAGGCTTCATAATTTTATTTATTTTATTTTTTATAGGGTTATTCTGATCTCATGACTCAAGTCGCGAGTTTGACAAGTTGTCTCGTGTTAACTCTATTCATTTTTTGTTCTTTTTAGATTAATTTTTTTACAATTTTATCCTTCAATAACTTAATCTTTTTTTTTTTAATTTAATCATTCAATATCTTCAATGTTAGGTTGTTTGAGAATTAAAATTCGTATTTGTTTTTCAATTTACTATATATGGAGTTATCCCGGTCTCATAGATATAGTTTTTTTTCTTGATTTTAACCTCCAACACTGAATTTGTTGGAAATGGGACTTTGTAATTTTTTTTATTTGCATTTTATGAGGTTATCTCATGACCCAGATCACAAGTTTACATGTTAGCCTAGGGTGACTTGTGCTGTTTTGTTTATCTTTTTTTTAATTGATTTTTTTTTTGATTTCATCCTTCAAATTTAGATTGGTTGGAGATTGAGCTTCATAGTATTTGTTTTTAATTTGCATGCTACGAGGTTATTTCAATCTCATGACTCGGGTTGTTGATTTGCCAAGTTGACCTGAGTAGTTTTTTTGTTCATTTTTTGTTTATTCTTTTTAATTTCATCATTCAACATTGAGTGAATTAGAAATTGACCTTTATGATTTATTTTTATTTGTTTTCTATAAAGTTATCATGATCTTATGACCCGAATGACAGATTTGATGAGTTAATCTAGGTTAATCTAATATATCACCATATCAATATTTACAAAAGATATCATACAACATGCATCATATTTTGAGTTCATGATTAACTTTTTTTTTATTAGCAAAAACATTAGCAAAGCATGAACATTTTTTATGTTAAAAAATTTAATCTGACCCATAGCGCAACGCAAACCAATGATCTAGTAGATTGTTATATGTCAAAGAGGAATTCCTTTATTCAAAACAATCTATTAGGAAATATAAAAAAAATCATACAAATTAGTTAAATAACTAGTACTGGCCCCACGCTATGCTGAAGGCTGGATAAAAAAAGTCAATTCAAGCATAAGAAAGTACATGTTAGAGATGTTAAATTTCGAGTTGACGATAAAAAAATTGAAGTGCGTATTGAAAGTTCGATCAATGTGTTCAATAAAACTAATCGATCATCATACACGCAAAAAATATTAAAAGAGTCGTTAATGATGATCAAACACTGGATCAAGATGCTAAGTGATTGATGTAAACAAGAAAAACATACTTTCACGATGTGGCATGCTATTTAGAATCTTTTTTTTAATTAAATGTCAATTTTAGTTTTTATCAACAAAAATAATAAAATTGAATCAAAACAAAGAATAGGTCCTTTTTTTTTATCGATCTAACATTACCTTATGTTACAGTCCATTGGATGACATGAGTTTCAAATCCAATCATGTTGGACTTGGCTCAGGGCCTAAACACGACTTGGTTGCCTTGTTCAAAACTCAATTTGGCTAAAAAAAATTCAACTAATTGGTTCAACCATATGTCTCTTTCATTTACCTTATGTTCTTTTCCTCCCAATTAGATCTTTATTGGGCATGGGTGAGATGAAATTTGGGACCAAACCAAAGCTTTATAAAAGAATTAGGGATAAAATCAAGGAAAAGAAATATGATAAGGGCTAAATTTTATAAAATGGTTGAATCAACGACCAAATAAAAAAATTAAAGAGTTATAAAAAATTAGGGACCAAATAAAATAAATCTGATGAGGAACTAATTTTTTTAAAAATGGCTAGCGTATGTGTCGTACATGACAACATGTGAGAAAGACCAGGAGTTAAGGTGGCGCATAAGACCTCTTCTAAGCTCCGATGATGGCCTTTCTTGGTGTTGCTAGAATCGAATCAGCTTCGATTCTCTTCCATGGCAACACTTGTTAGTGACATAACCCTGACGTGCCTTTAATAGCCCTTTTTCTTTCTTTCATTTTCTTGCATTTTTTCTCTACCTCGATTCTTGTGTCTATCCTCAAGAAAACTATTATTGCCATCTACAATAGTTTGTAAAAAAAGCCACAGTGTATCTTTGATAAGATTTCTTTTTTGAATTTTAATATATATGCTTCACATGTACCAACAAACTAATACATATAATAAAACAAACAATTAAACACATACACATTTTTTTTTACACTTAGTTTTTTCATTCAATACTATAATTACCATTTTTGTTATTGTCATAAATTCAAACTAACATCTCATCTTTTCAATATATATATATATATATATATATATATATATATATATATATATATATAATTTTTTTTTTATAAAAAATAAAGGTCATTGGTGTTTCACCATGTCCTGTGATGAAAACTCTTTTTTTTAGTCCCAATTTTTTTCACTTATGCCCTTCAATTTATTTTTATTTTAAAAAAAATCGGTCTTCTAATATGTATCCGGGCCTCATGGTGTCAGGGGAATACTCTGTCGCTTGGAAAAATAAGATTCATTTTTATTGATTTATAAGATTAGAGCTTTGGGGACCAAATCTAAAGCTTAAACAAATATCAAGTCTCTTTTGTTTGCTAACATCAAGGACTCGTTTGCCCTATCAAGGGAATTTTTTTTTCAATCGCTCAACTTTTTTTTCTTCTAATTTGATCCTTTCACATTGATTTTTTTTTTTGAAATTTGACCTAGTGGTTTATTTTGGTTGCTTAGGTATAGGGTTCTCGTAATGTTAAGGCAAATGTTTTGTGTGTGGTTGATGCTCGGTTTGGAAAACTAAAATAAAATTATGTTTATGTAAAATAATTAGGAGTTAAGAGATCAAAATTGAAACTAAAACAAATATAGCGGACCACGTAAATAGGCAGAGTGACTTGGCTAGTGCGTATAATGCACGAGCCAGTGTATGAAAGCTTTCCATTGAGCTTTAGCGACGTGTATGGAGGTTTTCAGTGAAGGGACATGGTATTCCACCTTTGTGTTGGATTATTTACGGTGAGATCTTCTTGATGAGGAGTTGCGTGTACCAATTAGAAGTGTGTGTGACTTGTTTTTCATATTTTTCGTTCTCCTACCTCTCCTCTCATCGAGATTCGCAGTGTCTTGCAATTTCTTTTTTCTTTTTTCCTGAATTTGGTTCTCAATGCTATTTTTTCTTTTTGAATCGATATTTTTCATTTTAACCCTTACTATTTTGTTTCTTTTAGTTTTTATATCAAACTTAGTCTCCATTCTTTTTATTGTGATTTGTTTTGTTTTAACTCCTTTTTTATTGTTTTTTTTTTAATTTCATCTCTTAGCATTTGGTTGATTGAGAATTTAACTTTGTGATTTTTGGGTTTGATTCTATGAGATAATCATAACCTCATAACCTTAGCAATGGATTTGGATGATTAACGTGAGTTGCTTCAATCTTTTCATGCCAATTTTAAAATTATTTTTTTTTCAATTCCATCTTTCAATATTATGTTGATTGGGGATTGGGTTCCATGATTTTTTTATTTTCTTTTATAAGGAGTTATCCCGATTTGATACCCCAGGTCGTGAGCTTGGGGGTTAACCCAGGTTGACTCAATTTTTTTTTTTTAAAAAATTGAATTTTCCCATTTTCTCCCTCCAACAATAAGGTTGTTTTGGGAATTGATTTTCATAATTTTATTTAATTTGGATTTTTATGGGGTAATTTTGATCTCGCGACTATGTTGTAAATTTGGCTAATTCGGATAGATTTGGGTCAATTTTTTGCCTTTTTTAAAATTAATTTTTTTTCAATTCTACCATTCAATATTTGATTTGTTATAAATTAAACTTTGATTTTTTTTATTTTTTTTCTACGAGGCTATCATGTTATCATAATTTTTTTGCTATGTTATTAAATAAGCTCATGAAGACCTTTTAATTTTAATAATATTGGGAGGATAGCTTTCCATAATATTGATAAACTTTTATTTTTCGCAAATAATCATTGTTATTTTTTTAGCTCGCTTTATTTATTGATATTGTTTTTAATTATATTATTAAAATAACAAAGTTTATTGAATTAAATTGTGTGAAATTGGAATTTTCTTGTTTTTTTTTAAATGCTTACATTGTTTGATCATTTTTTTTTATGTTAGTAAAAATTTGACATGACTACCACATGTTACTAATCTAGCTTGTGTATTTATTTGATTTGAAATTATATACATAAAACAATTTGCTTTTGCTTATAATAAAAAAAAAGAGGAAAACAAATCAAATATCATTTCCTTATCTAAAAGAATAATAGTTAAATTAGTTCATTAGCCTGCACTCCACTGCGAGCCAAACCATGTTTGCTTTTTAAAACAAAATTATTAAGAGCGCAAAGATTTTTTTGCAATGCTATAAACTCAAGCAAAATGATAAATCTTTAAAAGCTAATTAACCCAATGTGAATTGGTTTATTTAATAGGTTTGATGGAAACTTGGATGATTTTTTTTTTATTTTCAAAAATCAATGTTGAAAGATAAAATTAAAAAATAAATAATAATGCAGGAAATAAAAAAGAACGTTGAGCTATGTAAACTTTTCAAACTAGTAATTCGTGATATTAGAGCCTATGTAAACTTTTCAACTAGTAATTCGTGATATTAGAGCCTATGTAAACTTTTCAAACTAGTAATTCGTGATATTAGATAAAAGATATCATACATGGAAAAACAGTGAAACTCAATTCTCAACAAATCTAATATCGAATGATGAATTATCATAATTATTATTATAATAATTATTATTCACATTCTTATTATTATCATTACTAATATTGTCACAATCATTACAACTATCACTATTATTACTATTATCAATAAGTAATATCATGATTATTATTATTATTATTATTATTATTATTATCATTTTTATTATTATTGTGATCACTATTTTTATCATAATTATCATTGTTATTATCATCGTTGTTGTTGTTGTTGTAGTTGTTGTTTATACTATTACTATAATTATTATCACCACCATTATAACTAATATTACCATTATTTTTATTTTTATCACTATCATCATCATCATTATTACTACTACTATTATTATTATTAGTAGTAGTAGTAGTAGTAGTAGTACATTTCTGGGTTATTTCCAAAATTCACTTTTTTTTTCAAAATAAAAATAAAAAAATTAAATAAAAGCTGACAAAGTGAAGAAAACAAGTGGAGAAGGATTTCCAAAATACATAAAAATCAAGCTACAATTTTGGTTGAAATTCGAAGCCTAATTGTACTCTATTATGTCCAAAAATAGAGAAACAATACAGATTAAAGGTCAAAATTAAATAATTATTGGATGAATCTGCATAAAAATTAAGTCCATAAAAACATAATTAAATTTTTAATAGGCCAATTTGATTTAATCATGGTCCAAATTAAAGTTTGATTATGTTTAAGAATTAATTTGGGTCCAATTAAAGGATTCAATTAAGTGCAATGACTTAATTATACTTTAAATGAGTCAAATTAATTTTATTAAGGGCTTAATTGGTGAAAACTTAAGTTTGGAAGCCTAATTTGGGCTTAATTAAATAGATTAAAATTTTAAGAGACCAAATTTAATTTTTACTAAATCAATTGATTGAAATCAGGAGCAATTAGAGGTTAAATTGAAGAAATTTATAGCCAATGACCAATCCGCAAAAGACACCGAACTATGGGAACCTAATTGATTGAAATCAGGAGTGAAATTGAAGAAAATGAAAGTTTAATGGTCAATAAGGGGCTAAATTGAAGAAATCCAAGACCAAATACCAAAATAAAAAAAAAAGGCCGAAATCTAGGGCTAAAATTAAAGTTATTTCAAGGACCAAACTGCATAAACATTAAAGTTTGAAACCAATCAGAGGTATAGATAAGATAAATCAGAAATTAAAGGACCAAAACAAACTTTACTAAAACAATGCCGTTTTGGTTATTGTTCTTCTTTTTATTCAATTTTCTCTGAAATGACAGATTAGGGAGACTACTTTGCAGGTGCATTTAATGCCTTTTAACTTTTACCAAATTCGACAAAACTTGCATGCAAATAATCATCTGACATCCCTGTACACCACGGTATGGTCCGTTCAGGCTGATTGATAACACAGCGGCTACAGCCCGACCTAAAAAGGCCAACTCAAATAGCTTTAAACTGTCAGATTTGACAGTTCATGGTGCCTACTTTGAACTAACGGTTATGATAACTTCCAGCTGAATCAATGATAAAAAATCTTTCCTGGTGAAGACAAGATTACCCTCTTCCATCTCCTATAAATAGAATTGAATTTCATGGCCTGGGCATAAAGAAAATTGGGTGCAAAAATTGAAAAACAAAAGCCCCAATCCCCAAGTTTCTGCCATTTTTTTTGTCCCGCTCTCTTTTCGTTGTCCCAGTTGTTGTCTGACGTCACTACCAGCTTGTTTGCCACCAGCTTCATTACGGGTAGTTAGCCCAACCATTAGCCGGCCACCAGGAACCACTGTTGGTTCCTCTCTCTCTCTCTCTCTCTCTCTCTCTCTCTCTCCTGTGGACTTTTTTCTTCTTTTTCCTTCTCTGTCATCCGCCACCAGCTCCACTGCTACAACCGCCAGCCATACGTCATCCTTCACGACCAAAATATTGTCGTGCCAAGTGAGCTCCCCTTTCCTTTTTTCTTATTCTTCTTTTTGTCCACTGCATGAACAGTGGAATTGAAGTATAATTCACGTCTCACTATTCATGTGTGAACAGTGGGACGTGAATTATAACTCAAGCCCATTATTCATGGATTGAACATTGGGTCGGGCTAGGCCCAACCTAGACTAAAAAAGGACAAAAATCTGTTGGGCCGAAATCAGCCCAACTCTTTTTTGGGTCGAGATCGGCCTAATCCTTTCTTGGGTTGAGTCTGGCCTAGTTAGTTAGGCCGGCCCGACCCATATATGTTTAATATATTTAATTATAATAATATAATATTTTATATTATAATATTTTATATTTTTAAAAAAATAAAAAGATTTCAAAAAATCCCGAGAGGTATTTCAAAAAAATCCTTTCAAAAATTTATGATACTCTTGCATATTTTTCTATCAATTTTGTATAATATCAGACTGTATACTTACACTGTAAGATACATATCCGGTATTAAATACCTGGTTTTCTCTAAAAGAATTCTAAAAAAAATTTCAAAAAAAAATCTCAAAACTTTTAATTTAATTTCCCTTTCTAAAAAAGAAAAAAGAAAAAAATATTTTGTTTTTATACATACGGTCAAATCCTAAAATTTCCTAACTATATTTTCTTAAAAAGACAAAAAAAAAGTGCATCTTTCTCATGTTTTTAAAAATCTAAAAAATAAATATCATAACTAGTTTATGATTATCCATTAGGGTTTGATCAAAATATCAAAAACACTTTACCAATATTTTTTTATTAGGGTCTAAATGTAGACTTTAAAATCTGTGAGGTGTAAAACTACACAATAGAGTGCACCCCAAGTATTAAACAAAAATATAAAATAAATGCAATGCTAAAGTTTGAACTTTAGAAAGGTCCTCGATGAGGTAGAGATTTTTTCACGAAAGAAGATATATCATGAACCTTAGACGAGACCAACAAATAGATATCCGACTTAGAAAAACAATCAAACAACAATGCAACTTACCTTAGGTAGGGTGCACTGAGGTGATACGTCTTCCCCTTACACAATTAGTCATTTACCTAGACTCTCGCAAACCATAGGTTCCTAGTAACCATAATATTAGGTGACGACTCCTAAATCTTAATCATAATCTTATGATTAAACCCAAATCCATTTACTTTTCCAACAACAATACCTCTTCAGGAGGCACAAAAAGCTCGCTAGCCCCCCGACGTCGCACCCGCGACAACAACAACAACAATTACTGCTATTACATCACCACTGTCACTATCATAATAAACTATTATTATTATCACGATGATGATGATGATTATTATTATTATTATTATTATTACAACCACTACAATTACCATTATTAGTATTATTAACATTATTATTATTATTGAAATAAAAAAATCATAAATTTGTTTTGAAGGATAAAATCAATAATCATAAACTTTTTAACAAAAGGGCAAATGAAACAAATAAGAAATCAAATGAAAAAGGACCAAACCAAAATAAATATTATTACTATTGAAAGGAATGAGAACTGAAATGAAAAACAAAACATAAGGGAAATTGTAATTGAAGAAAAAAATTTAAAAAAAAAAACAAAACTTCTATTAAAGGAATAAGGATGAAATAAGAAATTTAAAGAATGAGGACTGAAATTGAAAAACAATAAACAAAAAGGACAATTGTGTACTTTAGCTGTTAGGAGAGAGAAAAGAAAGAAAAAAACAAAAACAATCGATCACTGGTGGCAATCCAACTATCATAAGCCCACACGCGCCACACAATGTGGAAGAAGACACGATTACGCATCTAGAGAGACGACTAAATGCTAGATTTGGCCACCAGGTGGTGTCACACATGCCACTCACTGGCTGGCATGTGTGAAACACACGCCACCAGCTTTTTTATTAAAAAATTTAAAACAAAACGTGAAAATACCAAAAAGCCCCGAGGACCCGCTTAATTACACAAAATACCCATGTGAAAATACCAAAATACCCTAAGATGTAAAGCTTTTTTTTAAAAAAATCTTTTCTAAGGTTAAAAACGTTCTTTTACTATACATGAAAAACGGAAAAATCTAAAACACCTTGCCCAATAACTTAATATTTTTTTAATCTTAGGGGCAAATAAATATTTTTACTGCTACGAAGCATGTGAAAAGTCAAGAAAGCCCCTGGTCTATAGTTCTAAATCTTGTTGATTCTAGGGGTAAAAGAGTATTTATACTGTGTTAAAAAATTTGAAATGACGCACACCCCCAAACAATCTCTTAATGACCACTGAGTTAGAGAAAAAGACCAAAGATTTCCCCTAGCTTGAAAGTTTAAATTTCAACACTCAATGGTAAAAGGGTAATTTCATCATGGCAATTCATAATAATCTGTATGTAGAGCTATAGTGAAACCCCCACGCATTTTAGCTTTTTGTAAAATAACAAGGATTGAAATAAAAAACAAAACATATGAGAAATTGTAATTGAAGGATAAAATTGAAAATAAAAAAGCTTCTATAAAAGGAATAAGGATGAAATAAGAAATTCAAAAAATAAGAACTGAAATTGAAAAACAACAAACAAAGAGTACAATTGTGTAATTTAGCTAGCATGAGAGAGAAAATAAAGAAAAAACAAAAACAATCGATTACCGGTGGTAATCTAACCACCATAAGCCAACACGGGCCACACCGTGTAGAAGACACGACTACATGTCGGGGGAGATAGCAGATGACCAAATTTAGCCACCGGGTGGTTCAGACACACCACCCACTTGCTGATGCATGTGGAACAGAAGCCGACAACTTTTCAATTAAAAAATATAAAAAAACATGAAAAATACCAAAACACCCCCATAACCCTCTTAATTACACAAAATACCCATGTGAAAATACCCCTAAATGCAACGTTTTTTTTTTCTTTTTTAAGGTTAAAAACGTTCTTTTACTGTACATGGAAATGGAAAAACCTGAAACACAGGCCTAGGAGCTCAACATTTTTTTGATCTTAAGGGTAAATAAGTATTTTTACTGCTATGAAGCATGTGAAAAGTTAAGAAAGCTCTCAGTCAATAATTTTAAATCTTATTAACTCTAGAGGTAAAAGAGTATTTTTACTGTGAAAAACATTCTTTTACTGTATATAAAAAATGAAAAAACCTGAAACATCCTTACCTAGCAACTCAATATATGAAGTATATGAAAAGTAAAGAAATTCTTTAGCCAATAATTCTAAATCTTATTAACTATAGAGATAAAAAAAATATTTTTATTGTATTACACAATTTAAAATGATATACACTTCCAAACATGAAAAAAAACAAGAAAAAACCCTAGCTAAAAGACTTAAATTTTCTCTATTCAATGATAAAAAAAAAAGTAATTTACTGTAGTAATGCAATTTGTATCAAGGGGTAAAATGTAACCTCATGCACTTTAGCTTTTCTTTTAATATCATTTCAAATCAAGAAAACTTTCTAGCAAAGATAGACAAGTAATTTGCATCTAAGAAAAGGCAAGAATAAGGAAGGAAAGAGAGACTCGTAGTACTTTTTGGCAGCATTTCAATTTCATTAAAAAAAAGAGAAGAAAAACCAAAAATTGATTAAACACACACTCGAATCTTTAGTTGTTTCTTCGATCAAATACACACTGAACACCCAAACCCTTTATCAGTTACCCCTTTCTACATCTGCAAAATCCCAAACCCTAGCAATTTCCTTCTCTCTCTGTGCAATCTCCACTCTTCCAATCTCAATCTGCTTTATCTGTTTTCTTTCTTCTGTATTGATAGTCTCTGTGCATACCGAATTTGTGCAAGTTCTTGTTGGTTTTAGATAACGACGATGACCGACGGAAATCTCCTCGACGATCTCCTCCTCCTCCTCTCTCCCAAGTCAACCGATGAACGCCTCTCCTCCTTCAAAGGTTCTGATTTCAATTTTCCATTCTTTTTCTTATTCAATCGATCTTTCTTAATCTTTATTGCTATGTATACTTCCGTTTCTGTTCCTACTTTTAGGGTTTTGACTATTTTTTTATATTTTTTCTCCTTGATACTTTCTATTTTTGCAATTGCATGACTTTGATGTTAATTTATTTTTCTGTATATTTTTCATGCCGAATGGTGAGAGATTACTGAGATTAATAGCTGTTGTTATATGTGGATTCATTGATTTTGAATGTATGGAACTAATGATATTCATGAATTGTCTTTTTTCTTGGAAATGGTAGATCGAGGAGGACTTGGTGAGGACAAGGCTCTGTTGAGTTTGCCTGATGACTCAAAAGGTATCCCGGGAATACTTATTTGCAGATTTCAGTCTTGAATTTATTGGCCTTTTATTCTAAAATATATATTGATTGTTCTTGCTTTACAGATCAAGTGGCTGCAGACAACACTATACCTCTTTCTCCACAATGGCTTTATGCTAAACCGGTGGATGCTAAGTCGTTGACTACTGGGGCATCAGGGGTATGTGATTTCACTTGTCTAAAGTTGGACGTGCTTATTGACTGCTTGGTTTTTGGTTATCTATATGAGGTGGCATGCTTTTTATTTATTTATTTATTTATCATGCACTGATATATAATAATCATGTACTGGATATTCCTTTTGTTAATTCCTGATAATTTATGTCCTTTAGTGTGATTGTATGTTCTGGTGTTTATAAACATGTACCTTAGCTAGGGCCCTTGAGAAATTATAAATTAGGATAGCTGTGTGCAGGATTTAGAGATGCATTTTATTGGATTTTATAATTTAAATGGTTTTTAACCAGAATTTATACTTATGAAGGTGTTGAAATACTTTTAATTTTGGTTGCAATTCTGCTCTGCAATTATCAAATAATCAAACCTAAGGAGATTTAATTGTAGCATCTTGACCTCTTTATAGGGGGAAGCCCTTTTTTCTCATCTGTCTGCAAGAATGCAGTATTGTTGCTCTTATGTGAGTACCCTCTCACTTAGTTCTGTCACAGGGTGAACTTATATTTTACTTGAGGTTTTAGTACTACTGAACTTATCCTTTTTTCAGTTTTTATTTTTGTGTGTACGCGTGTATTTCCAATTTAACCCTTATGCCTGAAAATAACAGGAAACACGTGCTTCAAATTCTTTGTCCCATGGAAACTCAATTGATAACAATTTGAAAGACAATTGGCGTTTAGATGGATCCCAAGACAAGAAAGATTGGAGGAGGATTGCTCCTGATGTTGAAAGCAGCCGCCGTTGGCGTGAGGAGGAGAGGGATACAGGTTTGCTTGGTAGAAAAGATCGCAGAAAAGAAGACAATCGTGCTGATTCTGTTTCAGCTAGAGATATATCTGAGACAAGAACTTTGTCTTCTTCAGATCGTTGGCATGACGGCAATAGCCGCAATTCTGCGCATGAATCCCGAAGAGACAGCAAGTGGTCATCTAGGTGGGGTCCTGAAGATAAAGAGAAGGATTCTCGAACAGATAAGAGGGCAGATGTTGAGAAGGATGATGCTCACAGTGACAAACAAAATTTTGGTACTGCTAGCCACCCAAATTCTGAGCCAACTTCTGAGCGCGAGAACGATTCTCGTGATAAGTGGAGGCCAACTTCTGAGCGCGAGAACGATTCTCGTGATAAGTGGAGGCCTCGCCATCGTAAGGATATTCATTCTAGTGGACCTGCTGCATACAGGAGTGCACCTGGATTTGGGTTAGATAGAGGACGTCTAGAGAGCTCGAATGTGCGGTTTGCTGCTGGAAGAGGAAGGTCCAACAATAGTGGGAACTTACAAATTGGCAGGCATCTTACTGCTGCTTCTATTGGGTCTATTCCTCTGGATAAGAATCATGCATTCTGCTATCCAAGGGGAAAACTTCTTGACATTTACCGTAAGCACAAGACTCTTCCAAGTTTTGATACCCTACCAGAAGGGATCGAGCTTGTGTCTCCACTAACACAGGAAATTTCTATTAAGCCATTGGCTTTTGTTGCACCTGATGCAGAGGAAGAGGTATATGAGTTAGATAATGTCATGTTAAAGGTATGTCTTACAGCTGTTGTCACTGCCTTAAATTGGATCATCTGATTCTTGCAGGCTGTCCTTGGAGATATATGGCAGGGAAAAATTACAAGCAGTGGAGCACTGAACAACTCATTTAGAGAAAAGAACGATTCATCAAGTAATACCACTGCAGGTGATCAGTGTCACATCTTCAGTTGACTTTTGCACGTCTCACCATCTATTCTCTCTAACTCTTTTTTTTATTCAGGCTTTGGTGAGGGGGCTTTAGGTGAGGGGAATGAGAGTTTCTCTGTTAAGACTGAAGAAATTGCACTCTCTTTTGGAAAAATTACTGGTAATGCTTCTGGTCAAGGTACTGTCGCTGAGACATTAGATACATCAATGGCTGAGGGTAAGTAATCCTAGAATCAATTTTTTGACTATTTTTAATTCACAGAGTTAATACTATTCCTTCTGTTATGTATTTCAGAAAAGGATACGCATAAAGATGATAAACAGAAGCGTACAACAACAATTGCCAGAGCATTGATGGATGGCTTTGCGCCTGCAGATTTCAAGAAAGATGATCCCAGCAGTTTTGGGGAGAGTGGTCTGAGTGACAACATTATGGAGTTAAAAGCTTTTGAAAGGCAGCCAGTGGAAGATGTGGCTTTTCAGAATAACCTTAAGTTGGAGGATATTGAGCCAGCTACTTCTTTTGAGATGGATAACAAGCTTCCTGATGATTCAAGTTCTCTATTTGATTTTTCTTCTGCACAGAAAAATCCAAGCAGCCATCAGTTTTCCTTGAATAGCAATAGTGAGGTACATCAATTCGGGGGTGCTATCACACCTGAGGAACTATCATTGTGCTATCTTGATCCTCAAGGGGCAATTCAGGGACCATACCTTGGTATTGATATTATTGCATGGTTTGAGCAAGGATATTTTGGAACTGACCTACCAGTTCGTTTGTCAGATGCTCCCGATGGATCACCCTTCCATGAACTTGGTGATATTATGCCTCACCTAAAACTTAAACCTGGGTGCGCTTCAAGTACTAGTCCATCTGCTAAGTTACAGCTATCTGATGCTGTTGGAGAAAGCTTGGAAGGGAGCGCAGTGACTCTTGCTTCCGTTGAATTTAAGGCTTCTGCTGTCAGGGAAGACCAACAGAGGGCTTCATCTGGATTTGAGGCCATCTCCAATGTTAGTGGTCAGTCAAGAGTTCCTGATCATGATTTTCTCGGTGGGATGGAGTATTCTGATGATCGGAGATTTCAAAATGTTGTTACTCCGGATGAAGGTAAGTTGCGTAGAATGATTCTGCTGTTCATGTCACTGTATCTGTTCATTTTGCTCATTTAGTTGCTCTGATCTTTGTTGGATACAGAAATTATCTTTCCTGGAAGGCCTGGAAGTAGTGGCAACTCTTTGATGAGAGATGTTGCAGACTTTCAGCGATTTGCTCCTAATCCTTCTACCAACCATGCCATCTTAAATGAATTTTCAGAAGCTGGCATGCATACTCATCAGGATGAAATAATTCATCCGTTTGGCTTGTCAATGTCCGAGCTCAGTAGCAACTCTAATCTTAGGCGTGCTCAATCATCCAACATGGCTTCTGGCATGGGTGATGAATTTCCAGTGCAGGTGCATGCTATGGACTCTTATACAGAGCATGATGCTGCCCTTGCCAGTCACAGGTCCTTTGATGCAGTATTTGATCAGTCCCATTATGCAGAGACATGGCCTGAAGATTATAGGAAAAAGCCACTCACTAATCCTCACATCGATCTAAGTTCTGCAGATGCTCGACACTTATTTCACAGGCAGCCAGAGTTCAATGATTTTGACCAGCAGCATCTCATGTTGCAGAAGACGCAAAAAGAATGTCAACAACAGAATCATTTATCTCATCCCTTCTCACATACTACGGAACTGGGTTTTGAGCAAATCCCTTCTAATCTTATTGAACTGCAATTTCAACGTCAGCAGCAGCTGGAGCTTCAACATCAGCAGCAGCTGGAGCTTCGACAGCGTCAGCAGCAGCTGGAGCTTCGACAGCGTCAGCAGCAGCTGGAGCTTCAACATCAACAGCAGCTGGAGCTTCAACAGCGTCGGCAGCTGGAGCTTCAACAGCGGCGACAGGTGGAGCTTCAGCAACAGCAGCGACAGTTTGAGCTTCAGCAACAGCATCATTTACTGCACCAACAGCAACAACAGCTTCGTCAGTACCAAATGAAACTGCAGCAGCAGCAGGTTCTGGAACAGTTGCTGCAGCATCAGATGCCTGATCTTGGATATGGTCAGGGAAAGGGAGATCCATTGAGAGAAAACTTGCTTGAGCAGATTCAATTTAGGACACGACTGGCGGCCGAACTGCAGCAGAATTCACATAATCCAAGGCACCTCGATCTAACACTGGAGCAGATAATTCGAGCTAAGATTGGCCAGAATAATCTTCAAGAACCCCAGACTGATATCTTGGACCACTTATCACAGGTGAAGCATGGTAATATACTCCCTTCGGACCTGCAGTTCCATCTTCAGCAAGAACAGATGCAGGTGCAAGAGTTATCTTTGGCAAGGCAGCAGTTAGGAATGGATGGTGAAAGCCAAGTTGGTTGGCCATGGTCCATTGATGAAGCTGGTCAGACCTTCAGAAATACTACTGGTCATCACCAGTCTAAGTCTACAGGATTTAACGCTTCAGATTTTTTCCTGCAACAGCAGAGGCTTTCCTCACATGATGAACATTTAAGCCATAACAAATGGAATCATGCTTTACAGGAGCCACATCAGGGTGGGTTTTATGAGCCCAGCTCTATGGCATTTGACCATCCAACATCTCTCCCTGCTGTCACTCCTGGGATGAAGTTAGATAATGTAAATGGTCATTCCCAAGGTCCAGATTCAGCAGAGCATCTATATATGCATTCTACTGATCAACCGGGTTCCTTCTCATCCAATGTCTCTTCTCATCATCGACAAGTTTTTGGTGATATTTATGGTTCTCGCGCTGAAATGATGGAGAGCCACCTCCCTGGAAAACAAGGGCAGCAAGAGAATAGTTGGGTTGAAGGAGGGATGCAACAGTTGCATCTTGAAGCTGAAAGAAAAAGGAATGTTTCAGAAGTTGCTGGAAACTCTAGTTTTTGGACCTCAGCTGGAGGAGATGAGGAGAGCTCAAAGCAAGTTTTAATGGATCTTCACCAAAAAATGGGTCTTCAGTCTATTCGGTCATCGGAAGACGATTATCGGCACCTTATATCTTCCTCTAAATCTCGGGAATCCTTTTGGCCAATCACTGAGTCGTTCTCTTTAAATGATATTCCAGATCAAGAAGCCACCATGAATGACTCATTTATGGAAAAGCCTCAAAATTTGAAATCAAATTCTCTGCTGCAGGATAATCATGCTATGTCCTTGAGTGGTCAATTACACCATCGAGGAAATGGTGAAAGATTGACCCTAAGGTCGAAATCTGGAGCACTAACTGAAGAACCTACATTCTTGTCAGGCAGAGTAGATACTTCTCATACTAATCACGTGGATAACATGTTTGGTGATAAATCTGCCATGGATAAAGAATTGGCAGAATTGGATAACAGATATGGGCCCAAAGGCATGAGTGCCATGGCCAGGTCTGTTTCGCAGATTGAAGAGAGCTTTGTTGAACAAGCTGAAACTGCTATGGATTTTGCTAATGCCAGTAGCAGGCATAGTTCCCTGAGCAGTGCTGGTATTTTCTCTGACATACATCTTTTCAGATATCATGTTATGCTTAGATGGATATTAGAGGCTTTGTGAAATTCTGCAGGTGGTAATGGAGGCCTACACGGGTATGAGATGGGATTAGATAAATCGACTGGTGAAGAGGTCTCTATTGACAGGTAATGACTCTCCTGAGTTGTTGTGGGATTGTTTTTAATGAGGCTGAAGTCATCGTGGTCTCTTGTTAATCATGATGTTAAACTTCATTTGAATATCGTATTCTACAAAACTTGGTTTCAGAGCACATGCATGGTTACTCTTTGATAGATTAGGTGCTATGATGATTTCTCTTCATTAAAAAGCTTAAAACAAGATGCAAGTATGTGGGAGAACACTCGCACCTTAACTGCCTTGTATTTTATAGGTCTCCTAGTGCATGTACATTAACATGATGTCATGTCATCTTGCCACCCTAAAATACATGCTTATTTTCTTTCTTCTATTATGATAAAGTAAAAACTTTTAACATCTCCAGGGGTGCAGTCAAACCAACATTCTCTGTACTTGTTTGTGGTAACAATGGCATTAGATCTGTTTTGAATTTCACAATTTACAGATTGTGCATGTGAGCTCTGTGGTCCCACTGTTTATGCATGACTTGACTATTAGCAACTTCTGTGTTTGTGTGTGTATTCAGCGTTAATGGGTTTTCCCTAGTAAAATCTGTTTCTTTTGACATCGAGCTACTGGAAAGGTCTTGCTTCATAAACATGAGTTGCATGTTGCACTGTTTTGATTTGAAACCTACATTGATGTTCATGAAAAATGCTTGTGAACAGGATGCCTGCTATCTTAACTAGAGGCGTTGACAATGCCTTGCATAAACGCCCACCGGTGTCACAGGCCTTATCTTCTAAGGATGTCTTGTCAGACATGGCATCTGCTTCGCATATCAAGCAAAAAAATCTGGCAAGCCTTGCAACTTCTGATGGTATATCATTTTTGTTAATCATTTGTGCTGTCTTTTGTTTGTTGGTTTTGGATAACTGTGATGGTGATTTGAAATAAAAGAACTTTGGTGGCTTGCAGAAAGGAGGAACAAGCCTGTAGAGAATGTAGCAGCAACCCTGGGAGGTGATAATCAGATTTCTGGCAAGAAAGAAGTGCGTTTTAGGAGGACTTCATCTTACAATGACGCTGGTATAACAGAGACATCATTTATGGATGTGCTAAAAAAGCCAGTTTTTACCGAGGCTGAAGCAGCTAATGCAGCTGCCTTGGAATCATCTGATGGTTCACTGGGTGGGCGAAGTGGGAAAAAGAAAGGGAAGAAAGGAAGGCAGATTGATCCTGCTCTCCTTGGCTTCAAAGTTTCTAGCAATCGCATTATGATGGGTGAGATACTACATCTTGATGAGTAACTGATACATGCTGTGCCTGTCGTGTAAATTTTTCTCTATTTGTTTTGTAGATGAGTAGATTTTGTACAGATTACTGAAGAAGCGCATAGGAGTTTGAAATTCTTTGATTTTTTTTTTACATCTTGTTCGAAGTGGAGGAATTGCCTGCCTTACAAGTTGCATAGTGTAGAGGAAGTATATGCATAGACCGAAATATTTTGTAGTCATGAATGCAATAACAGAAATAATGATTAGAGACAAACAATCGACTTCTCCTCCTTTTTTTTCTCCTCCTATTTTTATCTCTCCCTTTAACTGGTTGTGTCCCCAATAACAGTCATTGCAATTTTAACTCCTTTTCATTAGAAAAAATAAAAAGAAAAAAAGAGTTGGGCTTGCAAGTCATGTTTCATTAATTACATTGTGATATTGTTTGTCTAAATTTTACCTCACTTTAATTAGCAAGTGGTGCTCTTGTAAGATCACTGATATTGTATTGTCAACAACAGAAAAGGGAAGGGTGTTTGTTTGCTTTTTAAAAGTGTTTTTTAAATGATAATTTTTAGATGTTCCTAGATGATTTTGATGGATAGAAAATAAAATAAAATATAAAAAATATTATTTTAATATATTTTTAATTAAAAAATATTTTTAAAAAGCATTTTACATCACAATATTAATCACAGCTGACTTCAATTCAATTATCAAAATTGGGGCAAGTTTTTCCATATTATTCAATTTGGTTCCATTTCAATATCTGGACTGTAGTAGTTAATAGTTAATGGCATAGCTAAATTTGCAAGGACATCATTTGTTGCTAATGATTGATGACGTGTTATTAAATCAACCATTGAAAAGTCAAGATAAGTTGCTAATGCATGATTAGATTTCGACTGACCGACGCTACTGATTGCTCATGGAGCACTAAGATTTTATTAGGTAGGCCCTCAGGAAATATGAGAATTTAGACAGGACATTGATTGGAGGCCAGACAAATCCTCATCCACTGTTGAGAGAATAGACAGGACATTGCAGTTTCTTCCTTTGCATCATACATGTTTTTCTTCTTCCTCGTTGGATTACGGATAAATCCATGGTTGCTTGAGAGAATAGAAAGGAAATGTAGAGGGATTTTGTACTCTAGCACTCTCCATGTATAGGTAGTCGTCTTTTTCTTGTAATGCACCAAGTCAGTGTAGACCAAGGGGATATTTAGAGATGTTTTTATTTAGAAATACATAAATATAATATATATATATTTTTAAAAAATTTTTAATATCAATTTATCAAAATAATCTAAAAATAATTAAAATCTTTAAAAATACTGTTTCAATTCCATATGGAGTTGAAAACATTGCCAACTCACTGCAATGCCGTGGTCGCTCAGCAGATTCTGTGCTTGCGTTCCCAATTATTGCTCAATCCCTGACAGTTCAAGATTGTAAATCCTGAAACAGACTCGAATTCTTCCGTGCCATCGTGGTGGCTCAGTTTTTTTTTTATTGGTACAACACTCATCTTACTGCGACAATCTCTGATGACAAATTTGGTGATACGCAAGGTCAAATTATTTTTTTATATAAAAAATAATATTTAGATATTAAAATAAAATATAAAAAAATTATTAAAAAATAGTCCCGATAAGTATATAACAACACTAATTAGAGTTATGCCAACACGAGACACTCTGTCAAACTCACAGTTCATATAATATATGACTGGAATAACCTGATAAAAAATAAAAAGAATTATAAAACCCTTTAAAAAATATGTTAACTTTTTAAACCTATGACCTGAATCATTAGATCTGAAGCATCCAATCTAGAAAAATCATGAAGTTCAATTCCCAATAAATTATATATTAAATAATGAAATAAAAAAATTCCATCAAACAATTTTTTTTTAAAATAACAATTCAAAAAATATTGATCAAAATCACTACTAGTATTAATAAGTAACATCATCATCATCATCATCATCATCATCATCATCATCATCATCATCATCATCATTGCTATTATTATTATTATTATTATTATTATTATTATTATTAGTAATAATAGTAGGATTTCAAATTACATTATTTATGTAATCACAAACTATGCAGATAAGATAAAAAATATAAAAAAAGAAATAAAAAAATGTGGAATTATAAACTAAATAATTGCTAAGTGGTTGTTGATAGGTTATTAATGTCAACTGATACCCTAGCCAGTAGAGTTTATTAATGTTATTGGTAATGAAAACTTGAAAGAATAGGAATAAAAATACGTAAATTCTTTTGGTTATTACTTGATGATCATGCTTTTATTAGAAAAATAACTCAGTAAGAGGATCTATAAAACTCTCTTTAGTGGTTACACATTTTATCTTTATATCTTTTATTTTTATGACTGTCTAAATATATTTTTAGATAATTAATGAGACCTTGTTTTTTTTTCTTGAGAAATGGATCCATTATTATCACAATATAGGGTTACTGAATTAACAACGTTAGGAACCACACCTAGTTTAATAATGAACTTCTTGACCCAAACAACTTTAGTTTATATAATCTACTTTGGTCTCTTATTTGAAACTCTTTTAACTTATATCACTATTATTTAGAGTAAAATATAACTAGATTGAATTTTTTATTTTTAATATTTGATTAAAAACTAACATCCAAATAACCATCAAAGGCAAGAAAAATTAGTGATACAAGCCAAACCAAGAAAGAGTAATAAGCATCTACAAATCTAAGAAAGAAAGAAAAAAAAGAAAAAAAATGAAAGAAAAGGTTTGTGTATACCATCTAATTGATAATAGAGAAATTGATTAATTGATGAAGAAAGAGAGATAACTATAGATAGCTTCTCCATTGTGAAAGTAAAACCCCCAAAGAATGAGGTTTTTTTTTTTTCCTTTTTTTTTTCTCATCCCTTTAACCACTCTCCCTTGCTTACACTTTTTTCTACTCTTTTGATCACTCTCCTCTCAGTTTTTAAGAGCATCCACATCCATGCTCCCAATTTCATAGCTAAATTTGAGCTATAGTAGTTGTTATCATTTTTGTACTTCGCACCTATAGTCGTGGATTATTAAACACCATCTAGAGGGAGAACCACTAAGAGGTAAGTGATTTTGCTACTTTTAGAAACATTGGTAACTAGCTTCTTTAGTCAAGGCACTTAGTCTGAACATCTACTTTGGACCTTTAGTTCTAGGTATCACTGTCCTAGCAAGGCTATTGATGTTGAGTTTTCCAAACACACATTCAATAAAAATGATAAATTTAATATTTTTTAGGAGTCTCAAGGATCTTATTATATCAATTTATTGTTGTTTAGGGTTTATACAAAAATTATTTGAAGATCAGATGCTCATTTTGAATTAGAATAATTGCTTTAAAACTGGGTTATCGCAAGCCACAAGCCGTCCAAATGTTCAATCTCTAACAATAATCCATACAAACTACTAGTGAGAAATCTCTTAAACCCTTTTAAGAGAGAGTGATTGCTATGTCTTTGAGTGTTAGCTCTTCTTTTTGTGTTTTTCAGGTGTTCTGTAACTTACATAATTTTTCTCTCTATACAAAAAATAAGAAGCATAACATTCTATTTATAGGAAAACATGAAAACTCTGTAAATAACAAAATATCAATTTGTCCCCTGAATAATATCATATATATTATTTTAAGATAATTTTAGAAACTTATTCAATCAAGTCCTTACTTGATTTATTTTTCTAGATCTAAAATCTAATACCCTATATTTATTACATTTTAGTTTTTAAAATTTAAAACTTATTCACAATCAAGCCACATTTAATTAAACATCTCAGTTTAATTGATGACCAATTGTTCTTATATGTGTGACTCATTAGGTTATCTAATAAGTTGGTCCAAATATAAATTATAATCCTAAATAAAATAGGATTAAATAAATTAATTTATTATCAATTCAATATTTAATTGATTTATATTTAAAAATTAAGTACAATGTCTAGGAACGTGCTGTGATAACCTAAATATTATAAACATCATAAGTTGTTTCACTTAACGTTTTAGTGATTAGTTTTTCAATATTTATTATTATTTCATTAATAATGTTATGATTTAGACATTATAGCATAAAGTGTGTCTACTATGTCAAATCATGTTTGTTCTCAATATCATAATTATTGATTTTTTAATAATATTTGAAACTATTTTCAAGTCCCATTCTACCTTATACAAAGATTTACAATTAATATTGTTTGAGAACAAATGAAATATTTTTCTTAATTCACCTAAGGTGATGAATCCTCTCTTAACTACTTAAATACTTTTACACAATCCATGTTATACCCAATATATACCCGTTTGTTACTCTTGATTAGAACGTGTAGTAGGATCAAAGTATAATATTTCTTGTATAAGATAATTTAGTAATTTTAAGTTTAAAGATCATTTATACATGAGCCTTTTCATAGATACATCTGATCTCTCCATATAAAATTCTCGTGCAGGTCAGTTTAATGTAATGTCATCTATCAAACACCTATATATGAGTTTTAGGTATCCCTCACACCTCAACTTATAAGAACAACTACTTCCTTTCATATAGGAAAGAACATAATATGTATCAGTCTCAACAACTCTAATTAATATCTAATCTTAATAGAGTATTGATCAAGATTGTTTAGGAACAATACTTTGATGCAAAAAGAATCTCATAATTATAATAACTTTATAATTTCTTTTGCAAAAGCATTTTTGTCCTAATGACTTTATCTTTACTCTAGATTTATTAATCAAATACTTGATGAATATCAAATATAAATAAAGCCTTTAATAAATATTAAATATATTAACATAAACAAAGTCAATGACATGTGTAACCAACCGATTAGTTACATGACATATATACTAAAAATCTTTCACTTGCACTAAAATCGATTAGTCATATATCAAATACCATATTGTTATACTTGATGATAATGCTTTTATTAGGAAAATGACTCAGGAAGAGGATCTATAAAACTCTTTTAAGTGGATACACATTTTATCTTTACGTCTTTCCTTTTTTTATGTTTGTGTAAGTACATTTTTGGATAGTTAAATAAGACATTGGTTCCTTTGTTTGTGCAATGAATCTATTATTATCACAGTATAGGGTTACTAGATCACCAATGCTAGGACCACACCTAGTTCAATGATGAACTTGTTAACTCAAACAATATTTTTGGTCCCCTCAAACACAGAGATGTACATAGCTTTAGTTGTATAATCTACTGTGGTCTTTTATTTGAAGTTGTTTTAACTCATATCACTATTATTTAGAGTAAAATATAACAAGACTGAATTTTTTATTTTTAATATTTGATTAAAAACTAGCATCCAAATAACCATGAACTGCTAGTTCATCTCCTACATAAACCAGAAAAGCATTCTTAGTTCTTCTCAAGTACTTAAAAGTGTTTTTTAACTATCTTTTAATGACCTTCACTTGAATTACATATGTATCTATTCATTATTCTCAAAGTATAATATACATCTGGTCTTGTACATAACATCATATACATTACAAGTCCTATATTCAAAGTATATAAACTCATTTCCATCCTATATCTCTTAATTTATGTTTTAGAGAATATATCATTTGAGAAATATATCCTATCAGAAATAGGTAAGTATTCTCTTTTGGATTATTCCATGCTTAACTGTTTTAACATTTTATTTATAAACATGGATTGAGACAATTCAAACAACCTTTTAAATTTATCTCTACAAATCTTTATTCCTAGTGTATACGTTGCTTCTCTCATATCCTTCATGAAGAGATTATTGAACAATCAGATCTTTACTAACTAGAGTAAAGAAATATCATTTCCTATTAATAATATATCATATACATATAATATTAGGAAACAACTGAACTCTTACTAACCTTTTTATAAAACAAGGCTTATCCATATTTTTTTATGAAATCAAACTATTTGATTATCTCATCAAAATAGATATTCCAACTCCTTGAAGCCTGCTTAAGTCCATAAATGAATTTTTATATCTTGCATAATTTATTGGTAAATTCCTTAGATTTAAAACTTTCAGGTTTTATAATATACACATCTTCTTGAAGATTCTTATTCAGGAATACAATTTTGACATGTAAAATCTTATAATCATGATATGTAACTATAGCAAATAAAATCCTTATGAATTTTAACATAGTTACCGACAAGAAGATTTCATCAAAGTCAACCTATTTGTCTTTGTTTGTAACCTTTGACAACCAACATAAATTTGTATATTTTTACATCATCATCCATATTAGTCTTTCTTTTAAAGACTATTTATATCCAACAGGTTTTATCATTTCAGATGGATCAATCAAGGTCTGTACCTGGTTGGTATACATTAAATCTATTTTAGATTTCAAAGCCTTAAGTTATTTCTTTGAATCAATATCAGATATTGGTTCCATATAACTGGTAAGCTCATCAATTATGATGAACTTATCATTCAACTTTCATAAGAAGCTCATATCTCATTGGTATATGACATGTCTTATTAGATCTATGAAATTCTTATATTTATTGAGCTTCAAGCTGAGCATCCAATAATATAGCCTCAAGTTCAGGTTCTATTTGGATGTTAGTTTATAGTTATTGAATTTCTTTAAGTTCTATTTTCCTCCAAATTATCTTTTCAATAGCAATTGGTAACTTTTCTATGACAAAGGGACAAAGACAATGAAGACAAAAATGTGTTTGGTTTAAGAGACAAAGACAAAGACAAAGACAAAGATATAAAAATAAATTTGTCTCTAAGATAATTTTGAAGTGAATTTATGTACTTTTAAAATAGAAGGTACATAGAGGATATTTTTTATGAGACAATATTGATAATTTTTTAATCTTAAAATATCTTTGTAAAAAACTCTCAATTTCAAAATTGTTTAATTAATATATGTAATGATAAAAATAATAATTATTATAATTTTAAAACCAAACTCAAAGGTTGATATGAGAAAAGGCCTGGATCACGGGCCGGGTTGACCCGAGTCAACATAAGAATAAAAGTGATTATTATTATATTTTTAAAATCTAATTTGAGGGTCGACTTGGGGTAATGTTTGAGTCAGGAATGAGGTTGAAAAGTGGTTTTAAAACCCGACTTATGGGTAGTTATAAGGCAAGTACCGGGTCATATATCAAGAGAGTCAACCTGGGCCAATATAAAAATAAAAGTGATTATTATCATGGTTTTAAAACTTGATTAGAGAGTCAACTCGAGACAAGATTTAAGTCACAAGTCGGGAGGGTCAACTCAATTGACCTATTTTTTTTAAAAAAAAATAACTTTTTTTACCCAAAAGAAATTCAAGAAAATTCAACGGGTTTTAAATCTGTTTTTTTATCCCGCGTCAACCCGAGTTTTTGACCGGGTCATGTCGAGTCAATTATTTCTCTATTTTTTAAACTCAGACCAACCTAATCCCTAGGTTGACCTGATTTTAGGTTAATTTGTCAGGTTAGTTCTGGTTTTATAGATAAGGTTATTATAATATTATTAAATTTAACAATAAATATAAACTAGAGTAAAAAAAAATATTATCTAATTATTTTTCTAAATATGTAAGTTAAAGTAATATATATTAAAAGTAAAATAGACTTTTTTATATTTTATTTTGTCTTGTACACCATAACCAAACAGGACACAAAGATATTCATTTTATCTTGTAAACCACTACCAAACACAATTTTGTCTCTATCGTCTTTTTGTATCTTGTATTCTCTGTCTCTATTGTCCTTGTTTCTTTTTGTCCTTGGATAATAACTAAACGCTACCTTTAAGAACAAATTGTTTCTAGGAAGGTAGCATGCTTTAAGACAAATACTTTTACTTAATGGAATGATATAAATAATATCAAATACTTGCTTTCGAATATTCTATAAACTTATATTTATCTGGCTTGCTATTAGGTTTTCAGATATAATACATTTCATATAAACATCACATCTTAAATATTTAAGCATGATAAGATTGGTCTCCTACCATTCCATCTCATATGGAGTCTTATCAACAAATTTTGATAGAACCTTATTTAAAAGGTATGTAGTAATTTGTAGGGCATAACCTTAGAAAAAATATGGATGGTTTGTATAGCTCATCAAGGACTGTACCATATCTAATTGGGTGAAATTTCTTCTTTTAAAAACTTCATTATGTTGTGGGTTCCAAGAGGTATCCATTACGAGAGAATTACATTCTCTTTTAGATAATCTTGAAAATCTTGATTGAAGTATCTTAATACTCTTTCTAGTTTGTTTTTCAACTTTATTTCTGAATTCTTTGAACCTTTTAAATGATTCAGACTTTTATCAAATACACATAACCATATCCAATATGGTCATCAATGGTAAAACATGTATATTTATATATGACATAAATCAATTTATTAGATATTTCACACTTTTAGTAAATGGTGTTTTGATTATCTTACCTAATAAACAAGCTTTACAAGTTTCATATGATTTATAATAGACCAAATATCATTCTTTATGTAACTTAGTGGTTCTTGTTTCATTGATATATCCTAGTCTACAATGCCATAAATAACATGGATATTGATTATCTAATATGTTCTTCTTGCTATTTATATTGAACCTAAGCATTTCAAGATTAAGTATATACAAACTAGTTATATAAGTACCAAATCCATAATAAACATCATTATTTTAAAATGAACAACATTGGTCTTTAATAATAAATTTAAATACAATAAAAAAATAGATATAATGTTTCTAGAAAGTGCTATAATAAAATAATAGTTATCAAGTTCTAATATCAACCTATTTAGCAAGGTTAATGCAACAAGCTTTACTCCATTACCCATATATAAGTCTATTTTACCTTTATTTAATAAATAAACGTACCTGAAGTATAAGCTTCTTAGCTTAACAATTGCAAGATAATATTTGCAGCTACTTTTATTTTACCTTGTCATTCTTAATGCCCCGAGTAGGCTTCTATGCTTGGACTACGAGACCAAGTCAATGTTTAACTCATGATCCATAAAAAGCCCAATTGACTCAATTTTTTAAAATAGTCAATCATCTTTAGCATATGGGTGTTCACCGATGAACCTTCTATTATCTTGTAGTGGAATAGTTTCTTAAAGGTCTTATACCTCTTAATCCTACTAATCACACCAAAAACCTCTTTAAGATGCATAATTATTATATTCTCATGTTGTCTTTGAAGTTCAAGTGACATGCTGACGATTATCATATATATAGCATGCTCATTATTATTAATATGAAGTTAATATCCGGCCCTAACTTCATTATCAACGTTCTCATCAAAGAAAAGATGAATTAGATTTCCAAGAACATATAATATTTTCTCATGTTTAAGAACAATTCTCTCATATGGTACTAATCTCATATGGTACTAATCCAAGAAGTTTGGTTTAGTTAATTTATTAGCATCATGTGTGCTACGCATGGATATTTATTTTTACTCATAGTAATCTATCAACTTATTCATGTAAGGTTTCATGTATAAATATGTATAACCAAACTTGGATAGGGTCTTTAATTATAATTTGATCCCCACTGTTTTGTTACAAATTAGTAGCCTTCACTATTAAGTCAGGAAATCTCACTTAGATCTCCTAATAGGCTAGGATCTTATTTAATTGATCTGACCTTGAGTAACTCAACAAATTAAATTAAATTAGATAGATAATATAGTTTATCAATCGCATCTGTACGTGACAACTTTTTCTTTAAACATATCATATATGTTTCACCTAACTATTTCCTTTAATCTTATATAATCACATATGACTTATCCAAATTATATAAGTTAGTTAAGTAAAATCCAATTTTATAGCATTACACATATTTAATTAAGGATAACTTTAAGTAGCTCAACAAGTTATCCATGAATAAAACTTTGGTTTATGCATATAAAATCAGAAGGCAACAAATCATGTTCTCAATATGTAATTAATATATTATTGAGAGATTTATTATTTTAATTAAGTCTCATTCCATTGCATTAGTGATACATCATACATAACAATTATATATAAACATACACTCCTAACATGTCATTCCAATTGGATAATTATGAACATATCTAAAATAATTCTCTCAAGCCATAAAAGGGAATTAGGAGGTCAAAACCTAGGTAGCTATTGTAAATCTTTATAAGTCCTTTGCGAGCACCATGGTTGTATCCTTCACTGTCGTTCTTTCTTCATCTAGGATTACAAAATATATTCTTCTATCTAAATTCATATATTTCTAAATTACATTATATTTACATAATTGAATAACAAATCTCGAGTTACATTATAGGATAATTAGATGAGAAAATAATTTTACAATCTAGGAAAAAAATAGAAAACAAAGCAAGACATGTAAACCCTATTTAATATTACAACCATTCGACTATAAAAAACACAATCATTTTGGTCTTTTAATGTCCATAATCATCTATCATGCATACCAACATATTAATATGCATAAATAAATATATTGCATGCTTTGGTTCTAATAATTGCTTTATATGCAATTTTAAAATAATATTTCTACCACTTAAAAATATTAAATCAAATCAAATTTGATAATTTTCCAAACTCAATAAATTTTATTTAATATAATTTTATTGGAAAACCTTTTTTTTTAATTTAATAAAAACATTAATCATATTCAAATTCTTATTGACATCTTAAACTATTTTAGAATCAATTAAATAAAATGTTTTAGCTTAAAAACTCTTTTTATTTAGAAAAACTATTTTTCTAAAATGTTTTAATTAAAATATTTAATTAAATCCAAATCTGGTTAGGATAACATAAAAAAACAAAATCATGAATTAAATACTTTAATTCAATAATAATCAAATTAGAGAAAAAATAATTCTATAATTAATTTAATTTAGGATTTTATTTTAAAATATAAATTTAATATTTTATATATGAAGGGGAAAATCGTAATTCTGCCTCAAAAGTCAAAACCTTAATAATCTACTATAGGGGTAGAATCATAATTCTGCCCCATCATTTTCTTCATGTTGCCAACCTATTACTAGTAGTTGTTATAGCTGCTGAACCAAAATGAGTTGCCTATGCCGGCACAACCTTTAGTAGTGATAGTAATGATGCCACTGCACCACCTATATCACGAGACTCTTGCCTCGCGTTGCTCCACCTACAACGCTACAAGCAACATTGTGGTTGTTGGCATAACCAAGGAAAGCTGGCCATGATCGGTAGTGTTGTAGCCAATAAAAAATAATATTTTTTATTTTACAGCGAGATTCAAAAAATCCAGCTAGATTTTGCCAGAACAGTAGCCAAATAATTTTTTTTGAAAACCATGAGAGATTATTTTAGGAAAAAATAATTTTTGCATATAAAACTAATTTACAATTAACACCAATAACAATCAAAACATTTAATCAATAACTCTAATCATTTAACGATGACTCTAATACTACTGTTGAGTTTCTCAAAATACATATATACAACAAAAATGTTAAATTTAATTTTTTTTTGGAGTCTCATGGATCTTGTTAGACAGATTTAGAGTTATTTAGGGTTTATACGAAGATTATCTAAAGATCACATGTTTTGTTTTGTTTTTTTTTTGTTTTGTTTTTTGCTTCGAATAATTGCTTCAAAGTTGAGTTATTACAAACTACAAGTCCTCCAAATGTCAAGCTTCTAATAGTAATTCACACAAAGCACTAGTGAGAAATCTTCTAAACCTTTTTAGGAGAGAGGGATTGTTATCCCTTTAAGTGCTATCTCTTTTTTTGTGTGTTTTTCAGGTGTTATGTAACTTAAATAATTTTTCTCTCTGTAATAGAAAATAAAAGGTATATCATTCTATTTATAAGAAAACCTGAAAACCCTATAAATGAAAAAAAATATCATTTTCCCCTGAATAATATCACATATTATTTCAGTATAATTTTAGAAATTTATTCATTCAAGTCTCCACTTGATTTTGTTTTTCTAAATCTGGAATTGTAATTCTATGTATTAATTATATTCTAGTCCCTAATTTTTAAAATTTATTCACAATCAAGTCATACTTGATTAGTCATTTTATTTTAATTTCTGACCAATAGTTTTTGTATGTGTGACCTATTAGGTTCCCTATTAAGTTAAATCAAATATAAATCACAATCCTAAATAAAATAGAATTACAAAAATTAATTTATTATCAATTCATTATTTGATTGATTTATATTTGAAGATCAAGTACAATATCTAATATCGTGTCATGATCCTTAAAATATTAGAAAATTCATAGGTGATTTGACTTAACCTTTAAATGACCAATTTCTCAGTGTAATTATTATTCATTCATCAATAATGTTCTAATTTAGATATTATAGCATGAAATATGTCTACTCTGTCACATTATTTTTGTTCTCAAAACCATAATTATTGATTTTCTGAATAAAATTTAAAACTCTTTTCAAATCTCATTATACCTTATCCAAGGATTTACAATCAATACTATTTTGAGAGCATATTAAATATTTTTTCTAATTCATTTAGGGTGATAAATCATATCTTGATTACTCAAATATCTTCATATGGTTCATGTTATACATAATATATGCCCATTTGCTACTCTTGATTAAGACAATGTGTAGTAGGATCAAAACATAACATTCCTCATATAAAATAACTTGTGATAATAAGTTTAACGATCACTTATACAACCATTATGTGAACATTTATATAAACATAAATGATCTCTCCATATGTAATTCCCATGCAGATTAGTTCAATATATATGTCATCTGACAAACATCTACATATTAATTCTAAGTAACTCTTATACCTCAGTTTATAAGAATAATTATTTCCTTTCATAAAGAAAAGAACATAATACGTATCAATCTCAACGACTCTAATTAATATTTGGTCTTAATATAACATTGTCCAAAAACATTTGGAAGCAATACTTTGATGCAATATAAGTTTCATAATTATAACAATTTTATAATTTTCTTTATAAAATATTTTTTTTAAAGATTTTATCTTTACTCTAAATTTATTAATCAAATTGGATGAATATTAAAAATTAAATATATTTACATAAATAAAATCAATATAAAGTATAGTCAATCAACTCGATACAAGATATACACACTAACAATCGATAGCTATAGCATTGGTAGACAAGCTTGATCTCATCTCATCATCTCCAGGACGTTGATGCCAATCTACTGTCAAAACTGGAATGAAAATTATAATCTCCCGTCATTATATTCAACTGTTTTGTAGTGCAATCTATTGCTCTCACCAAGCCTTGTAATGGATTACAATGATTACTTGAGCTTGGCATGTTTAGATAAGCGAAACAAGGCATGTTCACATTCATATTCTTATTGCCACAGCTGTAGTCTTATCATTTGCAGTTGACTGCTATATTACAATTTTTTCCATCAATGTTATGAATGATTATTATCCATGTGAGAAATTGGTTTTCTAATGGAATACAGGGAATAGACAATGTGACTTTATGACCATGTTCATATCCATGGTGCTTGTAGTAGGATCTATTGCAACCATCATAAAAAATAAAAAATAAAAAAAAACACCCTCTAGGATATTTCAAGGAGGTATATGGTTTCCAGGTAAAGATCTATGATGTACTCAAGATTCAACCCTGAACTATGACTGATGTTATCTATGATGTACTCAAGATTCCATCTTGAACTCTGACTGATGTTATGCATCCATGATCAATAGATCGTTCCCACTGTCATCAATCTCTTTGAGGCCATGAAGCCGACAAAGTGAAGATCTCTATTTATTTATGTTCTCCACCTGATCGAGCTTCTTGGCAGTGCAGACCCTCTCTCTGTCACTCACAAACTGACCATACAGCCGACTAACAGTGCCAAAACCTGGAAACATCCGATCAATGCATTCAGATACTTTAAGCAAAGCAGTCATGGTCTAGTTATAGTTTTACCCTTTTACTGTAATTTCTCCAACTGAAATGATGCAGGATGTGTGCTCAATTGCGCTAGAGAAGAAGACTTCCCTTGTTATAGTTCATTTCCACAAGAGATTCCAAGCCAGTGTGAAGTAGCTTCTCAAAGAAAGGCTATCAAGACTAAAAACAGCAATGCCCTTGACAAGGCACCATTGCACAGTAGCAATCCTTATTGACCATGGGATCCTGAATACCTCAAGACCTAGCTTATAGAGCTGGTCTTCTTATTGGATTGCTGTTCTCTTGGCCAGCCCTGACGGTAGGGAGGCTTTGGCTATATAGGAGCACGGATGGCTAGACATCTCAACATCAAATATGACAATTAGACGGCTCCTTGAGAATGGAAACATTTCCAATGATCGAGCATGTGAAAGGAGGCTTGGCAACAAAGTGGTGAGAGCATTTAGAACAGATGTCGTAGGAAATTATCTGGTCATGTACCAATGGAGGTGGTGATGGTGGTTGGGACAGGAACTATTTCTGTGATTAGATCAATGGAGGACCGTTTTGAACTAGTAGTGGGAACATGGAAGGTATCATGACAGCAGATCATCAGTTTTATCAGGCTCACGAATTGGAATGAGGACAAAGATTTGGACACTATTAGCTCTCTATTGCCTTCAGCATCATTCAGGGGCACTACCACCATCTTCGTGGCGCAACAACATGCCAACGTAGTAAATGAAGGTCATGGGAGTAGTGGCAGTAACTGTGGAGTTGGAATCTGCACAGGATATGTCTCAGATGTAAATATGCATGGATCCTCCAGAAGGATGCTGACTTGAGATCTGTATGCTATAAATGCAAGTTGAACACTTAAAGAAACAAAACTATAATAGTAGAAATGTTTTAGACTGAACCTTGGACTACTTTGAACCCTGATGGTTGTTGCCTTCTGATACAGCCAATTAATTTTGCAAATTTGATCATAGCTGTAGGAAGACTTGCAAGAAACACATGTTGCAAGTCATATGGTTGTTGTCCACTGTCCATACCAAGGAGTCCAACTTCTCACATGAATTTTTACTATGATCATTTCAATGATTTGCTGCATACATGCTTCCAAGAATCATTGCCGAAATCTATACTGATCACACATTCTTGTGACAGAGCTTGAAGCAAGTGCAAAATAGGCTCTGGGTTTGAAGAAGAAGAAGAAAAGGCCAAAAGCTTAGTGCATATGACTCGCAACATTGAAGGTGAGTTACCTCGAATTTGTTTTGCATGTTCCACTGCAATTGGAACCTCTTCAGAGTCAGCTAAACATTTCAACAAAACCACATGGGCATCTGAATGACTGACGTCATGAGTGAGGTCACACAGAAACTTTGAAGCAACAAGGAAGTGACCTGCATAGCACACCTATGCATTTAGTAAAGCTTCAAATGTGTTTAACAGCAGTGATCACAATGCAGCAAGAGAGAAAGACCACTTCAAGTGAAAAATCAATTTAAGAAGTAATTGTCATGTATAAAAGATAGCTATCCCACAAATTGTGTACAATATAGATAAGCTGGTTAAAATCACATGCATACCTTTTCCGCAGAGGTTTAGAATCAATGTCTTCAATATATTTTGTGCAAGCATTACATCGTGATTCACATGCTTGTAGAAGACATCAACTGCAGTTTCAAACTTCGTTTCTTGGCATAGGGCTTCAAGGAGGAATCTGTGAGTTGTAGCATCAGGTGTCACCCCTTTCTCCAACATGTGATTGAAAAGCCTCGTAGCCTCTTCAGTTTGACCTATTTCTGAGAATTTCCCAATGAGAATATTATAAGTTTTCAAGTTCCCTCCACATCCGATTACAAACATTTCATCCCAAAGCCTTTTAGCAGGACGCAACAGATCTTCTCTACATAACACTTCAATTAGGGAATTATACATTGAGATATCTGGGTCTAACCCTTTCTTTCTCATCTCTTGAAGCACCTCATAAGCCTCTCTCACTCTTCCACCCATGCATAAGAACGAAAACATCACATTGTAACTCTCCATATCAGAGAAATATTCATTAGAAGACAAAACACGGTATACCTCCAACAACTCATCAATCTTCCCATGCTTACATAGATTCCTACTCAAATTGCTCAACGTTAAAAGCGTTGGGAACTTCCCTTTTCGAATAACAAAATGAAAAAACTTCATTGCCGAATAAGGATCAATTGTCGACACTGATCCTATCAGTGCATTCAAAACATCGTCTTCCATAGGAAAGTCGCCACTTGCGATAACTTCGCCTAATTCTTTTGCTTCATATATCCGTCTTTCAGTAATCAAACCCAAAATAAACTCTCTGTAATCATTACTCCTCGGTGCCACTCCTAACTTCCTCTTCATCTTCAAAACCTCGTTCACGTCAAACACGCTTCCAAGCGATCTAAATGCTTCGGCAACAACCCTATATGCGATAAAATCAGGTTTCCACCCCCTAATTCTCAACTCATGCAATGCCCGCAAAGCCTCGCTTGTTCTTGAACCCTCACAAAGCCCATGAACAATTAAAACCGCAATAACGGACCCATTAATCAAGGAATTCCACCTTTCAACCACATCTACCAAGCGCAAAACTTCACCCAAATCGCCATTTCTACAAAGCCTCCATATAAATACACCAAACCCAATAGTACTAAAGCCAATACCTCTGTTATTCATTTCATCAAACACCTTCATTGCATTGTTTAAACACCCATCAGACCCCAAAGAAGCCAAAAGAGAGTTACTTGTCTCAGTCCCAAGATCTAAACTTTGTGATTTGATCTCGTTAAAAACCGAAAATGCCATCTGGCTTTTTCCTCTTTTAATCAAAGAATCAATAACAAATCGATAAATTGAAGAATCGAGAGTCAGGTTTTGAGCTTTGGCTTGCTTTAACAGTGATTCAATGGCATTGAATTGGCGGGAGAAAGAAAGAGATTTGAGTACTGAATGGTAAGTAAGTGAATTATGAGTGAACCCGGGTTGTTGAGAAGCCCAATTGAAGAAACCCAGAGCAAGAGAGTGGTGAGTCAAGAGATGTGGGTCGATGACTCGAGCCACGAGCGACTGACTCAGTGAGTCGCGACAACCGATTTTGTGTAGAGTTTGCTCGAGTAATGGATTCCAAGAACGGGTCGGGATTGAGCTATTTGACTCGGTGATTAGAGCTCTGCTTATCCGAGCTGCTAACTCCGTTCCCAAGCGCGCCATTCTTTCTCTAGTTTTGAGGAAGAAATGAAAACAGTAAAGGCATCTATTGCAAAACGCAGAGTTTTTGTACCATCTAAGTTTTTTTCCCTTCAAAAACCTTTCTTTTTTTAAAGACACTCTTACGTTGAGATTAAAACATGATTGATCATCAATTTTAAAATCCATATATTTGAACTCAAATAATTGATTAAGATATTTTTATATAAATACATGTATTAAATGTACATATAAAAATATGTATAAATTAACTTAGATTTGATATAAAACATATATAGATATATATATATATATATATATATATATATATATATAAACACTTAATTTTTGGAAGGATTAATTTTTTTTATGCTCTCTTTACAAAGCCTTATTTTAAGTCGTGTTCTTGAAACATGATAGACCATCAATTGTAAAATCCATATATTTGGGTTCAAATCAATGATTAAGATTTGAATTCACATCAGAGTGGGCATTTTTATTTAAATACATGTATAACATATTGTAGGATTATAGATTATATATAAAAAAGGTAAGAGTTATAAATACCAATGTCTAGAATAAAAAAAGTAATGCAAGAACAGAGGTTTTTCCAAAAATTGAAAGCTAAGAAAACACATGATCCAACAATCAACAATGCCCTCTCAATCACAAATGGAGTATCAGAAAGTACGGAGTATCAGAAAGTACACAAACTTCTATTCACACCATTTTCTTCTATTATATGCACAAACTCGCAGATTCTGTACAATCCATTTACACAGTATCAAATGCATATTACATAATGTACACGTATATACAAAGGACCATCCATCCATCATACTAGTGGTTTCTGAGCTCTACTTCTTTACAAGTATATCATCAAATGATATGAACACTGACTAAGCCATCTGGAAAAGGGGCAGAAGATGCCTCACAATGTTTCTTGATCTCTCTGTACCTTTTTTTTTGTGGGTTTGAACATCTAATCATTCTGCACAGATATATACCCATGAGAATTTAGACAAAGAAATTACGAGTAGGATCTAATCAACTTGAATGTTCGAGCTTTAAAGAGGTTCCCAAAGATGTATCCCATTGTTGTTTCCTGGGGAGGCTTTGGGGAAAGAATAGAGTTGCGTTTTACTTGCAGCTTGGTTTGTCCAATCTGTCTACAAATTGAATCGATGATCTTGGGGTCGACTGGGTTACCAGTGACGTCCGTGACATAGAATGTGTCTTTGGCTTTACCACCTTTTGTCAAGATTTCTGCTCTCTTAATACACAAACTGTTTTCTCGGAATATCCTGGTAATGTCTGAGAGGAGTCCAACACGGTCCTCTGTGCACAATTCCAGCTCCAGTCCCTGCACGGCCAAGTAAGATATAAACAATGACAAGCATGCCTACCATGGTCATAACTAGCAAATTAAATCAGAACGGTAAATTATTACCTCAGAGGCTCGCCTTTCAATGGCAGCTTCAAGACACTGTACAACACGTTCTCGCTCAGCATCTGAGCTTACAGGCAGTCCATCAACATGTCGAATATAGAATTCCTACAACCATACAAAATTTCGTTCTTTAAATAGAATTTCTTGATACGTCAAAAGGAAAAGAGGAAATGGAGCGCAAAATTTAGCATATGAAGTTATGCTCAATTAACTTGATTGGAAACTCTATCCCAATACTATGCTCAGCTCCACAATGAAATTTTTAAAGGTTCACAAATTGACCACCTGATGAAATGGCTGCTAAATTGCTATTCCAGAAAGTAAGTGTTCCCAGATTCAATTATCATTCAAGAATACGCTTATAAAATTTCAACTAAACTCATCTTACCTGATAAGCTTCCATTCTTCCTGTGCTGACCATTCCATGAAAGACAACATACTCCATGTCTGTTAAAGTGCAAACAATGTCGAACAATAGTTTGGGACGATCCTTTGACCTCATAGAAACGACGGTGTAATCTCTCTCAATATTCAACACTGTTACATGGGGTCTTGAACTCTTATCTTCAAATCTCGCTAATCCTGCTCTTTCATAGTCCCTGTCTGCAAACATTATCTGATGCAATCTTCTTTCCCTACTTGTTACCCCAGGGGGTGAAAGAGTCGTAGTTGCTGTCTTCGAATCATCATTTCCCTTGAGAACATTGCAAAGCAATTCCCTGATGGTCGAGAGTCGTTTTGGATCTTTAATTGCACACCCTGTGGAATCATCTGTGACATGAACTACAGCAGCAGCCCTATTGTTATGAGTCCATATCTCAGCATTTACCACATTGCAGTGGAGGTCTGTGAGAACCGCACATACTTCAGACAATAAACCAGGCCTGTCAGTACCAGTAAGCTCAATTGCAGTATGCTCTTCGGAAGGCATCACCCCAACAGACCCTCTCAACGATGGTGCAAAGCTCGCATTGCTTTCAAGTCTCTGTGGAATCAAAAAGTAACAAGAATACATGAAACAAAAGATGAGCTCTGCTCACATTGTAATTTATCAAGGGCAAAAAAATGGTAGCAAATACACAATGGAAAAGGAACGCAACATGTGCATTTTGTAAACTTAAACGTTCATTAAAGAAAATTATGGACAATTATCTTTTCTTACTTATCCCCTACAGTCAAAATGTATAAGAAATCTTTCTTTAGCAAACACTAATCTGACTTTTAACAGTTTCAAAAAAGACTCGGAATTTAATCTCAACCAAGGTTAGCATGATTTTTCCCAAGTTCCATTTGTCTTGATATTATTAATAGGTGCATTTTCTTCAAAACATCATCAAACTGATGCAGACATGCCCCTGCCATCATGAGAAAGAAACACGACATGATACCAGTGCTGAGGGCTACAAAGGAAAACAAAACATTTTGTTTCATGAGAGTTCTTGGGAAACCATTTCCTTTTATGTTGATGAAATCAGGGGCAAGCAGAGTAAAATTCTACATCTGAAAATTTTGATTATTTGAGACCAAAGACAAACAATTTTTCTGTTTTCTGTTTCTATACGACTCGATCAGTTGCAAATATTCAGACTAGTTTTCTGTTTCTTTACCCTGATATCTCAGGAATCAAATGGACAGTATGCAAATATAAGAAACAGCAGTAACATATAACCCTTACTCGTTGAATATAATCCATAACTTCCTTATCTCTGATTTTCTTCCCATCTTGGTCGACCACATTAAACACTGAAATGCATGAAAAATAAATAAATATTACAAACAAAATAAGACTCTTTTGAACCTTGTTACTTTCTGAGAGATTGCAGAAGAAACCTTACCATCCATAAACCAATCCCCATCAGATGATATGTATGCTTTTGTTATCACAAGGTTCATGTCCGTAAGCACTTGTACAACTTTGAGGAGTATTCCATGCTTGTTAACACTATCAACCTGAATAGAAAAATCAATTCTTAAGAAATTACACAAAATGGTTATTTTTCCCAAATTAAACCAAGCCCAGATAGTTAAAAATTAACTAATTATCTCATAAAATCAATTAATTTAAGGAACTTACTCAGGAATTTACAAACCGTATTCTAGTTCAACATGGTTTTTCTAAACCAATAACAGAATTATGTGAAGTACACAAACTTTACCTGGATAACAGTGGCTTCCTCACACGCATCATTGTCAATCACAACTCTGCAACAGTAAAGCAAATTAAAAATCTTCATGGTATTCAATAAAACAAAAAAAAAAAACAGAAGGAGAAGAAGAAACCAACATCTCACTCTTAATGTCTCAAATTTGCTCAATTTGAATAGAATTGCTTAGTTTTGAAAAACGGGTTGGGGATTTGAAGGCTCTATTCAGTTCCCAAGAAAATTGGAGAAAATAAAGGGAAAAGAAAATTATGTTAAACTAGTAAAATTACTACTGTTTAGGAGATCTTTTTTTCTCTTCCAAAATCCACAAATATGGTAGATGTCAAGTCATAATTCAACATGAAACATTTGATTTTTCTATTTCCTTTCTATTCTTGATCACTTCTCTGCAAACCAACAAAACAAAGAAAGAAATTGGAGGAAAAGACTGATAAAAAAGGAATAACTTGCAAAGAGTGTAAACTTCTCTCTAAAGTCATCTTCAAGCAAAAACAGTCCATTTCGTATATAGACCAAACAACCAAAAACAAAATCCATAGAACATAGAAAATTTACCCAAAGAATAAGCAAGTACCTTGGTGGGTTCAATCTCCTGATTAGCTTAGCATACTCTTCATCCATTTTGCTTTCAAAATCCCCCCAAAAAAAATTAAATAAAAAAAAACACAACCCTCAATCTATAAGAAAAACAATTTCAAGCTTAACCCAACAAGAAAACCTTTAAGAAAAAACTACAGAAATATGTTCCTCCAATATCCAAGGAAAAAAAAAATCAGACCTGAGCTGGAAATAGATAGAGAGAGAGAGAGAGAGAGAGAGAGAGAGAATTCCAGCCATCAGGGTGACGACCTTCCTTTTAACTATCTTTTATGACCGTTTATTTTTTTCCCCGGATTACTATTTAAACGACGTGTCCGTTTCTTATTGGGTAAATTAACGGCTTCCTGATGCCCGCGGTCAGAGAGGCTGAGAACTCGGAGCTATTTGTTTTAGTAAATTATTTTTTAATATTTTTAGATTTTTTTAATACTGATATTAAAATAAATTTTAAAAAATAAAATAAAAATATTATTTTAATATATTACTAAATAAAAATCATCCTTATACTGTCTGCGTGGCGTGCTGTTACTTCTGCGAAGTGCTGTTACTTTCGCTAACTGTTACTGTGTGCGTGGCGTTTGTTTTTTATTTTTCTGGGTCTTACAATAATTAATGACATCATTTTTCTTTTTTTTTCTTTTTTTTTGATCAAATGACATCATTTTTCTTAATCAAGGAAGTGAGTGTTTCTGTCCGTACGACGAGATGGCGACGTTGTTAGAGAGCACGTGGCGAGTGCAAGTTGGGTGGGTGTTTTTGTCGGTTAATTTGGCGGCAATTCCAGCGTGACCGCCTGGTTTTGTAGCCCACGTTATTTATATGCCTCCAACTGTCTAACTTTCCTCGTTAAGTGTATTTAGTATTGTGGTAATTGTTATAATTATAATTTAAAAAAATTATTTTAGAAAAAATTATTTTAGTTAAAATTAGTTTAAAAAAATAGTGGTTTGGTTAAAATTATAATTGAAATTGAGATTTAAAAAAGGATAGTTTAATGTGTTTGGTTAAGAATATTTTTAAAATTGAGGTAATAAAATAATTTTAAAAAAAATATATTACTATTGATGGTGTTAAATTTAAATATTGTAAAATTAATTACTCTTATTACATCATGAAAAAATAATACTTTATATAAAATATTTTTTATTATTCTATTAAACTATTTATAATTCCATTACGTCCAAAATTCATCCGATAAGAACTACAGTTTTCATAACTTTTTGAGCGTGTAATAAAATTAGATAAAATATTATCAGATATGAAATTGATATTACTGTGCGCGTAAATTTAATTCACTCTATACTAGTTTTTCGAGAAAAAAATATTGTTCACATCAATTTAATTCTCTAAACTAGTTTTTTAAAAAAAAAATTAATGCAATTAACACACTAAAAAAAAAACGAGAACAGTGCAAGTGAATTGCCTTGCGCGGGCAATTCACTCGTGAACAGCAGTGAATTGCACTGTCCGCAGGTTTCTACAGTGCATGCAAAGCAAGTTTTCATTGCTTTTTCTTTCCAGCGTTTTAAACGCAAAAAGCATGTGGACCCCATGCACAGTAAAGTAAGTTTTATTATTACCAAACGACTGCGGACTGCGTTTTAAATAAAATGCAGTCGCAGCCACGTAGACAAATGGCCTCGTAGCATATAACGGTGTTTTAAAGTTTTCCTTTTTCTGTAAAAATCACGAAAGATTTGCATTTAACATTTTATTATGATAAATATTTATGATTTTTTATCTATACAATAAAATTTTAAATTACTATGTTGAATTATATTAATTTTTTTTTATTTAACATTTTACCCATTAACAATATAAAAAAAAGGGTATGAATAAGAATTTTTTTTTTAAAGTATAGTTATCATATTCATGAATAATATAATTTCAATAAAGAAATTCTATCTTAGAGAAGAAGAAAAGGTATTATTTAAATAGTGAAAAGGAATAATTCACATGATTACAAACTGAAAAACATTATAATTAGTGAATCATAAACTTTTCTCAAGTCATTATGGGTAACCATAGTAAGCACCCATTATCATATACTATCTTATTTACATCAAATGGCCTGGAAAATAATTTTAGTAACATTATCCCTCCTTGGAAAAAAAAAACCTTCTTGTAAGTGTTTATTAGTGTGTCTCATAAATATCCTAGACTTTTTTTTATGATATTTAAACTGAAATTCATAGTATTAAACCTTTTCTTGAAGTTTGTGGAATTATCTCTTATATTATTTGCTTAGGTTCAAATCTATAAAAAAGAGGGAAAAATATATTGAATGATTTGTTTAGAATCTAAAAGAAAAGGTTTTTGGAGCACGTGAACACTATAATTATTTAACTAAAATTATTGGATATACTATTAGAAAATTAGAAAAAGTTGATGAAATATATAATCGATGTATAATGCAAATTCCATCGACATTAAAAAATGCCAACAAAATAAATGATGGAACACCGTCGCTGAAAAATATCTCGCCAGGCTTTCCATTTTGTCAGCAATTTCATTACCATTTATTTTCCTAACATATATTTTTCCTGGCTATTTTGTCGGTAAGTTGCTACTTATTCTGTAAGTTTTACAAAATGTTTCGAAACTGGTGTGAGATTTCCAATGAAAATATCAATAGAATCACCAATATAATTGTCTTTCCATTGGCGAGTCCGTCAAATATTGTAATTTTTTTGCTGTCTTTTATGATCCCTAACCACAATAATGAGATAGTTCATAATAAACCACAACCGTAGCAAACATGCGTTTCTAAAAAATTACTTGTACAAATTTTATAAATTAATTAAAATAGTTCACAATAAGGAGATAAAAGTATTACCATAAACATTTTTTTTTCAATAAATGTAAATATGAACAACACATTAAGATTTCCGAGAAAGTTGAGGGGAGGGGGGAGGAAAATATTTTAAACTAAAAGGTACAGGAGAGGAAGGAAAATAGATACTTATAGTCACACTTATTTGACCTCAATACATCCTATTTTTATGTTGGAGTTTTGCTCTAATTTATGCTCACATATTCTACATCTCAATTGACAGTTGTTCATGAAACTTTTATAGACAATCTCATCAAAATCTATGATTTATAGCTTGGTTTGCAATGTGATATGTCTATAATTGAAACAATGCAGTCCTCTCTAGGTTCTCGAGATGATGCCATAGACAAACTATAAAGTTGATATTTATCGGGTCTATCACTTGTAATAACCTTCTATCAATTAAAAACGAAAAGATAAATAATTTTTCTTTGTCTAACTCTCGTCTTTTGAAAAAACAAACAAATAATAAATTCATAACCAATACTATTAATGTTTTACATTGCAAGAAATACAAAACCAAAAGAAATATATAATTAACCTCAAACTAAAGCTTTGACAATCAAAATAAATCAATCAATTTGTCAACATTGTATATAACATCAAAATCAACTCAACAAAGAAAATAAAAATCAAATCCAAAGCTTAAGTAGCCAAACAAACAAACAGAGAGGTAAAAATCAATAAATAAAAATCACATAAAACCCAAATCAAAATTTCAATTTCACTTGTATTGAAATAAAATGACATGAATATGAGTATCAAAACTTCGAACATTATATTTTATTATGGAATCTATAGGGTTTATGTAAATACTTAACTCACTCAACATTCAACAAACAACAAGTACTATTACTTAAGCATGATAAGTCTTCCTTTCTCTAACACAACCCAATTTAAGTACTTCTCTTCTTCTTCTTTTTTCTTTGTTTATAACTAAAACCATAAGACTCTATCTCAATTAAAAAAAATATAGAAAGAAATCAAACTAGCTGACCAAGCAAACACCACCAACACTCAACGCAACCACATTCCAAGCATAAAACAATCCACATGCTTCATTATTAATCCCCAATACAAGAAAAAAAAATAAGTAAAGAAATTGATTAGATTCAAGCTATGGATCCAATATTAAAAAATTAAAAAAAGATGGCATACCAGGCAACTTCTCAAGATCCCATTTGTATTGTTGGAGAGAAAGAAGAAGAAGAAGAAGAAGAGAGGATTATAAGGTTTTGATTCCTTTTAAAATCATCAATGAAAATTGATACATTAGCAATGCTGATAGAATATTTTTTATTTTTTTTGTTCCATCACTTTTTCCATTAGAAATTACTGATAAAAAAAATTTCATCATAATTTCCATATGTAAATAGCAATCAAATATTTTTCTTCATTACTTTCATTACTTTTGTTTTGAATTTTCTATTGGTGATAATGTTTAGTTACTATTTTAAGATAAAAGAGGCGAAAACAATAAAAATAGAGGGAATATGTCTCCTTATACTTTTGTTTTGAAAATACTGAAATTCAATACAAAATTGTCCTAGAAATATATTTATTTTATGCCTTCATATTTGTCTCCTCAATCATACACATTTCTATTTCTTTTCTATCTGATATTATATCAATAATGTTGTTAGGTCTAATTCAATATCTACTTTATTTCTTTGTTTTTTTTAAGAAAAAAAACAATAAGTTGAGTTCCAATTAAATTTAATTGTAACAGTTTGGTAGTTATTGAATATGTAGATGAAAAAAACAATATAAAATTCCTACCCCATGAGGATTTGCCTAATCCATCAAAAACAATATTTTTTCTGGATAATATACATTAAAGAAAAAAATAAAAGAGATCTCTTTTTTGCACATGCACTATACAAATGCCTTGAATCACTATGGATTCAACTAGTAACTTTTTTTTATTTTAATTCTTGAATTTTGTTTCTCTTCAATTAAGTTTCTTTGTGGCCAAATTGATGATCAATTGCTTCTAATTAGTTAATGAAGGGCAAGATTTAAAGAAAGAGAGCCAAAGTAAAAAAAAGGAAAAATATGTGGCATTTTCAAAATTAACAAGAAAAGTTCACTTTAATCCTCTATATGTTTGATTTCTAACTCTTCAATTCTTTTAGTTTCTAAAATTTTATTTTGGTACAAAACTTTATTTTCGTCATTTTTCAATTCCTAGTTTAAGAAATGTGAAAAAGATTAGCTGGTTTCTAGTGGTAGAGAGAGAAAATTATTGGTTGACATCGATTTTTACCACCAAAATAGTTGATTTTGGTGTCAAAGTGTTTTGCTTGATGAGAGTAGTTCTACCACGATGTTGTTTTACCTTGCAATTTCCTGAGAGAGTATATTTGGCCTCGACAAGATTTTAGGTTTCAAGTTGATTTTTTTTATATTTTTTGACCATTTTTTAGGTTATTTAAAGGCATAAACAAGTTTGTATAGGTCTCTAAAGTATATTATTTTAAGTGTTTTTTGGTTAAAGAACGGTTGAAAAATGGATTTTTAGGTATAAAACACCTTACCCTAATTTCTCAGCTATTTCTGATCGCCAAAATCTAGGTACAGTAGACGATGCATAACTTGATTTCTTTTATAATGAAAAATATGGTCAAACAACATGTCATCCACCCCTTAGAATAATAATAATAATAATTGAAGCTCGTACGTCAAGCTTGATTTTCATTGAGCTAAGCATGCTGGGCCTCTAGACTTTCGTGTCTGATCCTTCTTTGCTTTTATTTTATTTTTATATAATTTAACTCTTTTAAGTTTATTTAGTGTAAAATTATATATATTGATTTATTAATTTCTAATAATAATAATAATAATAATATTTGAAGCTCGCACGCCGAGCTTGATTTTTCATTGGGCCAAGCAAGGTGGGCCTTCAGGCCTTTTTGCCTTGCCCTTCTTTGCTTTTATTTTATTTTTATATATTTTAACCTTTTTAATAAGTTTATTTAGTGTGTGTGTGTGTATTGCTTTATTAATTTCTTGAATTAATTAGTGTTATGTATTAAAATATTATTGAACTTTTAGTTTGTTTTCAAGATTATAATTGTGTTTTTTAAGTGTTGGAAAGTGTATTTTTTTACATGTCATTCTTAAAATATTATTGAACTTATATTTTTTTTCAAATAAGATTATAATCGTGTTTTTTAAATGTTAGAAAATGTTTTTTTTTACATGCCATAATATTTTTTTATTAAAAATATTTAATTATATTTCTATGAGAAATTATTTTTATTATTATATAATTAAATAAAATATTGTTTAAAAAAACCAAAGTTACTGAACCAAGTCATTTTGATAACCTAGATTGTGTATTTAATAATTAAACCCGAGTTAACTTGGATCGATCTAATATATTATTTTTTTAATTTTTTTAAATAAATTAATATTTATTCTTTACTCTCTCTTTTTTCTAGAAAACATGTTTGCAGATCTTGCACTTTTATTATTTTTGTTTTTGTGTTGAACAATTATTTTAATTTTCACGCATTAAAAAGTGGTCCGCAGCAACTTGTCTAATGGATTTCAGAATGCTATCACATGGATTGACATTTTAGAGCATATGAATCAATACCCTTAATTGGGGTGCCTTGCGAATTCATATCCTCATTGGATCAAATTGATTTGGTAATAACGCAATTTCTTCCTCCTATTTTATTTTATCACCATGCCTTTCCGATCAGGTCTTCTCACGGGTCAATTATCAAGAAGCAGCATCCTCCAGCTGTGTAGAAATATCTGGATAAAAGGATTAGGGTATTTGGTGGGAATAAAGGAGATCTTTTGAGAGGCTGCTTTGGAACATCAAGGGATTGATCCTCCTCATATACGATGGAGGAGCCGCCCAAGAGGGGACCCATGTACAATGATAGGTATATAGTTTGATAGAATCCACGGCTGATCTTGGCGGCCTAACACCAAAATGGAGGTCCCATTGTGGAATATAATATAGGCAAGATCCAAGTTGACGGGCTTAAAATGTGAATGAATCCCAGTGAATTATGCATTGTGATGGAGACAATTTATGCCCTTTTTGCAGATACTTTTTTCTTAGGGCTTTATCTTTAGCCAGACCTTCCTTGGATCGCACATTTGGCCAAGTGCATACTGTACACGTTGAAAGTGTCACTTGGATAAGGTTTTTTTTCTTTTTTTTTTTAATTAAAACATATGTAGAATTATTCGCAAAAACGACATCATGCCTTGAGAGCCCAGGATTGACTTGCTAAGACAGTGATCCAAAGGAAGCATGTTTACGTTTTTCTGGTCACTATCAAACGACGTGCAATCGACATGTTCCCCTTGTTGTTGGAGTTCGGAACAGCTGGGAAAGTTGAAGCTTTTCTCTCCGTCAAGGTCAGGTTTGGAATCCAAAGCAAAGAAAGGCGAAGGACCAATCAAAGTCGCCTGTGATAAAAACTTGAAAGACCACTTAAACTTTTGTGCAAGTGATGATCCGTTCATGTTCAAAAATAAAAGTTGCGACTTTGTGGGAATTAAACACCAAGATTATTATTCCTCTTGATACTTTGTAAATTAATGAAGTTGACATTTGCCAAATTGCAAGAACTACGTACCAATTTATTTTGATTTTAGTGATTTTCTTATAAGCAAGTCATGTACAAGTTTGTCCACTGTGGTATTGTCAATATTAACGTCTTACTGGTAATACGGTGTGGAGTATTTTTAAAAAATAATTTTTAATTAAAAATATATTAAATTAATTTTTTTAACATTATCATATCAAAATCATTGAGAAAATCCTAAAAAACATTAATTTAATATGTTTTTAGATTAAGAAAATAGTTTGAAAAGCATTTTAAAAAAGGTATCGATATTGACTCTGTTTATTTTTACATTTCAAAAACGCTTTTGAAAAAATTTAAATTTTTTTTAATTTTTTTCTTCACTTTGAATTAATATTTTTTAGTGTTTTGAGATTATTTTGATGCGTTGATATCAAAAATAATTTTTAAAAATTAAAAAATATTATTTTAATGTTTTTCCGAGTGAAAAGCAACCTCAACTATACTTCCAAATACCCCTCATCGAACCACAAAAACAAACTCTCTTTTAATGCCTAAAGGAACTCTTTAACTAAGGTAAAATATCTGCAATATGAACATGAAGTGGTGATCTTGGTTCAAAAGAACATGTATACCATGACTTAGGATTATAGCTAGATATAAGCATAGTGACACAAATCTAAAATACTCGTCTTTTCTTCACAATCAAGATATGGGATGTAAGCTGAAATATTATTATAGAATACTCTAAAACGTGTGGGAAAGCATTATATAATTATTATTATTATTCCATGTTTATCTAATTATAACATTTTTTGTTTTTAAATTTTTTTATATGCCTTTATGGGTTTTTTTTTTTACTTTTTTCTTTATGTTTTTTTTCTTTTAATGAATTGTTTTTTGTTTAATTTAGTTTGTTAATGTTAAATTTGTTTTTATTTAGTTATTACTTCACGATAGATTTTATTATTATGGGGAATACTATAGCTTTCCCATTATTATTATTATTATTATTATTATAACATTTTTTTAAAAATTTTTTTATTTATTTTGTTTTTATGTCTTTATGGGTTTTTTTTTGCTTTTTTTTGTGTTTTTTTCTTTTAATGAATTTTTTTGTTTAATTTAGTTTGTTAATGTTAAATTTGTTTTTATTTAGTTATCAGACTTTCATGACATGAATTGGTTTGACCGGTTTGAGAGCACGAAATTTTATTTTTTTGTTGTTTTTTCTTTTTAATTAATTTTTTTTCGTTTAGTTTAGTTTGTTAATGTTAAATTTCTTTCTATTTAATTATCAGACTTTCATGACACGTATCTTGAACTTAACAGGTTAACCCAGTTAATTATGGGCTAACCTGTCAATTTTTTTTCTATTTAGTTATCAAACTTTCATGACGCGAATCTAAGGTTTAACAAGTTAATCCAGTTGATTCAGATTTTTTTTCTTTTTCTTTGTTAGTTTTTTTTCTTCCTGTTCGTTGTTTTTTCTTTGTTTTTTTCTTTTTAATTAATCTATTTAATTATCATACTTTTATGACACGACCTTGCAGCCAGACCCACATCTAAGGCTCTTGTGTCCGGTGTTGCAACCAGACTCAATTAAACTTGAGTCATGTAAGTTTAATATTATTATTAATATTATAAATATTACTCTTGGGTCAAGCGTTGCAGCTAAACCAAAAGTTCTTGGGTATATCTTTACATAAAGATATAACACTCTTAGATCTTAGCCTTTTTTGATATTTTTTATGTAAGAAAAAAAATAACCCGTGGCATATACCTTTATTTTTTTTCCTTTTCCTTTCTAAGCTTTTCCTCGTGGATCCACAATGCAAATCCACGATGAAAAGCTGATGCATTTAGTTTCTTTTTTTTTTTTATCTTTTTTAATTTAGTTTCTTAATATTAAATTTTTTCTATTTAATTATCAAACTTTCATGACACGGGTTAACCTGGTTTGACGGGTTAACCCAGTTGATTCAATTTTTTTTTCTTTTTTTTCATTAGTTTTTTTTATTCATGTATTTTTTCTCTTTGCCTTTTCCTTTTTAATTAATCTTTTTTTTTAATTTAGTTCATTAATATTAAATCTTTTTTCTATTTAGTTATCAGATTTTCATGACACGAATCTTAGGTTTGACGGGTTAACCTGATTTGGCGGATTAACCCAGTTGATTCAGATTGTTTTTCTTTTTCCTCATTAGTTTTGTTTTTTTGATTTCATCTTTTAATATTGTATGCAGTTCACGGTGAAAAAAAAAGTTGATGCCTTTAGTTTTTTGTTTTCCTTTTTTTTCTTTTTATGCTTTTCACTGTGGACTGCACAGTGGAGTCCACGGTGAAAAGGTTGATGCCTTTTTTTTTCTTTTTTAATTAACTTTTTTCTATTTAGTTTGTTGATATTAATTTTTTTTCTATTTAGTTATTAGATTTTCATGACACGGATCTTAGATTTGACGGGTTAACCCAGTTAATTCAGATTTTTTTTCTTTTTCTTCATTAGTTTTTTTCTTCATGTTAGTTTTTCTTTCTTTATTTTTTTTCTTTTTAATTAATCTATTTAATTATCACACTTTTATAACACAACCTTGCAGCCAGACTCACATCCAAGACTATTAAGTTTGGTATTGTAACCAGACCCACTTAAACTTGGGTCATTCAAGCTTAATGTTATTATTAATATTATAAATATTACTCTTGGGTCAGGCGTTGCAGTCAAACCCAAGACTATTAGGTATGCTTCGTAAAAAAACCTAACACTTTTAAATCTTAGCTTTTTTTTAATACTTTTTATGCAAAAAAATTGACCTGCGGCATCGCGCGAGTTATGTAACCAATCAATAACTCTAAAACGCGTGGGGAAAGCACTGTTGCTTTCCCCACATGTTTTTTTTTACATGTTTTGTTTTTTTTTTCTTTTTTCCAAAATTGACTTCTTTTTTTTTCAAAATTATTTTTGCTAATTTTTTTTAAATATTGAACTGGTTAAGAATTTAGTTATGTAGTTTTTTTTCTTGAAAACATTGTGGATTGTTACAATATTTCCCTACATGGTTTTTTTATTTCTTTTTTTTTTCAAACTGATCTTTGTCAATTTTTGTTTTTATATATATTGAGTTGGTTGAGAATTTAGCTTTGTAGTTTTTTCAAAAATAACACTGTTGATTGCTACATTGTTTCCCCACATGGTTTTTGTTTTGCTGCGGTGTTTTCCCACATGTTTTTTTTAACTATCTTTGTCGAATTTATTTTTTTCAATATTGAGCTGGTTGAGAATTGAGCTTTAGCTTTCCCCACATGTTTTTTTCCCATTTTTTTCCCCAAAATTTTCTTCTTCTTTTTTTTGTTCTATTTTCTTTTCTTATGTTTTTTTTTTCATAATTGTTTTGTCGATTTTATTATTTTTACTATTGAGTTAGATGAGAATTTAGTTTTTTAGTTTTTTTCTTTAAAACACTGTAGATTACTACAGTGTTTCCCCACATGGTTTTTTTAATGATTTTTTTAAAATTATCTTTATCGATTTTATTTTTTTCATAACATATAAGCCCATAGTATCGCGCGGACATGACATCTAGTTAAGATAACAAGGTGTCCTGCCCTTTTTCTGATCTTTACCAAAATAAAATTAAAAAAAAAAGTTAGGATTTAATTGGCTAATAGACAGGAAAGCTTCCTTAACAGTGATTAAAAAAAACAAAAAACTAGTGTGCAACTTGGCTAACAAGTTATCTTTGTAAATTAATTTTTTTAAAAAATAATAATATAAAAAGAAATTGATGTGCACAGCTTGTCTCCCTCGAGCTATGTGTGTAATAAATATATAGTTAAATATTGCCAAATTGATGTGTAATATATAGTTCAATATTGCCAAATTGCATGTGGATTTTCTTATACTAGATTTGTGTATTAAAATAATGTTGATTGTATAATAATAGAGTCTTGAGAAGACTTTCACCCCCAGACTGGTATACTTACAATGAGCAAATTAAAACCATTTCATAGATAAACCTTGACTCCACGTAGCTAATTAAGAAAGCAAGGACACAACATGCTTCATCGAGCACTTGATGTCGGTCAGAGTCCATTATTTTGATTGGTACAAGGAGTCCTCGTGGAGAGGGGCAACTCTACCACTACTAAAGTGGCATTTGATTCTTTCATTTTGCTTGATGATTCTATTATTGGCAATGGTGGTGGCCGGTGGGTTCCTCCTCCTCCTCCTCATTATTGTACTTGGATTTCGCATCAAAACTGTTTGTGACAAAACAGACGTAATTCCAACACTAATCTTTATAATTAGCAATCTCAAGTGCAAATTTACCCGATTAAAATCATGCTTGTTTATATCTTTCAAAAACATTTTTAAAAATTTAGATTTTTTTTTATGTTTTTATTTTTTTTTTAATGTGCTGATGTTATATATCTCCTTGTACAAAATATAATTTAAAAATCCTAAAATGTGGGCTAAAAACCCTTAGCTCTCGTGGATTTAAACATGATCCCACATAGTTTAAACCAAATATAAATAAATTATTTTTTAAATAAACAATAAATCCAACCTAACACCTATCTCATTATGTTCAGAAACCTAAATTATATAATTCAAATTGAACGTGTATGTATTTTAATTCATTGAAAATTTTTCTAACCTAATATAAATTATTAAACTCAAAACATATAATGAGATTTGATATATAACATATAATGTTACCTTAGTAACACAAATGGATTCGTATCTATTATTTTTATATTGAAGGTTTTACAAGCCAACTAATAATGGGCAGTGATCTCCCATCTAACCATGAACCTGGATCATGCAATATTTTCCCATATAGAAGAACACGCACTCATAGCAATTGAAGGGACTAAAAATAAGTCAAGTTTTTCTGCTATCCCATGATGTAGATGTAGATGTAGATGTAGATGTAGAGTTTTCAAAAGAAGTCTTGATTATTTGGAGAGCAAAGGGCTGGTTCATGAAAGACGAGTACAAGTGGTGGTGGTGGTGGCGGCGGCACTATGGGTTCCAGCTCTCTTCAGTGGAAATGGAACGAGGGCTAGAAAGTTTGATAGAAAACAGTGCCTTTATAGCCTTGCCATTTTGACTGGTCCAGCGTCGTTCAAATTTGAAAATTCAACGTGCCAAGAAAACCATTCATTCTTCCAGGAATTGCTTTGAGGAAACGTTAATGCTCAATGATAACATGATGGAAAAAAATAAATAAAAAAATCTTCATCCTTATCCCTTCTTAATTTGGATTGATTTAGTACGTATAGCCTTCTACCCATGCTGTAGTGTGGATAAGATATCAAGTTAATTTTTTTCATGAAAAAAAAAAACCTTTGTTATAAATGTGTTTTCGTGTACCATAGTTTTTTAATTAAAAAAATATTATTTATGATTAATAAATTAAATTAAAAGTAAAGTAAAATAAAATGATAAATTAAAAAAGAAGTTGTTAATATTGATTAAATAATAAAATGGAAAGCTAAGCTTATTTATTTTATATTAAAATTTAATTCTTATTGCTAATAACAAATTATTTTTATTTTTATATACATGCCAAAAATATAACTCATTTATATAAAATACGAGAGGATAAGAATTACAAACAAATTATATTGATCTCTTCAAAGCATTATGAAATTAAAAAAATAGTTTGAAAGATCAATCACCATTTAAAAAAAATTAATTAAAAAGCTTAAAGAAATAAGAAATATGATTTATTAAGCAATATCTAAGCTTAAAGAATCAATTAAAAGAAAAAAATAAGGTCATGCCCACTCTCGCATAACAAACTATCAAAGAATAGGGGAAAAAAACACACCATAAGCAACACCAAAAAAATAAAAATCAAACAAATTAAAAAAGTACTAAATAGATTTTTATTGGTATAGAAATCATCACCTCATTTAACTCATTTGGAGAAGATAAACTCATTTTAGTGTTGAAGATGTCATCATCTAAGTATTTTTTTCTCACCTCCAAATTTTTTATGATATTTTTTTTTATCGCTCAACATACAATGACTGAAACAAAAAAAAATAAAATTTGATATCAAAATATTAATTTTCAAAAAAAAACAAGGACCAAATAATAAGAAAACAAAAACTCTTGGGATCATATGAGGTTTTTTAGCGCTAAAATCTAATTGTGGCTCACTTTGTTGTTCTTTGGCAAATGTGATTTTTATTTTTTTAATTTTAATTTTTAAACCCAATTAAATTTTTATATAGCAAAATAGAAACCAAGAAACCTCTGAATACCAAATAAAAACCAAGACATGAGAGATCACACAAATTAGAAGAAATATAAACAGCAAAAAAAAAAACAAAACCCATGGTAATGTAACTTAATTAATTGTCTAACTTCCAAACATAAAAATCTTTACTTGTATTCTACAATTCTGAATATCTTTTAAATATTTCAAGGTAAACTATTTAAATTATTTCTGAATTAACACAAGCAGAAATACTTCAATTTTGGAATAGAATTTGTCATACAACCTCCCTGTAGAAAAAGAAAAAAGAAAAAAGAAAACAGAAAAGAAAAGGATTAAAAGAAAATACAGAAACTCCCAGGCCCAATGTATTTTTATGTTTGGAGTTTCTATCATGGACTCGTATATATATGAGCAACAGAAAAACTCCCAGGCCCAATGTATTATTGTGGAATACGTCTTGATTTTGTCCCCGTATTATTACTTTAGGATACAAATACTCAGGAATGTTATAAAAAATATTTATTTATTATAATCGTAATTATTAAATCAATGAGTTAATTTAGGTAACAAAAACCTGATCTAAACCGAATTTTTTAAAAACATTTTGCTTGTTCATTCGGTTAAATTCGTGTGACATGATAAATAAACTCGTAACCCAATCAAACTTAAACAAGAACTAGCCTGGTCAAGTTCAAAAAATTTCTTAAGATGTGCTTAAAAAATTATTTGATTTTATTTCTTTAAAATGATATTATTTTATTTAAAAAAACAAAAATCATTAAAATTATATTTTTTTAAAATTAATCCAATATAACCCGATAATACAGACCTTAACCAGGTAAGACTCGAGCCTTAAAAACTACATAAAGATATTCTTTCTGTTTAGGGTGTATTTGAAAGTATGATAGAAATTGTTTTTCAAAATGTTTTTCGCTTAGAAATATATTAAAATAATATTTTTTTATTTTTTAAATTTTATTTTTAATTTCAACACATCAAAATATAAAATATTTAATTTTTTTAAAAATATAATTCAACCACACTTCAAAACATAGAATAAATGAGCCACCGTGACATGTTTTTATCTGGGCTTTTCTAGGAGCACGGTGTCACATCTTCCTTGGTTTTTTCTTTCAGGGGAAAAATATGATAAAATAACAGACCCATACTTGGGAGCAGTCAGGAGAATTTATGTAACCAACAAGATCTTAGAGCAAGAATGGAAGCCCAATCCAGTAGAGCAGTCGGCAAAACCCAAAAACAGCAAGGCCGGCAAAACTAGCTTTCCTCAGGCAAAAAAATGGACAAATTCCAATTGGGCATGAAGCTGGTTCTTGGAATTCGCTCTTCCTTTGTTTATCTTGGAATTCTCTTCCTTGGTAAATTGCTGCCAGTTTCTCCATTCCATTCGCATTTTGATTTGGCATTGCTATTCATTTTTAATTTCCTTGAGAGGCCATGTTCGTCCTGCACAAACAAAACAGCACAAAAATCATAATTATTAAACCTAATTCAAGAGTTAATAATAGTTTTATTATGTTAAAAAATAACTGTTTTACAAAAGTTATTCTAAAAAATAAACAAAAGCAAGTAATCATTTGAATATATTACTTCAAAATAGAAAAATAAAACAAAAATCTTATATATGAAAGTACCAAAATATACTATTATATAAAATGATTATTTATATATATATATATATATATATATATATGTGCGTGTATTAATAAATAAAACTAATATTTAGAAAATAAATAAATTATCTTTTTTTGTTTATGAATTTAATATAATTGATTATTTTATTTATAGAAATTATAAATAAAAAAATGAATAGGGAAAAGAAAAAAAATACTTTTTTTGTTTATGAAAGAAAGAAAAAATCAATAATATATCATAAAATGATTTATTTTTAGCATAAATTCATTATTTTATTCAAACAATGGATTAGCTATTTGTATTATTTGAACACCATTTATAAATAATTACATTTTTATATTTATATAAATGAGACAAAATATAAGAGTATTATTATCCTCATAGCACGGTGTTTGTTTTGTTCCATATTTACCAAACATGAAACATTATAGTTATTAAATCTTGTCTATCATACCAAACACATTCTAAATCTCTCGAAACCACTTAACTTGTCTTATTCCCTGCTCTCTGGGCGGAGGGGGAGGCGGGGGCCGGCAATTTTTAACCCTAAAACTAGTAATTTATAACTTTTAGCCCCGTAGAAAAAGTTTTTTAATTTGTTCCGCAACCAGAATTTCTTGGCTCCGCCCCTGTCCCCAGGTGAAATTTGATTCTGTTCAGATACCAAATGCCCTCACAAGCCAAATTAGAGAGCACCTACTATACTTATTGGCTATACTTAGAAGCCAACATCCCATGTGCAGATTCATTTTCTTCTCTCCAAAACAGAAGGAAAAGAAAAGAAGCAAACATACTGCATAGCTATTTATGACAGTCACTACATTTGTTCATGGTGTGGCTCTCTTTCTTTGCGTGTGATGCTGTCAATAACTTTGTCAAAGGTGAGATTCCCCCGTTCATGACTAGTTTTTATTTTCTTTTTTGTTCAACGTATGTGCGAGACTGACTAGCATGATGTGCTTGAAACTTGGAGCGGACAATACATGAAAGGGTAAAATGTGTGGTCATGTTTCTATTCATGTCTTGCAGAGTGTTCGCATTGATTGTCCTGTCACGTGACATTGTGTACAACTCGAAGTGGGCCAAACAGGGAAAAATCTACTTTCCTGCCTCATTTCTGGCATCGACCTCCATGCCCATAAATTCATCTCTCGGGATGTAATTGCAGATTTTTATCTTTTATTACATACGAGGGAGCAGGGAAATGATCTTTAACGGCAAGAATCAACTCGAAGGAGCAAAAGGGCATGCATGCTAAATTTATAGAAATGATACTCTCACTGCATGCAACTTGGCACTTTCCTTTCATGTAAGATACCAACCCCGCTGGACATTATTGTGAACGCTTCCTGATATGGCTATTTTCTGAGTCTGCTTTCTGCTTCACCAGGTTTTGTTGAGTCATCGATCCTCTTTAGCTAAATATGGCGGCAATCATCATGAATGTTTTAAACACAGATCGGCATGTATTCCCGTCAGCCAAGGAAAAGGGTTAGGTTCTGCCTAGTCAATTTTCATGGAATTTCTCAAGGCTGTTATTCGGACATACAATAGCGATATAAAAGAGATCAACATTAGGGATGGTTATTGAAATTATAAATAAGACACCGTGTGCTGAAGATGATGTCTTGTGTGCCAATGCATAAAAGAAAGTAGTTGAATTCATGTTTTGACAACAAGGAATGGTGTCTAATGCTTTCTCAATTACATTGAGCTTAAATTGTCTCCGACTTGCATTACAAATAAGTTCTCAACTTCATTTGATTGCAACCTGAAAATGAGAGCGAAATGACGGACAAATACAGGAACGTAGATGCTCCACATGGAATGTTTAAAGATGAAACTTTTAATGACAGCTCTTTGAATAAAAAATTTACTTCAAATGACGATCCAAAGGAAGTATCTCTGGTTTTTCATTTGACACAAATTGAATTTACCATTGAGCTAATTCTGCTGGGCTTATCGTGTAGGGATTTCTTGAATCTCTGTGTAAAAGAAAGATGCTGCAGAGTTTGATGAGACAGGGCTAAATGGGTGGGAGGTCCTGCTGAGTGTTAAATCAAATAGCTCGTGGCATCCGGGGTCAATCTCTTGGAAAAAACACATGTACATACTATCACTGAACAGTAGAGTTACCAAGCAAATAGACAAGACAGTAATTGCAGAAATTGAAATAGGAGCAGAAAGAGACCTTAGAGAAGAACAGATGTGGAAAGAGAATCAATTGCCAACCACAGGAATGACTGAGAGGACGAAGTCAATAATAAATACTACGCTGCCTTAAATATCAGTCTCAGATTTGAAATTTCAAAACACAAAGAAACTTCTAGCCCACTCGGTACGCAAGCCTCAATAACATTAAAATGAGAGACAATATGTACAAAAACATCTACTTCATGTGACGCATTTCACTATATGGTTAATGCACTTCTCTCCCACCAAGTCTTTTAAAATCTAAAATTCATATTTTCATCCTATAAAATTGTTGTCAGGTTCCTTTCCAGTAAAATTGGTGATTTGAACACCATTTACACCTTGGAAAGCTACAATTCTCCGCAAACAGCGAACTGTTGCGTTAGGGACCTCATCTTGCTATGTTTGCAGTAATTCTTCACGCTAGAAAACTACAGTAAAAGATTATCAAAACTATAGGTGAAAAAGGCACAGATTAAAATAATTATGAACAGCAGGGACTTCTAGATTATCTACTGCATACACAGTAATGGTCATAAAGTCCTAAGATAACAGATATACTAAAACCAGGTGAAGGATGTACATAACCTTCACAATATGAGGAACGGTCTAGTACCACAAGAAATAACAGGAGATTGTGATAAATAAGCTGAAAGCAGAACACTGATCACAAAGAGATGATTTTCACAAATTAAACTAATTCAAATGCGAGGTTCAACCATTGTAGAAGGCAACAGATGTACACATTTCATCTATCCATCCTCAAGTGCTGACACTTATTTAACTATATGAAACTTTCTGATGACAGTCTAAAATCCAAGTTTATTAACATGGAGAAAACTGCTTCCAACTTTGATACTCCAAAGTCAAGATGCCAATGCTTAAATACATGACACTATCAAGGAGTGTTGACACCATACATAAATAAACCTCAACCAGAACTCAGCGAACTCTATGCCTATATGAACTAAAAACACGAGCTCCTAGAAGCATAACGGTGTGAAATTTGGAAACTTGAGAAACCAATATTCACTAGAATTTATATCATGAAAATGAAGCCTGCAAAATCATAGTTTCAAGGCATCGATAAGGTGGCACACGCAGCTTTCGTAACTCTGTCTACATTAAAATCTTCTGAGAAGCTTATTTGGTATTTCTGAGATGTTCTCTTACATGGAAAAGGATGGCTTACATGGGTTAGAGGTGTTGCAAAATGAAGGGTTAATTAACAGATGAAGTGAGGACTGACTTCATTGCATCGTTGCAAGAATCATGGCCAAATTGGCCATCCTATTAAAGGGTGGTTGTTCATACCGACAGTTTGACTGTGACAGTGATAACAACTTGCTAGAATTTCTAAACTTACAGTAAGAGCTATAAATTTGAGTTATAGTGAACAGATAAAAAAAGGGTCAAAACAGCGTAAGAGGAACGGATTCTTTTTACAAACGTAACCAGATGTTGGTCACAAATTTAGGTGATTCCCTATGCTTGAAGAAGATTGTTAAAATAGGATCCCGAAATGCATCAACTTCAGAGAATTTCAATACTTATTGGGACTACTATAGTCTCAGGTGTACAGCACAGAAAATAAGAAAAAACTGGTGTGCCATGATCAGATACACACAGTTAATGTAATCTCCTGGTAATGAAGAAGATTATTAAAACAGAATGCTGGGATGGAAATTTCAAGAAACAAAGAGAGACATAAATGGCTCTTTAGGAACAAATTTCTAGCTAGAAAAAGCAGAAAGCTTTTGTATAATTAAGATGATGACTAGATATTATTTCATACAGACACAAAACAGCAAGTCAAATGCATGTAGCAGACAGCCAAATGTGAAAAATTAATAGCTTCACCTCTGCAAAGCATGATACAAAGTGAAATCAGACAAAAGTATGACAATGAAACTCTATGTTTCATATCACAAACAAACTGATCAAATTCAACCACTTCATCCAGACCTACAGAAGAACAAAATAATTAAAGATGCCTTACACTATAATCAACACACCTCTGAATCAAATAAGAAGTTAAGCCCAAAACCAAGCTATTTGGCTGTGCACAATCCCATCTGCACATTCCACATCAAAGCCAAATCATTAAAATGGGTCAATAACCACCTCAATAATTTACACCCAAAAGAAAATCTAATATCAATCAAGAGAAAAACGCACCTGTATATGAAAACCTGAGTGAGGCAGTGGAGAAGAAGTGAATGGCAAACCAAATCCAGTCCCTATTGAATTCTCCCAAAGTATCTCTCTCTTTTTTTTGCTCGCATTTTTTTTTCTGTTTATCAATTATACAACACAAAAAACCATTAACGAAAATCACTCAGCCTCTCTTTCAACATCAACAAAATGCCTATTTCCTTCAACTACTAATCACTGGCCTGATCCTTGTGAATCATCTTTAGAAGGATTTTGTTGCTGATGCTGCTGCTGGTGCACTCTAGCATGCCCCATCTGCTGATAAATCTGATTCAAAGCTTGTGGACTCAAAACCCCAATATGCCCGTCCTGTGACAACCCAAGTTCCAATCCTGGTAACTGCTGGGTACCCCCACCTAAAATTGAAGTAAAACTCATAGGCCCCATGTTGTTACTCGGCAAGTCAAACCCTGGAAACCCGAGTTTTTGCAAATAACTAGAACCACCAGCAGCAGCAGCTTCAGTCCCTATATTTGTTGTTGATGGACCAGTGGAATTAGAAGATGACTGGAACCCATAACCTCCAACTGGGGGCCATAATCCTGCAGTAGTAACATGATGGGGTCTCCCTAAATTGCCACCTAACATTGTCCAACTGGCCCTACTACTACTGGACCCACCTAAATCATCAATCTTTTGATGCAAACCAGCAGAAAGAGAAGCTCCTTGTTGTGAAATTGCACCGCCAGCAGCTGCTAAAGCTGATGCAGGTATAGTACCAGTCCCAGTTGCTGCAATTATAGATGGTTCAGCTTGTTGTAGAAGCCACTGTATTGTCTCTCCATCAGATTTGTGACCCAATTCTCTTGTCAATTGAAAGATTCTCGCTGCACAAAGAGCTGGCATCCTTATCCTTCTACCTCTACCTTCAACTTTTGTGTGTCTGTCTTTGTTTGAGCTTCTCTTTGGTGCTAACTGTTTCTTTTGCTCTTCTTTGTCAGCTACTACAATCTGAAAGTCTTTGATTTCTGCTGGTTTGTTGTCTCCCATGTTGGGTTGTTGTTGGTTTTGGCTATGGAGTTGTTGTGGTTGTTGAAGATGAGTTTGTGGAGGAGGATGAGGAGGAGAAGGGTGGGTGTGGGTCAAGAAAGTGGGTAACTCATGTGGGTTTTTTGAGTTAGAGCCCTTGGGATCCATGAACAGGAAAGATAGAAAGTGAACGAAGAGATGCAAAATAAGCTTTAAAAAAAAAAGGAGGAAGATGGGTCCTCTACTCCTCTTTGATTGAAGAAGATGACCTGAAAAGTCCTAAACTTTCATGAGTTTCACTGTTTTTGGCAATAAAGACACAGACAAAAACACACAACTCAATCCCTATAAAACTTATACAATGTTTTTTTTTAAATAAAATAAAATCCTAATAATGTATGTGCTTTCTCTCATGGTCAAAACTCAAAACTCTTTTTTTTTTAACTCCTGTCCTCTGGGTTCTGAGTTTACTTATCTTCTTACCAACATGTAATTGTCTACTGTCTCTCTCTCTCTTTTTTTTTTTTTTTTACCTTCCCTGTCTCTCTGTAAGATACAAAACATGGGTGCATGTGTTTTACCTTTCGTGCCTCTTTTTCGACTGTAGTGGTCAGTGGGGGGTTGTGTTTTGACTAAGATCTTAGGTATGATGACAACTTGAACAGCCATTCCAATTTCACGATTAGAGACAAACAACAACATATGCAAGAAATACAACATCCATTTGCATATTCCATGGATGGATTCTCCATTTCTTTCTCGCTCTCTCTTTTCCTGTTTATTATTTCTCTTGCATGCTATCATGGTAACAGCAACACATATGATGCCAATTGCCATGGCATCTCTTGTAAGGAACTCAAGTGCTCATGTGGGTTCTTGAGGTGTCAACACTTGGTTGCCTGTGAAAGGCTTGGTGGGGTTGCTTCGAACTCACTCTATAGGCCCATCCTTTGGACAGAGTCTACATAAAGGGAACAAAATTAAAACTTGCTATTAACTCTTTGAGGTTCCATGAAATGATTGCTTTCAGCGCCCAAGATGCTTGTAATTGCAAGTTCAAGGCTTTCAGTAATGCTATTGTATCAAAGTGATAGCTTGCTAAAACTGTGGTATCAGCTGCAACCTGGACCAGAGGGGGGCTGGTGGTGGTGGTGGTGTATGTATGTTTGCAGGTAAGACATATAAAAGGAGGGGAGGTTTTCAATTTGATTTGTTTTAGGTTTGTCTGGAGAGTATCCTTGTGGGTCCGTAGCAAAGAGTTTCTGACATGGCGCACTTTGGCCATCAACAAGATCTTAATTCTCAGCATGAGTTTGTCATGTATGTGTCCCCTTCCCTTGAGATTCATTCACAAATCCCGCATATTTCCAGCCTTAAATTATTACTCATCTTCTTCGTAAAAGTTGCCAAATTACTTTACAGGATTGTCTTATTATTAATTTATCAATAAAATTATTAAAAAAAAAACAAGCCTTCACCAAATAAAACTTTAAATTTCATTTCCAAGTCCCAAACAATTCAAAGTCAATACACACAACTTTAAAACTATTATCTTATTTGTTTTTGTAATTCAAAGACATTTTTAAAAAATTTTAAAAAATATTTTTTAATTTTTAATTTTTTTTATATTTTCATATTGTTTAAACGTTTTAATATTAAAAATAATTTCTTTTTTAAAAAATTAATACTAAGTTTAATACAATTCCAAATAAATTATAGTTTGAAAGCAACCTTCATATTAGATATATCTCCAAGTTATTCTTCATTTTTAAGACCGTAGACGTCGCTATAACTTCATCAATGTTAATTATCTATATATCAAATGACAATTATAATAATTGTTTTTTTTTTCCTGCAATAAGAGTACTGTTGTGCAAAGACATAAGACTTTGTTAAGTCTAACACTTCACAACTAACAACTACAACGTTATTTATTTCACTTTTAGATCCCAAACAATTTGATTCGGAGTCAATGTACAAGTACTTGGAATTATTTCTTCAAGTTGTTTCTCCTCTTTTAATCCATGGCCTTCATAGTAGCTTCACCAGTTTTAAAACACATGTTCAGGAACACTATTAGATATATTTCAAGAATTATAGCTTGGAATATATAGTTTTCATAATATTTTCAAAAAATAAATAGATGAGTTTTCTTAATCCGATAATAAAATATATTTCGGATCAACTTGAACATGGATGAAGATTAAGTTTTTTTCTCGAACAATTTTAAAAACATAATTAGTTAAATGTATGGTGATTTTGAAGTCTGGGTTTAATAAATTAAGAAATTACTTAAAATCTAAGTGGTAATTTTCTGTACAAGAAAGAGCCAGTAAGAGCTCCAAAGTTTCCTGAGAGGGGGGGGGGGCACAAGATGCTTTCCCTTTTCATGTCAAAGAAATTACATCACTAACGTACACTTGATAATATATACGAGCGGGTGTCTAAAACCAGCGAAAGAAATGACAGGGAGTTCCTTGATTTTCTCCTATGACAAAGATGCCTAATTTCTCAAGGGCAAACCCAATATTCAGAGGAGAACGATGATCGATGGGGCTGGCCACACTTGTGTGAATATATACTGCATGTGATTTACACCATTAATTAGCTTGGTAAATGTTTTTGGCCACCAAAAGTACTCGTATTAGGAAGTCCTCCCTGCCTGGAAAGATAGAACGTACCTACCCAAATGCTAGTCCAATATTATAGGCAGTAGGCTGTTGTTGATTCTTACAAGAAACGTCACCTGCCTGAGGTGGGAAAATGGAAGAGTTTCACCTGTGGTGTCAAATTGCCTTTTCACCCATGGCAAGCAAAATAGTTTGTTGTCACAGGCATGACAATATGACTCCACTGTTTTTTCTCTTCCTCAATGATTGAGTGTAATTTTAGAGTTTACTGACTTTAAGTGATTTTTTAGCAATCCATGTGATGTTGTAGGTGGTGCATGGATGCTTATTTAATCGGGATACAAGAGAGACAGGTACAGTTATCTTTCTATTTCTTTTATTTTAAAAAAATTATTTTATAGATGAATTAAAATAATTATGATTCCCTTATTAGTGCTATATATATAAAAAGGAAATAATCAATTAAATTATGATGTGAATAATTAAGATAAGTTTTTACACGGCAAGATAAAAACTCTTAATTTACAGCTTCTAACTTGAGATTTGTATATATAATTCAGGGATTAATTTGTCAAATTTCGCTAGACCATTTCTTCTTCTAATTAATTTGGTTGGAGGCAGATGGATTGTGCTTGTCCAGTAACTACTTTCTTTACATCCTGCAGCCTGCAATTCAACATTTAAGTAAGCATATCAAGATTCTCAACTTCCAAATTTGATGCAGCAACTACTCCACAATGTTCAACCAACCTCTATAAATGATATTGTGGATCAAGAGATCTTCCTCCATTTTCCTTTTGATATTGCTGAAAGAAGGACACCAGCATTATTATTTAAAAAAAAAAAAACATTGAAAGATGTTAATTTCTCTAAAATCTTTTGCATCGGAGATCTCCTAAAAGACCACTTTTTTTAAAACAATGTTCTTGACAAATACTGCTAATCAAATAATTAGAGAAAGAAGCCTGTGTTTATGTTCAGATGAATCTCAGGATAGGCTGATATGGCAAGTGATGAGAGTTTAGAGATCATTGAGTCTTCGAGAAACAAAATTGAGTGTTTTGATCATCAGTAATCACTTGATGATCAGTACATTTAAAGGATTTCTTTTGTAGAACTGCAAGCTTGATTTTTACTTATTTTTAAATTCTTTGTTTATTTTATTTTATATGTTTTAGCTTTCTATACAAATCCATCAAAGTTAAAGTTAATCACATCATGTGAAGCCTTCTATCTATGACATGTATAGAATTTGTTTAATGGTAGATCCAATAAGATCACTGCTAGCTAGCTTTTAATTAACTGGTAATTAAGATCAACACGTTGGTGATGAGCTGTATGTGTTTTGATCAAACCATATTGTCTTACAGGAGATAGAAGGAATGGTTGAGGAAGAAGAAGGGCTAATTTCCTTTGTGCAGCTCAAAATCCTACAAGTAAACAAATAATGATAAAGGGAAAATCAAGATAAATCCATTATAACTGTGAAAGGTACATATATAAGAATATTGTAGTCTAGCTGACCTCATAAGATTGAAATAGTGATTAGGGTAATTAATAGGTCCAAAGTAGCTTTTATTTTCAAAATCTTAAAGTTGTAGGGTGCTATGATTATTGATTCCCCTTTTACTATTACAGAACCAGATCAAGATTTTTAAGGAAGGAGATGGAAGTGATTCTTACAAGTCGTATAATTAATCAGCGAGAATCACTCCCCATGATAAGGACACCAAAATTCCATACTATACATCTTAAGATCAAACGAGAGCTGAAGTAATCTAGTCCTTTGACTTGTATTCCATGAAGATCCCATGTAGTTCTTGGTCACCATAGTGGGTGTCCTTGAAATAAATTTCTTTTAATTAATATCTTCCACTTTTCTTGTATCATTCTCTCCCATTTGATCTCCAAGCAAGCTTTAGGGTTTTTGTATGATTCACACAAGGGGTGAGAAGATGGCTTTTTCTTCTCCTTCTTCTTCTTTTTAATTTTTCTTTAAGTTTACAACTTTGCTTTGATGTGGAGAAGACCAATACCTTTGTTGAGTGATGATAATTATGGCGGGAGTGGCTAAGTGTGTGTTGGTGATTGCATTGCTAGTCATATGTGCCTCCCATCATGGAGACAAAGGAGGACCCCCTTTGAAAGCAAATCTGTTGAAATATCATGCTCAATACCACATGAATTCAACGCTTGAATGGGAAAAAGATCTTTCTTTTATATCAGTTTTTCAAGACTTGCTCCCTACTATAAGAGATAAGTTTGGATCAATATGTATGTTTGTCTAAGTCATTTACGCTTCCAACTCCCATCTTTTTCAATCAACACAGTGAGTTCCAGTCATTTCGAATCAATCCACTGAGCTGGCGGAGCAATTACTTGATCCTTAAAATGTATTATTTTCTTGTGGAGAACTTCTTGAAGCAATGGCCTATGAGAATATTTCTGGTTCAGTTTTAATCCGATAAAATTTGTAAGAGCTAAACACATTACATGGACGAGTATCAAAAAGAGAGAGAGAAAAACGCAGAGTCACGCATGTATATTTTTTCATCCAAGACGGCTAAATCTTCCCATATATCTAGGAGGGGCGATTACTATGTCTGTTGACCAAACCATTGAAGATGTACGTACATGATATAAATGCCCTTCTCTCGAGTGTCGTGTAACTCGTAACTCAGTCATTTATTTTAATCCGTACAGTACAGCTTTGTCCTAATAATATCAATAGAGCCTTGACCTCTCAGCTTTCTGTGAAGTCTGAGCAGTGAGCTCAGGTAATTTAAGCAATATCATGCACAGTTCAAAAATCGAAACCGTTGATTAGACGGAAGGAGCCGACATCATTAGGGAAAATGGGACAAGAAGCAGTGGACAGAATTTAGTTGGAGGGATGCATTTATTCTGGCACAAAAAGTCGTAAACTCATAATACATTGGCTTTGATCATCTTTCATATCTTACCATTTTCAATACGATACATTTGCTTATGATCATGTTTGCTTCGAGGTATACTTGACTTGCAGGTCCAAGCAAACCACTTGAATTGACATCAATATGCCTTCTTTTCTTGTGATAATATAATTAGAATTCGTTTTTACATTTTACAAGTGTTTTTTTTTTTCAAAAAAAATTATTTGTTTTGTTTTAATTTTTTTAGATTGTTTTAATATACTGATATCAAAAATAAATTTTTAAAAAATAAAATAATATTATTTAGATGTATTTCTAACAAAAAAAATATTTTAAAAAATAATTATTATTATAATACCACTATTAATCATGCTAGCATGTAGATTTGATTCATGTGTATTATCATTTAGAATTCAAATCCTTAATTAATGATATTTTGACAAGTTGAAAAGATAATATTTTTATAAGATAAAAATTATTAGATATCCCTTTACTTTTTTTTTAGTTATAAGATGAAAAGTACTTTATTTCTCTTTTACATGGTTTTACGGTCTTTATTATAACAACCCTTCTAGTAAACATATACAAGTTGCTACTTAATCCTCGGCGGTGGAGGTAGGATTATCAGTCAAAAATGAAAAAAAATTAAAAATGCTATTTTAATAAATATTTGATGATATTTCAAAATTAAATATATTTCAGAATGAGTATATTTTAGTATTTGGATAAAGAGTAACCACGTGTTCATGTTAATATTCTATTCTTTAGAGTTTAAGAAGTTAATGGTTGGTGATAAAAGATTAGACACCAACAAAATAATCTTTTATGGGATTTTAGGAGTCTCTGATGATATTTTTAATAAGAAATTATAATAAATAAGAGAATAAACTTTAGATTCTTAAAAAAAAGGAGTGTTTATTCTTAGTAATGTATAATAAATGCTATGTAAAAATAAGAGTATAAATAGATAATAAGAAGAAGAAAAATATGTACCTTTTTACCAAGGTTATTCAGGGGGTATTTATAACCCTTGAATCTTATTTTTTACACTAGAAAGGGTGGAGTGTCATTTCCTCCTAAAAGCATTAACGAGAAAGAAAATATCTCCTACACGATATTAATATTGATAAGAATATCTCGTACATAATATTAATGCGATAGGCTCTTAAGAGATCTTTATTTATATATTATCCATTACATCAACATTAATGTTGATGAAAAAGTGGTCGGCCTTTGGAAAACCTTTACACACCTAGAGGCGTGAGGGAATGAGTATCATTGACCTTAACATTTTAGGTTAAGGGTCATAAAAATAATTTTATGATCAAACAAAGTCTTGTGGTCTAATATGGAGCCTAAAAAAATCATCAGGTCTTTATCCATTCAGGCTTGTCATGATGCTAAATCCAATGATATTGGGTCTGACAACTTATCAGAGCATATGTACTCGGGCTCAATGCATAGTTGAGCCCAATAATATCAGGTTTGATAGTTCACCAGATCTACGTGCACTCGAGCTTAGTGTATAATTGAGTCCAATGATATTAAGTATGAAAGCAAGCTAGGCCTGTCTAATCTGGGCTTGGTATTATGCCAAATCGAGATACGTTGAGCTATCATCCTATCTTTGCTTCTTTTAAACATGGACTTTACAAAAATGTAACACACACTGATCCATCCATCAGTATTATTATTTTACTTTATAATGTAATGTTAGATTAAAAAGAAATGAACTGGAAAATGCAAAATAATATATTTAAATGATAATTGAATTATAATTATTGAAATTAAAGTACTCTTTAGTAGATATGTCATGGAGTGATGGATCAAAAAGCATGAGAGGCAAATTTCTAGGAAGAAAAGGGAGCAAATTCAAAATTCTAAAACTATTAAGGACTAATATGAATTTTAAGAAAATGTAAAGGGGAAATTGTCCCATTCTCATGTATATTCCGTCCTTGTTGAACCCTCCATCTAACTCAGTTAAGCGAGTCCCATAGTTTAACTAAATTGCCATTATAAGTTGACTCAAATAGAGTATCTAGATCATGCCATATTGTCTATGATTTATAATAAATAAAAATAAAAATACATTAAATTAAATTATTATAAATTAATGAAAAATAATTTGGTTAATGATAAAAATAAAATAAATTTTAAATAATGAAAAGAAAAAAAAATAAGAAGATTGGAATTAATCTCATATCCTAATCCTAGAAAAAACAATTCTTTGATTTTTTTATTAAAAAACAGAATTAATTTTTTCCCAGGATTGGTAGGTAATCTTCAATTTTAAGAAAATATCATTTTTTTATTTAATATTTACAACTAACCAAATTATTTTTATTTAGTTTTTATTAAATTTAAGAATTTAATGTATTTTTATTCATTATAGATTGAATTAACAAGTGGGATGGTTTAGATTCTTTATCTGAAACAACCGACGATAATTAATTAAACTGATGAGCTTGTTTAATGGGATCGGATAGAGGAATCAACAAGTACAAGCCTATGCAGTAAAAGGATCGAAATAAATCAAAATCATATAGAGGGATGAATGTGAAAAAGGATTAAAAGTAAAAGGTGGTGATTAATTTTTGAAGAGAAAAATGGAGCTTCTGCCGAAGGTAGGTTAAATGCTGGGTCCACGTTAGCTGGGGTGGGAGCTGGAATTACCCTTGTTTTGCTTTGAGCAAGAGGGCAGGGCTGTGGGACAAAGACACCCCATGCAATGCATTAATTTGTCATTTTCACTGCAAAGGGCTGCACCAGCGATCTTACCATGGAAAGTTTTCGAGTGAAAAGCTGAGAGAGTAACATGAAAAAACTTACACAGCACAAAATATATGTGATGTCCTTGTCTACCTTATATACCTTACATTATTGTGATATTCCTCGACGAAATGGACCGACTGTAGGGATTAGGAGGAATGAAAATGGGAAGAAAAGGTTGCTCCACCGCATTGAATAGGAGCCACATCCACCAGTCGCTGAGCTCCAATAAAGCCAGAATCTCTAACTGAAATGGCTCCTTTTGATGATAAGATGGACCTCACCATTATCCTTGTGTCACATCTACCGCACCCATGAGTTATCCCTTTCTGTTGGCTCTGTGCATCGATGAATTTGCTCGAAAATAAAATTGTTTTTTCCCTTTTATTCTGTGTTTGCCATGTATTATTGACTCCATCCTTGTTTACTTCCCTGCTTTTCGTTGGATTTTCACGGCCAATAAAAGAAAACAACTGCAAATGTTGGGGAGATTAACCAGACTAGATTAGGTTAATTTCAGGGCAAAAGTGGTGCAATAATTTAGAGATAACAGAGAAATGATTGGTTTAGAATCACCTATGTATCGAGCGATTTTTATGGATAGATTCCATTAGATTTGGAGACTGATAAGCCCACCATAAGAGGTCGCAATCCTCGCCATGTGCTTGACGTGCATACATTTTTAGTGTGATGTCTTGAGAATTAGATTTCTCTTTCACTCTGAGAATCTATTTTGTGTAACAGTTCAAAAGCACTGAATTCTCAATTAGTGCAAAAAACAAGAATGGCTGTACTTTTCATCCATCTTCTTCTTGCCACATGTCTCTGTTCTGTACGTCTAGCAAGAAACCCAACCCTCCTCCATCCCTAACCCACCTAAACTGATCCTGTTTTTTCCCCACTGGTTCTCTCTGGAAAAAAGATGCACGAGTTTTTTTAAGCATGGAAAAGCTCGCCTAGGGCTAGGATATTCATTCTGGTGAAGGAAATGATAATTAATTATATAAAAGTACACAAGGAGAGAGAAGAGCGATGTGTTTGGTGTCAAAAGGAGGGGATGGATCCAGAAAGGATATAAAAGCCATGAATTTTAAGGGAAAAAAAAAGAAATATCATCCCCGTATAAGCAAAAAGCACTTCTAAATCCATTGATGCGAGTAAATTTATTTCTAAATAATTTGGAGGTGGATTCTTATAACTTGAAGACAGGGAAAGGGTATTCCATCAACATCCATTATCCAAGTTCTATCTGTCTCGTGACAGCAATGTTAACTTGAGAGACTATAAGACGAGCGAATTTCTTTGAATATTTTCTCCCTTCCTCCAAAGGACCTCAGCAGTACTCATGATATCAGCAAAAGCTGGATGTATTTCTGTAAATCGAAGGGATGATCGGTGCAAGCAATCAATCTTTTTTTAAAAATAAAAAGAAAAAAGAAAAGTAAATTAAAGAAAAGAGAGCAGATAGAGTGTATCATTATTGTGCTCAATGATGTCTCATGGTAATAAAGTATTCAAAACAAGTAGCCTTCTTGAGTATTCAGATATGCTTTACCAAAAGCAGCAAAAAATATTTAAAGGCATAAAACAAGTGTTTGGTTGGCAATTACCAAACTTGAAAGAAAACATCCAATGTTGACGGCTACAATTGTTCCGCTGATTAGACGAAGAAAACCCAGAGGCTGCTGCTAGCAAGCATCAATCTCGACAAGTGGCTCAGTCATTTTCGGAAACTTGTTTTTAAGCATGTGGTGATGGCAGCATCTTTTCTTTTCACTTGGACTTTTCATTGCCAGTTCACAGCTCTCGCTAGCTTTTTGTCCCGCCCTTCGCGGTAGGGCGGATTTTCTTTCTTTCACCTTTAAAAAGAAAACTATTAGGATGTTAAAAAATTTAACGTACGATGATGGTCGGAGTATCGTTGAAATACTTAGATTAGATGGTGATATATTTTACAGTATATTTTAAAAATAAATAAATTAAAACAACAGTATATTTAATCATCAGGGGCCAATAAATAGTTAATCTATGAAACCCACATATACAATATGAGATCATGATAAATATATACAATCCACGTCAAAACAAATTAAAAACCTCAATTATAATAAGTCAAATATCAAAAGCTGAAAATGAAATAAAAAATTAATTTAAAAAAATAACCCAAAAAAGCTTATATTATTGGTCGGTGGTGCAACATCGTGGGCCAAACTAAATTTTTCTGAATATAAGAAGAATAAATTCAAGGTGATGCTAGGATTTATAAAGAAATTCTCAACTCGGGTTATTGAGTCAACTGGGTTTAATAAATTCGGTCAATTTAATAACATAAAAAAGCAACCCTAATTTAATAACATTAAAAACCTAGTAAACTCGAATAAATCTTCTAAACCCAGATTTATCTTTCAAAATCATAACCCGTAAAATCTCAAACTGGGATTCAATCAAGAAGCCTAATTCCCAACTAATTTAATATTAAAGGATAAAATCAAGAAAAAAACACAATCTAAAAAACTTGTCATAGCAACAAAAAAAAAGTAATATAAAGAATGAGGATCAAACCTGATAAAAAAAATAGAGGATGAAATCACAAAAAAAAAATCAATTTTATAAATCTTCTCAAATAAAAAAAATAACAATCAAAAGATTATGGACCAAAATCTAAGAGATGAAAAAATTGGAGGGTGAAATTGCAAATAATTTCTAATTTGAAATAATTGTTTCAAACAAAAGAAATTGCAATTAAAAGAATATAAACTAAATTTAAAGAGAAAATAAATTGAAGGGTTGTTGTGAATTTTTTTAGGGGCGTCATGCAAATCTTAGTGGAGGAAAGAAATAAAAGAAAAAAAGAAAACCAAACCAGTGCTAAACTGGATGGAATCGCAATGCATGTGCCATCTAAAAAGAAAAAAGACACCAAGACGAGTCAAATAATACGGTGAAGAACGGTTTTGACCATAAAAAAAAAAGATGACAGAGCGACTGACTTTTGCGTTACAGAACTTTTTTGTTTTATTTCATTTATTATACTACCATATTGTCTCTAGGATCAAATTATTATCTAAAAAACCTTTATGCAATTACATAAAAAGCCCTTAAGCCAAGCTAAAGAATTTTGATTCTAATGAGAATTGGTTCATTATATTCTTCTTTAAAAAGTAAAAATCAAAATATGTCTTTAAGCCATTGTATTTTTTTTCTTTTAAGGATATTCAATTAATTTTATTGGATAAAAAAATTATAAAAAGACCAGGATAGCCTTTAATAATTCTATAATGACAAATGAACTACTTGAAAAAACCATTTAATCCCAAGGTCAGTTAAAATCATTTTTTTAAGGACAAAAACAAAATTCCACTACTATAATCCTAAATCACACCTTTGCCACTGTACTTCTACCACACCTTTTAGGTTTTTTTTTTTTTTTTTATTCCCTCGAAGAGTATATAAAGCCAACCCCAAAACCGGTCACAAACATGTTTACTTGCGGGGAAGGAAAGATGCTCGACCCCTGCAACATTTGTTACTGTTCAAAGACTAATTTGTTGCCGAAAAAATTATTTAGTCCTTGAGAAAACAGGGAATTTTATCAGAACCTTGTTTTCATCCATTTTTTAAGTGAGGCAAACACATCTCACATGAAAATCAGATTTTTCATCATTTTTTAATTTTTATTTTATCTCAAGCCATGCCCGATATACTTGAACAATCAAATATAACATACAGATTTACAGAATGAAATAAAGTATTTCAGTTCAAAGAAGGTATAGCTACAATACATACAGCACAGGCAGAGGTTTCCCTGCTCACCCACTCAAAGAAGGCCCAAAGTACATGCAGATGGGCGGGTTGATCCTAAAAATAGCGAGAATTGCTGATGGTATTGTCCAAATCCCGTCACCGCATATCAAACCAGAAGCGACCGCCCCAGAATAATCCTCAGCGTCCTTCCTATTTATTCGCTCCCATACAAACAATATCACTGTCCCAACAAACATGTCAATTGCAAAGTAAGCTCCGATGTAAAATGGGACTGCCATGGCCATTGGAATAGGAATGAACTGCGAGATCTTCTTGGGAGTCACATCCCTTAGAAGGTTGATAACTAGAGCAGCTACAAAGAATCCGCAACATAATGCCAGGCAATGTTCGGGTAACTCTGAGAAGCCCTCAATACCTAAGATAGCCATTTCCCTGAATATCACGGCATATGGAGCTTTGTAAGGACCATCAGGGTCTCCGATATCAAAAGCACTCCAAAACAACCAGAAAGTCAGTGGAGCAATGACACAACCCATGGCTGTTCCTACCAACTGGCTCACAAACATAGACTTGGCTGATGATAGAGTGAGGTAACCAGTCTTGAAATCCTGCATTAGATCAGCCGCGGTGGAGACAATGGACATCATCACCCCAGAAGCTGCTAGCCCAGCTACAACTCCTCCATCGGAACCAACCAGTGAAGCAATGATAAAAAGACCGATCTTTCCATAGGTTGATGTCAAGTTCCAGTCTGTCAGTCCAGTTCCATAGGAGTTGCAGAAGGCAAGAGCAGGGGCAATAATGTATGAACAGAGAACCAAATACCACTTCAGTGGTGGAAAGATGACTGGAATCACTGCGGTTGATATTGCAGCCAGACCGACATATCCAGCAGCCACCAACCAGGTGGGTATCCTATCTTTCAGAAATACCTCGTCTCTTTTTCTTTGCTCCAGTAGCAATTTGGAAGTCTCACTATCTGCCAAGTGACACATAAAAACAATTATTCCCGAACACAAAACAGCTATATTCAAACAAGAAAGAGGGCATGCAACTAAAAGTTAACATGTTGAAGATGATACTAACTATACGCAACTGTTGATGAAGGAAAATGCCGACAATGCATAAATATTATCATATGAAAATGGCAGTCTCAGTAATTGCTACATGAAATCAGTATGATGAAGATTAAGCTTTAGTAGGGCCAGAGAAATAAAAAGCATCGCTGATAGATTTAGATATGAAAGTACTGTTCAATGCAGGTAAAGTCAGATGTCTCAAAAATCATTTTGTAACAGAACTCAGGAAACAATATAAGAATCCAATAAGTTATTGTTTATTAGGTAACATTTAGGGACAGATCTTGTTTTGTTTTGGTCACATAGGGACCAATCTTTTAGTCAGACTGCGGTTCCCAAAAATCAACAGCACATGTTTCTCAGCAAGTATATTGATCAAAATAATTGAACATTGTTAAATACAGCATCACTATTTAACAAAATATCAATGCAATGACAGAGAGAGTAATTATAATTCATCTCTTGAACTTAATAACCTCAGGATATGCTTGTGCTACAAAAAAATCATGCATGATGTTCAGCACAGACACAAAACTTGAAGGATGTTAATGACAATAATTGGTGCAGAAGACAAGAGATTCTTCCGGAAGGAGAAACTACACTTCTACAACTCGAGCAGTTTCTTGAACTAGCCAATTTTTCTCAAAACAAATTTGGGAGCAAAAGAATTGTTCAGATAGCAGTTCAGCATTATGTTAATAGTTCAAACATGAGCACACTTGATAAATGCCAGACACATTTGAGAAACATGGCAGATGAGACAAGATCTTTCGGTTTTTTAATTTTTACCAAGGGGCCACGACCAGCCTACCACTAAGCCGAAGGCCTATTGGTAACAAGATCACGTGATTACGTTTCACAAATGGAGACTGTATGAATTATTACCTTGAACCTCACTGACAATTGGAAGGTTCTGCATGGTGCTTTTGTTGCACATTTCCTTGATAGTTATGATAATTATCTTGATCAAATTATAAAGACCATCCCCAAGGATAAGGGCAATTGCTATGAAAACCTGCAAACAGTGTGAAAGGAAACTCCTTCAGACAACATCCCCAAGGCACAGCCATGCAAGCAAATTCAATAACAGACTATTCATCAACAAGCCCAATACTAGTGATGAACAGTGGATGGACCAGGTCTATGTGAGGACTGAGGAGCCACAATGGGGGAAGGACTGAAGAGTGAATATACAATACAAGGTGGAGGAGTCACAGTCATTGTCATTAATCAGAGACCAAGTCCAATAATTTCAGCATGCTAAATAAATACACGTGAAAGTTGAAGTTTATAAACTTCAGGAACTTGTATGTTGCTCCGGCAGTAGTAGTAATCCATATATAGCATGCAAAAAATTAATGTGGTGGCTTACATCCTCTTAAGGCAAAACCTCAAGATGCCAAGCCATGCAAAGTCAAAACCCTTTTACAGTTAAGTCATTTTGTTGAAACTTGTGGATGTGTTTCAGAATAAAAATGGTTATTCTCCATACCTTGTATCCATAAAGACCCTTAAAATCATTGCTACTGAGGTCAGCTGGATACCAGACCCCAGCATGTTGGGAAATGAAGGGCCAGAGGAAACCCCATGAGATGATGGCCCCAAGAAGAACTGAGCAGTTGACTATGTGAGGACAAATAAGGCCACATCCAACATAAGTTGGACTGAAATCAAAGAAAAACCTGCATAAAGAGAGTCGTGTGAGAAACCAGTAACATCACTGATAAACCATTGATACAGCAATGCTGAACTTCAATTTTGTATCCAGGGAAAAGGAAGAAGAAGAAGAAGAAGAAGAAAATAGCTCTCAAAGTTCCTCAACAAAGCAACCCAACCAAAATGTAATTCACTGTCCAAACAACATGCATGTCATTAAAAGCTTACGTGTTCTTGAATAGCATCAAACCAAGGCTGGGAAAATTATCAAACCCACATGAATCCCCAACACCACTGAAGAACCACTTAAAGCAGCTCCAAACCAAACTTATGCTTAAATACTTTCCAAGACAACTGACTTGCTTCCTGTTAAAAGTCATTAAAAATAAATATAAATTAGGAAACTCACTTTTTGTCAATTCAGCTATTCTGACTACCAAACCACTCAACAAACTGTAGCAGCCAAAAAAGGAAAAAAAAAACATAAACTTTAGAGAGAAAAAATCATGATTATTAGATTTACTTAGTATGCGGCAGTACCATTCATGTTCTTTGATAATCCTACAGACAAACAAATCTCGTTCTTTATACATTTTCTCCAGAATTGTTTAAATTTTCTTCACTGATTTTGATATTTTCTAATAACATTTTCCAGCAACTTTAAATCAAGAGACACCATATAAGACCTACAAAATAATGACGAACTTGACACACCCAGCACTTACCCAGCAAGTTCTGCTCCTGTGTTTGTGTGAAAGCTATTTATCAACATTGCTGTGGCTGTACCACTGGGATATGTAAGCTTATAATCCATGACCATAACCTATCAATTCATCACAAAATATAATGAGAATATGAGAATCAATTAGACTTATAATCATGGTTCCCACTAACACGCCACAAGAGTAATAGTATACGTGGAACAGTTCGAGCACAAGTAAGTCTTTTTCAGATTTTATGCGGTCATAACCACCAAAATCTGTTGCAAATGTCAAGAAACTACTCAATATGTATCCAAGAATAGATGCAAGTAGCAGTTTAATTGAAACAACATCGAACAAAAACAAACGGATACAAGATGATTCTCAGTAACATATCGCCATTTTAACATACTAGCAGCAGCATATTCTTCAAAAATCTCAAAAAGAACGATGTTTAAAGCTACCTTACGAAGCGGAGTGAGACTAAAAAGCCCGAGGAAACTAACAACAAACAAAAATCCAATCATCCACCCCAATCCCGGATTCTTAACATCTTCGGCCCGGTTCCCAGGGTAATCTGTACCGATCAATTTATATGTTTTCTCGTCCAAAGCAATCAAATACGAACCGAATCCTCCTGTCACCATTAAAATCAAGTACAGTTAAAAAAAATGTAATTCTAACAAAATTAACTATCCTAACCTCCTCTTTCCTCTTCAAAGAATGGATTAACAAACTAATCATCAATTATCAATAAATTACAACAATAAAATTAATTAGCTAACCTGATCTAAAATTATTAAATTATTAACAAAAATGAAATAATTATCAACCTCTATGTACACTAATAACCGTATCTATATATCAAAGTAACGGCGGTTACCGCTAAAGGCGAGGCCATAGCAAGCGACGACGCAAGTTTGGATAACGGTATTCTCCTGTTTGGTAAAAGGAGAAACAGAAAAGCCTAACCTGGATAAGAATCCAGTCCATGATTTAACAAAAAAGAAACCAAGCAAACCAGCTGCTACATTCAACGACGGGATAATCCCCACCGTTAAATTCAGCTTGTGAGTGATGATACAAAATAGTACTCCTAATACAGCGCTCACTACCAGCCCTCTGATCGTGATCTGATCCTTCCATTCTGGAATGATTTCTGTAGAGTCAACGGTGTTGATTGTGTCCTTGGAGTCGACTAGTAACGGCTCTGTTATTTCGGTTCCCATGATTTGGATTCGTTGGGTTTCTTAGATCAAAATGGGGGATTTAGGGATTTTAAAGGGTTTTTTTTTTTTTTGAAGCTTTATTTGATTAGATTGGGTGTAGCGTGTAGGTGATGAGGTGGTAGAGTCAGAAGAAAGAGGATAAGGTGTTTTAAATTATTAATGATATTTTTAATTCCTGTACTATGTTAGTTCTATCATATTAAGCCTTCAACTATTAATTATTTGCAATTAAGCTCCTTGTTTCTTAAACTTATTTTAATGCATTTGTCTATTAAGTTTTAATTCAAGTCCATATAACTTAAGTACAAACTTCTAAGAAATTACACAGAGAATTGTTGATCTTAAAAAAAGTATAATGTATTATTGTTTTTTTTAATTTTAATTCAGGTTATTTTAATTATCTTGGATATTTTAGTGATTTATCATTTATCTTGTAACTTATAAAACCTATATATTGCATGATATAATGAATTTCTTACATTTAAATCTAAATTAAGTGTACTAGAGAAAATAAAATATCTTACTCCTTAGGACTGATTAATAATGAATTACAATGTGAGAGTTTAAAATTAAGCATTTATTTAGTACATGATAATTAATAGTAAAATTGGCTGGAATTTGATAAAAGGATATACTCGTCAAAAACTTAAAGTTAAGGACTTGGTTGTATATTCTAATAGTGCAGGGGTTAATGTGACAGAACAGTACAATACAGTGACTATTAACAGTATTAAATCGGAGACGAAGGAAAGAGTTGAAGTTGGTTGCAAGATTTGGCTAGTGAAAATCAACATAACCTATCTGTCCTTTTATAATTTTGAAATTATCTTTTCATCCCTTAAAAAACCCATTTGCACTGGACTATTGGGGTAGATTTGTATTTTTATAGAATTTATTTGTCCTTTTATAATTATTGAGGTGTATTTTTATCTTTTTATAAACTTTTTATACAATGAATTTACTTCAGTATCCTTAAAAGGGGATTTCCACTTAATTATGACTCTATTGCTCTTGAAATAAAAATTCTCAAAGCATCTCTCTAGGGGTGAAGTCGTTATTTCTAGTTGCTTTTTTAGCAATAATTATATGTTCATGGGTTGATATTATCTTTTGAGACATTAAAAAAACAAAATTAACGGAATTTATTTCGTGTGAGAAAAGCATTGTATAATAGGCGTGATTCACTATAAATTATAATAGTAGAATTATATTTTCACCCCTAAAAAAACCGTTTGAATTGGCCTATAGGGATAGATTTGTATTTTCACATGGTTTACAGTTTCCCGATAGAATTCCATCATGCTGGTAATTAATGCATTTCTAACTAACTGTTTGCTATAATACTGATAGAATTACAGATGAAATTAAAAAATCTGAAAGGGTTTTGTGAAATTTTTAATGCGAATAAAAAATTTCAAAGAGGCTTTATAAATGAAATCACCAATGAAATATTTAAAAATAATAATATTTAATAGCATGTCAGTAATTCTGTTCATAAATGAAATCACTTTTATTTTTTTCTCTCAGCTTAAAATCATATAATTTTCTCTTTGATTCTCTCCTCACTAATCTGCCTTTCTATTCCATCTCTCAAACATCAAGGCTAGAAATCAAGCTTTTTTTCTTTTAACACAATCAAATGTGTTTTTTAGGTAAATTTTTTGAAGTATTTTCTTCTTATTTTTCTTTTTTTCTAAGGTTTTTTAACAATATATATATATATATATTACCACACCTATTTCAACTATGAAATTAAGCACGTCATTAAGGTAAGAATTTTTCATTCATTATTTGTTTTTGTATTATTTTTTATTTTTTTTTCTATTTTTGTTCAATTATTTGTTTTTATTTTATAATTTTATGAAGTAATAGTTGTGTTGAATTTTAGTTGTTATTGCAACAATTTTTCATTATTTTGTGTTGTTTCCTTTTTTTTTCATTTTGTTGTTAATATTTAATTAAATGCGTAGGATTAGTTTTAATTATTATATTGTATGTATTCCATTTAAAATAAATTCTTGTCAATTTAGGATTAAAAATATTATCATGTAAAAAATGAGAATTTTATATGAAATTGAATTATTCAAAATTATTGGTAGAAATATAATAAAATCAACTGGTTTTTGTTATACATGTTGTCTATTTGCAGGATTAAAAATTTTAGGTAGGCTACTATACAGGGGAGGTGCTGCCAAATTTTTATTAAAAAAATTGAAATTGTTAATTTTTTTTGGGTCAATTTATGTAGATGCCTAAAAGAAAATCAATTGCTCGTCGTGAGTGCAGGATCCCTACTAGTTCTTCTAGTAGTGATAATGGCAACCACGAGTCATTAGGCGTCGACCAAAAAAGGCACCTGAAGCACATGCATCAACTCACGATGTTGCCTTTTCAAGTGCGATGTTGCAACGTAGAGAGGGGGTCCCTTTACAGTGGAATCCATTCACCCGCAAGTATGAGGCGTAGTGAAAGGATGACCTTTCAATGTAACTTTGTTTTGCTTTGAGTTGGTTTATGTTTAACAATTTATGAACAAATGATATTTCATTAAATTTATCCAATTTTAGGTTCACAAACATTAAGGTTACCCAAATAATAACATCGGCATTTTAATTGTCGATGAAAATTCTATTGTTTCAATGGAATTAGGTTTCCAAACATCCTGAATGGAAACCACATGTTGATGGATGGTTTTTAAGATTTAAGGTTAGTATTAACTTAAAATTTTACTATTTATTATGTTAATTCGTTTACTTTATTGAAATTACTGAAATTTTTCTTTGTATAAATTTTTATTGCAAGGCTAAATTTGAGTGGGATAAAGCAAATGATAATGTTGTGAGGAGGGTTTGGGAGAATCACGCTGCAACTAGGTAACATCGAAATCAAGATAATTTTTCTATTCCAAATATTATAATTTCATTTGTCATTTACTCATAGATAATTTGTTTGTACCATATAGAATGCGTGATTTTTTTTGTATGAGGCGCAAAAGAAATCTAAAAAATATGCTAAAGAAAGCGCTCTACCAAGCTGAAATGACATGACAATTTGGAAGGATTTCAGTCAGCTATACATCCCAAAGACTATATGGATGAAACACATTACATTTAGCACGTTACATCCAAGTGTTTCACACGACAATCACAATCCGATGCGAGAAACCAGAGCAAGTAAATTCACGATTCTTTTACCACGCACACCGGCGACTCTGTTCAATTTATTTCCCATGCAAAGCAGATGGTAAAATTTATTTGAATTACATCTATTTTTTTAATTTATTGTTATTGATAAATATATTTAACTAACAACGTTCTTATCTTGCAAGCTATGACTTTTGAACATGAGCCAAACTCAATGAAGTTTTTTGTGGAAACACACGTGCGAAGTGATGACCGCTGAAAAGGGGTGCAATAGTTCATCGACAATCAAGCTCAACACTTTGTTTTACGTTGGTTTTCAACCATTTTTTTTCTTAAGTTATTATTTACTTGAATTTGATGATTTTATTTTTTATTTTCAGGAGACATATAATAGCCGATTGAAGGAGAGATATGAGGACAATCCTTCGACCCACCTGAATTTCAATTTGGATGTGTGGTTGGAGGCAGGATTATTCGGTGGACTCGATAAAAATCAGGTATATGGACTTTCTAACACCACAACCGAGAACTTGCGAATGACTCGTAGTGTTTCAACCGTTGGGTGCTCGCAATCGGTCTCGAGCACTCAATCTCTAGAGTTCGCAGCATTGTTAAATCGAGGAGTGCAATGACGTACGACTTATCTCAATGAAAAATATGAACGACTCTTTGTGGATTATGAAGAGCTCTGCCGAAATGTCATAGATATGAGATCACATATGAGTGGTACATGTGTACTCTCTTATTGGCCTCACGGTCCCGAGGATGACCAACATCTTCCTCCTCCTCCTGCGTCACCTCTATTCTAGTTTCATTGTAGTTGAATGTATAAATTTATAATAAATATTTGATTGTTATATTAAGATAATTGATTTTTAAATACTTGAATTTTATATTAATTTAATTTTTTAATTATTTTCTATTTCTGTCCAATAATGTTTTTTTAATTATTACTAACAGGTTACTGATATAATAATTTTGTTGGTATATTCTAGAGAGTTAGAAAAGATTTACAACAAATGTCCCTAAAACTGTTAAATCACCAACAAAATTATTCCATCGGTATATTCCAGAGAGCTGGAAAAGAATTATTGCAAATGTCACTATAACTCACCGACAGAATTACCCATGATTATCTTGTCAGTGATATTTTAAATATTACCGAGGGAATTTCAGACGGATTGAAGCTAATAATTTTATTTTTGAAGTGCATGTTCCATCTATAAAACCATTGATAAATTTATTAATGACAAACTTACTAACACACTAGAAATTACCTATGGCTGTTTTTACAACAAAGAATTTCTATCTATAATTCTGCAGGTAAAATAATCACAAATAAAATATTAATATAATAATTGACAAAAAATTTCATGGATAAAACTATAAAGTCCAACAGTTATTCTCTTGTTTACCGTTTTAGGCAGCATTTGGCGCGACGATTGATAATAAAAGCAAAACTGAGTTGTTTGGTCATCTCAAACCACATTTTTATTTGACATGGGACCCACTCAAAACTGAGGTTGGACCTCAGTTTGTGAAAAGTAATTCACACCTGCTTTTCACTCTATGCTCTCCTCTCACCGACACTTTTTTCTTGTAACAAAAAACAATTAACAACTCTGTTCCCCTCCTCTCTGTTTGATTAAGTAAAATCCATAAAGCCATCCTAGCACAAGATGCGTTCAAGCGCTTCTTGGGTGAAATGGACTGGCCTTTCAAGGGAAAGATTGAACCTTGTGAAGTGGAATCAGCTCCAAAAAAAATTCTGCTATCTGTAGGAATGAAAGAGGTGTTGGTGTTTGAACCACAATTGATAAAATAATTGTTCGTAGAAGTGAAAGAAGTGTTGGTGTTTGAACCACAGTTAATAAGGTAGTTGTTCGTAGGAGTGAAAAAGGTGGAGAAAGAGACGAGAGAGAGCAGTGTCAGGGAGAGCAAAAGAAGTGTTTTGGTTTCCATTGAAGTATATTTTCTGGGGTTTCATCAAGAGAGATTAAAAGGAGAGCTTTTAAGACATGGAGAGCAGTACATGATTATAGTGAAGTGTTGAAGATAGGTGTGCTTATGCAAAAACATGATCAGTTGAAATTTGACTTTTGAAATTAGTCTCCAAATCAAGTTTGACAACTACGAGAGAAAAAAAAGGCTAATTCCGCTACATTTTTGTGTCTATTGGAAAGTGCTGCTACCTAATTTTTTATTTCCAAAATCTAAACATTAACACAACAACATTTTTGTGTCTATTGGAAAAGCATTTTTAATTCACCTGATCCACTAGCTAGCAATGATATAATTATGCATTGAGATGGTGGAAAGGCTGTTTGTTTACGCGGTAGAGATTATGTTTCAATCAAAATACAGGAGCCAAGCGTTTGGTAAAGAAAAAATCATTAATTACTGTTCATGGGGCCCATCACTTTCTATGTTTGCAACGCAGGATTGGAAGAAGCAAGTGTAACATGCTTTTCTTGCACTGTGGTGTTAATTGCACTGTTCAATGAACAGTGCAATTAACATGAACAGTGCAAGTGGATGCACTGTTCATGAACAGTGCAAGAAAATTGCACTGTTCATGTTAAAAATAGTGAACAGTGCAATTCTCTTGCACTGTTCACTTGCACTGCGTAGACTTTTTTTTTTTAATGTGTTAATTTTTTTAAAAAAAAACTAGTTTAGAGTGAATTTTATACATGATAATATTTTATCTAATTTTATTACACGTTAGAAAATTATGGAAACTGTAGTTCTTGTCAGATAAATTTTGTACGTAATGGAATTGTAGATAGTTTAATAGAACAATAAATTTTTTTATATAAAGTATGATTTATTTCATGATGTTACTATAATAGTTAAATCCACAGTATTTAAATTAAAAACCATCAATATTAATTTATATTTTTTAAAATTATTTTATAACCTCAATTTCAAAAATATTCTTAACCAAATACATTAAACTACTTTTTCTTTAACCTCAATTTCAACCACAGTTTTAACCAAACACCTATTTTTTTCAAACCAACCACAACTAAAAGTACTTTTTATAAAATAACTTTTTTTAAACCACAACCATAACAGCTACCGTAATACTAAACACTCTCGAAGACGAAGATTTGTTATGGCAAGGAAGTAAGAGAATCGAAGCTGTAGGAGCCATGTTGAAAAAGAAATGTAGACAAGTAAAGCCCGGATAGTGAAAGGCTCTGTATATAAATATAGATGTATGTTTTTTTAGTTAATTTTACCATTAAACCTAGTACAAAAAACATATTAATCAAATATAAAAAATTATTTTTTTCAATCATAATTTAAATCATAATTTTAGTCAAACACATTAAATTTTAAAATAAACTTCACAAAAAATATTTTTTATCAAACTATTTTTTTAAAATCACAACCAGAAAAACAAACCACAGTACCAATAAGACCTACGTGCTTATTTGAAAGCCATTTATAAGTTCTTCTAAATTTCTACATAATTATTTTTCAGTTGAAGCTCAAGCCCGGAAAAAAAAGAGAGTAAAGGCATTGGATACCAAAGGGGCTTGTTTACCAAGAGGAGGAGTTTGGGCTCGATAGGCCTTGTAAGCTGCAACGATAAAACATCATTTTTCAGGGGGGGCGTCCGTCCATACCAAGAGGGTGAAGCTTAGACCAAGAAGCCCCATGAGAGGGAAACTTCACGTGAATCCCATATGATGGCCACGTGTGCCACCTCTGGCCTGGTGGCGTTGGCCCTCCTTGTAAATTTAAATGCGAGTGTCTTCTATTTCCAGCTTCTAGCTAAGATAAACCTCCTTGTAAATTTAAATGCGAGTGTCTTCTATTTCCAGCTTCTAGCTAAGATAAAGTAGCAGAAAGAGACTTAATTGACAGAGAGAAGTATCTCAGTTTTGTCCACCGATTATTGGACAGAAAAGTTAATGAAAAAAATTATAAGAAAACAACCTGAGCAAATGTTGTTTTCCACGTTTGTACGTACCTCATTAGCATCTTCTACGTGAAGGATAGATTCTTATGATTTCTTCAAGTTCTTCAACTCTTTATGAGAACTAACAAAGGGCTAGGTCTGAAGCCAGTACTGATTAGCCTTCAAAATTCCCATATCCAGATCATCATCGAAAACCCAGTTAGAATTTAAAAGTTGATGCAGCATCCTGTGTAATTAAGACGTAGCGCGCAATATATATTACTACCATAAATGATCTCTATGCTTATTTCCATTTCATGATCAGAAATTTATATCCATATCCAGTAACACAATTTCCAAACAAATGTTATGGATGCCGACTTTTCTTTTTTGGTCCAAGGAATTTTAGCCGACAGAGATACTATCACGCATGGGAATACGTGTTCTTTTCACTCATGCTATTACAAATCTCTGAAGGTGGGAATGGGGACCAAAAATTATTTAGCTGCAGTCTCTTCTGCAGTAGAAGGGGTCCTATCATGATATTTATGATTATAAATACATATAAATAAATCAATACATGTTTAAGGATTTGAAAGCGTGTGCCAATGAGAAGGCATAAACCATCAAGATTGCACGTGGGATTCACATGGTCGCAATCTAATGGCTTCATCCATGCATGGATTCTCTCTCTCTCTCTCTCTCTCTCTCTCTCTCTCTCTATATATATATATATATATATATATATATATATATATATATATATATATATATTTCTTCGATATCTCACTCACATTACCCCACTTGCTGTGCCGACTCGCAAGCTTGAAGGGTTTTGTGTTTGTTTTGGTTTTGAGACTTGAGAGTAGAGTAGAATATAGGAGTTTGTCTAGGGATGAGGGTCCTCCAAAAGTGGCAAACTCCTACGTTTTGTAGTTGCTCGTTGGGTAGCTAAAATAGGATCCCTCGAGCCCTACCTCTCTCGTTGGGTAGCTAAAATAGGATCCCTCGAGCCCTACCTCACCCCCTACTTGCTCCCTTTTTTTTTTTCTTTCTTTTTTTTATGTAAATGGGCAAAGCATATCTCGCCTTTGATTATTATATATTTTGATGGATGGTTAATTTGCAATAATGCAGTTTTTATACAAATACGCGGCTGCCTATATATATATATATCCTTTCCTTTATGCATTAGATATCCCATAGCACTCGGCCACCATGAATTTTGTTAACGTTATCCAAATATCATGCCACTACCTAGTTACGCACGTGTTCTAATAAAATATGTAATATATTTAAAAGTATAGTAGTTATTACTTTTCAAAATAATTTACTTGAAAATACATTAAATTTTTTGTTTTTAAATTCAATTTTGACATTAATAATATAAAAACACAAAAAAATTAATTTTGAAAACATTAAATTTTAATAAAAACAAGTTGAAAACACTCCATAAATAGAACTATCCCCTTAAAGTGAAGTGGGTCCTGTTTTACACTATGACGACAGATTCACAACGATGTGACAGAATGTACTTTCTTAGCGAAACAGAGAAATCAAGAGACAATTGTACTATAAGACCTGCAACCATAAACTATATAGGGTATAGTTTTGATCATGCGTGTGCATCGAACGGGCAAAAATAGGAGACTACCGACATATCATGTGTCATGATCGTTATTGATCGTGACGCTCCATCAGGAACAACATCAATTTATAGCATTTGTCACCGCGCCGGGCTTCTTATGTTAGAATTGCAACTATTATAATCAACAGAAACAAATGAAAAATTTAGACATATTGTAAGAAAAACAGTGCATTTTGTTTACACTTTTTTCACTCCCGTCAACATCTTTCACTGTCAAATCCACAGATGGAATTAGGGCATCCAGGATTGAAGACTGTTGCGTGGCATTTGTCAACAAGCTTACAAGAGCTTCCTCGCTTTTATGATTGTGGGACACGCTAACAAATTGACGCCACCAACCCTGACTAGGTGGGCATCTTCTCATTTAACGGTGTGCAATCGAGGCATTCGAGAAGCCAAATGCCAATCACTGAAAGTATTGAAATCATGCCCGAATCATGCTGGCGGTTCCAGTTCAACTACAGTGACAAACCGGTATGGAACGGCAAAGAAAACTCCCAATTTGTGGAAAGAGAAGAATGTCAGAGTCATAAATGGAATGCCATTAGATAAGAAGGTAAGAACTTGCTCCTGTCCTGGGTCTCCTTTTACAGAAACTGCGCATCTATGACTTTTAGTCAGAAAAATATCACATTAAGGTAACCACAGCAGGATGTTATGTCTTCTGCGAGGAATTCTTAAAGGATGGCCGTATAGCTAGAATCTTAAATTTACAAAAGGAGGTGGGAGTGTCGCAGAGAAGGATAATAGCGATGATGACAACGTTGATAACAACAACAATGGTAATGGTAGCCTCAGTAGAGCACAAATGAATAGAAAAGGCTGGTTCTCAAGATTGAATTGGTGTTTAAAATTATAACGTAGAATACTTTTCAAAAATGTTTTTTTAAAAAAAATATATTAAAATAATATTTTTCAATCTTTTTATTTTTATTTTTGACACCAACACTTTAAAATCATAAAAAAAACCTAAAATAAAACATCAATTTAATATTTTTTCAACACATACACATTTTTAAAAAGCATATAAAAGCAAAACTACCGCAATATTAAGCATGAATGGCCCAGCATAAACTTTTCACTCCCGCAAAAGATATTTCGTATGTCAACCACAGTAGAACTGGTCTGCTAGATGAGTATATTTCAGTTAAGAAGTATCTTTACCAGAAGCAATGACTAGCCAAAACGCTTAAATAATTCAGTCCCTTTGGGGTCCATGGCAAGTATATATTTATAATGATTTCCACTCACAATAGTTTTCTTTGGTCCTGCTAGAAATGCCACCATCCTTTAGGCCGAGCACCTTGAAAAATAAATGCAAACATGCAATAACATGAAATGAAATATTAATATGTAATGGGATTTGATTATGTTAGCGTGTACTCGCTGCAAGTGTCCATTAGCAAATGATGCACTATTATTTTTTGCATAATATACATAATGCATGCATTTGAAAGAACTAAATAAAATGTTTCCATCAATGTCTTATGTCCATGCATTCATCTACCCATACAACCACATCAAGCATGCATAGCAAATGTTGCACCCCCCCAACTTGCAGGTCTCCCAACTCTCCCTGATTCTTTAGCTTGATTTGATCTTGACAAAGAACAGCCAACCAAAACCTTGTATCTATCTAAATGTTTCTCTCTATCCGCATCCATCAGAAGATCCTCCTAGCACCCACTACTTCCAACTAATTAAACAACCATGTTCAAAAGATCCCCATCCCTCTCTTTTTGCTAATCCAAATCTCTCCTTTAATGCTTTGTTCCCCTTGCATATCTAAATATATTCCTACATCTTGCCCCCCCGTGACAATTGAAGCAAAACTAACATTGAATCCCACAGAAGAAGTTCAAGATGAGGGTAAGTGCACGCTTCCTGAATTTTGAATAGCACACGTATTAATGATTTCAACTCTATCTTTGCATTTCATTGTTGCAGGTACTAGATTGGATGCACCACCGATCCAAAAAATCTTATGTCGAACCATTCAAGGATTTTTTGACAGGTATTCAAACAACCCTTGTTCATTTTCTTCTAAAAAGACCACTAGGTGTGCATCAGACATAGGATATGATCACATAAATAGGCCAAACTCACAAAAGTAAGTTAATCTACCACACTCAGCGTCTAGCACCAATCTTAGTAGCTGATTCTCACTTCAAGCAAAGGATAATAAACAGTGGTCAACCCAAAGATTGATGGTCTCACAAAGATGGTCAATCATGTCAGAAACATCTCAACTTAGAAGATTTTTCACCAATGGATGAGACCACCAATCTTCTTAGGTCTCAGGAACGGCTGATCTCTGTCTGCAATAAAGCTAGACACAACCGTCCATCATCTAGGGTGTTCATGGAAAAAGAAAAGGGTGGAGCCTCAGTGCAGGTATTTCAGGACATCCCACCTCTTAGATTTTCCACCACTGGCTAAGGCCTTTTATGGCCACTCGGCAAATGGATCTCTCTCCCAAGGGATAAGGTTCAAAGTGGGCATATTGGCATAAATATTGCAGCCACTTCGTGATACAAATAACAAGTAGTATTGCTAGGTTGTTACATAAACCAATGACCCTTCAAACCACTATCCTCACAAATCTGAAGATTGTTCAGTCACTAGTTGGCCCATGCAAAATGTGATAAAAGGGATAAGTAATATGCCCTGCTTAAAAACTCACATAAAGTATCCTTTTTCTTTTTCCATGTTTCAGGGAACTATTGTACTTGCCTTTCCGCACAGTCACCCATTGATGACCATGTTTCCTACACTGGGCCAAGTTTTAACTCCAGATATGGACCCGGGCTCTTAAAACAGCCAGATGAGGAATGTGAGAATACTTTCTCTGAAAATGAAGGAATGGATGACAATAATGGAGATGAAACATCTATCATCAACTCTGATCTTTTTCATGGCTTTCTCACTATTGGAACCCTTGGCTCAGAACCAATTACCAGTGAGCCTGCAACACCAACATTTCCCATGTCATTGGAGAGCATAACAGAGGAAAACATAGAGGTGACAGAAAATGAATTGAAGATCATGAACAATGAGTTAGAAAAGTTTCTAGAGGCTGAAGCTGAAGAAGAAGGTTGCAATGAATCGTTAGCAAGGAGCAGTTATGTTAGCACTATTACACTCAGTGGCATGCAAATGGAAGCAACTGATGCTGAAGATTATGGAAAGACAGTGGCATGTCCACTCCAAGGATATCTATTTGGGTCATCAGTTGAACTGCCAGAAACAAGAGTTGGAGTAAAGAAGGAAAAGGTATCACTTGGAGAGATGTTTCGTATGACAAAAGTTACAGATGAAATTCCTTCGGAAAAAGAAGTGAAAGGGGAGATGCAAGCCAAGAAAGCACATAAATCTGCCAAATACCTCATCAAGAAGATACTCAGAATGTTTCGCACTACGTCAGGAAATCCTACCCCTTCTACTAGTGACGAAGCCTCAAATTCTGTTTCTACCAAGAAAACACTTAATAAGGTGTGTCTTCCTCCACTATTTTCTATAAGAAATGATTAGGGAAAAGACTGATGATTCTATCCATAAACACACAATCCATATCACTGCATTACAATTACCTCTGGCCAAATAAGTTGAATACTAATTTCATTTTAAAGTGTACTACCATGACATCCGGGATAACAGTAGCCAAGCACAAAAATCTTAAGTTGCAAACACCTTATTCTTTTCCTGTTAACAAAACAGATCTGTAGGAAATATCATCTTATAACTTGGATAGAACTTACAGTATAAACTAGCCATATTGTAAGTGTTTTTGAACTTCATTCCACACCATCCGATAACCTAGCATCCGACAAGATCACCCCTTATGACTCAAACTTGGATTCTTGTCAAAAGACTTCGATTATACCTACGTACCTCAAGTTTTTAGATCAAGCTAAGCCATATTGATGACCAACCACTATATTTTCCAGAAAGGTTTCCATTAGACAATATTGGTCAATATCAAAAATATTGGTCACAAAGCATCACATGGAACTCCAGAGGAGTAGGAACCAAACAATACCACTCTAAATAGGTTCAGTGATAGAACTTCCACTGAAATCTTAATTTTTCTCAGTTTTTGGCATGCAGGTCCTAAAAGTGTTCCATAGAAAAGTTCATCCTGAAAACCCATTAGCTGAAAGAGAGTTTACGAAGTCCCATAAAGACAAGACAATGAATACTCTGAATGATGGTGGCTATAATGCAGAACTGATGCACCAGGTCAAAGAGAAAAGAAAGTTTCTTCCTGGATACAAGTCAAGGGAAGGGGTCCAATGCCATAAGAACAGCTTGAAACTGCCCCAACATGATCATATTTGCAGTAATTCAAGTGCAAATGGGGAATACTGGATTAAAACGGATGCAGACTGTAAGTACTAACACATCTTGACCTTTCAAAAACATAGAACATTTAGATTTTGGTTTACTTCAAGTATAGATTGCTGACCAGGGCACCATCAATCATTTGTTACAATATGCATAGATGAATAAAATGTCTGACATTTGTAATTCCTTATATGCACATGCACAACAAACGCCAATTTACAAGCAAAAAAGAGGTTTCAGAAACACAACTGCATTAATGGGATCAAGATATGCTAAAAGCAACAATTATGAAAAAGTCAAACTATTATAAACAGAATCATATTAAGAATATCTTAATATGGGAAGTCAAACATTCAATAGCGTATTTTCCATGTACGCTGCCACATTGATAGTATTTTTTTTCTCGCTTGAAGAGCTATTTTGACCTCATTGTGACCATCAAGGTGAATTATTAAAATGATTAAGCATATTGAAGCACACATCTAACCCTTCTCTAATATTGGTAATGTAGATTTGGTGCTGGAGCTGTAGCAGAGGAGCTCAAGCACACTTACAATGTGTTGTTTGATTGCATCATCTAAGTTTCTAAGTATTTGTGAGTGATTTAAGTAACCATGAACCCAAGGAGATGGAAACAGTAAAAGGTATCCATCTCATCTGTCTGTATAATAATAAAGTTGTGAGCACTGAATGTCATGTAATCATTTTAATTAGTAAACATGATTGATATGTTTGCATGTTCCATTTCAATTATTTAATTATTTTTCACTTCACAAACAAGTAAATATTCATAAAAACAAGTTTCTTCGAACATGAGAAACATAGGAGTATTATGGAAGGAGCTAGTGTTGGGCATTTGATCCCAAATTAAGATTCAGCTGCAAAGAAGGAAAAAAGGAAGTTATTGATATAGCCAAAGGTTTCAAAGTCTTGGTGATTTATAACTGAAACAAAAAAATCAGGCTGATAAATGAGAACAAAACTTGTACTACCAAGTCAGATTTGTTAACTAGAAGGATAGAAAGGGGAAAGGAGATAGATAGCTGAAACTAAAACAAAAGCCTTCATTTGCTAAGTTTTACAACTCTCACTTAAGTACCACCACCTACTTACTTGGACCTATAATTTCATTAGGCAGTCAGTGCTGGTAATGATATTCTAAGAGACTCGCCATTATGGCCAGTTGTGCTCTCTTATACTCCAAATGATAGTAAATGACGATGCTCCCCTCAAACCACTACAATAACCACAATGTCACCCTCCTATGCACTATGTTAAACATATGTGATAGTCTATGGAAGGGTAGCATTGAAATGTACTTTAATGTTTGCTAAGGGAGTAAATTGAAATCAAAATTTTACTTTGGAGCAAACTTGCAATTAGTCCCTTTTTTTTACATAAAGTGAGCTGGTAGTGTATTAGTAAAACCAAGGCCATGCACCCTATTTACATTAAAAGGCTCCTCAAATCACCCCTTTCCCGTTTAATTTTTATGGTGCCAAGCACCTCAAATTTGTGCTGGAAACGTAACATCTAAGTTCCCATAATTCACCTACCAAAATTCATCTAAGAAAAATCATTAAACTGTCTAGTTAGAATCAAATAGGACAGCGAGCAGATGGTTTGAAATGGGTGCATCAAATTCCAAACTGTTGGAAGTAGTGTTAGCAGCACCTAAGGCGCACCTAAAGCGCAAGGCACTAAGCTGTGACAGGAAGGGATTTTAAGGGTCAAAGCCAGGCAATTTTAATCAAGCACACATTAGGCGAGAGAAGTGCACGCCTAGGGACTTACAAAGAAGCACAAAAAAGCATGCCTAATTAGAGTTCTTGTCTGTTAGTTTTCTGCTTGTGTAGTTTGAATTATTAAAAACTGTTTTACTACCCATGTGACTTCTACTTATTTACTTGCAGGGCAAACTTTCACTGATTGTACACGTGACAATCCACAAACTATTTTATGTGAAATTTATTCATTAAAAAAGCTAAACTAATTGTGAAAGAAACACAAAGGACAATAAGGAGAGATATGGTTTATTTGGCCAAAAGAATGTGACTTTTATACAAATAACTTTTTGTTCTTTCAAATTATTATACTATTGTTTTTATCACTTTCTTTTACTATTCGGTCAAATCACTCACTCTCTCTTAGTTCATGACGGTCATATTATATTTGACATAATTGATGCTAAGAAGGAAAAAAGAATATTGCTCTCTCTCTCTCTCTCTTCTATTCTTATAGAATCAAAGTTTAAAAGTTAATTCATTTTCTAATTAATCTATTATCAAGATTAGAAACAAACACCAGATGTATTAATATTTTTCTTATTTTTTCAAAAAAAAAATAACAATTTTCTATATGCTATTAAATGTATATACATATTATAGTAAGTATGCACGTTATTTTGCCCAGACGAGCGCTTGTGCCTTGCACCTAGGCTCCAAGAACCCTTTGTGCCTAAGTGCACCTAACACTTTAAGAACACTGGCTGTAGGTTGACTACATGTCTGGTAACTATGCCAATTAGTAAGCAATAAGTACTATCAAGGATCCGATTCTCTAAAAAAAAAAAGAAATCACTATCAAGGATTTGGATTTTAGTGGCAAGACATGTTCCTGATATAATTTGTAAGCAATTCCAGCTTTTGGCATAGAAGTACAGAACTAGAACCCACTAGGTGAAACCTCATAGCAAGTAGGCAATAGTCCACTCTAAGGTTACACTGAAAGGAGCTCTTCCATCAGAAATCCACCCATTCCATCCTCCAGGGATGATCAACTAGAGTAGCTAATTCTCTGGAAGAGAAACCCGAAGCTCTATAAGTAAGAGTAGCACCATATACATATAGTGAAAAGAGAAACAATATAAGAGAATACACATTGTGCGTCCTAAGATAGGCGAAGGTTCAATAAACTAGAGTGCAGAACCTGTAAATTAAATTAATATTGGATTTGGGAAATCAAGCTTAACTACAGAGCAATAAGAAGAGCTTGCTTGGTTGAGTCCTCTGAGCCTTCTAATGAGATTACCGATGTCTTTGTTTATGAACAAAAGGAACTAAAAATACAGTTATTGTAACCCATGCAACTTCTACAATAACATTCATATGCTTCTAAGAAGATTACTTATTTATGAAAACAGGAACTTAAAATACAGTTATTTGAACAGCTAAAATATGATGGCACATAAATGGCATTAGTACAAACCGTACCAAAAAGAAAAACAGCATGTTAACAGGTAAAGGAGGGCAATTCAGAAGAAAAGATCCAAAAGGAAAAACTCAAGACAACTATAAACAAACTTGAGATCATGACTAACAACAAGGATGGTCAATTTTTTCTCCAAGCGCTTCAAAAGCTTTATTATATCTGCCCATGCCTTCCAATCTAATCTCCAAAGCATCATTAATAATAATTAAAACAAACTCACTGCAGCAGAAAAGAATTAACAAATGGAGAAGCTAGGAGGATGTACTGAAAGCTTACCATGGACTCACTCGAGTGTGAAACACTCATCACTTCAAATATCAAGAAATGTTTTTAATAACTGATAAACATGAGGCTAAGCATTGAATTTTAGAATTTCGGGTGCAAATGAGCTGGAATTGAATTTGCAGTTAAATGATCTAAATGAAAACAGTTGGAGTACCCTAACCAGTCTTGAAAGCAAGGTGGTACCAGTCCTGCTTTCAGGGGGGAGGCCAAAGGTCCAAATTATTGAAAAGAAGAGGAATGGTTAGGGGAACCCCTGATGTATAGTTACTGATGATAAGAAAGGAAATAAGAGAACATTCAAATCCATAACTCATCATCAATTAGCCGATGTCAAGGCAACAAGCCCAGAGCGGGCCTCTCTTGACTCTTTATCTCTAAAAGTATTCATGCATTTAAAAAGTTGGAGGAAACTGCACGGCACTACAGGGATTAGGGGTTCTTAATTATTGATTAACTTCAAAAAAATCATAGTAATCATCAGCTGGGGGTCTAAACAAGAGGGAAGACAAGGAATGGTCTAGGAACTAAAAAGTACTGAGTATGACTCACAGCTAGGCCAACAAGAGGCTCATCCAAAACCAACATATCAGGGACTTTAAACTGAATATTAAATCGATAACACTCATCACTCGAAGCATGCTACAAGTATAAAGGTTATACAAGTACCTAATCTGTAACTTTAGAATGGAGCATCTCAAGAAGTGTAGACTAACATAAAGGTTATTACCAGTTGAATAGCCAAGGCAAGCCGACGTTTATATTCACCACTTAGAGAGTAAGGATCTTTACACAACGAGATCCCATTCAATCCAACCTATTATCAGTTAAATTATAAGTACGGCAATGAAATGTAATATAAAAACGACCCAAAAAAGAAAAAGGTAAAACATGCTTAATTTTCTCCCCCTTTTTGTTCCTTTTCTTTTTAAAAATAGTACCCAATTTACAGCTCTTTGCAGATTCAAAGCAAGACCTCCCTTAATCAAATACGCTTTCGCCTGGGCCACCAAAATGTAAGTTCAGCAACAATAGTGTCAGCCACAAAGTAGCTAGCTTGTAGCAAAACAACATTCTTCATCAAAGTTCAGCTCTTTATAATAAACCTAAAGCAATATATAGAAACCACATAGCATTTTCTTCCTGCCTTCCTATATTTTTTAATATAAAGATGATGGCAACCCATAATATCACTTCGTTTATTAATAAATTACTAGACGATCAAAAATTAAAAGCAACACAAATGCATAAACAGAATCAGAACAGTTAATTGATTGATTGATTGATTAAAAAAAATTAATTACGTTTTCTCTGGAAGTGATTGATTGATTAAAAAAAATTAATTACGTTTTCTCTGGAAGTGAAAAGGTAACTTTATTTAAAAGATTAAGCTTAGTTCCAGGAGGTCTATAGCTAACATCCTTAACCTACAATTAACACATGATGATAGTTATAACAATTAACTATTAAACAAAAGAGAAAGAAAATTACTAACTTCAAAGGAAGAGTAACCGCAGAAGTTTTTACGATTTTGTGGAATCGAAATGAAATTGAGATTCGCGGTGGCGGTGGTAATCGAAGGCGTTAGCGATGGTAATCGAAGGCGTTAGCGACTAACAGAGGACCTGATTGTCGATAAAGTGGAAGTCGCCATCTCAGAGGCGGGAGTTTCATATACAATGACTCAACTGGGTATGGCTTTGTAATGGATGAAACGTACTGTCGTTTTGTGTGCTTGCCAGCGTTGCTTTAGCCTTAGGACCTTTGGTAGATGGTAAGATTTATTTAATTAAATTCCTCATTAACCTGCACTTTCTTTTTTTCTTATGGTACAATTTATTGGGTTTGCTATGATTACTTTGCCTTAAGTAGAGCAAATAACTATATTATGGACCGTGTTATCCTGTCGATTAGGTTAAATTTTTTTTAATATAAAAAAATTATTTTGCATATTTTTTTTAGTAGAATTTTTTTTTGTTAGGGTTCACTCGATATAACTCGATTGACTTTATAGATCTAAAAATAATTCCTTCAACTCATATAAACATAGTTTGATTTAAAAAGATCTCTAATTATCTTAATGTTGAAGAATGTGATTAAAAAAGAAATCAATTAAAAAAATATAAAAAAACAACATAAATCAATTCGTCAAACTCATGACTTAAGTCATTATACCGAGATAACCTCATTGAAAAAAAATTTAAAAAAAATGACTTGATTTAACTTGGATGAACCTGCTAAATCCACGACTTTGATCATGAGACTAAGATAACCCTATAAAAAGCAAGTCAAAATAAATTATGAAGTTCAATTTTAATCATAATTGTTAAATTCAATGTTGAACGATGAAATTTATAAAAATTCTAATTAAAAAAAACATAAAAAATGAGTCAAGTCAACCCGGGTTAACTTGTTAAACACTATTACCGGGTCATGAGGTTGAGACTAATAAAAACCAAACAAAAGCCAACAATTAAACATAATAGTAAATGATGAAAATAGAAAAAATAATCAATTAAAAAAAGTAAAATAATTGAGTCAACTAGGTTAACATGCTAAATCCGTGACTCAGGTCATGAGATCAAGAAAACCTCTTAGAAAGAAAACAAAAAAACAACCTGATTTAACAAGGATTAAAATGTCAAAACACACAACCTTAATCGTGATGCCAAGTTATCCTCACAGAAAACAAATAAAAAAAATTATAAAACTCAATTCCTAACCGACTTAGTGTTAAATGATGAATTTGAAAAAAAAATCAATTGAAAAATGACATAAAAGTAACTCGAGTCTACTCGGGCTAACCCGATAAGCATTGTTATTGGGTCATAAGGCTGGAATAAGATAATAGAAAGTAAACAAAACAAATCATGAAGTCTAATTATCAATCAATTCAATATCAAATGATAAAATTGGAAAAAAAAGTGATAAAGAAAAAAACTGAGTCAACCAGGTTAATACGTCAAATCGAGTTAACAAGGTTAACACGAATCGAGTTAACCAGCCAAACTTGCAATCCATGTCATGAGAATATAATAAATTAATAAAAAATAAATCTAATATTAAAAGATAAACTAAAAAAAACATTAATTGAAAAAACCAAAGAAAAAAAAAGCAAAGCACTATTAAAATGAATAATGCTTTGTGAGGATTGGTACAATAAAACCCTCTTCTCTTTTAGTTTATAATTAATAAGATAGTATTTACTATATTATATTATATTATACTAACAACTAAAAACATTTAGGGTACCAACTTAATATATTATTTGAATATTTTATCATTAATTTTGTTTGATGACTTAGAGCATATTTGTTTTTGTGATAGCTTGTGCATTGTGTTGAAACCATAATTTTGTATTGTTTAGTTAGGATATAAATCACAAATTTAATCAAGTGAGACCCATTAATATTATGGTCCAGGTTCAACAAAAGCTTTGGAAGGTGTTTGTTTTAGCTTTTATGGTTGAGGTTGTGGTTGGGTACAACCCAATTATACCCAAAACTCAACCTCTACCTCTATACACATTGTTGCATGTGACTTGCTTTTGTTAATTCCTGCCCACATTGTCATAATGTCCACCGACACTGTTGAGATCATTGTATATTTTCCACTGACCAAAATATCCTCGTCATTGCTTCACTCGTCTCAATTCTCTCTATCCATTTTTTTCACCAGCTTCTCTTTCTTTCCAGTGTGTTTACCTTCACAGATTCTTATCCTTCAACCTTTTTCTTTGTTCGCAATTGTCTATCATATTCTTTGATCTAGCATTTATTATTTTTCTCCACAAATTATTGCAACACCTAAAACATTAACCATTCAGCAGTAACCCATATGCATTTCCAAGATCTTCATAACCCTTTATCATATTTGCCTGTCTTTTTTTCTTCATCCCGACTTTGTTAACATCTCGTTGTAATCTACAACAAGATCTTGATAATATATGATTGACATTTAATTTATTTTACATTTCAAACTTTACATGTAATTAAAAATTACAACATTATACAAAATCATTACGTTATTCTTCCTTATTTTAAATATTTGCACTGTGTTATGTTGTAGGAACTTTAGATCTAGCATTTGTCTCTTCGGGTAAGCACACAAAAACCCATCTCATTTCTCTCTGTTTTGGTACACCCTCAATTCCAAGTGGTAATCCTTATATTAATTTCATTTACTAATTTGAAAGGTGTACTGAGGTTGAGATAAAATCTGTCATGTTGTTTATCTCTATATAGTATGTTCACTATCTATTGCCAGCAATATGCATTTTAATTTCATGTTATTTCCAACTTAATCTTGATTTTCTTAACTTATATAACATAAATATTGTGGTTAGCTACTGGTAATAAATTTATGTTATACTTTGGAAAAAAATTTAACAATGATTTATTTGGATTAATGTATAGAAATCTATATTATGCATTGCAATTAATTTTTACAGGGATTGATTTTGATTAATGTATAGTAACTGAAAATAAATAATGGTTTGGAATATGAAGTTTTTTTTTTTGGAAAGTTGAGATGTATTGAATAAAGGGTATTTACAAAATCCTAGGGGCGCACTCCAAATTGATAAAATAGGTGAAAAAACCTTACCACTACTGAAGTCTTTTATGTCTAAGAAAGAAATACATGCAACAGGGAAACATGGGCTTCTTTGCCCTAGAAGGCCTATGTGTCATTTCCAGCTCATAGGTCTAACTTTACACAAAAAAGAAACGGCACACGTAGCTGGATCTTGGGTTATGATGGAATGCATTATGGGTTTTGCATGTTCCATATCTCTTGGATGGCATTTGAGATTGGCCATTTAGTGTCTATATTTGCCAAATGAATCCTAATGAGTTGGAGGATCTCGGTGTTGATATTTCCAGGGGAGTGGAGGTTGCTGCTAAAAATCTTGTTGTTCCTTTCAAACCAAATGTAATATACTATGGTAAAGAGGATTAACTGAGCTATGATGTGTGTCATATTCTTCCTTTTCCTGAAGTTTGTAGTTGTCCATTGTAGAAGGTTGTTCCACTGCATATTGGGCCACTAGATTCCAGACTATTTTGAAATGGCTTCCCAAATTAATCTGGTGTAGTGGCATTAAAAGAACAAGTGATCATACATTTTATTTTGATAGCAATATAATATGCATGTTTGGTTATTTGTTATCCTTACTCTGTGAAGTCTATCCATGGCTGCATCTTATTCTGCGAGGCTAGCCATAGAATAAAAGCTTGTCATGGAATATGTCCACGGTACCATAAGAGATGAAGTTGTTAAATGGACAATATGATTACAAATTGTATCTTTTTTCTTCAATCTGTCAGGTGTACTAAAATTTAGGATATATTTTGCTTTTCATTCCTCTGAAATCCTTAGTTTCTATACATCTTTTACATAAATTGTTAATATATTTTCAATTTCTTGTTGCAACAACATTATATGCAATCTGATACAAGTTGGGATTATTGTCTTTAGTTATATACAAACTTAATTACCATTGTCATTACAATTGAAGTTCCATTACAACATGTAAACAAAACTCTCAATGATTAAAGGTGTCCAAACAAAGCTGGGGGCACATGAAAGAATCCAAAGGATTTGAGAATACCACTAAAAATAACCAATATGATAATGCTCAAAATCAAATGAATAAAAACAAAGCCCATATCCAACACTGGGAGGGGCACGATGGACCATTAATTTCAAGGTCCAGAAAATCCATGAACCAAAAGAAAAGTTAGGAAATAAGAAATAATGATCCTTAGTCTTAAAATCTCTTGAACACCTTTTAAGCCTATAAATATTATTTTTCTTCATAACCAATAACCAAAACCTACGTTACATGTCCAATCAAGCCCTTTCTGATCAAATACAAGCAATTTAGATCGGTAGGCAATGCTCTCCCATACGAAAGGAGTCTTTATTCATGCAAGCAAAATGAATGCTTTATAAACTGGTTCTTTGAAACCCTCGGATTGGATCTTGAACCCATAAAACATCACTTCACATTTTCTCTAAAAGCAAACCAAAATTTTCAACACTTATGCAAACCTATCTATAGGAATCACTTGAATTTTTTCAGAACAAGTTTGATTTAAATCGATGCCAAAATGATTTCTGTGTTTGGAATAGCTTTGAAATTCCAAAAATTATCCACGAAAACAACTCCTTGTAAATAACCAAATCTTCTTTCACATAGCCTCATCCCCAAAAAAAACCTAAATTGAACACTTGGGGGCATGATCAAGCTGGGGGGCAATCCGACAAACATATAATAGGGTTGACTCCTTAATTCCCTTTCAAAGAAAATAAAAAATGTCAGGCAGAGCTGATAACCCTTTAGATGAAGGTTTGTGGGTAAAGATGGTTGCTGACGTCAAATCCCTCATAGAGGTTATGATCATAAGATATGACTCGAGTAAGTAAGAGCGAAAGAGCCATCAAAGCTTATTATTAAAGACTCAAACTTTTGAGAAAAGGAAAACTCTATGAAGAAAAGAGGACCTATATTTCTCAGGAAAGTATACATGTATTTTGATTATGAAGCATTGTTTTTATCACTGACAGATTGATGTCTTACCATCACCTCTCGAGTAGTGTATTTTCCAATTCTACCTTATTTCGAGTGCGCTTTTAAGGAGCCCTTATCCCTCAGATAGTGCGCCTTAAAAGCCTATCTACCTCCTTCCTTTTGAATGCATCTTCGAGTTCTAAACCATCTTCAATAGTGCAATTTACAACCCTACCTCTTTCCCTTCAAAAATGCCCTTGAGCCCTCCACCATCTCAGCTAGTTTGCTTTACAGCCCTACCTCCTTCCTTTTGAGTGCGCCTTTGAGCTCTCGACCACCTTAGCTAGTGCACTTTACAACCCTACTTCTCTCCCCTTGAGTGTGTTTTTTAGCCTACGACCATTTCGGATAGTGCGCTTTACAGCCCTACCTTTTTTCCTTTGAGTGTGTTTTCGAGCCCTCGACTATCTCAGATAGTGTGTTTTACAACCCTACTTTTTTTTTAGTGCGCCTTCAAACCCTTACCACTCGGGTAGTGCGTTTTCTAACCCCACCTCCTTTCAAGTGCACCTTTAAGTCCTCATCTCTTGGGTAGTGTATTTTTCAACTCTACCTCCTTTTGAGTTTGTTTTTAAGCCCTTATCCTTCATATGGTGCACCTTAAAAGCCCATCTACCCCTCTTTGAGTACGCTCTACAGCCCTACCTCTTTCTCTTTGAATGCGTTTTTGAGCCCTCAATCATTTTAGATAGTGTGCTTTATAGCCCTACCCCTTTCCTTTTGAGTGCGCCTTTAAGCCCTCGACCATCTCAGATGGTGTGTTTTTTTAAACCTACCTTTTTTTGAGTATGCCTTTGAGCCCTCATCTCTCGGGTAGTGTGTTTTTTTACCCCTACCTCCTTTTGAGTGTGCCTTTGAGCCTTCATCCCCTCTTCAAGTCCTATCTCATTTCCTTTTAAGTGCTCCTCTAAGCTCCCATCTCCTGGATAGTGTACCTTCGAGCCCTATCATGTTGTCCCTTTAAGACTTTTCTTTTTTCACCCGGGCCGGTTGCCCATTTCAATCAAACCTCTTTGAAAAATCATTGTATTTTTTCATATTAGTAGGTCACTTATTACAATAAAACCTCTTTGAAAACTTTTTTCATTTTCACCCAGGTAGGTCGCCCATTACAACAAGACCACTTTGAAAAATTTCTGTGTTTTTCACCACTTTGAAAACTCTTTTCACTTTCCACCTAGGCAGGTCACCCATTACAAAAGGACCACTTTGAAAAATCTCTGCAGTTTTCACCACTTTGAAAACTCTTTTCACTTTCCACCTGAGCAAGTCACCTATTACAACAAAACCACTTTAAAAATCTTCATATTTTTCATCTCTTTGAAAAATCCTCGTGTTTTTCACCTGAGCAGGTCGCCCATTACAACAAGAACACTTCGAAAAAACTTTGTATTTTTCACCCCATTGAAAAATCCTTGTGTTTTTCACCTGGGTAGGTTGCCCATTACAACAAGATTACTTTGAAAAATCTCTTTATTTTTTACCACTTAGAAAACTCTTTTCACTTTCCACCTGGGCCGGTCGCCCATTCCAATAAGACCACTTTGAAAAACCCTTGTGTTTTTCACCTGGGCAGGTCGCCCATTACAAAATAACACTTTGAAAAATCTTCATATTTTTCACCCCTTTGAAAAATCCTCGTGTTTTTCACCTAGACAGGTCGCCCATTACAACAAGATCACTTTGAAAAATCTTTGTATTTTTCACCTATTTGAAAAATCCTCCTGTCTTTCACCTAGATAGGTCATCCATTACAACAAGTCCACTTTAAAAAATCTCCGCATTTTTCTCCACTTTGAAAACTCTTTTCATTTTTCAACTAGGCAGATTGCCTATTACAATAAGACCACTTTGAAAAATCTTCACATTTTTCACCGATTTAAAAAATCTTTATGTTTTTTACTTGGGCAGGTCACCCATTACAATGGGACCACCTTGAAAACTCTTTTTTATTTTTTTCTGGGTAGGTCACCTATGACAATTCGACCATTTTAAAATCTTTGAAAAACCTTTATATTTTTTCTCTGAGAGCGCTTCCTAGCCCTCACTTCAAATATTTTCAAAAGAATTCATCATTTCTTGATATCATAAGCATTGTAAAGAGGAGTGCAACTATTATAACTCAATTCTGGGTTATTCCCCCAAATTCATTTTTTTCAAAATAAAAATTAAAATGAACATTGGCAACGAGAAGAAAGCAAGCTAGGGAGAATTTCAAAAAATACATAAAAAACAAGTTGTAATTTTAGAAAAAATTCAAGACCTAATTGTACCCCTATTATACCAAAAAAAACAAATTCAAGGTCAAATTAAATGATTGTTGGATAAATTTGCATAAAAATTAAGTCCAATGACATAATTAAATTTTTAATAGGCCAATTTGATTTAATAATGGGCCAAATTAAATTTTAATTATGTTTAGGAATTAATTTGGGTCCAATTAAAGGATTGAATTAGTTGAAATGACTTAATTATACTTTAAATGGGTCAAATTAATTTTATTAGGGGCTTAATTAATGAAAAATTAAGTTTGGAAACCAAATTTGGGCTTAATTGAGAAGATTGAAATTTTAAGAGACCAAATTTAATTTTTACCAAGTCAATTGATTAGGAAGAATCACAAGAAAATTAAAGTTTTGGGGTCAAATAGGGGTCAAATTAAAAAGTTTTACAGCTAAGGACCAATCTATAAAAGGCATCAAACTATAAGGGCAAAATTGATTAAAATCAGGGGTGTAATTGAAGAAAATTAAAAGTTTAATGGTTAATTAAGGGTTAAATTAAAGCAATCCGAGACCAAGGACTAAAATAAAAAAATGCACCTAAATAAAGGGAGAAAATTGATGTTTTACAAGGCTAAATTTCACTAAATTAAAAGTTTAGCGTCAATTAGAGGTGCAATAGAACAAATTTAAAAGATAGAGGACTGAATTGCACTTATTTTAGGACAAATAATTGGAATTGAGTTACAGAAGTTGGTCTTAACTTACCTAGATTGAAACTTTAAAAAACCGAATATGGAAGTAAATTCACACTAGCTCCAAGATCTAGTAAAGCTTTAATTGTATGTTCCCCAATAAAGCATGAAATTGTAGGACAACCAGGGTCTTTCTATTTCAAAGCATTATTGTTTTAAAGAATGACACTTACTTAATCGCTAAAAAGACTTTCTATTTCACATTCACTTTTTCCTTTACGGTGCACAAGTCTTTCTAAAATTTAGCATAAAAGGGTACTTGTTTAATAGCATCCAACAAAGGTATATTGATCCTTACATGTTTGATAGTTTCAAAGATTTCAAAATTGGGATTGACTTTTCTTTGTTTGGTCACAGAATGGGAAAAAGGAAGTGTTGGTGGGGAATTCATCTTTTCTTTACAATGTTCAGGTTCAACCTCTTCCTTACCCTCAGATATTGACTCATCATCTTTCTCAGAAGGTTCAAGAATAGGTTTTTCAATAACCTTACCACTATGAAGAGTAATGACTGATTTGACTTGATCCATGTGTTGGCTTCTAGAGCTACTCGCATTTGAATTGTATTGCCTTTTGGGATTTTGTTGTGGTTGAGGCAGAAACTTACTTTTCTCCTAAAAACTGGGAGTAGATGTGAATTTTACAAGAGTATCTTTCAAATCTGTCATAGCTTGAGCAATTTGAGTGTTGATTTTCTCTTGCTTTTCAATGAATACGTGCAATGTTTCCTCAAAATTTCTTCTAGGAGGGGAACATAAAGAGGTGCATACCCATTCAATTTGAGTGCATAAAGAATTTTAAAAATTATGGTGTGCTTAAAATAATGGTTGTGAAGTTTGTGCATTATTGTTACTACTTTTCCAACTGAAATTGGATGATTTCTCCAACCAGGGTTGTATGCTTATGAATATGGATTATGATTTAGCCTTTGAAAACTCTTTAAAGTATTGACTTGTTCATGTAGACATTCCTTGAAAGAAGAAAAAGTTGGACAGTCATTTATTGAGTGTTCATTAGTTTTCGTTTATTTGACACATAATTTCTTGAACAGATTTTAATTGACCACACATTTTTAATTATAGTGCCTCGAATTTTCTAGCTAAAGATGCAAATTTAGCTTGGAGGTCATGATTTTCCCTGAAGATGTACATGCCTTCACTAGATGTATGAGACTGAGTTTTACCTGATGCCTCATAAGTGCCTGTAGTGTTCTAATTTTGAGCATTTTCAGTTAACAAGTCTATGTACTTCATTGCTTCATCAGGGTCTTTATCTTTAAAAGTTTCATTACACATCAACTCCACCATTTGCCTATCTTTAGGTGTTAACCCTTTATAAAAGTGTGAAATCAATATCCATATTTCAAAACTATGATCAGGGCATGTATAAAGCAAGTCTTTATACCTATCCCAACACTGGTAAAATATTTCTCCTGGTTTTTAGGTGAAAGTGGTAATTTGTCTTTTGAAAGAGTTTGTTTCATGAGAAGGAAAAAACTTCCTTAAAAACTATTGTTGCATTTCATCCCAAGCACAAATGGATCCTAACCTAAGATTTTATAGCCATGTTTTAGCTTTATCTTTTAAAGAAAAAGGAAAAAGCTTTAATCTGATGGTATTCAGGCTACAATTTAAATCATTATAAGTATTGCAAACTTCTTCAAATTCTCTCAAATGCAAGTATGAATTTTCTAGATCTAAACTATACAAAATAGGTAAAAGTTGAATAATACCTGGTTTGAAATTAAAATTAGATGTATCAGGAGGGAAAACTATACATGATGGTGTATTTGTTCTTGTTGGATTCATATGATCTCTAAGTGTTCTAACACGGTTATTCTCATTATGAAGTGATTGATTATCTTCTTTGACCATGTTTTCTGAAGAGGATGAAGATTTCCTACAAAGTTTACCACTTAATATGTGTGACCAAACTCTCATGCAAATGTGGAAAGAGGAGAAAGAAAAGAAAAAGAAAATGAAAAGACAAAAATTAGATAAAAGAAAAGTGAAAAGAAAAAAATAAAATAAAATATATAATTTATATAGTTATTTACCTCCTTCCCAACGGGGCCAAAAACTTAACACGATCAAATGATTGACGTCTTCTTCTAAGTGCAGGAGTGCCAAAGTAATAAATAACTTGGCAAGTGTGGGGTCGATCCACAAGGAGGTCAACTATATAAACCATAGATAATAAAATAAATAGAGTTGAAGAGAATTTTGAGATGTGATATTAATATAAAGATTTAACAAGAATAGAACAATTATCAAGGTTAGATGATCCATTAATGGTATTTCGAATAAGTATAGTTCAAACTCTTTTTATTACTCAACTGAAAACCACACAAAAAGAAAGTTCCAATCGGATGATTTATCATTAATGGCTCATTATAAATTATTAACATGTTCATATTAATTATCTTATTTGAGTAACACTAATACTTATAAATATTGTCAGGTATTTATGGTGCCAATTTATGTCAACAACAAATCAAGTTCCTTTCATAACACAAGTGTCGGTTATCCACAAAGTAGGTTATGGAAGGATTAAGTATTTGTTGTATCAAGGGTTATACAACACAAATCTAGATTAATCATTTAACAAGTAAGGTATTAAGAATGTGTAAGATAACAATTATAAAATATGTTAATAACAAACTTTCTTAAGTATAAACATTAAAGTTCATGTTGAGGTTATACTATATTTATTTTAACATCATTAATGTAACCTTTTTACCTTGACAAAATAAACTTAGCTAAAAACATAATAAAGAAAAGAAACATAAATAAACAAGATAAGAACATAATTATGATATAAGTTAACTAGGTATAGTAAAGAAAATGAAAAGCATAAATAAGAGATTGATGAAAATATAACATGAAACAAAACTTGAATATTACAAAAATACAAAGAAAGAAAGCAAGAGAAAGGTTTTGATCTGAAAAATAAAATGCCTAAATATATGGCAAATGCCTCCTTTTATAGGATAAAATTCGAAACTATTGATTTGATGACTAACTATTGAGTTGTTGGCCAACCATTGACTTGGTAACTAATTATTGACTTGTTGGTTGGCCAAAACATCATTACTAATGTCATAATTTAAATAGATAGTCTATATAAAAGTTATGGGTATTTATCTTAGCTTTCCAACAAAAAAAGAATGAGTTCATTTTGACTTCTAGAACTTGAGATATGAGCTGAACTCCTAACACTGTTTGGGTTGTAGGACAGATTTAGACTTTTCTTTTGTTGCTATGATTTGAACTTGAAACCGTCAGTTTTCAATCTTGGACGTTTCATAAATGTTTTAGGCCTATGTCTTATCTTTCCATCAAGATAAACCAAACTTAAATCCAAGGTCTACAGCTTCATGTATAACCCAATAATCGATTGGTGTTCCAGTTTGAATTGAACCAGTCTAACTAGAATTTCTTCTCTAAGCTTAGCCCTTTTTTTGTCTTCTCAGTTTCAATAGTTAAACACATCAATCAATTCTTTGAGCATTTACCATAAATTAAAGATATCTTATATTATCAGACTTGTTATTATAAAACATGCTTAAGTTAGGGAATTTAATGATACTTTAAGTGCAATATGATGATATAAAACCTAATGAAAATGCATTTTTAAGTGCTGATCACCTAATCCTATTAAGATATTACAAAACTTAAAAATTCCAAATCAAAAATCTTAATTCAATCTTAATCTTATTAAGAAAACTAATTATATAATTAATTCAATTCAGGTTTCAATTTTAAAATATAAAATCAAAATTTTATATATAGAGGGGAAGAGTCATAATTCTATCTCACATACCAGATTTTAATAAAGATTAAATTGCAAGGCTAAATTTGTAAATTAAATCCCAAAAACCTTATTGTAATGAGTTATAGGGTGTATGGGGTAGAATTACAATTCTACCCTTAAAAACCCTAAATAAAGATCAGAATTCTACCCCTCATCTCTTCTTTCTCTTTGGAGATGGTGTGGCAATGGGCAGGCTACCCATTATTGGAGCAACCCCAGCAGTACTTATGGCGCGCTTGGTGCAGCACCCATTGCAGCACCTATGACAATTTTTTTATGAGGATTCCAACCAAATCTGGAAAAATTCAGCTAGTTCTTACCAGAACAGTAACTGAACCTTTTTTTTGAAAAAATTCAGGAGAGAAAAATTATTTTTTGGGAATATTATGTTGCATATAAAATTAACTCATAATTAATGTCAATAACAATTCAAATATGCAACCAACAACCCTAATTGTCTAACGATGGCTTCACTACCATTGTTGAGTTTCTCAAAACACATATACATAGTGAAAACCGTAAATTTAAAATTCTTTAGAAGTCTTAAGGATCAAGTTAGATAGACCTAGAGTTGAGAGTTTATACAAAGATTACATAAAAGATCAGATTTTTTTTTCAACTTTGAATAATTCTTAAAGGCTAGGTTATCTCAAACCCAAAGTTGTCCAAATGTTCGATCTTTAATGGTAATTCACATAAACCACCTATAAGAAATCATCTAGACCCTTTTAGGAGAGAGGGATTGCTATGCCTTTGAGTGTTAACTCTGTTGTTTTATGTTTTTTAGGTGTTCTTTAACTAACATAGTTTTTTTCTTTATTAAAGAATATAGAAAATAAGAGGCTTAACATTCTATTTATATGAAAACATAAAAAAAACCCTATACATGGTAAAATATCAATTTATTCCTTGAATAATATCACATATATTATTTCAGGATAGTTTTAGAAATTTATTCAATCAAGTCCCTACTTGATTTTTATAGGTCTAAAATTGCAATTCCCTGTATAAATTACACTTTAGTCCTAAATTTCTAAAACTTATTTACAATCAATAAAGTCACACTTGATTAATCATCCATTTTAATTTTTAACCAATGATTCTTGTGTGTGTGACCTATCAAGTTCTCTAATAAGTTGATTCAAATATAAATCACAATCCTAAATAAAATAGAATTAAATAAATTTAACACACTAATTTATTACCAATTGTTGCAACAATTGATTGATTGATATTTAAAAATCAAGTACAATATCAAGTAACTTGTCATAATCCCCTGAATATTAGAAAAGTCATAAGTGGTTTGACTTAACATTTTAGTGACTAGTTTCTGAGTGTAATTATTATATCTTCATCAACAATGTTTTTTAGACATTATAACATGTAGTGTGTCTATTATGTCAAATCATATTTTTTTTCCCAACACCATAGTCATTGATCATTTGAGTAAGATTTGAAATTATTTTCAAATCTCATTCCACTTGTGCAAGGATTTACAATCAATACTATTTGAGAACATATGAAATTTTTTTCTTAATCCATCTAGGGTGATAACTCTTTTAATTTCTTAAAAACCTTCATATAGCTCGTATTATACCTAATATTTGTTTATTTTTTACCCTTAATAAGGATAACATATAGCAGGATCAAAGTATAACATTCCTTATATAAGATAACTTAGTGATCTCAAGCATGATGATTACTTACACAAATGTCACGTGAGTCTTTCCATAGATACAAGTGATCTCTTTATATAAAATTCTTATGCAGATTAGTTGAGTGTGCAGGTCATATAACAAGCACTTAAATATTAGTTTTAGGTATCTTTTATACATTAGTTTATAAAAACACCTACTTCCTTTCATAAAAGAAAGAACATAATATGTATCAATGTAATTAAAGTTCAGTTTTAGTAAAGCATTGACCAATAATATTTAGGAACAATACTTTGATGCAATATGAATCTCATAATTATAACAATTTTATAATTTTCTTTACAAAATATTTTTATCCCAGTAACTTTTTTTTTTACTCTAAATGTATTAATCAAATATTTGATGAATAATAAATATAAATAAATCTTAATTAATAATTAAATATATTTACATGAACAAAGTTAATATTACTTGTAACCGGCCGATTGATTAGAATACAAGTATCGTAACATACCTAGCATACACAAAAATGTCTAACAAGGGTAGCTACCGAATGAAAGGAGTATCATTTTGAGCAATGCAACTTGTATAAACCAGCCAAGCAATCCCCCGGTAAACATCCAATTAAGAGCGTCTAGGCTAAACCTGGAATAAAAAACAAAACTTGAGAGCTTAGATGAAAGAAATTAATTTCTAAAGCAGATGTAAAAAAGACTGCTGGTATTCGATACTGTAATCCAATCCCAGAGATTGTTTGGTTGGTTATGCTTGGAAGGGAAAAGATAGGGTTAACAGAGAAGCTATTCATACATGCATCCAACGCAGAAAAATAATAAGCCTGCTACTGCCAGCATATGTAGGCTTTCAGGCGAAGCTGGGTTGATCGGAGAATATAATCCACTTACTTTTCATCCCAGCAACAGGCCAGAAAGAACAACAGAGGTATCTGATGTACAAGTCCGGTGCATTTATAGGAAGGCATTTCTAAACGGAGGTGGCAGGAGGTCTTGGCACCTCCGGCTGAGTCAATCAAGCAATGATTACTAACGGATGCATAAATTCCAAACTTTTTCAAAACCCAATGGAATCCATCCATTAGGTCTCATTTGAATAAAATAGAAATGATGAGGTTTCAAGCTTAACGGGAAACAACCGATCACACTTAATGTTCTTTGAAAAAAGGGCTTACGAAGTTTCCATGTAATTCTAAAATCAAGATTCCTTCTCCTCCATCCGTTGCATATGCTCATAGTTTAATCGCCAAGTGGTGGAATCGAGTCCAGAATCTAAAGATAACGACAGTTTCGAACCATGCCAACTACCAAGCTTTGTCCTCTAATGGAAAGGGAAAACCAAATTGTTCGTCATATCAATTATCAAATCCAACACCAACTCTACTTGCGTCTTTATCTAGAAAAGAAGAAGAAAAAAAAAACAGTCAAGGGTAATTCATAGTTTTGCCATTTTACATTTATATTCTTATTGTTAATTTAAAGTTTTTTGTATTATTCTCATGACAACTTTTATGGTTTTTAGATTTTAATTACATATACCTTATAGTATATGAGAGAGATAACATAAATAGGAGAGAAAAATATGAAATGAAAAAAATAGAAAAAATTAATTTTCTTAATGGGGGAATTAATTTTTTTGGGATACGTGTTTATCTTTTCCTACCGGAAGTGTCCGAAGTTACAATTTTTAAAAGGGTTTCATTTTTTCAACTTATTTTCTTTTCTCTAATTTTCTCTCTTCTTCAAGATGCTCATACTAAATTATAAATTAAAAAAATATAGGGTTATAAAATTTAAATTATAAAGGGATAAGTGGAACATTGATGAATATATATAATATAAAAGCAAGAATGAAGTATGTGTTAAAATAATTAATTAAAATCAAACATATAAAAAAATATTAAAATTCTCAATGATCTGTTTATTATGAGTGCTTAGTGTTAACGTAAATATAAAAAAAATATATATAAATTAAATTAAAAATATTATTTTATTTTTAATTAATAAATAAAATTATATAAATATTATTTAACGGTTTGAACAAATGTCCATCAATTGGAGTTTGGTTATTTTTTTTAAAAAAATTATTATTATATCATTTTAAACATTGTCGTTCTTCAGCATGAAAATTCAGGATATACTCTTCATATTCAGCTGAATTATCTTAAACACATAAACTCTCGCTCACACTCTTTGATTCATACTTTTTGGATTGAGATTTTTTCATATTCTTAAAAATATAATAATTATTTTAATTCAATTTAAATAACTATTTCAAATTCGTAATAATTATGACCGGTTGTATTTCTAAAAAAATATAAAAAAAGAGGAGAAAATCAAAATCCTTACCATCCTTGACTCTCGTGTTTGAAAATAGCATTTTGTCTAGCAGTGATTTAACTTGCACCAACCAGCTGGAAAGCAAGAAGATTTAGATTCAGATTTCGAACATAGCCCAATATAATCATATAAGTATTGCAGAGAAGTCTTGAAAAGACTCCTAGGGTTTGCGATGTGGCTGGAGATCTTTGACTTTTGAATTTCTATATTATGACTTTTAATTGATTGAATGTTTATTTTTAAGTTTTAAAAATATTTAAAAAAAATTAATTTTTTTTATTTTTTTAATTTTAAAAAATAATTAAATATTATTTTAATATATTCATCAATAACTGTTTTTTTTATAAAAAAAAACAATCTCTACTGTGCTTTCAAATAATCCCTATATATGTTCATGCTATTAATTTCAAAATATGATCGTAACTTGTAATAATTTCTGCCTTATCGATCCAAGAACAGGATACATCCCATCAAATCTTGCCTTTTTTATTGGATAATAAATATTTGAAAAAAAAATCTTATTGATTTACAATTAATTATAAGTTTTAGGGTATAGTTTAATCGTTATTTTAAAATAAAATATACGAATATAACCTGTTTTTCCTATTTTAAATCAATAAAAGTTTGCTTCAGTAACATATTTATGTTTTTATTTTTTAATCAAAAATATTATTTTTATATCTGTACCTTTTATTCTAAAATAATAGCTAAAAACAATTAAGAATATGATAAGATTGAAAAAAAACTAGAAAAATAATTAATTTTCAGTGTGAATCGATAGATTATTATAAAGTGTGATCTAGGCTTTATTTATTTACTGGAAAGTGGTTTCTTTTTCAAAAGTGAATTTCAGGAAAGTGAATTCCGAGAAAGTGAATTATTTTCTGATATTTGGTAGTGTAATAAAAAATAAATTGGAAAACACTTCCCAGTGTTTGGTTATGTCATGGAAAATGAACCGGAAAATAACTTATTAATATTTTATTTTTCTCAAGTTTATTAAAACAATGAGGAACAAATCTTAGAAATTAAAAGGTTGAATGGGAATGAAATTGAAAAAATATATAATTTCATAAATTATCTCAAATAAAATAAATAATAATCAAAATAATGAAGATCAAATCTAAAAAATAAAAAAAATGAAAGATGAAGAAATTAAATAATAATAATTAACATTTCATAAATTATTTCAAATAAAATAAGTACCAATCAAAAAAATGAGTATCAATTTTGATAGATAAAAAATTTCAATAAAAAAAAGCAAATAAAAATTATAAAAATGAGGACCAAAGTTAATGTAAAAATTAAATTTTAAGAGATGAAATTGAAAAATAAATATTCAAAACAAAATATACATAACAATAAAAAATTTAAGGACCAAATTTGATATAATCAGCAAATAATATGACATTTCTAAATTTTTCACAACTTCCGGAAAGTGTTTTCGGCTCAAATTTTTCAGGAAAACACTTTCCTGGAAACTAAGCCAAATTTTTCTTTAACTGGAAAGTGTTTTTCAACGACCAACTTTTCTAATGACAAACAAACACAAAAAAGTTTTAAAAATAGTTTTCCGAAAAGTGAATTCCGGGAAATAAACATAGCACTAGAGAATGTTAGAGGAATATAGTAATAACTGTTTTTAAAAATATTTTTGATATTAATATGTTAAAAAAATTTTAAAAAATAATAAAAAAATTAATTGAATTTTTTTTAATTATTTTTAAAATATAAAACCATAGAAGGTTGGTGGGGGTGGGCATGGTGGGGAACTATCGTGGGAAAGAGAAGAGTTGTTGGGAGTAGAAAACTATCTGGAGAGGTAAATTCTGTTTCTAGTCTTTGAATCTTGAGCCAAGTCATTGTCTGATTATTAATTATCCATACCAAACCTTCTTGTAGGGTGCTGCCCTGATATTTCTTTTCAAGGAATGTCACTCTATATATTATATTATATTATATTATATTATATTATAGCACGTTATTTTTTTTTCTTTGAGTGCCCCAACAAACAGTATTTAAAAAGGTAGAAAAATTTCACTACTAGTTTATTGGGATTCCACTTCAAGAAATCACCATGAAATTCCACTAAGTGGGCCCACTTGCTTACCACCCATTGATTTTCCACCTCACGTGCCAGGAAGATGTTCCCCTGCCTGTTTTTATTTGAAGGGCATACCTCAAGAATCCCTTTAACCATAGGGACAGTCTCAATTGAATCCTCAAGGAGTACATAGGGATTGTTTTACACTGCTTATGCTTATGTTTTTAAGTTTTTTTTTGGTTGAAAAAATATTAAACTAATATTTTTTAGTATTTTTTTAATAATTTTGATGTGTTGATGTTAAAAATAAAAAAATTTAAAAAAATTATTTTGATATATTTCAAGTAAAAAATTTAACTTTTTTTAAAAACATGTAAGAGTATCGATGAAAAATTAAATTTAGATTAAAAGATTTTCGTAGGAATTCAAAGAAAACTACCTCTATAATTGATGGATTTTTCAAGTTTACCCGAAAAATTTTAACTGTGTTGTGGTTGTGGGTTTAAAAAAGTTGTTTTATAAAAATACTTTTAATTGAGGTTCGTTTGAAAAATTAAATATTAGATTAAAAGATTAAATAATTGTAGGAATTGAAAAAAGTAATTTATGTGCCTGGCTATAATTAATGGATTTTAAATTTGCGGTTATAAACAAAATAATATTAAAAAAAAATATATATATATAGATTTATTAGTGATTTTAAATTTACAATATTAATGGATTTAACTATTGCAATTATATCATGGAATAAAATATACTTTATATAAAAAAATTTTTTTTATTCTATGAAACCATCTACAATTTTATATTAAAAATATATCCGTAAAAACTACAGTTTTATAATTGTTTTACATATAATAAAATTACATAAAATATTATCTATAAAATTCACCCAAACTATTTTTTTAAATGTAAAAAAAAACACAAAAAAAAAAACAAAACAAGGAAAGAAAAAGCACGAATTCTTGCTTTTTAATAGTTGGGAACAGTAATCCTCTTCTTTCCATAGTCCCTAAAAGTTACAAAACTATGTTGAATCCCCTCTGAAGTTCCTGTTGAGGGGGATGTTTTTTTTAAAAAAATTATTTTGGTATTTAAGCTTTTATTTTACACAATTAAATCTTTTTAATTTCAAATTAGCACACAATTACATGTTTTATTTTAGAATAAGAGTTTAATTGCAAGACAAAGGAAAGAAGATAAAAACACAAGTAACATAGATGGCAGCTTTGTAAGTTGTTTGGAAAGTAAATTTTAGTCCCTCATTTTTTTTTTACTATTAGGATATTAGTCTCTTTAATTTTAGAAAATTATATTTTGATATAAAACTTCATTGTTGTTATTTTTCAGTCATTTTCATAAAAAGAGAGGGATAGTCATTGGATTCCAATGAAGAGAGAAAAAGCTCTTCATTGGTAACGATTTCAGCCACCAAACAAGTTAAAATTGATGTTAAAGAGTTCCACTAGGTAAGAAAAGTTCTATTGTGGTTATGTTAAACCTCAATGTAGCCTAAAAAATCATATTTAAGTCAAGATTGAAATATTCAATTTAATTTTGCGGTTTAGATTGTTTTTTAGGTTTGTTAGGTTGACATGTTGGTTTCTTGGTGTTCTATGGGTGTTTTGTAGGGTGTTTTGTAGGGTGTTTTATAGTTGAAAAACGAGTTTTTCATGTAAAAAACTCCTAGGCCTGACTTTTTGGCCATCATAGCGGTGCCTGAATTTGGACCGGCATCCAACTTGTCATATACAATAAAGGATGACATGTCATTTACCTATTTTTTTAAAGAAAAAATAGGTCCTTCACCCCTTTTAATAAAAGAAAAAATAGTAGGCCCAGACACACAGGTCTGGGTTTCAAAACCAACGTGCCTGGACCTTTTGTCTTTCTTAATATTTTTTAATTAATACCCCTCCTTCGTTATTTTTTAGATTTTTTAAATAATAATTATTTTTTAATTATATCTGGTGCCTTTATTTTTTCACAAGATTAATATAATTTATTTGTATTTTTTATATATATTTCACATTGATTAAATTTATTTTTTAAAATTAAAAACTTTTATTTTTATGATATTTTTAATGTCTGCAACCTTATATAGTATTGTTTTCCTTTCCTTTTATTTAATAAATTTTATGTGTCTGTCAATTTTTATTAAAAAATTATTTTAATAAATAAATTTATTAAACACAATTTGCTAAATGACTCGTGTAGCGCTTTTAAATATCTTGATTTAAATTTGTCTTTCAATTTTTTCACTTTTATTTTTATTTATCATCAATTTTTTTATCCAATTATTTTGATCTTATGATTTAAAACGCATGATAGACATGTAATTTGGACATATCTTATGTCTAAGTCATGGACTTTGCGTGTTAAGCCAGCTTTACTTAGGGTAATATTTGTTTTTTTTATTTTTTTTGTTGTTGTTTATTTTTTATTTTATTATGAAATTAACCAAAATTTAATTTAATTACCAAATTTATTTTATTAACAAATTAATCAAAAATATAATTGCCTTTTAATTTATTTTTTGAGGTTAAAAAAACATGATTTGGCCCGCGGGCTCCGCACGGCATACCAATTTAGTAATTACTAGAAAAAGAAAAGAAAAAAAAGGGTAAAAAACAATCGGTTTCCAGAGCTCCAAGCCTCTACGACCAACGGAGGTTTTGGTCAACAATTTCAAAAATCCCAACGGTGGAAAACAAACCTACCTCCGCGATTTAACGAATCTCAACTTTTCAGTTGAATTTATTTTTTAAAATGTTTTTTTTTTATAATTTTAATATCTTCATTTTAAAAATAAAAAAATATTTTAATAAAAAAAAATCGTATTACCAAACACGGAAAAATTAATTAATCACGACGCACATTCTTCACAATTTTCACAACTTGGATTTCCTAGCATTAATACCGCCACACTAGCGGTTGTTGAGGCGGTGCCATGTCACGTGACACTCATCCATTGCACGTGCAAATAGGACACCCTTATCTCTTTCACTTTACTGCAAAAGAAACTACAGTTTCTGTTTCTATTTCTATTTATTTGACAACAGGTTTTTCCCCCTTTTTTTCTAATTAAAAAAAGAAGTGAAAAATAAAATAAAATAAAATAAATCTGTACAATTTTATAGTAATTTTTTTCTTATCTTAACTACCTCCATTTTCTGTGTAAATAGTGACAGACACTGCAATTGCAAAATTTTGCTCGAGCACAGCAGCACAGATATATAAATATATAAATGACAACTCGTGGCCGAAAGATATCTGAGGTCCAAAGCACGTAACATTCATTTGACGAGACGTCTTTCTTTTTTCTTACCTTCATTCAATTAGTTTTTTTTTGTCAGGTACCGTCTGCGATAGATAATTCATTTCTTCATTTTTTACGTGAATTGTGTATGTTTAGGTTCATGAATTTGTTCTTTGTCTTTGTTATTGACAGGGTTTGTATTGAAATTTGAAGTTGGAAAATTGGAGAATGGGAAGTGGCGTGAAGAAAGTGTTGCTTACTTCAAATGGAGATGAGATTTCGCAGAATATCGCGTTTCATTTGGTTAAACAAGGATGCAGGTTGAGTTTCTGTTCTTCTTTTTTTAATTGAATTTCTTAGTATCAATTTTTTTTCTGGGAGCGAAGCTAGACAAGGAAAACGAAAGGAAATGCCACCAAATTATAGTTTCAGTCTTTCAAAGGAAATGACAGAAAATGGATTTTTTCTTTCCTTCTTTTTTACTGGTTTTGAAATGAAAGGTTTTTTTTTTCTTTTTAATACAAATGAGATTTTTTTTTTTTAAAAATTTCTACAAGTTTCTTTGGGTTTTTGGTTGGCCAAGGATGTAGTTTAAGGTTCCGTTTTATGAATTTTATAGTTTCATTGATTTGTTGTTTGGTTTCTGAGAAAAGGGAAGGAAATGGCAGAAAAAAGGTTTCAGGTATTGAATACTGATTTTCAATTGTGTTTGGTTTCTGAGAAAAGAGAAGGAAAAGAAGGAAATGGATTTTTTTTTTCGGGCGGGGAAAGCTGGATATGTTTTGGATTCTTTATAATTTTCTAATCAGTTTCACTTGTTTTTTGGTTAATGAAATCCACAATTTGAATAGTACCTTTTACGTAATATTCCCGCGTGTTCTATAAACTAAAATGGAATCCTGGCCGTCTACAATTGACAGTTGATTTTTTATTATGCTTAGAAAAACAGAGCAAAGACATTTTTTTTTTTTAAAAATAAAAGACAGTTAATATACTTTTCTTTGTTCAATTTTATATTCAGATAACAATCCAACTAGATTGGTTGGTTTATTGAATAGTATGTTATTTGGTGATGTATGATCAGGTTGGTTTTGATGGGAAATGAAAAGGGTTTAAGGAGTATCGGTGAGAAGATAACAGGTGCAATCAAAGGTGCTTTGCCAGTGGAGGTAGTGGAAATGGATATGGAAGAGGAAAGGGAGGCAAGTTTTGAAGAGGCAGTGGACAAGGCATGTAGGGTTTTGGGGAATTTAGATGCTTTTGTGCATTGCTATACATATGAAGGTAATTTTGTCTCTCTTTACATCTTTCTCCACGGTGTAGATAATACTTTTATCTTGTTTGGTTGATTATCTGGGTATTGTGTCTTCGTCTATTATATTCTTTGCTTCCATTGAATTTCCTGTTCCACTAGGTGGAATTTGAACCATAACTTCCTAGTTTCTGGGTGTTACTTGGAGTTTTTAATTTGAAGTAGAATTAGAGAGACTAGGAAAGTCAGGTCATAAGTTCGATCTTTTGTTCTGTCATCATTCATGAGTGATTCAATTTTTTTTCTTTTCTTGGATGATAGTGACTGATTGACTACGATTTGGAACTTATATTGTAATGGATCATAGCTAAAACACCAAGGCAATATTTGGTATTTGACTTTGTGTTGAACTTTGTTTTGTGAACTGCATCTGTTTTGGTTAAACCTGCATCTGAAAATAGATTTTAGTGTTGATACTTCACCAGAAGTCAGCAGATTTTGGACCCTTTCTTGCGCGTTCACTTTTAATGTAACTGCAACCCAATACCAAATGAATTCTAAAAGTACCGATGAAACCATATTGAAACTCGTGTCCTGTTCATTTTGAACTTCCAGTTACCATTGGAGTATTGAAGGAATTGGCAAAGCTTAATGGCAATACAAGAAAGGACATTAGTAGAGTTATTACAATCAAATATTGTATTTGGTGCCATAATAATCATTCAATTTATTTATTAAGAAGTTGACAAGGAATAGACGCACATGAGTCATAATGTTTAGAAAGGAACAAGCATTGCTACAATTGAATTGGAGCAGTGCTTGCCCTTTTCCTCTGCCATTAATTTGATCAGACCTCCTACACAGGTTACTCTTTCAACTGGAAGATAGACGTGAGATTCTTGACTTTGTGCATGCAGGATTAATGCATAGAGCTATGGTGCTGGCAGTAGTTTTTGTATCTAGAATAGTAACATTGCATAAGTAGGATAGTTGTGATTCAGGGTGGTGGCAACAAAAATTACTATGAGTTGGAAGTGTTGAGAAATACAAGGGTGGAAGAATAAGAAATTAAACACTCTTGTTATATTTGGGCAAACACAGGCACTTTGCACATTGAAAGTATAGAAATGAAAAGTTGCTCAGAAACTCTATCAGCAACTCGTACAAAGTTGAACACAAGCTTGCTTAATTTTCTGTTCACTCACCATCCATCACGCACAGAAGGAACACACTCACATATGTAATGTAGCATTCATATTTTTAGCACCCCACAAAAACTGAACCCAGGTTCCCTATGTATACTAGCATATAATGTCTAAAGTGAAATGAAGTATTAGATATTCCCATTGTGGAACCCCACCATGTTACCTATTTGTGGAACCCACTTTCTGGTGAGTGGAGGAGTACTCCAGGAGGACTGAATAATTCTTGTTAAAGTGCTCCCTTATAATGTTGGTTATACCAATTATAGCTCAACAGTATTCTTACAAAGTAATAATGGGTGAGGTCTCGAGTTCGAATCCATCCCTCTGTCAGCCATTTCTAATATACAAAGAGATATCAGTTACAAGACAGCTGGTAGAGAAATTGTACACTTCTAGTCTAATTGGTCTCTTGTACTACTGGTTGCATTGTGTTTCATGGTTGGCTCAGTCTCTAATGTCATTCGTGGAGACACCAACTCTATGAATTAAAGACAGGTATCGGTTCAACTTGGTTGCAATGGCCAGCTGTGATAGTTTGTAAATTCAACAATGAAACAAAGTTGCAGACAACGGATTGAGAGCCGCTTTGAACAAAGTTGTACATTATCTCCACATCCAGCTGTGCCTTAGGAACCGGATTTATGTCACTGACTTATGTTAGTAGAAAATGCTTGGTTCATTTGTGTGTGGGGTCTAAAATGTGAGAGCTACATTTATGGGAGTTGAGTTGAGAGGTGTGCTCTATGTGTGTTTATAAGATGAGAGGGCTCCACTTTCCATATAAGAGTTATTGGCAGTAAGAGTAGATAATGCCTTATGTATTTGTGAGCGTTTTGTGTATGATCTTTGTATTGTGTTGTAGTATTATAAACATGTGCTTTATTCTTTTTTTCCCCTCCGCCCTTGTGTTTCTCAACAGAAAGAATAGTATCATATATGCTGTACACATACTGTTCTGTTGTAGCTTGTTTGGCTTAGGTTATACTGGGAACGTATGTTAGCATCTTCTAAGAAATGTGGAATCTGAAATTATCAAAACCATTATTCTCCTTTGTAGCATGTTTTTCTTCTTGGTTCAGTAGAAGGCCTGCTCTTGAATCCCTTTATATCCATCCTGTAATTTGTTAGATGTAGGAAGCTTAACCTCTGGCCTGTTCACCTGGGACTCTCTTCTTTGCTATTTCAATGCTAAATAAATAGCTCTTCTTTCTTGGAGTGGACTGTGGAGATGATGGGATAGAAAATGGGAAAGACTTAAAGTCACATTTTTGTTTTTTTTTATCAATTTCTTGTTTCCCTTCAACATTATCAGTTTGATATATCTGTTATACTGAGTTTTGTGAAATGAAGTTGGAACTTGGAAGCAAGAAAGTGAATTTATTACTTTTAATTTTGTGCTACAGGAAAGATTCAAGAACCTCTGCAAGTAACAGAACATGAGTTCAAAAAAATAGTGAAAATAAATTTTATGGCTCCATGGTTTCTGCTGAAGGCTGTTGGAAAAAAAATGCGGGACTATAATTCAGGAGGCTCCATTATATTCTTGACCTCAATAATTGGTGCTGAGAGAGGACTGTATCCAGGGGCTGCTGCATATGGTTCATGTTCAGCAGGAATACAGCAATTAGTTAGAGTAAGTGAATCGATTAGTATTTAATCATATTTATTTTTGTGTGTTCACAGTTCTGTTAGGGTCCTGGGCCATGCATGCTCACTATCTCAAGGATACAAGTGAGATAAACCCTAGCAAACACCTTGAATTCCTGAAGCCTGTGTCATGACCCGCCTTTGCATTTGCTACACATCTGCATTTAGCAGTAATGATGGAGTTTCTGGTTGTTTTTGTTTGTGTTCATGTCATGCCTTATTCTCCTTTTGCATCTGCGATACAAAGAAATTAATGCATGGTGAGAAGTGGTCTGGTGTGAAGAGGAAGGTGTTCCTGTGTTAGGATGATCAAGACCAGGAATGCTGGTTGAGGTGGGTAAGGAAAGGGATAATGAAAATAAATTCCACGGTGTACTTTGTGTTGGGTGATAATAATGGCTAATATCATACACTGTTTCTGGATAAGATTGGTTTCATTACACTATTAGGAATTAGAATGTTTTCTTCAATGAATAATTTATCAAAGATGCCTCCTGTCAATACAGATGGATTGGTTTAGTTTTCTGTAACGTTGTTCTGGATAGCAAAATTGGTTTGTTTGGCTGGCTTTCCTAAATAATAACTTTTGAATGGCAAAACAGAATTCAAGTGGGACACAACTAATTAGAATAATTGAATCCATTTTGTCAGCCTAGGATCAAGATAATGAATATAACATCATCTGTCTTCTTCTGATACGTCATATGTATGCAAGTCATGCTCGGGTTACAGCTACATTGAATGGGCACTCAAGTTTTGCTTTCGAGCATCTTTTGAGTTCAATCTTGAGCAATGACATGGAACATAAATGGTTTGCATTTCATCACACTATTGATGCAATGTTATTTTTGTCATATCATGAAAGAACATAGTTGTTTCACACCAGCATTTCTGGTTATTGTTTCCAGCATTCAGCTATGGAGATAGGAACATACAAGATCAGGGTTAATGGAATCGCTCGTGGTTTGCACCTAGAAGATGCATATCCTGTTTCAGAAGGGAAGGAGAGGGCAGAGAAGTTGGTGAAAGAGGTAGTGCCGATGCAGAGATGGCTTGATGCCAAGAAGGATGTAGCATCAACTGTCATCTACTTAATCAGTGATGGTTCAAGATACATGACTGGGACAACCATATTTCTTGACGGGGGGCAGTCCTTGACAAGGCCTAGGATGCGCTCATACATGTAGGAGTTATTTCTGGTGCAAGACCTGGAGCAAGAAGGGAATCATGGGGTGATCCAATCAATCAGTTTTTCGAAGGGAAAGACATGTCCTCAGGGATTTGTGAATGCTTGGTCGTTTACTATCGTCAGCGGCCTGTCAAAAGTATGCCAGTGAAGCAGCTGATTATTTATGTTTCTTGTCCGAGTGACTTTGATCACCAGGCAAAAAAGACTAGTCTTCTAAGTATATTCTGAACTAGCTGTCATTCTTAACATTAATTCATTAGTAATTCCCATTTTCATTACATCTCTTACTCTTCTCTCAAGGCCACCTTGTAAACTTGAAGTGAATGACGTAAAAGGAATCAACGACAAAGTGATTTTCTTTTGGTTCTGTCCCCACGGATGCCTTAACTGGCTAGAAACTGTACCACAGCTAGGCTCAGAAACAATGGACAAATTCTGGTAATGACTAATTCGACCATCAAGAATTTTCTCTATGGATCATTGACAGATAGCTTTGAGTTGGGACCCAGACTCGACTTCTAGGTTTTCTGTTTTGCACTACAAGCCAATCAGTGTCGCTGCATCACATTATTGATACATGAAAGTAATCCTGAACTAGTTTATGCACATAAAAACTAAATTTTGGGCTGGTTCTTAGGCAGACCATCCTAATCCAGGTTGCTGCACTGACAATTCCTTGTAATCTTCTGCATTGGATCCCGACATGAGATGATAAATGTAGGAGCAAATCACTTTTGACCTTTGGAGTTTGAGTTTAAACTTAATTTTGGTTGCCTCTAATGGATTGGACTTGGAGGTCATGCCTTGGAATCCTGGCATAACAGTTAGTGTGCGAGATAATAATACACTCAAGGCTCCATGATCCATACTTTCTTGGTAGAACAGCTCATAATCTTTATCATCTTCAAATTTTCAAAGACGGTCTGGTGAAAAGGCCAATCGGCTATCTGATGTCGATATTCTGTCTACTTTCGGATCAGGGAATGATTAAAGTAGACTAATTTGTACCACCCTCGTGAAATATCAACCGCCCTTTGAAGAGGCAGTACTGTACATAATCATTAAGATCAAAATGAACAAAGAACATCTTTTGTATATACAAGATGACAATGATGATCATCTCTGAAATTTAGAGGCAGCGAATGAGGTAAGCACCAGTCCATTCACCATTACAGGTTAATTGCTGCTTCAATCAAGCTCTAACGAAATGCATGTGCAAGTCTTCCTGGCTATCACTCAGATCTCATGATACCATTGGATATCGCAACCCAGACAACAGCGTTGTACTGTACAGAGTGGAAAAATTCCAAACCTAATCCCTACGTCCTTGTCACTTCGTGCTGTAAAATTTATCGCAGAACCAATTACGCCACGGTTGTTTTTCAACAATGGCAGCTGTTCCTTGGAACCAGTAGGGGAGCTAGAGTACTATGTGTGCGGGTAATAATCAATACCTTAGAAAACTATATATATGTGTGCGGGTAATAATCAATACCTTAGAAAACTATATATATATAGAAGATAGTATATGTCATAATTCTAAAGGACTTGTTTGAAAATCATAAAACATTAGGACCAAAATGTACTTGTACGTTTGTATGTATGTGAATGTATCGTTTCCCTTGAGATTTTTCTCATCACAATTGAAGTTCCTAGCTAAGCAGTGCATGCTTGTAAATCCTGCCGAAGAGTTCTCAAGAGGGTTTATAAATGGTAAAGATTAGAAGACAATTGCCGTGTCAAGATTTTTCTTGAAAAAGTTATCTGGACACAGAGATGGAAATGTAGTTCTTTTTATAAAATGATGGGAATTTGAGATGTCAAGCCCTTGAGAATACTTCAATTTAAATGAAATTTCCAAATGTTGATTTTCTTTGCTAGAACTTGTAGCATTGCACGCTCATAGATGAGCTGAGGTTACCATGAAGTAATGGGCAAGCAGGCCGCACTACCAGACCCATTGATGAAAAACTCCTTGCAAACCATTAAAAACTTTGAGAACATTTGGTAACAATAGGATGTTTAAAAAAAAATTAATCAACGCAAAAAAAAAAAAATCAATTAAAAACATTGAATTAAAAAAAACTGATTAAACTAATTTTAAAAATCATTAAATAGACTTGATTCAGTTTGGTTTTGATTTAAAAAAACTAAAATAGTTAAACTGAACCAAATCTTACAAAAAAACAATCTAATATCTCTAAAAAAAAAGGTATAAATATTAAATCTTTACCAGTTAACCTAACCCTAAAATAATTCTCCATTTCACTGTATAGTCACCAACCACAACAAAAAAAAACCAAACCATCTCTCTCGATTGTATGCAACTTCTCTCAATCTCACTTCACAGTAGCCAAACCAAACCCATTTCTCTATCTTCAAAATGGTGATCCTGGCTGAGATCATTTAGTTTTCCCTGAACTTGAGGATCTTTCAACTGGAAAGAAATAGAACTTCATACATGTTAAAAATCAAAATATATAAATCTGATTTGAGATTTTCTTGTTCTTGTATGATTTCTAATATACTTGGATTAGACAATTAACATGGTCCTTTCAATTATAATTCTGTTTTGCACAGCATGTTTAATTTCCAAATTACATTCTTAGATTTATACATATATGATTTTATTTTTATTTGGTGTAGACAGTGGTTGTTGTCTCTAATATTAGATTGATACGTGTTTATTACAACCTGCAAATATGATTTTTTTTTTTATGACTTTTCAAACTTTGGGCTTGAATCTCCAAGTGGAATACGCAATTTTTTGTCATCAATAGTGGCAAATAGATGTTGTCTATGGTAAAGATTTCAACTATTGAAGGTGGTTAAAATGTCGAGGTCTGAGTTCTAGATTCTAGAATCTATTTTCAATTTTTTTTTAAAATAAAACATTTTAAAAACCTTAATAAATTCTTTGCTAATCTTAATTAAAACATATTTTAATCGGTTAAAAAAAATTGTTAAATTGAATAAAAAAAAAATCTTTGAGCATCAATCTATTTAGTAAGATAAGAGTTTCAGAACACCTCAATTGCATTTTTTTTTGTCTAGTAAAACCTATTAATATCAATATTAATTATTTTTTTTTGCTGGAATGCGGCCAAATAATTACTTTTTTTTTTTAATGATTTTCTCCATCATTTCTTTAAGCCAGGAGTTGAAATATAAATAAATAAAATTTAAGATATAAATATAAATATAAAATTTTAAAATTAAAGTAAGAAAAAATAAGTAAACAAAGAATTTTTGTAAGAAAATGAATTTTTCCGTGCAAATTTGAGAAAAGCCCTCCTGTTTTTTTTTTTTTTTTTGTTTTATTCTGCCACCATTTCTTTTTTATACTACAAGTTTAAAATCCATTTCATTAAATTACCCTCTAATTAAATTATAAAGTCTGATCAAACACCTTTAATTCTCAAGAATATAAAAACAAAAAAAAACCTGAAATATCATAAAAAGCACATGGAAGGATGGAATTAATGAAAAAAAAAATAGCACTGTTAATTGAACAACGCCATCGACATTAACACACAGTAAAAGAATGTTTTCTTTAAATATAATTGTATAATAAAATGAGACCAGTAGATATAGTATTTTACTTGATATTGTGCTTTCCACTTCGATCTATTAGTTTTGTCATCGAAAAAATAAGTATGTTTATTTAAATATAGAAAAACTATTTACAGTCAAATTAGATATTTTAAATTTTAACGTTGCAGCCATGAAGTTGTACACAATTTCTCGTGATGAAAGAACGTGTTTCAGACCGTAGAGCTATCTATGGACATCTTCGACATGTTTAGGAGTCTAATTAAAGTTTATTTTTAAGTGTTTTTTGTTTGAGAATATATTAAAATAGTATATTATTTTATTTTTTTAAATTTATTTTTAATATTTACACATCAAAACAATTTAGAAATACATTTAAAAAATTAAAATTTATCAAAATTCCAATCCAAAAACAACCCCATGGCCTAAGATGCAATTTGAAAACATTAAAACAATGTGACAGACCAAAAACACAAAAAGGAAAGGAAAGGGCGAATTCAACGGGAAGAAGAACTTTACGAGGTATTTAATTAAGTTAAAAGATTGGCTGGATTTCAGGGTATTGCATGTTTAATTATTATCTGAAATTAAACAATAGAGACAAGGAAAGGGCGAATTTATTTTTTATATTGTTTAATTATTATCTCTTAAAACAGTAGAGACAATTGGAGAATAAATAGGGAGGATATGTCCATATATATTTTTTATGTTGATAAATTTATTTTATGTTTTTATTTCTATCAATTTAATTAAATATTTTTTTAATCCATTTTTATACATGTACATGTATAGAAATTTTCTCCCGAAGCATTAAACAAACACGCAATTAATTTGAGCCAGAATCCCACTATTAGTCTTGTTTTCAGTTTTTTTTTTCTTTGTTTGGATTTTGTGAGAAAACACTTTGTTGTTGAATTTGTCTTCGTCTCTTTTATGACGTAACTGCTTCTGTCACTAATTTCTTCAGCATAGCTTCTATGGTCCCAATTGAGTTGAAGAGATCCTACAGTACTTAGATTTGGATTTTGTGTCGTGTTTTCATCACGGTTGAAGTTTCTAACGAGGTTAGTATGTTCGTAAATTTTGTTGAAGAGTCCTCCTCGAGATGATGTCCGAACGGTTATATGATTGGAAGAGGACTGCATTCATTTTGTATCTCAACATCAATTGGACTTTTTGTTTAAAAAAATTAAAAAAAATGTAATTTTGGAAGACATGTTTTTGGATTTGGTTTAATAGTTGTTTTGGAATGAATATTTTCTTATTTAAATTCGATATTTAAAATTAGTTGAACAAAAACAAACAAAATTTAATTTTTAATATTTTTTATTTTTTTCTCTTACAAACAATAAATAAATCTCTCGAGAGATTAGTTGATGTAATTAATAATCATCAAATGATATAATAATTAGAAAAAATGAATTTCAAAATTATAATGTAACGAATCATCAATCACATTACTATCTAAAACCATTGCTTATATGTAAATTATTAGCCATTGAATCTTTCTTTGATTGGAAAATTAGAAATGTGATTGGATAAAAGTAATGTTGAAATTAAAAAAAAAAGAAAAAGAAAAAGAAGGTCCGATTATTGCAATCTTTAGCTACAAATTAATTAATAACTATGTATGTATCAGCAAATAAACTTTCAACACCGATCCGAGGGTTGCTGTAAAAGACTTGCATAAGTTCTGCAGAAATTAATTAATACTCTCTTTTTCTCTGAAGCCTTCAAATCACTTTAATATAACTTAGTGCCCTAAGGTAAACAATTTTCTATACTATGATGCACGATGGGAGACATTTGGGTAAATTGGATTTGACCTTTCAAGACAATCCAGAGGGATGTGAGGATTTGACATTTCGAAATTGAGTTTGAATAATCCAAGTTTTAAGGTTTTTTCTTTCCCCTTCTTTCCTAGATATTCAACAAATGCTTTACTTTGCAAACATGTGAAGAAGGGCTACGCGGACCAGAGAGAGAGAGAGAGAGAGAGAGAGAGAGAGAGAGAGAGACAGCCTATAATTATTCATCCTCTTTGGACAATTCAAACCCACATGTTCTTGCGATCCAAAACTCACTTGTTCATCTCATTCCATGTCTTGCACGAGACATCAGATGAGATTCTCAAAAGTTTGTGCATTTTATCTGTTTATTAATTAATTATTTTTTTCATTCATCTCTCTTACAAAAACTAATGAAAAACACATTTATATTTGTTGAAAGATTTGTTTAAAACATGATTAATGAATACATTTGAGATTAAATTCAAAGGGAGGTTAATCCACTTTTGAGGTTAAAATTTTGTTGGAATTTAATCTCCAATATAATCTCTTTAACATGATTTAAATAAATTATAGACGAATGAAAAATTAATCTTAAATAATTCTTGATTGATATATTTTGAAAAAACCCGAATCCACTAAAAATTTTCATTCCATGTAGGGAAAAAAAACAAGCTTTGCTTGTTGTTTATATAATGCGAATGTGAAAAGTTAAACTAGATCTAAATGACACCTTATAAGCTTTTAGAGAGGAGATGACATTAGCAAAATGAACTTTGAGCTTAAATCATATTTAGAGTCAAAACATCCAGGTTTAATTCTTGTTTTATGGTAGGTAATCAAAGCTGATAATGAAGGGAACTTATTCTTTTAATTATCAGAATTAATTCTATATAAGTTTCGGTTCCTAAATCATTTACAAATTTTGCAGACTCTTTCACACTCTTCTTCATTTAGTTTTCCACTATAGTCCTTTTGTTTTAAGTTCTGGTTTTGCTTTTTTTTTTTATCTTTTAATCGAGAGCATGGATTAAGTCCTTATAGAAAGATTTCTAAATTTTATTTTCTTGATTTGTTGGATCTTGTTTAAGAGTGCACCTAAATAAAAAGAAGTTGTTGAAATCTTGAAAGACTTATTGAAGTAAGTCTTTTTGCATCAAGTAATGATTAATAAAACCATAAAAACAAAGAATTAATCCTTGAAAACAACAATGAATTTTCAGATTGGTTATATACAAAGTACTTCAACAAAAAAGTATCATTTATTGGCTTTGTTTAAATATATTTTCAATATATTCATAGAATATACATTAAGAGTTAGTTTCATTCTCTTATGTATAATTATATGCATGTCAATAGACATGTTAGGATTATCTTTCAATCTTTTATGCAAAGTTTATTTATTTTTTTTAGCAAGCATGCTAGTTTTGTGAATTCTAGGTTTACCATGTTCTTATTGTTTTGGTTGATTATTAACTAAATTTTTAAGCTCACTTGTTTAATTAATTATGTAATTTTGGGCAACAGTATTTTATAAACTTCAATTTCCCTTAAAAGTTTTGGTTCGTTTATCGATTAATTCTCTGAATATCTTTTCTTATGAAACATTTAAATTATTTATGTGTAATTTGATTATGAAGCAAATTCACTTTAAATAAAAAAATAATTACCTTGAAATTCAATAAAAAATAAAAATTCAACTTCACTAAATATTTTTTAAGAATAATTATCAATTAGCTCGCTAATAAATTTCTCGCACTATTTATTTCAAGGATATATTTACAAAATTTGAGTTTGGGAGCCAATTTTTTTGAAAAATAAAAAATCAAGAAATATAATAAAAACGTACAAGACAAAATTCAGTTAGGATTTTTAAAAAAGTTTGATGAATAAAAGCAACAACCTAGTGCAATAAAGTATTTTTGAATTTTTTTTAGGCTTTTGGAAATCAAAATTGTTTTCTTATGGTATATTGATAAAAACAAAATATTATAATTAGAACTAATAGTGATTTTAAAAATCATAATAGACAATTTATAATCAATAATTTATTAAAATATTCATAACTAACTTGTAATATTTTGTCAGAAAAGAAACTAAGGAAGAAAAATTTTAGAATATAGTATTTAGACTCAGAAAACCTAAGAATATATTTACTGTTAACACCAAAAATATTTTATTAAAAATTATCTTACAATCTCTAGCACTATCTTTTTTATACATATTAAAACTATACAATCTTTTTTTATTTTATTAAAAATTATATCAATGGTTGATGATGATCTTCTGGCAATAACTAGTCTTTGCCAGAAGATCTTCATCAACCATTGATATAATTTTTAATAAAAATAAAAAAAGATTGTATATATATATATATATATATATATATATATATATATATATATATATATATATAGATGAAAAACAAAACTTTGTGTGTGTGTGTGTACACATCAGCTATTTTAAAAAAGAAAATAATAATTTTATTAACATTGATTAAGTATAAATAGATGGTTGCTATATATATATATTCTCACACGGTATTCACAAGAACATTTAACAATCAAAATGCTTGCTAGCTATTTGAAAAATCTTCCAACAAAACCAACGCTAGAAGATGACCCTTTGGACAGCAATTGGCCCTTTAATTATGACAGGCGAGTTTCTTTTGAAAATCTTGAATATTTATACAGTAAGTTCTTGCATCACAGGCGAGTTAGTTTAAGCAAATATAAATCAATGCTAGAAGAATGAAATCTAGATGTTAAATCTAATATATGACACTACAAGATTTAACAGTTTTATAAGCGGAATTTTTCATCGGTGTAAGATACATATTCCGTCGGTAATTAATTTACTGATGGAATCACCGATGAAAATGTTTCGTCGGTGAATCGTTCATCGATAATTTTTTGTCCGTCGGTAAATCCATCGGAAATAAAAAAATAAAATTACCCGCTTCATTTCATCGGTATATCCCTCGATAATAATTTTTTTATTACCAATGGATTTACCGACGGAAATTTCATTGGCAATTCCGTCGGTAATTATTTAAAAACATTTAAAAAAATTCATTTTATAAAAAAATTTAAAAATCCTATAAATAAATCAACTAAAAATTAATCTCATGTGAAAAAATAAATCTCACAACAACATTTATATAATTATTAAGAACAAAACAATTAAAAAGAAAATAAAAAATAAATATAATGAAAAAAATCATGAAAAAAAAATCTTACTTTGATGCAGTTGCAAATGAAGCTAAGGAGAGAAAAAAGTTTCGTAAATTATATTAATAAAAAAAAATAAAAAAAAAAAAAGAAGAAGAAAAGCTTTCGAGTCATTAATGGTAAACTGTTGAGTATCAAAACTGATCTAGTCAGAAAGATTTCATGTTACTTTTGTGGTGGACGATAGAAAATAATGGAGGCAAATACATTCACCACGAGGGATATTGAAGCACTTTCATGGAAACTACGGGAGGCGTCAGACGCAGACATGCACCATAGCAGCATTTTGCTCCCACCACACCAAAGCCTCAAGAAAGTTATTACACGTGAGTCGTCTTGCATTAGCCAGTCCAATCCCAACTGCCCCTGGTTTTATCCCTTTTTTTTATTTTAAAAAAAAAAACACTCATTCGCATCCTCTCGAAATCAATTTAAATATTAGTTGACATGCACTAATGTCTTTTGATTTGTTATTTTTTAAAAATAATTAATTCTTATAAATGTTTATTTTCAAATTTAAATTTTTAAAAAATTAGAAAAATTATACCTCTAGCATTTTATAGTTTGATCGGAATTATATTTATCTATGGACTCTTGAAAATTTATAATTTATATTTTTAATGAGCGTCAAATAAATTAAATTGTAAGATATTTTAGAATATAAATTAATATGCGAATAATAAAATTCAATTGATTATAAAGTGTATTTTAAAAAAAATTAGTAGTGAAGCTTATTTTTATCTAAATTGTAAGTTGTGAGGGTAATTTTTTTAATTTTTTTTAAATTGTTTTTTAAAAAATTCTTAACCATTAAAAATTTTAATATTAATTCACTCGTTAGCCACTCTAAAACTCAAACTATCAATACAAATTCAAATGGGTAGGTCCAAATATTCTTTTAAGTAATGTATTTAATATGAATCACCGTACAAATTATTGTCTTAATCATAATGATGAAGCCGCCTTTATTTTCCACCTTACTTTTCCAAATCAACCCGCTAATGAAGCAGCTTAATTTCTTTTCTCCTTGGAAGAATTTTCGTGCCGTTTACGACACTTTTTTTTTAAAAAAAAGAAAAATAAACACTGAATATCTCTTTGGATTATTATTATTATTATTTCGTGGCTTTTAGCCACCAAGCCGCCCCTTCCTTTATATATTGTGTCCTCTCTGCCCCTGAGACCTTCCCTTTTTAATTCCTTCTTCCGCTCCTCCTCTTCTTTTATAAGAGCTGGTTTTTCCATGGAAAAGTTCCAAATGTTATTTCCTTTTTCGTCGACAGGATCACCAAACTACCCTGTCTCTTCAAGCATGACAAATAGTTCTCATGTTTTTCATAATTTTCAAGCAGATAGTTCAGGTGGGTTCTTGGGATTGAAGACAGAAACTCAACACCCAGTACCAAGAACGTCACCTGAGATTAATAAAGACCTAAATTCTCAAAGTGCAAGCTGTGCAATCGGGTCTGAAACTGAGCCTCAAGCAGCCAAGAAGAAAGGGGAGAAGAAGATTAGAAAGCCCAAGTATGCTTTTCAAACTAGGAGTCAAGTTGATATACTTGATGATGGTTATAGATGGAGGAAGTATGGACAAAAGGCAGTGAAGAACAACAGATTTCCTAGGTACCTATATGTATTGATTTCTCTAGCTATTTCCAACTTCTGTTTGATAATTACATTTGCTTTTTCTTCTCATTTTTTTGTTAAGACTATGATTATGCAATTAAATTCTCACTAGACCCCACTAGCAATTTTATCCTGCGGCTTGGCCGAAAGCAAGATCCTGCTGGATCTCCCACTAGATATGAGAAAGTGTTTAGGGAAAATCTTCCTTTCAGATAGGGTTATGGATGAGAGACTTTGATGCACGCATGCATGAATCCTTTTGCATTGATGTGAGTATCCTCTAATAATCCTTCGAAGTGCAACTATGGTGATATCTTCTGATCCTTTTAACAATTAGTTTGGTTTAGGGTTTCTCCTTCCTTTTGCCGAGCCCCTTCTCCCTCTACTCTTATTGTAAAATTAAATCAAGGAATTCAACCATCAAAATGAGTTTTCAAGGATTACAGATTTCTTATTCAAAAAAAAAAAAAAAAGGATTGCAGATTTCTTTTGTTTAAACCTATGTATGGATATTTATTGGTATATAATAACTTCAATAGATGAATGCCCTCCTTTGAAGTGTCTCTCTACATGCATTGTATAGTAGATCAAGAGAAAGATGTTTTGTGCTATGAATCTTGTACAAGAGTAGATCCCAGGAGAGCTTTGATCAATTATAAATACTTCATATAGAAGCTCGATCGTCTGTCAAACACAATCAAATCTATGATCAAAAAGAAAAAAGAAAAAAAAAACATAACCAAATCTTGTATTAATTAACATAAGCTTACATTTATTCCTTACCTAAACTTGAATTGAAACGCTAGCACATTGAAGAGTAAAGTAGTACTTAGTTCCTCCAGTGTATTCTGTATAAATCATATGGATGCATAAAGTAACTAAAATAGTAACACTTTATTTGATGATCAGGTAAGTTCAGGCACTTGCATTTTGATGGCTATACCCTAGATCCAGCCTCATTTAATTACTGCATCAAAGAAACTTAAACGGTGAGGTTGAGTGGTTAAAGAGATGCATATTTCTTTCTTTCTCCTTCCTTTTAGGTCTAATCGAGGAGTTGCAGCAACAACTGTTGCTTACCTTTTTAGGTCTAAGGAGTACATACATATGCCTTGATATATCATGATTTGAAATTTTAAGTGTCAAGAGAATAAGATTAATAATGGTGCATAACTCGGATTTTAACAATTTTACTTCAATATTATATAAGTTTTTCTTGATTACTAATTAAAAGAGGGCTCGAAGTTAAGCTACAAATGATCATTACCTCGATATTTATTGTGCAATAACTCTCGATTTTAACATAAGCAAGAAAGTTTTTGAGGAAGTAACTCGATCACTGATTGTAATTTCTCATTTTCAGGAGCTATTACCGATGCACGTATCAAGGGTGTAACGTAAAGAAGCAAGTCCAACGCCTAACCAAAGACGAAGGTGTTGTAGTGACGACTTACGAAGGAATGCACACCCATCCTATAGAGAAGCCAAATGATAATTTTGAACATATCTTGAGCCAGATGCAAATTTACAGTACTCCCTTTTGAAGTGATCATCGAAAAGGGTCAAAATCATGTATGCTTTGTAACAATATATATATATATATATATATATATATATATATATATATATATATATATATCAAGTAGTGTATTTTCCGTATGCTTATAAGGTTGGATTCATACATATATATATATAGTAAGGGCTAGCTGGAGATCGATCAGCATGCTTAAAATTTATGGAATTATGTTCTTTAGTTGGCAAATATATTGTAATCTGTCAGTTTCTTTACCTTTCAGTTCTTTCTTTCACATTGGTGGGATTGTATGATGTAAATAAATCAGCTAAGGTGGGCTCAACTTCAATAAGAGAATCGAAATTCCTTATCGCGCAATTAGTTATCTCAATCTCCTTCCTTTATCTTATCCGTCTTTTTTCTTCTTTTTGTAATGGTTTCGGAATTTAAATAGAAGTAAACACTAACACTAGTTGAATCACAACTCATTTGCTTTTAACAATCTTAAAAAAAAAATAGTATATTTTGGCAGTTTTAGAATAAGCAAAATTGTTGTTCCGCGCTACGCTATGAGTTTGGTTATTTTTTTCACGTAAAAAGAATATTCAGGCATTGCTAATATATAATTTTCTAGTAAAAAATCATATAAAAATTGACCTGATATGACTTGATCGACCTGACGAGCCCAAAAGTAACTTAGACGACTAGTAAAAACATAATTTGATTCATAAAAATTCAAGACTATTTTTAAAAAAAGATAGTAAGGCGATAATATATTGGATCGACTCGAGTTTTGAGACCATGATAAGTTATTATAAAGAAAAATCAAAATAAATATGAAGTTTAAATATTCTTAATCAACCTAATGACTTTAGCCAACCTTAGTTAACCTATCAAACTCATGGTCGTGGTCATCAAACCAATATAACTCTATAGAAAACAAATTGAAACAAATTATAAAGTCCAATTTCCAGTTAACTTATGATGAAATTGAAAAACAATCAATTAAAAAAACAACTTAAATCAACCCAGACTAATCCGTTAAACTCATAACACGAGTCATGAGACCAAGATACCATATACAAACTATAACAAATTATAAAACTCATTCTCTAACAAATCAAATATTGAAGGAATAAATTAGAGAAAAAACAATAATACTAGTATAATGAATAGCATTTTTGTTAGGTGGTGCAATTTAAAATCACTATTTCTTTTAATTTCTTGTTAATTAATTTTAAAATTAATATGGTACAAATATATCAAAGGTGGCATCCAAAATGTGGCTTTCTCCGAGGATTCCATTTTCTTCATATGTTACATTTTCATAGATATTAATTTAGTTTTTAACTAGTCTCCATGCTCGTGCTTTAAGGTAGGGCGAACTATTTTTTCTGTAAAAACTAATGTTTAGCGGTTCTGAAATGGAGTAAGAAAAGACATAAAAAAAGTCTGTCGTACCAAACCTGTAACCACACTTATTAGGATTGAGTTAACCCAAAATATCTCGCCAAACTTGCGACATATGTCATGTCATTATAATAACCTGATAAAAAAAAGAGAATTATAAAGCTTTTTTTTTTTCTAAAAACAATTATATTTACTTTTCAAATCCATGACTCAAGTCATTAGATCTAAAGTATCGAATCTAAAAAAATCATGAAGTCTAATTCCCAATCAATTATATATTGAATGATGAAATTGAAAAAAAATTCAATTATACAAAAGGAATTTAAGAAATAGCAATTAAAAAGATAAGGATCAAAGTTCATATACAAAATAAATTTTATATTTAATTGAAGGGTGGGATTAAAAAAAAATAAATTTAGTGAAAGGACAAAAACTTAAAAAAAAAAGAATAGGGCTTAAAATTGATGTAAAAATAAAAATAATATTGTAATTAAAGGATGAAATTGAAAAAAAATAACTTTTACAAAAGAGTCAAGAAAAAAAATTAAAATCAAAACAATGAGGACCAAATTGAAAAACATATATAATACCATTAATTCTCAAGGATAACATAAAAACCAACAAAACTTTTACAAAAGTGTTAAAATAAAAAAAATTAGAAATCCAAATAATGAGAATCAGATTAAAGAATATAATGTTTAGTAAATTGAGATTCAAGGATGAGACTAAAAACAAATAAAAGTTATATAAAAGGACTAAGACAAAAAATGAGAAATAAAAAAAATAGAGAATGAAGTTGAAATACCAACAACTAAGAAGGTCAAGTTGTAATTTTTAAGGGAAGAGAGATAAGAAGAAGAAAAAGAACTACTAACGACAAATCAGACCACCACCAAAGATCCCTGTCGCACCAATAGGAAGATAACACAACAATGCTTCCAAATACATGGTGGAAAAGAGAAGGCACCGTATGCGGCACTTGAAGGGCGAGCGCTTCTCATGCGCCCTTTCTCATGCGCCCTCAGGTATGTCACACGTGCATTTTCTTTTCTATATTTTTTATTTAGCTAAATACAAAAGTACCTTTAAGTTGACTTTCTAAGTATAAAAAAATCATTGTAAAAAAACAAAAGCATCCCTTGACCTGATTTTTTTTATTTTAAAGATGTTTTTATAGTTTTACTATGCATTTTAATTATTTTTTATTTTTTATATTTCATCAAATACCAAATAGCCTCTCAATTTCAATTGCAATATTCTAGTAGTTTCATTATGCAATCAAGATGAAAAAATACTTATTTATCCTTAATCAATCTAAAAATAACAGATGAATCATGTGTAAAGACTTCAATGTCGTTGGAAGTCGGTGCAAAGTTTTTAAATGGAGGGTAAAAAACATCATTATACAATTTCAATGAAGAGCGCTAATATGTGTGGAGCTATGATAATTTTTCTAAGGCCAATTAAGTTTTGTTAACGTTATTGTGTTTCATTTTGAAGTTAAAGAGGAAAAAGAGCTAATTTTGATATTTAATTCTATTAAAAAATGTAATAGATAAAATAGTAAAAAATTAAATAAATTCGGACCCATTTAATATTGTAATTAATTGTAAAAAGGATAATAAAACAATTTTGTAAGGTTTATTGACAAAAATTTCAATCGATTCTAATAATTATTTAAAAAAAAATGTCATTTCTCTGTTTTTCCTTGAACAAAAAATAGAATACGAAAGTTAAATAATTAGATATTTCCTAATAATTCCTAGATTATTGTTTGCATACAAAAAATATATATAAAAAATCATGAATGTGAGGGCATGGATATATAAGAGAGGGAGAAGTTAATTTTAAATAATATTTGGAGAAAAAGAAAACATGAAATGGTGGTTAAGACGGGAAGAACATGCCTGGTGGTCCTGTTTCAAGAGCATTAATCCCATGAGATATATAGTTTCAAAAGGTTTGAATTTTTTACATTTGCTTTGTCAATTCAGCATAATTTAGTTGACAATTAAGTCCATCAATATTCACGCGACAACACAACACGAAACAAAATTATGTTTTCAGAGGAGGATCTTAATTTATTTATCAAAATAAAGAAAAAGAAAATTAGCATTTTAACCAATTAATTCTTTTTAACCACTTTAATATATATTTAGTTATTTTCATCTTGCATTCGGATAAATAATTGTAGGTGGAAGGAGAAAAGTCAAAGAGGCTAAAGGTAAATTCAAGAAAATTGTATTTTTTGCAACATTCTTTTTTTTTTTTTAAAAAAAAAGAGCTTGAATTATTCGAAATTTATTTCACTTTATGCATAAATAACAAAAAAAAGAAAAGAAGAAGAAGGTCGTATTAGCTGGCAACATTATTTTCTTAGGCTGCATGCATGACCCATTGTGCAGTTGTCACACTGCAGAAATTAATGGCCGCAACGTGTGACATAAGGGAATGATTAACCTTATCTTGACCAAACGTGTTGTATATCTGTGGCTGTCTTTTCTACACACGTGTAAAAGAAGCCAAAACAGATTTGGGCTCTTAATTTGTCTTCCTTGAAGGTGGTATTCAGAGGCCTCAACGTCATCTCGAGCGAAAATGTTGAACAGTCTGTGCGTGTCTATATATATATAGCAGTTCTGCTGGCTGGCTGGGCTCCACGAGGTTTTTTTTTTTTTTTTTAAAAATATGTTTGATGGTACCGTGTAATAATATATTTTTTAAAATATTTTTTTATTTAAAAATATATTAAAATAATTTTTAAAATTTTTTTATTTTCAACACCAACACTTTAAAATTATCAAAAAAATTTAAAAAATCAATTTTATATTTTTTATATATCAAACACACTGTTGAAATGTAATCAAACACAGGTTGAAACGTATAACCACATAACCTCTTAAAAATTGGCATGTTATTTATATATGTTTGGTTAAAACTGTGGTTGGAATTGAGGTGGAACAAAAACTAATTTAACGTGGTTGGATTTTTTTACTGTTTACGTAAACAGTGCAAGTGAATTAAATTCACTACACTGTTAATGTGTGTACAATGAATTAATTCAGTCTACATACTATTCACTTTTGTGAAGTGAACAGTGCTGATAAAACGGGTACAAAATGCTTTTCCTGAAACTGCGTGTTTCAACATATTTTTTTGATGAGTTTCGTGTTTTAAAAATATCAGTTAACACTTTAACCAAACATAATTTTTTATAGTTTCTTTAAAACACAACCATTATCATGTAGACAAACACACTTTTAATGTATATGATTTTGATCACAATTTATCATTGATTTCGAGCTGGTTCGACATACGATAATAATTATTTTTTAAAATTTTTTTATATAAAAATCTATCAAAATATCTTTTTAAAATAAAATGATTTTTAACATCTCAACATTCAAATAATCTAAAAAGATTAAAAAGTTAATTTAAAATAAATATTTTAATATTTTATAAAAATATTTTCCAACTACAAAAAGTAACGAATAAATAGCCAAATTCGTATTCAGACTGACCTTTTCCTTTCTCTTTTGACGGGGCAGCTGACTGGTCAATAGCTACTGCACTTCTTCTCAATATTTTTATGAGAGCAAACGTAGAATTTTTTTAAATGTTTTTGTTCAATGGTTTAGCAACATGATCTCTCTCTCTCTCTCTCTCTCTCTCTCTCTCTCTCTCTCACTATATATATATATATATATATATATAAAGGGATTCTTCAAGTACTATACGGAGAAGTTGGAATTGTTTTTAAAACGATTACCCTTGTCTTGAAAAAGTGAATCTTCTTTGAGTTCTGATGGCAACGTAGGAAGCATGTTAATAAAAAAAAAAAATCAAAAGAGCTAAGTTATGTATTATGCATTGTGGGAGGAAATTTTATGGATGCGTAAATTGGTTTTTTTTTTTAAGTTTAATTTTTTTCAATCATTTTTTTCTTGTTTTAATTATTTTATATTAAATTAATTTGAAATTGGAGTTGTTGGAATAAATTTTGGCTCTCAATTTAAAAACATTAAATTGAACTAAAACAAATAAAGTAACCATAACAAGATTTGAATACTAGACAAGTTTTGGGCACTCTTTTCTTATAAAAATCAGGGACTAAATTGTATGAGAAGGGGAGAGATTCAGCATTTTTGCCTTTTATTTTTTTTTCAATTTAATCCTTTCACATTGAGTTTTTATTGTTATTTTATTAGACTTGATAGTTTTTCTCGGTTGTCTAGATACAGGGATCTCACAATGTAAGGAAAAAATTCTGACATGCGTTTGATACTCAATTTTACAAAATAAAATTTAATTTTATTGATGTAAAACAATGAAGACTTAGGGGATTAAATTCGAAACTAAAACAATTCTAGGGATTGAAAAGGATGGGTAGGACAACTTTGTTGGAGCGCACATTGCAAGCGCCAATGTGTGTAGTGAAGTCGCTATGCTCTAACGGCATATGCGGCTTCCTTGATGGCTTACACGTTGTCCATGATTGCGATGGAAGTGGTATGACGAGTTCTTTCTAGTGGTACAACGTGTGTTGATGAATAAGTGACAATGAGGTTATAGTGGTCTTTTATTTCTTTTCTTCTCTCTTTCCTCCACATTCGTGTTATTTTGCCAAAATTTAAAGGTGTTCTATCATTTTTTTTAATGTCAAATTCAATCATCATCCTCTTGATTGTTATTTTTTATTTTGGATCCTTCTTTATGCTTTTTTGTTCAATTTCATCCTTCAAACTTTTGGGTTGGTTAGGAATTAGGTTTCGTGTTTTTTTTTTCCAAATGAGTCATCTTGTACCATAACCCGGGTCACAATTTCAAAGGTTAAAACTAGGTTGACGTTGGACTCTTTTCAAGTTCTTTTTTACATTTTTTTTCCTTTTTAATTTTACCCGGATTACGGGTTTGAAAGGTTAAACCAGGTGATTTTGTTCGATTTTCTTTCTATGAGGTTATCTTAGTCTCGTGACTTAGATCACGGGTATGATGGGCAAGCCCATGCTTAATTGGGTCTTTTTTTAGGTCGTCTTTTTAAAAATTAATATTTTTTTTGGTTTTATCCTTGAATATTAGGTTGATAGAGAATTAAACTTTATATTTTTTGTTGTTTTGCTTTCTTTTAGGTTGTCTCGTTTGTATAACTCAACTCGTGAGGTTTAGTGGACTTATTAGGCTTTGCTTTTTTTAGGTCTTTTTTAATTGATTTTTATTTCATAATTTCATATTAGGTTTGTTGGGGAATTAGACATCTTGATTTTTTTTTATGGGTTATCCTGACTTCACGATTTGGGATGCAGGCTTGACATGCTAACTTAGGTTGACTTGAGTCAGTTTTTATTTGTCCTTTTTTTCTTTTTTTAGGTCATCCTGCTCATTTTTTTAAACCCATTTACTATCGTTGTTTATAATCCAAGTTGTGGATTTGTCTCAGTTCTTTAAAGCATGTTTCTTGCACTTGAATATTTTTTTTTCGGTTAGAAAATTTTTTGGTACAAACATGATGAAATGATATATGTGTGAGTTAGTTTATAAATTTTATTTTTGAAATTTGGATAATTGGAAGGTAGAAAGTTGATTTCTTTATCAAAAGTAGTATTTTCTAAAAAAAAACATTTTACAAAATAATATTTATAGTAGAAAAAAAATCCTAAAACTAATAGAATATCCCTAATCAATATAGATAAACCTAATAAGTAATAATAATTCAATGAAAAAAGTTTTAAATAAAGGTCTTAATATCTCTGAAAGGTCTAATAATAACAAAAAAAAACCCCAACTAATTTAAATAAGACTAAAGTCGTTTTTGTAATCTACTAGCAGGATCAAATCCTAATTTTGAACGCATCGTTCTCTCTCATATTCAATAATTAGAATGTGTGACATATATCACTGAAAATATATGGATGTCTACTTTCCAATGAAACTAGAATCACATTAACATTTTTTATGTAGCTTCAGTTATGACCAAAACAATAGTGAAAGGTCAAAACTAGCATGTTTGAATCTTTTTATTCTAATCTCTTTGTAATGTCTGAATGTCCACCTACAAGCACTTCTTGAACATGAATTAAATTAATCAAGACTTATACCTTATTATTTAATATCTTTTTGAAATCCACCTTAGCCCTAAGTCTTTTCACTAGATCACCTAAAACCTATAACGAATTTCTTAGTGTTACTTAGTTCATATTAAATAGGGTTCTAGAGATCCATATGATTGTTCTTTAATGTGTATAAGTAAGAAATGTTGAAAATTGAGTATTTGGAATTCAAAAACTTGGACTAAGATTTTTTAACCATTAGAGCTAGCTCTAGTAGTAGAAAAATATTATAGGTAGATGACACATCGTTGAGGATATTTATATAGGGGCAAAGGACACATCGTCTGCTCCTTTTTAAAAAACAAAGAAGGTTGTGAGCCTAGGCTTTATAGTTTTGGGCAAGGCATGTGACTTAATTTCTCTTGCCCAGGTGCACTTAGTCTTTTTTAAATGACCCTAATTATTTTTATTTTTTAACATTTTATAATAGGGTTATTTTTAAATAAACTTATTCAAATAATATTTAAATAATCATTCAATTATGTCATAGCTCTCAAATAATATTATAATTTCTAATGATAATATTAATAATTATATATGAAACTAATTGCTTAATTTTTTAAAAACAATTCCCCTCATGAAAATTTAATGCAGATTAAATATATACTTAAATATTTTTTATTATAAATTTTTTATATGATTTTTTCTTAGATTTTATATTTTTTATATTTCACTTAGAAATTATCAATTTGTGATTTTTTTTTATTTTTTTATTCAAATTGCCTTTTAAGATTATGATAGGTTTTAATTTAAAAAACGTTACTTAAAAAAAAGACATGTTTTGATATATATATATATATATATATATGAAAGAAAAATATATACCAATAAGAAAAGGGAGTTTTTATTAGAGATGTGCATTTTTTACTCTTATTTCAAATCAATATTTTTTTTTCTAGTTTCTATTTCAGTTACCTTCATTTGTATTCGATAAACTTTACTAAGAAAAGAAAATTTTAACTAAAAAATATTTTTTTCTCTAAAATTTAAATTATTGTCTTTCTTACGAATATTCATTTTTATTGTCATACAATTAAATAAAAAAACTTAAAAGTTATGAAGATCAAGTATTTACTTATACATCTATTTTTTGCTTATTATAACGAACATCAACCTTTTATTTTAATTTTTATTTAGATATATTTTTCAATTCATTTTATAAAACAAAAACATTATCTTTTCAGTTTTCGATTAAAATTTTTTATGATACCAAAAAAACATATCTATGGTGTTTGAGCCTTTATATCTTGTATTGCAAATCGGCTTATAATCATACCCATAACATAACACACATACCCTAACTAGTTTTTTTTTCCTAAATGACAAAAAAATAATAATCATGGTAGGTAGGACCTTTCTTGTTAAGGATTGGCTAAAAGTCACACAAATTATATTTAAAGCAAAAATTCACAACACTAAAGTCTTTATCTCATGCAAATTAGCTTAAATTTTTACCCACACCATATCATAGGTACCCCTAACTAGTTTTCTTTAAATAACAAAAAACAATTGTTGAAGATAGTTAGGAGACCATTCTCGTTAAGGATCGGCTAAAAGTTACAAAATTCATATTTAAAGCAAAATTCATTACTCTCTACCTGTAATTATTCCTAACAAAAAAATATATTGGATTTCTTAAAACACATACACGCAATGGAAACGGTAAATCTAAAATATTTCAAGAGTCCTGAGGATCTTGTTAGATAGATCTAGAGTTTTTTAGGGTTTATACGAAGATTACCTGAAGACTAGATTTTTTTTTTTGCTTTGAATAATTGCTTCAAGGTTGGGTTGTCATAAACCACAAGCCATTTAAATTTCCGACATCTAACGATAATCCACACAAACCACTAGTGAGAAATCTCCTTAACACTTTTAATTTTTGAATGGAAAAATATCAATTCACCCCTTAAATAATATCACATATATTATTGTATGATAATTATAAAAATTTATTCAATCAAGTCCCTATTTGATCTTTTTTAGGTCTAGAATTATAATCCTCTATATTAATTACATTATGGTCCTTAATTTCTAAACTTTATTTACAATGAAGTACACTTGATTAATCATCCTAATTTAATTTATGACCAATTATTCTTCTGTATGTGACCCATTAGGTTCTCTAATAAATTAGTTTAAATACAAATCATAATCCTAAATAAAATAAAATTTAATAAATTAAAAAATTTAATTTATTATCAATTCAATAATTGATTGACTTATATTTGAAGATCAACTATAATGTCTAACAACCTGTCATGATCCCCTAAAATATTAAAAAAATCATAAGTGGTTTGACTTTACCTTTCAGTGACCGGTTTCTTAATGTAATTATTATTCATTCATCAAAAATATTATGATTTAGACATTATAGCATGAAATATATCTACTTTGTTATATCATTTAGTTCTCAACATTATAGAAATTGATTATTTGAATAAGATTCTGAAACTCTTTTCAAAACTCATTTCACCTTGACAAAGGACTTCACAATCAATACTATTTGAGAACATATGGGGTATTACTTTTTTTATTCACCTAGGGTGATGAATCCTCTCTTGATTACTCAAATACCTTTATATAGTTTATATCTGTTTGTTTGTTTCCTGTGATTAGGACAACATGTGATTAAGATCAAAGCACAACACTCCCAATTTATGATAACTTAGTGATCTCAAGTCTAATAATTACGTACACTACTACCATATAAACCTTTCTATAGACATAAATAATCTCTCCATATGTAATTATATTGCGGGTTAGTTTAGTGTACATGTCATCTGACAAGCATCTATATATTAGTTTCAAGTATCTCTCACACTTCAGTTTATAAGAGCATTTGCTTCCTTTTATGAAGGAAGAAATATAATATACATCGGTCTTAATAACTTTAATTAATGTCTAGTCTTACCAGAACATTGACTATGAACATTTAGGAACAAAACTTTAATGCATTAGGAGTCTTATAATTATAACAGCTTTATAATTTCTTATGCAAAACATTATTGTTTCATGGACTTTATCTTTACTCTATGCTCATTAATCAAATATTAGATTCATTAATCAAATATAATCAAATATTAAAGATAAAAAAATTCTTTATTAATAATAAATATGTTTTACATATGTGTAACCAATTAATTGTCTATATGGCATATTCACCTATAAAATCAACATTTGTAGACTCTAAATAATTTTATTTTTTTTTATTGAAAATAGAATTAAATATCCCAGTCCACTTAACATAACTAGCTGCTCAGTCCATCTTCTTTATTTCTAGTTGTATATTTTTCATGCATTGCCTTTTTCTTCAACCTTATTCTTGTCTCTAGATAATTATGTTAGTCTTAGAAATATTTTTTTTGTCAGTTTGGTACTTGATTCTTTTAGTTCAATGTTCCATAAATAATGGTATAGCACAAGCAATGATTAGTAATCAAGAGCCAAGGCAAACATTTGGGTGTCTATATTGAATAAACAAGATACCCAAATACCTCTATTTTGGACCTATAAGGATGGAAATACTTAGACATGTAAAAGACATTAATAAATAGACAATCATGCAGCCCTCAAGCTTGCTTCTACCGGTTACAAGAATTTTACATTTTACTAATCAAATATTTCATCGACAATTAGACAATGATTCCATTAGCATGATTTTTACCGACGGGCATACAGACAGTTACTGTTCATAAAAAAAAATTTCTCACTAATTCCTATTTTATCGGTCATTTTGTCGGTAATGTAATCATTGATGGATTTCCAGGCAAAAAAAAAATGCCAAAGAAAAAACAATTACCTGATTTATTCTATTGATATTTCCATTGGTGAATATAACATTTCACCGAAAAAAAAGACTTTTTGCAATTCCATCAGTGATTTTTTATAATAATACCGATGATTTAATTTCTTAGATGATTAAACAGTAGGAGTGGCATTTCCAGTAATTCTTCTATAACTTTCTAGAATATACTGACAAACTTAATACATCGATAAGACCGTCCGTCATTTTAGTAAAATATCATCTTTTAAAAAATATCTAATAAACCGAGTAGAAAATATTTAAAATAAAAATAAAAATCAAATATTTGTTACAGATTTAAAAAATTATTAGTTCAAATACAATTCATCTAAAATAGAGGAGTAGGAATAGGAGGAGGCATGTCTTCGCTAAGACCATGGGGCCAATGAGGGGGGAACTTATACCACTTATTTGTTTACAACTCCATGTACAATCACTAGAGCTCGGTCGTCTAAGCACTAAGTTGTTATGTCTCAACATCAAGATGGGTCATCCGAGCTTAAACTCGTTGGTTTAAAACCACCTCGAACTTTGGAGTTTGAGTGCTAGGAACTAATTGCGAGCATCTAACGGTTGAAACACTTTCGGCCATCCACAATTCCTTAACCATAATGTTTGAGATATCAAGGCTACCAAATGATCTTGCCTCCAACCACATTCCTGAATCAATTTACGGTTGGGTCGAAGGATCATCCTCGTATCTCTTCTACAACCAGGTGTTATATGTTTCCTTAAAAAAAAGTCAGCAAATTCAAAATAATAACAACTTAAGAAAAGAAATTGTTGAAATCCAACATACCATAAAGTACTAAGCTCAACTATCCATGAGCTATTGCACCCCTTTTCTGACAGTCATCATTTCACACATGCATTTCTATAAAAAGCTTCATCGATCTTGGTTTACGTCCAATAATTGTAGCCTGCAAAAAAAATTGTTGTTAGTTAAACATATGCATATAAAAAATAATTTTGAAAAAAGAATGTAATAAAAAAGAATCTTAGTATCCGCTTCATATACGAAACAAATGGAATATATTCGCCGATGTGCGTAGTAATGGAACTGTGAATCTACTTGTTCTGATTCTCTGCATCAAATTGTGACCGTTGCACAAAATGCTCGGACATCACTTGCTGAACATATTCTGCCTATACAGACTTCGAGATGTATGAAGGTATGAAATCCTTCTAAACCGCCATGCCTTTCTAGCCTGGAAATTATCTTTTTTTTAGCATATTTTTGGAGTTTTTTTAAGCCTCGTCTAAAAATCAAGCAACCAAGATGAGAAATCTTGAAGAAGGTATTTTTTCAAGTTGTGAAAAAGGGCTTAGTGAGGATTCATTAAGAACATTATAATCTTTGGCTTGGATTAGTAAAGAATACAATATTCAAGACCGGTTAAATACTTGAGGTGTAGATGTAAGCTTGTCGAACCACGTTAAAAACTGATCTTGCAATTTCTATCCCTATACTCTTTACTTTAAGCATTTTAAATTATATTATTGGTTAATTGTATTTAATTGAGTTAATTGCAATATTTTTTATTATTAGTGAAACACTTAATTCACTTCTAGGTGTTATTGTTGCCTTAATTCTAGAACAATAACATCTTTATATGTTGTGTATGCTATTTCAACAACATATCAATTGGGTACTTTTGCTGACTTAATTTCCAGCTAAATGACCAGGCTAGCTAGTAGGAGAAACTTTTCAACTTCCTTTTTTTTCAAGATCACTCCAACTGAGCGAGTATGTAATGATCTTTTATTGTTTTTTGCAAAAAAAAAAAAATTGAAGCAAAAGAACAGGCAGGGGAAGGAGAGAAAGGGTTTGATTGCTAGGTTATAACTTAAAAACTATTGATGAATTTAACAACGAATATTAGCGAAGAGTTTATTATATTAGTAATACCGTATATAATAATGATATATCAATTTTTTTTTTCGTATATTTTTTTCCTACTATAATTTCCTCGGTGGGGGTTCTCTTCTAAACAGACTTCTTGGATTGATCTGAGCCCCTTGGTGCATTCCATTTTGATCCATCTTCCCAGTAGGATCAGTTTTTGTTTTGGATGCTAAAGAAACCAACAATGACTACAATGGAATGTTTCCAGGGAGCCCAGCTGGTGACGACTTCCTCAAAAAAAGGGCCCTCATCCACCCCTTCAATGTTGCCGAAGTAGTTGGCTCCTTTTATATAGTCAAAGGTCTTGAAATATTGAAAATATTTACGATACGCATTGATCTTATGATCTTGTATGGTAATTCAGTAATCCACCTAACCCTTATTTTAGTTGTGAGGTGCCAAGAGGCTGAGAAAGAACTTGATTGTTTATTTTATGGTGCTCCACTTTGAGACTAATGTCCTTCATCTAAGCAGTTGCGGGTTGGTTTTGAATTTAATCTGTCATGGAAAAGGTTAATTGGTGTAAGCACTGATTGAAGAGTGCCAATTACATTTCTCGGCATAAATTTGGTACGAGAAAAACAATTAATCAACGCATGAAGATGGAAAAGTGTAGAAGAACAAAGACGTGGTTTTTATGCTTTGTTTTCCACAGCCTTTTCATGTTTCCACGAGTGAGGCGATTGACAGCGAAAGTCCATAATTGAGGAAGAGTCAAGTCATGGACATCCATTCTCTTTTCCTCCCTTCAAACCGTGAACACAGCAGATGGACTTTTGGCCAACTAATGGAATCGATTGGCGTAAACCTCCATATTTCACACAGCCTATTTGAATAGATTTCAAGTGTGTTGACAGGGTTAGGTTCTGATCAATAATGGTATGCACAACTGAGCCAAGTATGCTCCTCACACGTCAAAATCAAAAGAAAACCCCAGAAAACCAAGTTATGAAAACAAAGAAAACCATGTTCTTACAGCTTCAATTGATTAGCTATGTATCTACGTCGATCTTTGAACACTGGCCGCATACACGACTAATGAAAGTTGAAGGAATAATAAGCTTTATACGTCAAAGCACCCTCCAGTTTTTTTCAATCCACATTTCAAGCAACGGTTATGGATTAGAGCACAAATAAAAAACTACTTTAGTTTGGTTTGGAAGCAAGGGAGACAGCTACAGCAGTCATAGCTAATCCCTAATGAGCTTGTCACCCAGGGGCATCCCCCTCCGGACCCTCCCTCGTAAGAGTCACAGGATTCGCAGATTTCCCTCGGAGACTGAAAATAAACAACAGCGGAAATAAATTGACAAATCTTCAGAATCGTCAAAATTTAGGGCTAAAAGGAGTTTTGGAAGTCATTAAGTGATGAAGCCGAAATATAAAAAGAACTTCCTTTACCAACATCATGAGCGTAGTTTAAATTCTTGGTAGATACATTTCAGCGTACTAAAGACTGAATAAAGGATAAAACAAAATTAAGAAATTTCAGACTCTCTGAACATCGGTTCTACAGACTTATTGTAACCAAACCATCATATTCATGAAATTAAAAGGAAAGACTACGAAATCTCTTAAACAACAGCATATCCTTGAGATAAGACACTAGTGCTTATCCTCCTTCGGAATGTCCTTGTGGGGGACCTTTGATTCCAGTTCCTTAGGTGGTGCCTCTTTTGCAGCCCTGAAATAAGATACATCAACAACCAATTCTCAGTACTGAAAACGGAGGGATAAACTCCTATCAAGATAGTAAACATAGGCCAACTGAATGGAGTCGATTCAACAGTTTGTAGTTCAATTTTCCTACAACTAAATCCTAATAATAGGTTTTGCATTGGTCAACAAGTTATATCCAGGTTTTAAACTCATGGTGAAACAATCTAGTTTTGATTTAAAGACAATATCAAGCTATCAAAAGAGGCTAAATGGCAATGTATGAATAATATGCAACTTGTTCATTAGAATCTAATACAATTCCATAACTTAGCCAGAACACGAATATTGTAGCCTCCAACAAATGAAGGCCAAGAGTTATGGAAAGATGCTGACCAGGCTCGTTGCAGTCATTATCCAATACCGGCTTCAAACCCATAAGCACCAGCTGATTTACTATCCCAAACTTGTTTAACATTAAAACAAAAATACCCAAGTTATTTACCCCAATGCTAGAATCAAGTTTATGTCAAGAAAACCCATTTTATATCTCGAAAATAAAACATCAAGGTTGCATTTGGCTAGTGACTCTGAATATGAGAGACAAATACAAAAGGGGTGGTTGAAAAGATAGCGACCAAGACCTAAAATAAATCTATCTCTAGACAGTTATAGAGTGAATTTCAGCAATTTCAAAACATGAAGTACAGAGATACATGTCCCCTTTATCCCCACTATCTCTATCTCTTCTATTCCAAGACAGTAACCAAATGCTATTTGAGAATAACACACAAACAATCACACCCAATTAATTACATGTCTTTCCAAAACTGATATTGAAATTCTTAATAGTAATCCAACCTAAACATCCTCAATGCGAAAAATAAGAAAGACCTAATTCCTTAATTTAAGTTCCTAGATTAAGGATGCTATAAACAACCCAAAAACCAGCGAACTAATGAAGGGCATGAGTTACGAAAAGATGCCGACCAGGCTCATTGAAGTCATTATCCAATTCCCGCTTCAAATCCATATGCACCAGCTGATTTACTATCCTAAACTTGTTTAACATTACAACAAAAATACCTAAGTTATTTACCCCAATGCTAGACTCAAATTTATGTCAGAAAACCAATTTTATACCTCAAAAATAAATCATTAAGGTTGTGTCTGGTTAGTGACTTTGAATGTGAGAGACAAATAAAAACAAGATAGCAATGTGTTTGGTTGAAAGATAGAGACAAAGACTTAAAATAAATATGTTTCTAAGACAGTTTTAAAGTGAATTTCTATACTATCAAAACAGGAAGCACAGGTCTCCTCCATCCCCACTATCTCCATCTCTCTATTTTTAAGGCAGTTTTAGAATGAATTTCTATATTATCAAAACAGGAAGTATAAGTTTCCTCCATCCCCATTATCTACATCTCTTCTATTCCGAGCCAGTAACCAAACGTTATTTGAGAATCACACACAAACAATCACACCCAATTAATTAAATGTGTCTTTCCAAAACTGAGATTGAAATTCTTAATGGCAAAAATGAACGTAATTTTGTTTCGTTCAGTTCATCAAATTTTTAGCTGAACATGTCCAACCTAAACATCCTCAATGCGAAAAATAAAAAAGACCCAATTCCTTAATTTAGATTCCTAGATAAAGGATACTATAAACAACCCAAGAACCAGCGAACTAAACCCATCAAAATCAGAAATCATTCGATTTAATAAATATCAATAATGACCATCACGCTTTACTACAAATTCTAAAAAACATCATAATCACTTCTACTCATAGAGACATAGGGGGGGGGGGGGAGCTCACTTGGAGGCAGCGGCGGATTCTTCTTCGAGCCAGTTGCGGATATGCTTGACGTTGCGTCTGAAGACTGCAGCAGATTGCTTCACATCGCTCCTCAGTAAAAGAATCACAGCACTTACACCAGCAACGGTTATAATCAAGTTTGTCAATCCCATTATTAATTTTTTGCTTTTAAATCCTAATTTTTTTTGAAAATTGGAGAGGCAAGTGGGTTTTTAAGTCACCCATGCGAGGGCTTGGAGAAGACGATAGACATGCCTTGTGTAATTTTTTTAGGTGTTAAATGGGCTTTATTTTTTATGGGCCTAGTTTTGGTCCGAATAACTTATTGTGCTGTGGCCTAGATACGCGGGCTTCAAGTTGGCCCTATAGCTCTCCTTCAAACCTATACTTATTTATTTAATGAACAATGATCCCCTCGATGGCTTTTTTTTTTTTTTTTCAAGAGCGAGAGTAGTTTCGGATTAACTTAACTTGCACAATTGACATTAAAAACAATTATTTAAAAATTTAATATTTGAAACTAGAAAGTCAAAAAAAAAAAAAAAATTCTTTGATGTCAACTTCTTGGAGTAATGATCTTCTCAATTTAGAACTCAATTCCCTTCTCAAATGATGCTCACTCTTGAATCAATGAACTCTACCAAGAAATAAACTCATGAGAAAATTTTATAGAGGATTTTTTTTGGATAATATATTATTATTTTTATTTGTAACTCTCTTAGTACCATATTGGTTATAGTCTACACAATATGGGACATGTTTTAATTAATTTCTTTCAATTAAGAAAAAAGTGTTATAACTTTCTCCTCAATTTGTAGAACATTAAAAATTTATTATTCAAATGAATGTATCATCATATATAAAAAAAAAATTAAAAAATCTTCCTATGTTTATTGGTTTTTCCTTGGTTAAGAGGGTTTTAATGCTATGAGCAAGCATAAGAAAATGTTATTATTATACAGTGTCTGAGTATATCATTTATTGCGGCAAGAATGACTCACATTCTCAAAAAGAAAAAGAAAAGGAAAACAATTTCTCATTTGGAAATGACAAGATGCTACCAAGTTTATTGAAAAGATGTTACTGATAGTTGAGATTTTATTTTATAGTATAAGTTATTAAATTAAAATGATTTTTTAATATGATATTAAAGCTTTATTCACGAAGCGATCACAAGAACAAATCTTATTATTCTATTTTATTTGATGGAAACTAAGTATAAAATAATATAATCTTGTGTAAATTTTAAGTTAAAGAAACTTTTATTTAAAAGAATGTATTAAAAAATAATATAAAATATATTTTAAAATTTTATTTAATAGTTTAAATTATTAAATTAAAATAATTTTTTGATAATTAACTTCTTTTTTAAAAAAAAAAACCACTGGTATCGATGAGGTCTCCTCTAGCCAACTAAAGGTGAATTCAGCGAAACCTCATGTTTTGCAATCTCAATTTCCCTCGATCCATTGCACAATTTAATGATCCGGTCATGTCACAAAGCTACTTTTGGGATGCACATGAAAAAAGAGCAAAAAAAGAAACTAGAAAAGATCCCGGGTACGAAACTTGTTCAACAACATTTTTATTTGTTTTTACTTTTTAAAAGTTTTTAAAAAAAATTTAAATTTTTTTTAAATATAAATTTTATGATTTTTTCAAATTATTTTGATGGGCTGATATTAAAAATAATTTTTAAAAAATAAAAAAAATATTTTTTTAATATATTTGTAAGCAAAAAAATATTTTAAAAAGTAATGGTCTCAATTTTATTTTTTTGAGTGTCTCAACTTTTAAAAAATAACGGTCATGAACCCGTTTTTTTTTATTTAAGTGTCTCAACTTTTGTTTTTCTCTATATAAGTGTGCAATCTTTCAAATTTTGTCTAATCAAGAGTTTTTGTTAGATTATGTGAAATACAATGCTGACATATATAGTTGTTAAATTGACATGTCAGTATGATGACATATCCACCACATTTATTTATTATTAAAATTAATTATTTAAAATTTAAAAACCCCATACAAAAGAGTACTCATTTGATATCTTTAATTAATTTAATTGGCTATTTCCTGAATATTTGATTTCTATTCTCTTTCCACTCAATCCGAAAGCCGTAAAGGAGGCTTGTAAGAGCATTTAGATAATGCTTGATGAATACACCAAAGACACTTGTCTTGTGTTGAAAAAAGGGCATTTTACTTCATTAATTAATCTATTTGAAAATTGCACATTATATTAATACTCAAGTCATTTATTTTAGAAAAATAAATATTTTGCTATATAAAATGAATAAATTATTGAAACCATCATTAATAATTAATTACTCTCAATTTTCGACGTAGATTTTATGTTAGAGGTATTTAGAATTCTTGAAACTAAATTTCATTTTAAGAGTTAAAATATTAATTCTTGTATTTTCAGGAGAATTTTCATTGCAGATATTTCCTACTAATTAATGTCAAGCCTCAGCTGGAATCCTAATCGCTTCAAGCAGTTGGTTCTGTGCATAGCTAGACTGTAACATGCACTTTCAATTCTACGGTGCAATGGAGCCCGACAGGTCAATCACTGTCTTTGTATTTTCTTCTACAAAAACGTCAGCTGTCAGGTAATTAAATACCCTGCCTCGTTATTCCGCAGGAGCGTTTTCTATCTACTTTGGCACGTGTTTTTTGAGCCCTGAACTCATATTTGATCGAATATATATTATTTTATGGGTAAAAAAGGAATAACACATTATAGTTGATATTAATTAATAAATTAATTGATGTTCCTTTTCACTAATATATCTTCAAAGATTGTCCTGCAAACCGAATTTAGCCCCACTAATGTTGAGTAATATTTTTTTATTAAATAATGTTCTCTATGATCAATTCCATAAGAAGTGTTCCTTGAAAGTTATATACTTTGTTTATTAAATTAATTAGAAACAAATTAAAAGCATAGATTTTTTAATCTCTATGCCTACCCTATTGAAACGAAATTCTAATCTAACTTTAAAACAAATTAACTACTGATTAATTAAAATATGTAATATATCGTGTAAAGGACGTGTAATTATTGAATCGAGAGAAAAAGTATAATAGTATAAATACTTGATTGATTATTTTATTTTTAATTTTCAAAAGCTTTATATTTTTGTAAGAAAAAAGGAGAAGAAAAACAAATCATAATTGCGCTACAACCGGCTCGGCTGGGACCCTTGTAATAATTCTACGGAATCAGAATTCTCCCCTTTCTTCTCTGGAAAGATGGAAGAAAGGAACTAAACAGTTCAAAAGAATCCACATTTAAAACAGCAACTTGTACATCAGCATAACATTGAATTTTTGTGTAGCATTTTATCAGTTTTGCTCATAAAGTTTGGAATGATTTCTCTTTTTTCCCAATATTCACAGCATTGAGATATCTACGAATCCCTTCGAAGAAATATAATTAATCCTCCACTATTTGACGAAGATTAATCAGACCAATCTAGCCACATGACTCGATGAACACTTGACAGCTATCCGAGAATATCAAAGCACACAACACAAGCTAGCCATGGTTTTTACCGAAATTAGTAGCTTATCTTTTGGTTTTTACCGAGTGTATTTTTCATGTGATAGATAGAGATTTAATGCGATATTGGCACGGCTCAATCAGATGAAAGAACCCAGCCATTGAGTGCTTTGATTTGATTGAGCTCTGCCAACATCAAATTTCCACCAAATACAATGACGTTGATGAAGAAATTGGAAAGAAGAGAATCAAACGATAGCTCCTGTAAAGGATATGCACATTTCATGTGCATGCGTCGACGCCCGCCAGAATGGAGCCTCCCCCGTGTGCCGCCGCTAGCTCCTAGCATTGATCAAGAAGATCAAAGAACATGAAAGGCATGCGAGTGGTCGAGTACAGAAGACAGAGAGAAAGGGAAAAACAAGAATGATAAAGAGAGGGGCAAAGAATGGCTGGGACGTCCAAATATGTGCCTTATATAGCTAGGAAAGCAGTGGGATGCATACTCAATTTGTGAATTTAATTGGTTTTAGTAAATAGTGATTGATGTTATTAGTTTCTACTATTACACCTAACGATCTTAAGCATAAAAAAAAGTAGCTAAAATTATACAGATTGTCATAATTATTTGCTATATAATTATCATCATCATCGCCGGAACATCTTAAATCATAACTGCTCAATCTTAATTATATATCATCTGTTTTTTTTTTTTAAAAAAAGATAATCTATATATAATACTACTCTGCAAGTTGTAATTATCAATATCTATAATATAAAAAAATATATAGATCGGTTTTAATTTCTATTTAAATAGTTCCATATATTATATATTATTTTTCGTGAAAGATTATCAATTTAATATTATTCACATTCATAATTGATATTAATTATATATGAGATTTGTTATTTTTCTTCGTGGCCCGTGGGTTGTGGCTCGCTAGTCGACATGATCATCTTCAAGAACTGCCTATTAAATGTCTGCAACTTATTTTCCCACAATCTTAGAGCTCATTTCCCTTTCTATTCTCACAAATATATCTTTCCATCCCCTGTCGTTACTGTCTCCACTCGCTATTAGCAAGACCTACATGTTTTTCTATGTAAAATAACCTTATAAATATAGAAATCCATAAATTCTCTCATCAACATAGACTCTGCAGTTGGAGAGGCTTTGAAGAGTAATTATTGGTATTGGGTTGGCAATGGCGAACACATCCACTTCTAGATAGACAAATGGTTATGTGGTGGGATGTTAAAAGATCTCTCTCTATCCACGTCTACTTTTCTTGTCCTCGGCACCTTCATCATGCTTGTTGGATATGGAGATGTACGTTTCAGCTTAGTGTAGCAGTGGAGGCCACGCTGGAAAAGACGCCTACAGCTATCAGAAGAGGAGCAATTACAGAGTACAACTCAAGTGCTAGTAGGTCTAACTCTTAATGAAAACATATATAATATAAGAATGCGAGGAGGAGAAGCAATGGTGCTTATACTGTGAAGTGAATTAGTTGATAACATCTCTTCTCCAGGAAACTTCCCTCCAAATTTACTAGGATGGAACGCCACACAACATGCAGGCAAAAGAGCAGTTGAGAACTTTGAAGGTAATTCACTGTATATTAGGCCCAACAAGGTTATCAACACTGTGGTCCATTAATTTTATTGCAAAGGCAGCCCGCCATTTTTCAACCATTTCATGAGCAATTTTTTTCTCCAGAGAGAGAAATGAGTTTGGTTAGATAACGTACATAAGCTGCTTATAGATGGTTTCCTCTTCCCTTTAGTGCTAGACAAAGGTAGCATCACTAGAATAACTCCAATGCCGCAATGAGTATATTTTCTTCTTCAATCATTTCATTCCTCCAATAACTATGCAAAAAATAAATCACGAAATGGAAAAACATGTGCCAATAAAATGTCTCAACAAAAAAAAAGTAATAAAATGAATAAGGGGTATGTTATGATTAAGGCTCTTTTAATACGATTATAAATAATAGAAAAAAAGCTCAACTAACGAGAACTAGTCAAGAAGAATGCTGATTGCTGTTTGTGGCAGATGCAGAATATTAAGGTTTTTGGGGGGCAAATTAATCAACAAGGTTAATAATGTGATTGTGCATATGTTATATATAAAAAGTATATAAACTCTAATATTTATTGATTCAATGTATACATTTTTTTTATTTAAAAATAAGAGGTGTATTATTGAGAGTAAGTTGTCTTTCTAGATTAACCCTACATCAACCTAGTGTATTTTGAAAGAAAAAAAAAAACAATTCATGGATGCTAGTCCTAGGATTTAAATCTAACATTACCAAAAAATCTACGAGTTCAAATGGAATTACCAATGGATTTTTTCCATTAGTATTTTGAGATGATATTTACCGACTAAATTTTTTTCATTGCTAAAAATCTACAAGTTCAAATGGAATTACCAATGGATTTTTTCCATCAGTATTTTGAGGTGATATTTACCGACTAAATTTTTTTCATTGCTAACTCCATCGATATTTACTGACCGAGAGAATCCTAGTCGAAATAGAAGGAAGTTAAAAAAACCAAATAGTACGATGACATGTAAGTTTTTGCAAATATTTTTACCGACGGAATTAAAGTTGGATTCAAACAGGGAAGCCCGTATAGTGACGTGTCACTTATACCAAAAGAATTATCGACAGATTGATAGACAGAAAAATTTCATCGGTAAATTCATCAGTAATAGTTAATTTATGACCTAACCATCGACCCTCCCCTCCCTTATTTCTCCTTTTTTCTTAAAAACCCCCTCTATAACTAAATAAACAACATCCCCTTCACCCCCCTTCATCTTAACACAACTCATCGTTTCTTAACTTTTTCACTCACAATAGCACTCTGTTTGACAACATCCGTATTCTGATTGAAATTTTATTGCGATTTTTCATTTCAAGTAAATAAATCTACCATTTGTTTAATTTGAACACAATTTTAAAATGTTAATTTTTTTATTGTATATTTTTGTAATTTATGTATTTTGTTTGGGTGTTTACTTGTTTTATTGTTTTTTCTCAAACAAACTTGTTGTATGGCTTTATGATTTTGTACACGTTATGATTTGTTTTAGATTTTGTAAAATTATATTTGTTCATAAATTATTAAAACTTATGTCGAATTACCGACTTAGGTGTGTTGTGAAGAAATAAATAATGGCTTGTTTAATAGGTTCGTTTTATATTTAGTAAATTTTATTGCTGAGTTGTAATTTCTGTACATTAATGTGTACAAATTTGTATGTACGTAGATAATTGATAATGGATTAAGAGAAGTATTACAATAGGTTGGATAATCTTGAGTTAAACCAATATTTTTGTAAATTTATTTACTTAACGTAGTTAATTAATACATGTTGTCATCATTATTTGATATAGGTTCGATAAAAGTCATGGATGATCATTCATGGATATATCGGATTCACCCTAAGGATTGTGAAGGATGGATTATTGTAATAGGGTTCGAGGTTTTATTAATTACGCAATATCTAATCTGAGAAATATTAATGGAGGTGGTATTAGGTGTCTATGTAAGAGGTGTAAAAATAAAAAAGTTTCTTGATCCAGATATTGTAACGATGCATCTTCTACATAAAGGGTTCGTGGAGGAATACATATATTGGCATGCACATGGAGAACCCTTTGTTCCTCATGAGACCAAAGTAGAAAGGATGGTTGAGTCAATTTCTAGTGTTAGCAACGTGCATGGAGTTGTAAATGACAACAATAATCCTTATAAGACTATGGTTATGGATGCGATGAGAATGAATCAGTGTCATGCTAATCAATGTCCAATCATAGATGAAGAACCTCATGAAGATGCGACCATATTTTTTTTATCTTTTGAAAGATTCTGATGAACCATTATGGGATGGCTGTATAAATCACAGTAAATTATCTGTCGTTGCACATGTGTTTATTATCAAGTTGAATTATGGGTTGAGCGAGGCAAGTTATGATAAAATTATTGAATGAGCGAGAAGCATTTTACCTGAAGGGAACAGATTGAAAGAGAACTTATATGCTGCTAAATCCATGATGAAACCCATTGGTCTAGGAAACCAGAAAATTAACATATGTTCAAACTTCTGCATGTTGTCCTATCTTGAAAATGCTGAGTTGATCGAGTGCAGGACATGTAGGCATTCTCGTTATAAACCTAGAACTAGCAGGGAAAAGATTCTTGTAGCATATAAAACTTAGATATTTCTCAATCACATCTAGATTGTAGAGGTTATTCATATAACCAAAGATTATTGAGTATATGACATAACACCAATCACATGATGCAGTGGATGGAGTGATGATGCATCCTTCCGACGGTGAAGCATGGAAACACTTTAACAGTGTGCATGCTCAGTTTTTAACTGAATTATAAAACGTGTGTCTTGGGTTATGTACAGACATATTCAATCTATTCGAGTAATTTGTTACTCCTTATTCTTGTTGGTCGGTTATACTTACGGTTTATAACTTGCCACCAGGGATATGTATGAGGCTGAATTTCATGTTTTTATCTACGTTCATACCCGGTCCTAATAGTCCAAACCAGAATATAGAAGTTTGTCTTCGACTGTTGATTGATGAATTGACATAGTTTGTCTTGGACTGTTGATAGATAAATCCATGATATATCAGATGAGGAACCACTATTATTATTATTATTAGTGGCAGAGGTTGGATTGAAATTTTAGTGGCATTGAAATTTTAGTGGCAGAAGCATTTTAATTCTGTTTTTGGAGAGATTTATAATTAGTGGCAGAGGTTGGATTGAATTTTTTTTTTTTTTGGGGGGGGGGGGTGTTGCAAGCTAAAAAATATCATGGCCTTGGGAATATTATGAAATATTTTGAAAGTTGGGGGAGGGGCTTGTATTAATTTTCAAGGGTCTAATATAAAAACATGCCTAGACTTCAAGGATTAAAGTGATTTTATGAAAATATTGGGGACACAATGGTCTTCTCAACCATTGCTTTCATGCTCGGTTTGATTTTCTTTTGCTCTTTCGAGCTCTCTTTTTCCTGCCTTGTGGGTTTTCTTTGAAGTTATTCATGTATTGTTTATTAAAAATATTTATGAAAAAACTATGTTTATGTTCACAAAGACTTGTACATATGTGAGATCGGCTCGGCAAGATGTGGGTTTTCAAAATTTTATTAGTTTTCTTATATATATATAATGGGTTATTTCCATTTTTTTGAATTTTTCTAAATATTTACTTTTCTAGGTTTCTCTTTTTTTTTCTTCTTCAAAAATTTCAAGGTTTTTCAGGTTTTCTTAAGTTTTTTTAAATTTAATTTCAATTTTTTTATATTTGAAAATTATTTTTTTCTTTTGATAATAAATAAGAATAAATGGCAGTTCTACGTCAAAAAAAGAATAGTACTGACTTGGAAGATTATATTTCACTATTTTTTATGGTTATTTTGTTCAATCTGTTTTCTTTTATTAAATTATGATTTTTATAACCATTGAATTTTAAAAATAACAATGTGTTTTTATCTATTTTTTTTAAAAAAAAAACCCTATAAAAAATACATTAGTTTCTAATTGCTTCAAGATAGTACCGTGACTGTTAGACTAATTGCCCACTCCAAACTACGAGTTGGTATTTTAGTCTATGAATACGTACGTTGAAGGAGTAGATGGAAAAAACTGATTGTGTTTTTTTTTTTTTATCAAAAGTAAAAATTTGGTGTATATGCATAATCCATTTTACTATTGATAAGTTGGAGGAGTAAATGAAAAAATTACTAGTGTTTTTATAATTTTAAATTTTTTATTATCATTATTATTTGTTTTAGATTAATGTTGATGTCCGGGTCAGCTTGCGTGCACTTCGACTAATTCTACAGATCCTAAAGTTAACGATCATGTCAGCCTCCAATGGTCTTAAAGTTTGTGGAACTCGAACTGGTGATTTCTGGGGAGCAATCTCAGGATCTGATTAGTTGAGCTCTACCTATCAGAATTTAAATCTTTTATTATTATTTACATTAGAAGTTCATCAAAAGCTAATTTATTTTTATGATAAAGGAGGGAACAGCATGTTTTTAGCATGCAAAAGATTTTTTTTTTTTTTAAGAAACTATCGAGAAACCATTGTGTCAGGGAAACAATTTTGTATGATTTTTTTACAAAATTTTCTCTTAGTAAAACTCTCTTTCCTCGTTTATGTATTTTTTTTATATAAAAATATATATTTTTCAAAAATCAGGATTCAAGATTTTTTACTTTTAAAATCTAAATACCAACTTATTTTCCCCTAAAAGAATCCCAGAAACCTCATTACAAACATACTCTAATAAATCTAAAAATTTAAAATAAAATCAAAATATATTTTCTAGATTTCAATCTACTTTTTCTGATATAATTTAAGGATAAAATTATCTTTATTGAATCTCCCTCTCAATGTTATATTTTTTTAATTATGATGTGGGCAATTAAAACCTTTCTCTCTACTTTTTCTCTTGGATGCCCCTCTCTCCTCCCTTAATTTGTTAGTAACTGAAATGTAATAGAAATAAAGTTATACACTTAAAAAATAAAATTTTAAAACTAAAGGGACTAAAATACAATAGTACAAATTAACACTATAGTTAATGAATTGTGTTTTTCGAGTGTGTGCAAAGAGTTGGGTGTACAGTAAAGACCCTAAATATTTTACTTTTATTTGTTAATGTGAACGTTTCGTTAATGGTCAACGATCCTGCAAGTAAAGACTTGACTATATCATATGCTGCAACAAGAAACGTCAGTCGTCTGATGGTTTCATCAGTTGCAGTTTACGTGCTTGAATGTACAATGAAAAGTCGTTTGAACTATCAGATGCATTCCATTTTGTTTTTTCATCTTCCAGTGCAGATTCCTATTGATCCCTTTGCATTTGGCCTCCAAAAGTACTGTTGAACACATAGCCAACCACACTTTTGGTCTGTGTATCGAAAAATAAGTTTCTTTTTATAAAAGAAAGATGCTGGGAGAGGGAATTTGTTCAGCAGAAACAACACTTTCACTGGATTTATTTTTTTTATCTACACGGAAAATTGGCAACGACAACTCGATCTGCAGGTGATCGCGATGGTCCGAATCTGCGGTCGTAAGAAAGAAATGGGCATACAATTGCTCATCTTTTCTCACATTCTAATCCCTTCTTTAGCAAGAATTCACGAAAAAGCGAGGGATCGTTCATAAAAACATCGATGGGGTCGAAAGAATTTTCTGATGACAGAGACCCAACAGAAACATAGATGATATGAAAGCGCATGATGCTGCGCGCAAGTTCTTACAGATAATGGGAGAAACGGGATTCGTTGTTTATTTCTGATTTGCCGGCATAGCTACTTTTCTTCACGTATAACGTACTGGGATATAGTTCTAATCTAATCTTGGATTCAGAAATCTTGGATAAAAAGCACTTTCACTTTTTGGGTCCACAAATATATTCTCCCTTTTACAAAACAATGACGAAGATCATGGAGGACGTGCGTGACCTTGCACGTAGATAACCATTATCTACAAAGTTCATCACTTGGTGTTTAATCAATCATTACATGAATATGAATTAATTAATTATACAGGTCGAAAAGCATCAACATTAACCACATACAGCAAGGATGTAATGCTGTCCAGCATGGTAATCAAATGAATACTTGTAAAATCCAGTCCAGTTTTGCTTCATGGATCATCTTGTTTACTTAGTAACTTGGAGCCTTACCTAGCCCGGACTAGGTTGTTTAATATCGAACTATTTTTTTTAAATTAAAATAATGTAGTTTTGTTTTTTTTAAAAAAAATAGATAATGTAAAACTCAATTCAACCTCATCTATGAATTGATCCGCTCAACCCGCAATCTAAAAAAAGCCTTGCTTTTATATTAATTGAAAAAAAATTGATCGAGATTGAGAAAGATATTTTTAGATTTAATTTTGTGCTTCTAAAACAATTTAAAGGTGTTTTAAATTAAAAATTTGATTGATTGAGATTTCAAGGACATGAATTAGATGTTTTTAGGTGAAAATAGATTAAAAAATAATTTTTTTAATCCAAAAAATCTTAGCATGATTTTTCTCCCATGGCTGGAATCTGGACTATTGAACAATGCAATGTTTTTCTATTTTAAAAATAAAATAAAATGGATGATGAACCACCTTTGAAAAAAATTGAAAGACAGACATACCTTGTAAACCCTCTCACAATCTTTTTACTAAGCCAGGTGGCCAAGCCATCTTTTTTACTCAAACGCTTGACCCTTTACTATGTTTATACGTACATTATTTTATTTAATTTTGAGATCATAATATATATTATTGAGACAGTGTGTTAATATTATTTTTAATTTACTTTTGAGATCATAATATCTTTTTATTTAAAAATCAGCACATATAATAAATAAATAAAATGCTTTTATTCAAACAATAAAGAGATCTATCAATAAGAAAATAAAGTTTAGATTGAAGAAATCATTATAATTCATGCATATGTTTATTTTTATAATAGTTTAATTATAAAATTTATGGATTAAAAAAAATTAGGCTTACTAAAAATTTTCAGTGAACTAGATCAACAAGTTCATACCTAAGTCAATTTCCACTCGAAATACTTTAACAGATCATAACATTGCTAAAACAAATTGGGCATGAATCATGAGAACTCCGACTCGTTTCACTCAAAGAAATTATTGAATATTGAACTTTTAACCTATACTTGCTTGTGTTCTTCGAACATTTTTGTAGAAGCAATAAATTGTTAATTGAAATGGTTATATGTATATATATAGTTAATAGAGTAGCAGTAGATTATTATATACGATGCTCTCTCTCTCTCTCTCTCTCTCTCTCTCTCTCTCTCTATGCATGGACAAGTATAATTGAAAAAGGAAAACAACAGGAATTCCAGCAAGCGAACAACTCCACTTGCAGTGGAGGTGCGATTTGGAGCATGACAATCTGGTGGAATATCTTATCCTCGTGACTGGTCAAATAATATATACTTTATCACCGTCTATTACATGTCCTGGAAAAGCAAACCAGCACAACTTGCATCCACCGTGCACCGCGGGACTCCTCCAGTATCCTTAACCGCAGCTACATCTATCACTTGGAAAAGATCCCTATCGTTAATCTTTTTCCGTTTTAACAATCTCCAGATATTTCCACGCCTGCTTTCTCACCCTTTCAAGTAATTATCCATATTCATACTCTAATATATTCAGAATAAATTTATTTCTTTATGCCGAGGAATTGTACTTCGGTTACTTTAAATCCAATATAAAAATATTCCCAGGGTTTAAAGTTTAAACTTAACAGCTAAGTTCATGACATGTTTGCAATACAGCTATCTGCATCGGTGTTTATCTTCTTACACGCAGTCATTCGATTAGACTTCAACAGCCGACGCGGTTGTGTTATAATTGACTGCATCGTTCATGAATCATATTGATAAGTTTAAATCTTAAAAAAAAAAAAAGTTGACACGCGTGAAACGATATTTCTAACCATATATATATATATATATATATATATATATATATATATATATATATATAATTTTTTATATGATTGTGGGATAGTGTTAGATAATAATATAAATCATATCTTGAAACATCATCTAATAGTTTAAGTTATAAATTGGGTTGAAATGGTTCTTTGACATGATGATATATTGGGGAATCTCACATCCTTATTTATTTGATAAAAATTAAGCACAAAATAATGTGGGTCTGTGTAAGTTTTAAGCTCAAAGAACTTTCACTTGAGAGGGTGTGTTAGATAATAATATAAATCATATCTTGAGTTCTCACCCAACAGTTTAATCTATTGGGTTGAGATAGTTTTTTGACATATAGAATTAAAGTTTTGAGATTTGCCCTAACATTTTGCAAGCATATTCTAAAGCTAGCTAAGGTTGGAATCATGCTAAAATTAGACTTAAAAAAATGTTGTTTTATAATTTTAATTTTTTTTTTTTTATTAAATTTTTTTTTTTTTTGGTTTTTGGTTTTTTTTTTTTTTTTTTTTTTTTCGATTTAAATAGTTTTGTATATTATTTTTCATAGTAAACTATCAAATTTGATATTACTAACATTCGGAATCTATAGACTCGTAGTTTTCTCTACAATTTAAAATTATAATTTAAGGCTTGAGGAAGGGTTTTATATTCTATCTTTCACTATAAATTACATGAAACAAAAAAAATTAAAAAGACAGCCACAGGTGAAGGGAAATACAAGCAGTACGTGGATGAAATACAACACGCATGCATAAAACTTGCTAGTTCGTGTGAAAAAATTTAAAGGAGGGCATATCGAAGGTGGTATCGAATTTTTTATATTTTTTTAGTCCTTAAACTTTTTTTTTTATTGATTGAATCTTTCAATTGTAAAATTAATTGCCAATTGCTTTCTATTTATTGACTTGGAAAAAAATTCAAAGAAAAGAGATCAAGATGGAAAAGGCGCTGAAAATTGATGGCATATTTGAAGGCGGTATGAAAAGTTCATTTTAGTCAAACCAGATTAACTCATTGTGGTTGTGTTTATTATCAGGGTTGTAAATTTCGAGTGTTAATCTTAATCAATATAATATGCTACCGTTTTTTTATTTTACTTTCTATATTTTTTTAAAAAAATTTAGTCCTTTAGCAATCAATTGTTTTGCATTTAAGCCAAGATTAGATAATGGTTAAAACAAAGGTGACATGAGGTTTTTTTGAACCAGATCATCATTTGAACAGGATAACTAGTTTGTTAATGCCCAGTAGATCGAATAGACTCGTGGGGGGGGCGGGGGGGGTTCACAAATTTAATATGGTTTGTATGTTTTGATCGTTTTGGTGTGCAAAATGATTTTAAAATGAAAAACATCATTGGCTGTATTTTGACCCGGAAGTTATTTGGAAGGCGCCCGCCGAAAAACGCCCCTAAGTCTCACGTACCTTCTTGTCCATTTATTAACACATCTAATTGATTAATTTGATTATTTGAGTTTTTAATTCTTATTTGAAATATTTTATCGCATGAAAATAAAAACAACACTCGGTTTTTTTAATGCAATGGTTGGCATGAATTTGATCTGGCACATACAGTGAAGCGCGGGTTCTAGACCTAATTATAACTTGTTGCATATTTTTAACCTTAAACTTTCCTACTAGATATAGTAAGTAATCTATAATCTAAATGAGAGAGGGGAAGTTCTGAAAAGACATTGTTCTCATCTACCTCACTCGTAAAGAATAGTTCAATTTTATTTTAACCGTGAAATTATTAAAATTGTTTTTTATATATATATATATATATATATATATATATATATATATATATATTATTAAATTAAATAGTTGAGTCAAGGCTACATTTAAAAAAATTAAACCTTATGATATGTGATATATCCTTAATCTTTTATACTTTTTTATAATTATTTGATATAGGATATATAAGTGTTTTGACACTCCCCTCGCATGCGATTATCTTTTAGAATCTTACTAGGTTAACTTGCAAATAAAAATCGGCAGAAAATGTAAACAAATAGAAAAATATAATATAAAAGACAGATTAAATAAAAAAAATATTAATAAAAAAATCAAAAAGAAAAAGCAACGAAATTGAAACAAAAAATCAATTTAAAAAATAAATTTATTGGGTTAACCCGCTAAACCCCCAACTTGGATCATGAAACGAGGACAACCCAATAAAAAACAAGTCCAATGTTGAAGGATCAGTGACTCGGGTCATGAAACTGATATTACCTCTTAGAAAGAAAATAAAAAAAAAAACAACTTAATTTAACCAGAGTTAAAATACCAAAACCCGTGACTTTGATCATGAGACCAAGATATTCTCATAAAAAGCAAATAAAAACATATTGTGAAGATCAATTAATGATCCAATGTTGAATGATAAAATTTAAAAAATCAATTAAATAAAAGATACAAAAAACAACTCGAGTCAACTCGGGTTAACCCATTAAGCACTGTTCTCGGGTTATGAAACCATGATAACCTAATGAAAAGTAAATAAAACAAATCATGAAGTTTAATTCTCAATGAATTCAATATTAAAGAAGAAATTGAAAAAAAAATTAAGAAAAAAAAAATCTTAATCAACCGAGTTAACCCGTTAAACCAAGTTAACCATCAAATATAGAATTCATGTTATGAGAGTGTGATAATTAAATAAAAAAATAATATTAAAGAATGATATTAAATAAAAATATTGATTGAAAAATATTTAAAAAAAATAAAGCATTATTCCAATAAATAGTATTTTATGAAAAAGGGCATAATAAAACCCTTATTTTTAGTTTATAGATAATTTATAAATTCTTTTATAAATATTTGGATCTCTTTTAAACTCTGTTATCGTATTATATTAAATTAGGTAGTTGAGTTTAGATTTCATTTAAAAGATTTAAATCTTACATTGGATGGCCTATTCTCAATTTTGTATATTATTTTATAATTATTCAATGCAAAATGGGTTTTTTTGACATATATACAACAAATTATATGAAAATAAAATAAAGATAAAGAAAATAAATCCTTATATACTCCATGTTGTCCGAATATGCCCAGTGAATAAACCAAATGAGAAACATAATTGACTAATAAGTCACATATAAACCTTTGAATAAATAGGTGTAATAGTTTTAGCCATTAACACTTAAATGCCACTTGGTAATTTACAAGTTGACCAGGAAGATGCATTATCCAATATCTTTTCCTTATCCTGATGACTAAGCAATTTTGTTCGAAAAATGAAAAGGGTTTTTTATTTTAACTTATTTTCTTGGAAATTAATGATACAATTATGGAATTATTTGCTAGGATATGATCATGATGCGTAGTCTCCTTTGAAGTCCCTGAGAGTGCTTCTTGCGATTGATGATACACCGCCTTGGGCCAGAAGCTGAGGAGAAGTATACCTAAGGCTGCCTCACCATGGTAAGGCATTACATTTTTTTGTTCTTCAAATTGGACATTATAGGAGGGATGCGGCTTGGTGCCCAAGTGAGCACTGCTAGACCAGCTAGTGACTTACTTTGAAGTACTAAAAAAAAGGAGTATTTTTTTTTTTTTTGGTTTTAGCACTTCAAAAAAAATATATAGATAAAATAACATTATAAAGAATATTTAGAAAAATAATATAGTTTAACGAGCTGCATATAATATCTACAACTCTCTTTAAAATTAAAAATAGATTGGCACAATTTATAATTAAAAGAAGAGAGAGAGAGAGAGAGAAACAAGGAAAGAAAGAAAGAAAAAACAAGACCCTTAAGACACACTAAAACTCTAATAACGATACAACCCGCACCGATGAAAAGATATCGACGAGACGAATCTAACGACATCAAGAAAGGTCATGAATGGTGACCAAAGTGAGCCACATAAGCTATCCAAATTTTTCCACATAACCGCACCAATATCTTTTCAACGATACCAATGGTGTTATTATCGGAGTTTCGGTGAGTCTTCAAGGTTTTTTTTATTTATTTTTCTCTCTCCTCTTTGTAATTTGTGAAGAGAGAGGAGAGATTAAAAAAAGTATAAAAAATAAAAGGATCTTAGAGGCACATTAAAGCTCTGGTGATGATACCACTGGTACTGTTGGAAAAATCTCAACGATATGAATACTATGACATTAAGGAAGGTCACAAACGGTTTCGTTATCAAAGTTTCGATATATCTCTGAGATTTTATTTTTTTTCCTTGTTTTTCTCTCTCACACACCTCACCTTTCCTCTCTCTTTATTGTAAATTATATCAGCATATTTTTAACTTTGAAGAGAGTCGCATATAACAATATTTGCAACTCGCGAGTAACAGATATCATCTGCAACTCTTTAAATTATACTATTTTTTAAATATTTTTTTGAATTATATTAATTTATCTATTTAAAAAAGTGCTAAAGTACAAAAATACTAAAAAAAAGGGAGGGGGGGGGTTTTGGGGTGGCAATGCAGAAAGGAAACAAATTATTCTCCTTTTATGTAATGATCCACTATGCTGCCTAATTGATAAGGAAACAAATTCCCATACATGTGTGTAGGGTACGCATTCGCTATCCCTGTAAAATATATGATAGAACTCAAATCTTTTGGCAGTGGTAATTAAAAATTATTTGTTCATTAGCGTAAAGATTAATGAATTCCCATATCTTGGAAAGTGGTTTAACTGTTTAACTAATAACTGGAATAAGTACCTTATAGTCCTCTTGGATTTAAAGGAGATTATGCTTTCGAGATATTTAAGCCGAGGGACCACATCTGGACTTTTCATGTCTATCTGTAGCCCCCTCCAACACACACACACACACAAAAGAAGAAGAAAAAGAAGAAAAAAAGTAGCCAATCCCACTATTATATATACACCCTCAGTTCCACTGAAATAATCACACAATTTGTATCTAGTGCTTAACCTGATCTTCAAGCAAACATGGAGTCCAACCGCAAGCGCAAAGGGTTCACGAAGGGCAAGTTGATGCATTTCTATCGTTCATCACCGAAGCCTTCCTCAAATGTACAGTACAGCAGCAAGGTTAAGCCAAGCCAGACATCTCCAACAACAGCTTCAGTGGGTTATGTTAACCAGGATTATATGATTGCTCCACAAAAGCAGAAGGTCTCATTTATAGTGCCTGCTGCAGACAACCATCGTGACAAGTTAAGTCAATTCGACATGTTCTTCGGGGTTGTTGGTGATGTAAGTGTAGATACGAAGGCTACTAGTTACATCTCTTCTGTTCAAGAACGTTTCAAGCTTGAACGAATCAACTCGGAACGAAAGCAGCTTGAAGACAAACTGTAGGGATTAATATGCATGGATGGTTAACTCTGCCCGCTGGTTAGCTAGTCGTGAATTAATAAAACCTTGATCGTATAGTTTCATTTGTGAAGAGAGGTACTGTACGTGTTGCATTTGTTTAAACTGAATCTTTAATTTTTAGGAATAGTGCATGTCTTAAGTCATCAAGGCCTCTCATGTATTACCAATAAAGTTGTGGCCAATCAGAAATTTAATTCATCCTTTCACTCTTTGCGTTTATTTAGTTTGTAACTGCCGGTGCTATAAAATATTTACTTAATGGGTTAAGTTTTTGTTTATTATGATTGATGCATCAATATATTTTAAAATTTAGTTTTAGTCTAAGTTTATTTTTTAAAAGAGTCAAAACAGTGTGGTAACTCAACATATATAGACTTGGCAGAATGTTTGGCCTAGATGACATGGGTCTGACTTTCTTCCTGACACAACATCCTTGGATTTAGCTAAACATTGAACCCAAATACATATAGTTCTGTCGAGCTTCCAGACCCAACATCCTTGGATTCAGCTACGTGCGGAGCCCAAATAGACGTGGGTTTGGCAAGCTACCAAGTCCACTGTTATTGGGTTCAGCTACACATTAAACCCAAATAGACAGGGGTTTGGCGAGTTGTTAAACCTGACATAATTGAGTTCAACTACACGCTGAGCCCCACTACATATCGCTCTAGCGAGCTGTCAGGGTTCGGCTACACACTAAGCTCAAGTACATATAGGTCTAGTAAGCTGCTAGACCCAACATTCTTGGGTTCAACCCCGCACTAAGCTCAAATAGACGTGGGTTTGGTGAGCTGCCAGACCTAACATTCTTGGATTCAGTTACAACATTTTTGGGTTCAACCCCGCACTAAGCTCAAATAGACGTGGGTTTGGTGAGCTGCCAGACCTAACATTCTTGGATTCAGTTACATGTTGAGCCCAAATACATATAGGTTTAGAGAATGTTCTTGAATTCTGCTATATGCTGAGCCTAAACAGAGGTGGGTCTGGCATGAGATGCTCACTTCAAGAATTTTTGTTTTTTGATTAAACTAAGTTAATGGATTAAATATAAGCATGAGATGCTTACTTTATGATATTTTACTTAGTTTGCTTTATGAGTCGTTACTATAGAGTGTGTGCAGCCTCTTTTGGGATCGTCATGCAGCCTTTCTCTGTGACATTAGAATCATATTGATGAGCTTTTTCTGGTGATGGAGCTGTATCCATGGTGGATCGACGATGAGTCTCTTTGATGCATGTATGCTTGTTTGGATTTGTTGATTCAAAGGTCTTCGGACTTCGGATCATACTTTTTTTATCTTCGTCCTTGGTCTGCTAAGTTTTCTACTGCCTCATGTGAATAGATTTTGTTTGTTTAAATTTATTGTTTAAAAAAAATACAAAATCATTTGAATATTTGTAAAAATAATATTCTTATCTTATTCTTTTATTCGAGATACTAGCTATCATTTTTAAAATTATGTGTTGTCGTGAATGTATTTGCTTCATGTATAGTAGTAAGTACTCCTAGGATGTTGGATCGGGTTCCCTTATGTTTTCCTCTTTTTCTCACTATCCATTTTTCTTGAATATCCAATAGATTTAGGTAGTTTAACACAACAAAATGGAATATTCTTCTTTTGACTTGCATGCTATCTATTTTAGATAAGAATAGTCTTTTGACCTCCGTAAAGCTGCAGGCTAGTGAGTTTGGTATTGCGGTAACTGTTGTAGTTGTGGTTTGAAAAAAGTTATTTTATAAAAAATACTTTTAGTTGAGATTGGTTTAAAAAAATAGATGTTTGGTTAAAACTGTGGTTAAAATTAAAGTTGAACAAAAAATAATTTAATGTGTTTGGTTAAGAATGCTTTTGAAATTGAGGTTATAAAATGATTTAAAAATATATATATTAATATTGATGGTTTTTAATTTAAATATTGTAGATTTAACTATTGCAATTACATCATAAAATAAATAATACTTTATATAAAATATTATTTATTATTCCATTAAACCATCTACAATTCCATTACGTATAAAATTCATCCGACAAGAACTACAATTTCCATAATTTTTTGAGCATGTAATAAAATTAAATAAAATATTATCAGGTATAAAATTGATATTACAATGCGAGTGAATTTAATTCACTATATACTAATTTTTGGGAAAAACAATATTGTTCACATCACAGCTCGAGTGAATTTAATTCACTCTAAACTAGTTTTAAAAAAAAAACAATTATAAAAATTAACACATTGAAAAAAAAAAAAACTAAAACTGTTCATGCGAACAGTGCAAGTGAATTGCATTGTTCATTAAGTGAACAGTAAAATTCACTAGTGAACCGTGCGAGTGAATTGCACTATTCATTGTTTTTTAAATGAACAATGTAATTCTCTTGACTTTCACATGAACAGTGTATCAATGTACATTGTTCATGCTAATTGCACTGTTCAATGAACAGCGCAATTAGCAAAAGTAACGTGGGACCCATGAACAGAAAATCTCGTTTTAATGTTTACCAAACAACTTAATTCTATGGTTTAATTAAAACGCAGCCGCAGCCGCGTAAACAAACACACTCTAAATTATTTTTTTATAATCTTATAAAAATATATAAAGATGTTAAAATGTTAAGAATTTGATATATAATGGGTGAAACCTTTTTAAAATATTATTACAGTGACATATTGGATGGCATATTTTTAAAAAATATATATATTAAGATGTCGATAGACTAGATTGATTCGGGCCAACCATATTTAACCCGCTAATTAGGGCATGTTCCCGTAATAACTTTATGGAACTCAAATCAAAACAAATTAAAAAGCTTAATTTTAATTAACCAAATATTCAAGGCCTAAAATGAAGAAAAAAACATCAATTATAGAAAAGACTTAAAACAATAACTTGAGCAAACCTAGATTTGAAACTCGTGGTATGCCACAACCCATACCGAATTGGTTCAAACATTAAAAAAAAAAAGATGCTCAATTCATTGATCTCATTGGATCAATTACATCGGGTTAATTTAATAATATGATTAAAAAATTATCAAAGAACAAAAAATAAAAAGACCTGAAATAACCTGAGTTATTTTTAAAATTAGTAAAAAATCCAATAGAAAGCCAAAAAAACATTTACGGATCCCAATCTCCAAAAACTAAAATCTTAAAGGATGAAATTGAAAAAACATGAACTTAAAAAAAACAAATGATTTTTTGCCTAGCACTACATTGCGGGCCGGATATTTTTTTTTAAACCTTTTAAAAAATGGAGAAGCTGACATACTAGATAAAATATTGAACAATCAATTTAATTTAATTTAATTAAAAAATCCTTTTAAAAAGGATAAATCTAACAAAGAACAGCAAATAAAAAAAAACTATGATAACTCGGGTAATTTTTAAAATCAGTGAAAAATCCTACATAAAGAAAACAAATAAATGGATTATTGAGTTCAATATCCAATCAAATCAAATGTTTAATAATGAAACTTAAAAATATGAGTTTTAAAATAATTAGATAAATAAACTCGGGCAAATCTCCTAAATATAGATTAAGTTTTCAAATTCGCAACCTCTTATATCCCAGACTTGGGTCAATAAAGAAACTCAATTTAATGTTAAAAGATGTAATTAAAAAAAAATCTATTTAAAAAACTTATCAAGAAAAAAAAATAATATAAAAAAATGAGGATAAAACCTGATATGTAAATATAATAGAGGATGAAATTGTAAAAATAAATCAATTTTAAAAACATCCTAAACAAAAAAAACTAAAAATAAAAAAAATAGAGACCAAATCTGAAATTAAAAAAATAATAATAGAGGACTCAATTCTATAAATTAATTGAAATATACAAAATAGCAATTAAAAAAAAACAGATATCAAATCCTAAGACCATATATATTGAAGGGTTGATGTGAAATGTTGGAAAGCTTGAAATGAAATCCAAGAAAAAGAGATAGAAAAAAAAAAGTCAATCGCCGCTAAATTAGAGGTCATATAGTAACACAAGTCATTCATAAAAGGTTTTAACCGCCGTGAGGAATCGGAAAACAACAAGAAACCCATTTTTAGCCTCAGTGAGCCACTGCACACAACATGAAGGCTCACTTGCTGGCACATTCGTGGAACGCGCTAGCACCTTTTTTTTAATTAAATTATTGAATCATCCTGAGACTACATGATCATTGCTAAAAAGACAATGTGAAATAACTAATATGCCTCTAAAGTTAAGCCTAATAATTTTTTACTTCAAAGGTAATAAAGTAATTATACTTTGCGTACCAAAAGGAAATATCAAAAATGCCCTTGATCCAAAGTTTTTTGTTTTTTTGCTTTTAAGAAAAACCAAGTAATTTAACTATTTTAAAAATTATAAAAGGAGCAAGATATCCCCAAAGAATTCTAGAATGATAAATGGACCCCGTGAAAAGATTTTTTTACCCTTCAAAAGGTAGGATACTATTGAATGATAGTTACTTTGCGATTCTTTTATGGCTATTAAAGTCATTTGTTGTCAAGAAGGTTTTTTTTCTTGATAATTAGGGATATTTTAAAACTAATTTGTTCATCACCAAACAAGATTTTTTTTTTCTAAACAATCCTAAAAACAAACATTATACATCAACTCAATACATTTAGATGAAGTGAAATTCCTAATGTTTTAGTTCCAAAATTCAGATACAAAAATCAAGAAATATCTTTAACCACAAAGTCAATTCTCCAAAGTCTTGGTGGTGAAAGGTTATATTAAAATAAAGTAACTCCACAAGTCTAATAAAATTCTTCCTCAAAGCTTATAAAATTGCATAACTTTTAAGGGAGAGTAAATTAGAAATTTCAATTTGATTAATTAATTTCTTTTTTTTCAATTAAATAATTATAGCATTATTAGTGGGTCAATACTTGCGGAAGTCATTGCACCCAGTCTGAATATATACTCCGGTCTAATAATTAATAATAAATTGTGGACTTAGGAGTGAAATGAGAATAAAATTATAAGGATTAAAAAAATAATATTGCCCTTTTATAAATAATTATGGTTAATAATGACTGGTAGGAAAAGTGGACGTTTCATTTAATTTGAGTTATTTACGCTACTGTCATCATTTACTATTATATATAAGAGTCATTAAAAAAAAAAAAAAGATGAAACCAGAAATGGAAAGAAGAACCGAGAGAAGGGAGGTTGGGAGAAGGAAAAGAAACGAAATGGATGACGGGAAAAATAAGTAGTTAAAGCGTGATTATTGTTGTAAAGCGTGATTATTGTTGTGAAGCGTGATTATTGTATATATGTTAAGTTTAGTAAGGATTTGAAGATGATCAAGAATTGATTTAGAGGAAGTATATTGGCTGTTAGTAAGGATGTGAGATGGGTTGATCTTTGAAGTTAATTTCAGGTAAGATTAAGTTGAGTTCTATGGTTTTCATGTTGAATTGATAGTGATATGGGTAGAAACAATTGATTTGAGATGAGATTTTGTTTAATTGGTCTATTATGGTTAGAGATCTTAAGGAATTTTAATACTGAAAAGAAAATAGAAAAAAATGGAAGAAATTGGAATAATCAGTTTTGAAATTCTGGAGAGACCCATTCGCGAGGTTGAAGATGACAAAATTACAATTTGGTCCCCGGTTTGTAAAATTATGGTTTAGTCCCTTGGATATGAGAAATCATGATTTGGTCTCTGAATGTAAAATACAGTTTTCAATTAGGCTCTAGCATGGAAGTCAGATCTATTGATGATTGATTACCTTGTTTTGGTGTGTGTTAGGGACTCCGAAAGATCCAATGTTTGGTCCTTGTATTTGATGTATTGAGCAAGGTTTGATTTGTCGAAAGAATTGACAAGTTCAATTTTCAAAAAAAAAAAAAAAGATGATGAAAAAAAATTGGTTTTGCTCGCTGTACAGCCGAGAATTCCAGGTGAGAAGTTGAAGAAGAAGACAAAAATTAATGTGTTCTGGTCCCGGCAGTGTAAATACATTTTAGTCCTTTGAAGTTTATGATGATAATATTATGGTCATTGAAGTTTGAATTGTTACATTTTGGTCCTACAAGTTAATAATTAGTGTTCAATTGGGTTCCTATGAACAAATCAGATACATTTATTAACTCTTAAGGAATAATTGAGATATAAATTGCATCCTTATGGTAATTTTATGAAATGTGAAGCGGAGGTTTTTTTTTTTTTTTTTTTTGGAGGATCAACTCCACTTACCACCGACCTAAGCCCCTAATATTGTTTTCTTAAATAACTTAATTGAAAAATAGCTAAAGGAAGATGAAATTCAAAATAGAAAATTAAAAGATTGCATATAAGGTTGTATTTGGTTGAAGAATAAAATTAATTTTCAAATGTTTGCTAAAAGCGCAATTAGCGTTAAAAAAGCGATCAAAGTATAAAATGTTGAGAATACTTGGTAATAGTGTAAAATTACTTTTTACTGGTGGATCCAAATAATTTTCAATTACCCCCCTCCCCACCCTCTCAAGTAAGGTTGCACATTAAGGGTTAATATTTAACTTATTTTAATCTAGAACCAAACATAATCTAATGGGATGTTTGTTTTGTGTGAAATGTTTCATTAATGGAAACATCTTCCATGAAAATTGTTTTTTACAATGTTTGGTAAATAAATATGTTAAAAAAAAATACAATAGTCTTGTAATGATTGATGATGTGTTATAATGATGAGGTCATAGAAGCGTTGGTAATGATGTGATAGTGGCGATAATAAAGATAATGTTTTCTAAGTGTTTTAAATCAAAAATAAATTGAAAATTAAATTTTGTATTAAAAAAAACTCACAGCCTGACTTTTCAACAGTTCTCTGGTCTTCAAAAGCTAGAATGATGGACAACACGTTATCTACCCTTTCTTTTATTTATATATATAAAAGATATATGGGCTAGGCCTCTATTGATTGGGCCAAACACTTAGGTCCATGCACTAGTTTGGTTTTTTTTTTTATGTTTATACAGTTTACAATTTATTCTATTGACTAAAAAATAATTTGAAGTTTTTCTTTTATTAGGAACCATTGAAATTTCATTTTTTTTATAGAATCATTGCCTTTTATATTAGCAAGTGTTTTTATTTTTCACAACCCTTCATGAATTTTTTTAGATTTTATTCAGTTGTCAATTTTTTTTATTAATTACAGTTTGATCTTTTGTTTTTTTGTCATGAAATTTTATTTTATGGTATTATTTTTTATTATATTAGTCGGCGTTCTATTTTTGTAGCCCTCCACAAGGGTTTTGGCTCACCATGAAAGTTTTTTTACTCGCATTGACCAACATTCTTGATGTCAATGACTACTTTTTTTTTTTTTTTGACGGCGAAGAACAGCCAACTAGTTAATAAATCATTATCTGTAAGATTTTTTATGAACTGAAAGTATTTTTTAGTAAATATATTATATTTCCAATTTAAAAGTGGATGGTGAAGTCTTTAATGTTAAGCAGTTTTTTATTAAATATATAAAAAAAAATATCATTTTTCTATAAAATATTTTATCCAAGATAAATACCCCTCGAATTTGATAAAAATATCTCCGTATGGCGGTGACCTTCGGCCTATACGAGACCAAATTCGCATACAAACGGCCTAAAGCCTAGGAGGATATTTCGTCAAATATCTGAAATGCTAAAGGGTTCCAGGTGTCTCACTTTCGGCCTTTAAATTTACCAAAATACAAAAATGATAATGATAGTTGCCGTCTTAACTAATCACCTGCTCTAAGCGTGCCTTCAGAAATCACAAGCGACGAATGACGTCATCCAAATTAAGCAATTATTGTTTTCATAGACGATTACTTGCTATTAAGATTATTTTTAATATTTTTAGATTATTTTAATATATTAATGTTAAAAATAAACTTTTAAAAATAAAAAAATTATTTTAATTTATTTTTAAATAAAAAATATTTTAAAAAACAACATCATCATACAATCTGTTGTTATAGTTGATCAGCGCTGTAAGGATTTACAACTTCATGTTGTGGTTGGATAGAATCTAATTATACACAAAATTCAATTTTATAAAAGCAATTTCTTTAATTCACATATAAAACTCAACTTTTACTTTAAAACAACTGGTGGGTTTTGTATTTTTTTTTGGGTGGGCTGAATGGGTGTTTAAATTTTAATTTTCAAATTAAAAATATATTTATTTTTTAATTATTGAAGAATATATATATTTAAAAATATGTTAAAACATGATTAAATCACATGTCTAACATAACATGCACAAAAAAATTCATTATAAGTATAAAATAAATATTCTCTGTATTATGTATGATCTAGATCTCACCTCTTACCATTAAACAAATATAGGAGCAAAAATTATCTTTTTTCGTCCACTTTACAAATCAATTACATCTTAGCTTCTCGTATCCTACAATCATTTTCATCCCTGATGTCTTGTCTCTTTATTAAACACCATCAAAATATTATTATTGAGTACATTTTCATCTCCTTTTATGACAAAGAATAATAATTGAAGAAATTACAATTATAGAGATTATTGGGTAATTAGTAATTTAAAAGTCTAGTTTTTTTTTATTTATCCATAATAATACTTTTCAAAATATAGTTTGTTATTTTTAATTACATGATCTCTTTTATAAAAAATTTATTTCACGAGTCTTTCATTTTTTATAAATGAAAAGGAAAACTGAATGATGAATAATACAATATTCTTCTTTTATATACAAGAATTTTTATCAATATATAAGATTAAAATTATGTTCTTTTATATTTTCATATTTGGTTAATAGATATATTTTTAATATTAAGGATAAAAATACTTTTTGTTAGCGTTAATAAGTGCTTTTTCTTAAAAAGAAATAAAAGAAATATTTAATAATTATATTATCACAAATATAAAAAAATAAGATAACTACTATTTTGATTTTTCATGAAAAATAGTTATAATCTTAATATCTTTTTTTTTTCAGTGAAAAATCTCTTTATAACTAGATAACTTAAAAAACATTTAATTTCTCTCGTCTCATCACCACCGCTCAATTATAACTATTAATGACAAATAATTATTTTACTTCCATAGAAAAATGTTTTTTCTTAATACATTAAAAAAATTTAAACTAATCGTTTTCAAGAGAATGGTTTTTTAAAATAAAAATAAAATTGTAGGTAAATATTTGTTTTGCAAAACAAACACACCTCTAGTTAGTGTTAAAAAATAGTTTAATTTTTATGAATTTCAACCAACATGGTATATTTTTTAATTAATTTCAGTCAATGTTATTAATTATATTGGGATTTATTTATTTATTATTTTTTATATATATAAAATGTCTTCATTTATTTATTTCTATTATAATATTTACAGCATGTAGCCAATACTTCGGTCTCATGTAAATAACTCCCGGGTATTTACTTAACGTCACATGCTTTTATATCTTATTTATTTTTGTATTTTAAAAATATTTAAAAAAATAAAAAAATTTCTTTATTTTTTTAGTATTTTTAGATTATTTTAATACACTGATATCAAAAAAAAATTACAATTAAAAAAATATTATTATAATATATTTTTAAATAAAAAAATAACCATAACCACCTTATCAAACACCCCATTAATAAAATATACACACCACAGCGACCATTATCAACAGCTCTAGCTTTTAAAGGAAAAAACCGCATTACAAAGGACAAAAGTAGAATTAGCCATTTTAAGCCCGAAAACAAATACGGAAATTGAAGCCATCATAAGCGTCCACGTGCCAGTCATTTATAGTACTCAACCCGGAATCACCAACTCACCCAACTCGATTCCTCACTGTTTCTGCTCAAATCTATAAGAATCCCCAATCGTCTCTCCATTTTCTCTCTGACTAAGCTACACTGCTTCATTTTCTTCTTGTGAAACAGAACGCAGAGATCACTCCTTGGTGGATCGGTCATGGTGAGAGGGAAGGTGCAGTTACAACGAATCGAAGACAAAAGCAGCCGTCAAGTGTGTTTCTCAAAGAGAAAGAGAGGTTTATTAAAGAAAGCTAAAGAACTATCGGTTCTGTGTGAAGTTGAGATGGCGGTCATCATCTTCTCCTCCACTGGCAAGCTCTTCGAGTTTTGCAGTGGCAACAGGCACGTCCTTAATTCTGTCTCCTTATACTTTCCATTTTAAGCTTGCCTTAAATTTTATTTTTTCTTCGTTTTTGATTTGATCGTGGTCATATGGAAGATATTTTTGCTAGAGATATGCTTTGAATTTCATGATATTATATATTTGCTTGGCTTTTGGAAACACATACACTGAGAGACAAAAACCCTTTTCAAATCGTCTAACTGTCACTGTAGAGGGAGCGAGATTCACTTGGTATATCCTTGTTCATTGGAAAAATCAACAGGATCTCCTACTAGAGAAGTTTGTCCACTTATGTGGGCCTTGTCACTTTCCTGACTTTGATATGCATACCACCAGTTTTGCCATGATTTGCATTTGCTCGTGCTGTTGTGCTGTGTTGTGTGTTGGGATCATCAGCCACGTCTAGGCCTAGGTATATTATTTATTATTTGATTTCAGGAATTACTGTCTAGAAGGAGACAAGATAGGTTACGAGGATGATATGGATTATAAATGCAAGATCCATGTTAGCTGAGGATGTGACGATGGGTAGCAAATTACACGAAGGAATTCTGATTTAGCAACCAACCTCGTATTTTCTGTGTGTTTCTCTAAATTGAAGGATATTATGTTTTGTATAAAAAGTTTGAGAAACATAAATGAATATATAAATACAAATATGTTTTTATAGTGAAGAATTCTTGTTATCTCAAAATAGAAATGATTATTTGTTATGTATTAACTCTTCTATTCCAAGAAAATAATGCAATGCTAACTAAAGGAACATATATAGATGAAAAATTAGTGTCGCATAAATAATTTTTCCAATAGTCAAACCGCTCAAACACTGTAGTTTTTCTCGCTATATAAAAAAACCCCATCACAAATTTTTTTAGAAAGTTCATCGGTTTCAGTAAAACTTCCTAGAACACCCCAATATCTAGAATTAAGCAAAATTATTGCGCAAGGATTTAGGAATGCAAATTTCCTCTCTTGCATAACCTCGCTTAGAAGAACGAAATTGATCGAAAGTAACTTGCTTGACTTTTTACAACACTGTAATGGTGCTCGGTGCAGCTCACGAGCACTTGACACTTGGTGCAGGACTCTTTTAATAAGAAAGTGAAGTTCACCTTCCACAATTAGTGTAAGTTTTTGGTGGGCGCGCACACACACATATCTTAAACATTGATCCTAGCATACTTAATTGTGACGAGGAGATAACCACTTTAATGATTGGTTGAAGCGAGGTGTAAGGTTAGCCAATCCATTTGTTAGGGAGGATTGGGTTATTAATAACTCACCTAAAGGAGGTTTGTATTCTATTATGTATTTAAATCTCATTTTAATTCAGGGCTTCAAGTCCGATTTACAAACACAAAAAGAAAAAAAATATATATTTACTTGAATGTTTGACTGTTTTTAACTCATAAAACTTAAAATTATATTTAGATTTTTTAAAAAAATAAAGAGTTTTTTAGCTATATCCCTCACATGTCCTCGTAGGTTCTAATCATATCTTTCAAATATCCTACCTTATATTTTGTTTAACCAAAATTAATTATGTATTCCTTATTGTTTTTGGCTACATTGCCATATATCTGATCCGACTATATCCATATTCAACACATATCCATTATATATACGAGGGTTTTTTTTTTTAAGCATTCATGTTTCTCAACTTCTTATTGAAATTGTATTATTGCTATTTTGATGGAGACTTATATTTGAAAATTGAAATGCTTCAAAACTAATAAATAAATCAAAATTCATTTCATCCAAAATTATTCTATAAAACTTATGACTAAGCATAATCACATTATTTAAACAGCGAGCCATACTCATAATTCAATATACCTGAATTATATTCTTCAATTCCCTAAGAGTTTGGAAGAGCTTTTGTTTTTCTTTCATTTGAATGCAAAATCCTTTTGTAGTAACTTTTAAAAACACCTATTCTCTTCTTCCCACCTTCTCCTCTTTAGTTTTTACACTTGTAAATTTTTTAGTAGAATATACTCGAAAATTGCTGATGTCTACATAAAATGGACATATGACACTAAAATGTGGGGCCTTTGTGTTAGACAACTCATTCACATCCTAATTCCGGAAATTACAGAAACAATGAACAAATCAACGTTTGTGCTTATTGATTTTTTATTTATTAGAATGTTCATACCTGTTTTTTCTTTCTATTAAAAGATCTATACCACTATTGCTTTCCTATTTGAATGCATGCATCCATGTTGTTTTCAATCAAAACGTTTTTTTTTTTAATTTCTATTTTAATGGCATGTAAACTTTTAACTCTGTATCCTTTTATTTTTATTTCTTTTTTATAATTATCTTGAAAATTTAACACATCTCATAAGAGGCAAATTTTCCTTCCAATTTTAACACAATAAAATTGTGTTATTTGTGGGGTCAATTATGTGTTAAATTTTCAATGAGAGGCAACATCCCTGTAAATTGTATTGAATTTTCAAAATAACATAAAAAAGTACAAAAAATAATTAAATCAACTTTTTGTTTGTTTTGAGCTTAGAATGTGACATGATGATAACAGTTTAAAGACAGGTGATAGTAGAGCGAGGTACTAATGAGTCATGAGTCTGAATCATCTAGGATAGTGCACAGTCGTGCGTTGATTGGTTGCTTTATGATGCTTCAAGCAGTTGAGAGTTGAGACTCAATATAACGCCACAACACCTCATGGGCACTTGGTAGTAGATAGTGAAGTAGCCATTTAGGCTCCTAGCCTCTTGCCCCTTCGCTTGGCGGCTAAGCTCTCTGTCCCCTTCTATACCATATAATGTAGGATTGGAGGATTCTTCATTCAAATATTGTGCAAAGAAATAAAGTTGTAACTTCACCGACAACTTACTAAGTTCTTGCTGTAAATAACAAGCTTTTGATTCCAAAATTTGGTTGGTCGATGCTTGAACTTGCTCTGGTGATAGCAGTAACGGGTGGTGACCTACTGATAATTTGCGAAAATGATGTCTACATAGATTGCAAAACTTTTTAAAAGGCTTTAGAAGCATTGCAAAACTTTTATTTATAATAAACTCTTGAAATTATATTTATTATTTCTTATGAATGATTTTATAAACCGAATCAAATATTTAAAAATGGCTTTTAGTGCTCTGTTTTCTATTCATAGATTGTAATGTCACACTACCACCATGAAAATCAACACAACGCCACCTATAATCATAAGCGTACTATCACAGCAACTGCTACTATCCCATCACCATCGTTCCCCCAAACACTTCCAAATTTACACTGATATCACCATTAATGTTATCCTAGTTACAATTTTGGATCATCGAATGTTCACCGATTCAACCATCATGTTGTTTTTTATTCAATGTTGTGAATTTTATCAGTTTTAAAACATGATCTGATTCAGTTCCCTGTCACCAGTTATTTGGTTTAGCTAGTCAAATAAATCCAATTTTGATAACACTAACTACCAGAGCTATAGCATTCACTCTCACTTTATTGAAAACGAAATCACACAGCCTTAACCAAACCAATCAATTTGTTTTGCTATAGCTATCAAAATCATTATCAGCACCATCACTTGTACCATCATGATATTGTCGTTGTCACCACAACCATACCATTATCATAACAACATGCAGTTTTTGCATCAATTCAATGCCCAAAAAAATCCGTTAAGCACTTCTTGGCTATGTCATAATAAATCAAAACATTTGCCCTGGATCGATTTCAAAATCATAATTGCTCTTGTCGTTGTCACCACAACCATACCATTATCATAACAACATGCATTTTAATTATTATTTTTCTTAAAATATTTTCCACAATATTTGTTCCTAAAAGAAAGGTTTTTAAAAAAAAAACTAAAAATAAAAGAGAATAAACGATATTTTCTTATATGTATATGTACTATCTTTATCTGTGTATAGATAAGAAGTATCACTAACCCTTTTATCTAGTATTTCATAGGAATAGAATAAATGATACACCTATAAAGATAGTATAAAATATATATTTTTTAGATTTTATATTTTATTCTCTCTTACTCTTATATTAAAAGGAATAAAAGACGCCTTTAAATATTTTAATATTGCATAAAAAAATTGTTTTTGCATCAATTCAATGCCCAAAAAGGTCCGTTGAGCGCTTCCTAGCTATGTCATAATAAATCGAAACATTTGCCCTGAATCGATTTCAAAATCATAATTGCTCTTGTCGTTGTCACCACAACCATACCATTATCATAACAACATGCATTTTAATTATTATTTTTCTTAAAATACTTTCCACTATTTGTTCCTAAAAGAAAGGTTTTTTAAAAAAAAACTAAAAATAAAAGAGAATGAACGATATTTTCTTATATGTATATGTACTATTTTTATCTGTGTATAGATAAGAAGTATCACTAACCCTTTTATCTAGTATTTCATAGGAATAGAATAAATGATACACCTATAAAGATAGTATAAAATATATATTTTCTAGATTTTATATTTTAAATATTTTAATGTTGCATAAAAAAAAAAATTTGCATCAATTCAATGCACAAAAAGTCCGTTGAGCGCTTCTTGGCTATGTCATAATAAATCGAAACATTTGTCCTGGATCGATTTCAAAATCATAATTGCTCTAGTGAATAACTATCACTAATGAAAATACATAGAACAGAACTATAACTATAATACAAGGCACTTGTTTTCTCGATTTTCTACTGTGTAAAGTCATTCCAAAAACAAAATATAGAGAAGTTATGAGTTTATTGAATTGTTATTTAGGATTTAAAAGCATGTTTGACTTTGCTGCCAATTCATGAACGTAGGTTACAAATTAGAAGAGGAAAAAAAAAAGGTTCTCTATAAGAGGGGGATGAAGTAATGGTATTTTCTCAGAGGGTGGAAATTAGAGTTCTCGGTAAGGAAAGGGATTGAAGAAGTAGGAAAGAAGATTTCCCAACAGACCAGCAGCCAGTCGAAGTCATGGTTTTTGAGTAGGCCCAAGGTTTTATTCAACTAGGCTCAAAGTTGTCGCAGAAATGGTGAATTGACCTGATCAACTATGTGTAGTCCACCTCTGTTGAAAACCTAACTTGTGATTGGGTCCTCCACTGACCCATGGGGTTCAGGATTGACAGAAGCTCCAATATCTAATTTACTACTTCGTATGAACATGTCAAATCAGGTTTGAAAAGGAATCCAATAGGAGAGGGATGTAATAGTGCATTCAAATTATCTACTATAATTCCCAAATAATCGGAAGAAAAGAAATGAGAAAAGCAGAGAAGCATTCTCATTATGTTCCATTTTCCTTCAATCTTGTTTTTCCTTTTCTATATTTCTAAATCGAATAATATTATCAATAGAAATACAATAGTTACATACTGTTGATAAAAGCGTAGTTAAATATTGCAATACAAAAAAGAGGAAAAGAACCCATCTGAACTCACTTCGGCAATAAATAATAAAAGCATAGTTACCTATTGCAAAGTTTTTGTGGAGAACCTAAGCTATCATGTATAGTTGGAGAAAATTCATATAGTTTCATCTCAGTAATAGCTGCTACCTTATGATGTTAGAATAAATATAATAAACTCAAGAGTAAGGGCCAAATAATTTAATTTTTGCTTGGCATATTGTTCTTCATAATGATCTTACTTGACAGGTAAATCCTAACAAGGTAACTGAGTGTCATAAATCTATCTTCTAACTTTTGACTATCATGATTATTATTGCACCCTATTACTACTAGCCTTTTTTTCTTCTTTTTTTCAAGTTTAAATAAAAATCTATCAACGAAAGAGAAAATGAAGAAAATACAGAGGAAAGGGTATCCTCCAAAAAAGGAAATTCTTTCATGATTTTCATCATGATAAATCCTCAAGTCACACTAGCAAAAATCAAAATCATGTCCCGCATCGCATACTTTCAATGTTTCATGCCTTCATTTTGTCCAAAACCCTTGGAACTGACAATATATCCTCTATTTAAGATCAGTCATGCCTCTTGATTAAAAAGCAAAGAATGCTCAGCATGTTTCCCACTACTGTATGACAGCAGGAGGCTAGAAACTGTCTCTCCCTAAAACTACATATGACATGTACATTAATGTTCGATGATACAAGGCCTTCCGTAGAAGAGTTGGTTATTATTGACCTTTCATGTTGGCTACTAGTCTAAATGAAAGCCTTAACCTTAGAATGCTATCAAGATACAAAAAGAAAATAAGCAAATACAATCAGCATAAATGAAAAATGACCACCACAACACAGGCTAACAAGGGCTAATAGAAGTGAACCTTACAACCATTATACACTGTAAATTTTAGAAGATGGAAGAAATGGGAAAATACCTGTGATATGGATTGTCAGGGATTTTTATGCTGGCTAAACTTCACTTGTAGCTTCAATTCTGACCATAGCAAAACAGATCCAAGTAAATTAGCAAAACGACCTCCTAGTTAATTTTTCACATGTAAATATTTTTAAAACAAATATATTTGCAAATTGAAATGAATTACCGAGTTGCAATTTTGATTGTTCATCTACTTTCATTGTTCTAGAATTATATAAAAGAATTTCACAGAAATTGAAGTTAGTACTCTATATAGCATCCATGAGTGGTTACAATATGATGCAGTTTTTGGAGTATTCATTATTATACTTACGTTTTATTGATTCTCTGTTGGTATTTGCTTCACAATACCTGTAGGTTCCTTGCTTGCTTATCAGTTGTACTATGTTCCTTTATGCCCAGTTTGAGGATTTCTGAGTTGCGCAATGTTCCTTTGTGTACAGTTTGAGAAATATCCTTGAGCGCTATGACACACATAAAACTAAAAGTCAAGAAATAGCAATCTGCAAGAACGTTGATAAAACCAAGGTTAGTCGATTATTCATCATTTTGCCAAAACTTGTTATTTCATTCAATATTTGAGCATAGCACTAGAAATCTCTAAATTTCCAAAAGACACAGCTTTTCGATTATTCCATTTTACCATCTTTTAGGCAAAAATGCGTGAGATCCAACTCCGGAGGAAAGAGTCACTTAAAAACTACTTCAACTCTGTTTTCAAAACCTAATAGTAAAAGGCAACTTTTTGAGAGAGGGAGAGAGATTTTGTGAAATCCTTACAAGCAGCCACCCAGAATATGGCAGCTTTTGCTGGGAAACAACACTGGAATGCAATTGCTGAATAGAGGGGTACACGGTGCATATGATGCTCTGTGCTTCTTCAGGCTACCTGTATTAATGTCTTAAAATGTTTTCTATCATGTATGTGCACTTTTACGTGGATGCCTATGACACATACATGCATGTTACTTCAGGGATCAGTGCGCACTGCTCCTGGAGGAAGGATGTGTTTTTCTAGGAGGATCATGTTGTAGGGAAAAAAAAAACAGGAAAAAGAAAGTGTGAAATGTGAAGGCACTGCTGTACAGAGTAGACTAATGACCAGATTTAAGAAAGTGTGAAATGTGAAGGCACTGCTGTACAGAGTAGACTAATGACCAGATTTATAGTCATAGGGCAGTGCAGTGATTGTTCAAGATTATTGGCTTTGCTAAAGTAACCATAGATTAATAGGCTCGAATATTAACTTCCATATTAATCAGGTTCAAGAGGTTTTTAGTCTTTTATTTTCGTGTTTATATAGTTGTATTTTGTGGGATGAGTTTTCTTTAGTTCAATGATCCAGCATTTGAGTTACCAAACTTGGTTGAACTACCTCATGATAGAAGCCATCATGGCAAGGGAAATTTTCCATGAAGTCACTTCGATTCAAATTCGACAAAGCTAAATACAGCAATTTGATGAAGATTTTATTTCACCTTTTTTCTTTTTTCTTTTTGCCTTTTAGAATTCTAGATCCTCTTGATGAAATCAATTTTGCCTAGCTTTCATTTTGTTTACCTTTTGGAAATTCAGCAGAATCATCACGCAGAATACATGGGTCCCAGCTATATGGATGCTAACCCACTCCAAATGGTCCAAAGGTATCATCAATCTTCAGATTCATGTCATACGCTTCATGGAAATTGACATGTTGCATTCCACTGGACCTATCACTAGCATTTATTGGATCTTTTTTGCAGGTACTTTGAAGGGAAGAACATAGAACAGCTAAATCTAACTCAACTCATTCAGCTAGAAAGAGAACTGGACTCCACACTAGTTTACACCAGAGGAAGAAAGGTCAGTTGTCCAATTCAAACCCATGATCAACAGAACAGCCTTGTTTGTTGGTTGTGAGAGCTTGAAACTCTTCATTACTGCAATTATCAAATACCATGTTCCATCTATTCAACACACTTAGCTACTCCTAAACAAAATATGTGAGTGACTTAGCAATCGAAATACTGAAACATTTGAATAATGGTGATATGTAGACAGAAGCAATGATGAAGTCCGTAACAGCCCTCCATCAGAAGGTATGTCATTCTCTCTATCTTTCAAATAAATTGGGCATATTTATTGAAGCCTTGTGGATCTGGATTAAGTGTTGTAAGTTCAAGTACTTCGTTTTATTTATGCGCGCACTAATAGTTAAGTTAGTTTTCTTAAGTGACAGCATGCAAGTGTCATGAATTGTTATGTGCAAATGAAGAAAGTTTATATGATGAACATTAAGAAAGAATCGAAACTGTCCAAGCCTGTCCCTACCATTCGTAAAGAACAAAGGCAGGAATCAAACTATGAAATCTACCACCACTGCCAAGCATACATTTACCAGTCATTTCTGTAAATTGTGGCAAGAGATTCCAGCATACACTAACAATAAAAATGATGGGAACGAAAACGATACCATGATTGAAAGCGAAGCGCTGTTTAGTATTTGGTGGAACACGGAAATACTTTTATACGACTCCTAGATCTAAGTTGAGGTGGATTTAATCTGCAATAATCACAACTAGACTTACTTGCCCCTAGAGGCTTACGCAGTTGCAAGGGGGTGCTTGATGGCTTCTAAACCAGATAAGCCATTCTCCACTGTACGGCTGCCTCCTAGAAGCAGTATTAGTTACACGATGAGCACTTAAAATGCATGGAAGAGAATGGTGCCTTTATTGAACTGCTGCCTGTGTTGTAAGGCTCTCATATAGTCACATTCTATCCGTACGGGTTCGTCATTCTTTGGATGGGTGTACAAAAAGATGGGACAAATCATTTAAGTTTGTTGCGTTAAATAATTGCATGGTAGGTGTTTTGTCAGGAGGATATCCACAGCCTGATATGGCATGTAACAAACTTCATTTGCGTAGGAATACTAGGTAGAATGTGTTCTGTTTCAGTATATGTTGTTTTCATGGAAGTGAGAACATTTTCTAGAAGATGTGAGAAGCAGGGGAATGGGGTTGAGCAGGCGGGTAGAGACAGTTGCAGTAGGAAAAACTGATGGGGAGTGATTAATTATCATGAAAAACAATTCCTAGTGATAAGAGGAACAAAGGATTGTCCCAAGAAACTTAGCGGTCATTTCTCCTCAAATTCTTGCAGTTTAGGCTTAATGTGTTACTTTTCTTTAGGACTCTGGTTTTCCCCTTGAATTACTATGGGAGCACTAATTAATAATTCCCACTCAAAACAGCAAGTAAGAGAGCACAAAACTAGGAATTTTTAGCTAGGTTGTCAATAAATTACATGGGAATTTTTCTGATTGCTTCTTCACTTTCGCATTTAAGGTTTGGTGTGCAACTTTTTCCTACTGGGCAGGGTCATGATTTTGCTGGCTTCTCTATTTCCCCTGTGTCTCGTGTTGTTGCTTTCGTGTCTCCAAGATTAGGTCTCTTACTGTTTTAAGTGCCTAATAAACGCAGTGCTCTTGCTTAAGCTGTTAAGGTCACAAGCGGATCGATACTTTTCTAACTTCCATTTGCTATTACTAATTACAGGAACAAGATCTGACAGATGAAAATAATCTCATAGAAAGAGAGGTAAATTAAGTTGAAAATATTCTTGTAAAATAAAAACAAAACTTGAACAACTCGCCTAATATCAGATATGTACTGATCAGCTTGTCTCTCTGTATCATGAAAACCAGATATCTGCAATCATCAACAATGGCAACCTCGCCAGCCAGCATGGCCGTGTTGTTGAAGATCCGGATTGTGTTCATCCTTCTCCACTGGACTTGTTTCACTTTTAGCAAGATCTCAAAAGGACAGATGGCGTATCCCGGATGCTTACGTCTGGGGAATAACATATAGGCATTTATTATACCCGCCTAGTGCCAGGTGGTGGTCAGAACAAATTATTAAGCATGTAACTAGTTGCCAGTTGGAAGCACAAGCCTTTACCAAGTGGCACGTCAGCTTACCTATATATATGTCTGCTCAGGATGGGGCCGTTAAGTTGGGTCCCTTATATGCTGTAATAGTAGTAGTGCCTGTGAATAATTGCTGCATGCATGGCATGCGTCATGCCTACCACGCATGTGGGCAGATGCTGGGATTGCGAGGCCGGTCCGATGACCCTGCAGCTAGTAGTGGCTTCAGGACGGTTATCATGACTACTGTTGTTATTATGATCATAATAATCGCTGTTATTGATGTTATTCCGTAGCCTTGGTAAGGAGAATATATATTTCACAGGGACTCGCTCGGGCTATTTTAATGGCCTTCCTTCACGGTGCCATATATGCAAAAACTTGCATCCTATTTCTTGCAAAATGCCCTGTAATTTACACTTGTGAGCGGCTTATCGTTGTTTCAAGCACGTGACAAGGCTTCCATAGTTCTGACAAACATGTCTCCTCCTTTTTCTTGGTCCCTAACCCTGAGATCAGAACGATGAAACAACCTTAGCTGACATCTATCTACTTTTTTGGATATCGAAACTGGGAAACTACTGCCATCTGCACAAATATCATGAAAAATGCTAAACTCGTGAGAGGTTGGAGAACCTCTAGGAAGACGTGGCTCTTTGCATGGTTAGATTGACGTGGCAAGTATAGGAGGATGGTGGCTAGATTCGCTGATGCACTCACACAACAAGCTCCCGGCCCTGATGGGATCAAGATCCTTGGATAGCCAAGTTAGAAAAAAGAACAAGTAAGTACAAGCCTCAAAAGATGGTACTGTAGTTATTGAAAGAGATGACGTACCAGAGAAGAGGATGAACAAGGATTGAGAGATGAGAGATTGGGAATACCCCTCCCTGCCTCAAGGCTAGCTCATATAGTCTCTGGAGCCCTGTTAACTTGCTTGGAAAGGAGGGTATAGATGTAAATCCCCTTGCCACTTGTGATCTCAAAGCATGATGATCAGGAGATGAATTTCTAGAATATTCGATGAGATATTGTTAAGCCTAGCTAGCTAGATGGTAATATCGTCAACTTGGCAGAAGCAGTCCAGAGAACGTGTGTCTGCATTCGATGCATGAAAGCTCTTGTATGCCTACTCTCTCTCAGAAGGTATTGTATAGGATCAATAGGAGAGTACTAGTCCGTGCCTGAACGAAGGCGACAGCATCCGTGCCTGAACAGGCAACGTGCTGTCTTTTTCTCAGACAAGAGCAAGAGAGGCATTCACGTGGTTGTTTTTTAAATAATTTTTTTAATTAAAATATATATTGATAAATTTTTTATTTTTTAAAAATTATTTTTAATATTAACACATCAAAATAATTCAAAATATATAAATTTTATTAAATTTTATTAAAAAAATTTAAATTTTACTTTTGCCCGTATTTCCAACATTCACAGTGGCTCCTGGTATTTTAATACTTGGTTAAGGTGTGCTTTTGTGTCTCGGCAAAGGGGAACTAAGCAGAGGGAGAAATGTTGACTCCTACTCCTAGTATTCGACGGAGGGCCCGCAACCTTTTTTTCATGGGTATAAAGATATTTTTTCCTATTTTCAAGGGGCATTTTCCTGCCTTGCTAGAGGATCTTATATATATATATATATATATATATATATATAGAGAGAGAGAGAGAGAGAGAGAGAGAGAGAGAGACAGACACACACACACACACCTAGGCAAGGTAGTTTTCCCTGTATAACAAATGGTGCTGGGCGCTCACTCCTTGATGGAGATGGGTCATTGGTTGCCATAACTACCATCACGATCATATCAATTTTGCTCTTAGCTCGGCTTTACAGCCGTTTGCTTTTTGCAATTGCTTTGACCTAATATCTCGAGGGGCCAAAATCAGAAGAATAAAAAGGTCAGTGGTTATGTTGGATTTATTCTTATAAAATAATTATGGTAATCCGAACGAGTTGTCTTAATGGGTAAGGGGATTGATTCTCTTTATTGACTTGTGGGGTCCGACTCTCGGGACCCCCACCTCAGATAAAGGTATGATTAGACAAAAAGTGTAAATTTTTATTTTTTGAGAATACTCTATTCTCAAAGCAAGCAATTATACGTGAAGTCTATAAACCTCTTCTTCATACTTGTAAAAATAAGAGTTTCTTTGTTAAAATCTCTTTTTTAGTTGTCTAAAAGCATTGAGACAACGCTCAATACTCCGGATGTGTGTCCTTTTGTAATTTTTATCGGTATTTATACTAGTAATTTATCGGTATTTATATTACCTATAAATTTATGAATAGAAATAATCCATCAAAAATACTCTTGTCAGTAATTTATAAACTATCGGTGAGTCCATCGGTAATAAATATATCGATGGATTTATAGACGGACAAAACTATGGGGGGTCCTCGGTAAAAAACGAGGATTTATAGACGGACAAAACATGTCAAAAAAATTTACTCGCTTTATTTTTTCGGTACATCCATCGGTAAATATAACATATCATCAAAAGAATAATATCTATAATTTTATCGGTACGTTAATAGTAACAGTGATATTTTTAGTAATTTCCTTACAGCCTTTTCTTCAGCTAATTGTTGTTCCAAAGACACTATCAGTTCTTCTTTTGTTTTAAGCTCAACTTGTAAAGTATTGAAAACCTTGAAACTTCTGCTTATCAGATTGAAAATCAAACACAATGTGTCACCGTACTCCGACACCACATTATATAATTCTTCACCTAAAAAAACGGTGGTGCAACATCTCTTTCAACTCTACCAAGCTCTTTCTAAACTTGTGATTCGTTGGCAAGAACCACCGATGACAATTAAAAAAAAAAGGCGTTTTATCACTATTTGTTAATGTGAATGCCTTGTTAGTTTCTATATAGTATGGACATGCTAGTTTTACATGCATGTTCCAACCATAAACCATTTTATAAGCTAAAAAATCATTGATAGTCCACATCAAAGCTGCTTTCATTAGAAAGTTTTGTTTCCCCGATACATCATAAGTCAAACCCTCGGATGAACACAACTGCTTCAACTCATTAATCAACGGTCGAAGACAAACATCTATATTCCGACCTGGACTATTAAGACAAGGTATGATTATAGATAAAAACATGAACTTCGGCCTCATACACATCCCCGGTGGCAAGTTGTAAACCATGAATATCACCGGCCAATGAAAATAAAGAGCAGTAAATTACCCAAATGGATTGAATGCGTATGTATATAACCCAAGACGCATGTTCCTTCTCTCCATTAAAAACTGAGGATGCACAATGTTAAAGTGTTTCCAGGTTTCATCATCAGAAGGGTGCTCCATCACTTTATATACCACATCATATGATTGATGTCATGTCATATGGTCAATAGGCATTGGTGACATGAATAATTTAGGTGTGATTGGGAAGCATCTAAGTTTTTTGTGTTCGATAAAAGTCTTTCTCTACCAATCAAGGGTATATAACGAGAATATTCACATGTTCTGCACTCGATCAGCTCTGTATTTTCAAGGTAGTATAACATGCAGAATTTTGAACACATGTCAATTTTCTGGTATCCTAAACCGAGGGGTTTCATCATGGATTTAGCAGCATAGAATTTATCTTTCCGTTTGTTCCTTTCAGGTAAAATGTTTCTCGTCCATTTGACAATTCTGTTATAACCGGCCTCACTCAACTCATGATCTGACTTGATGTTAAACACATATGCAACAACCAATAATTTACTGTGATTTGTGTAACCATCCCATAACGAATCATTAGAGTCTTTTAAAAGATCAAAAAACCTGGTCGCATCTGTATTAGGTTCTTCATCTACGATTAGACATTGACTGGCATAAACATGATTTATTCTCATCGTATCCATAATCATATTATTATAAGGATTACTATTGTCATCTACAACTTCATGCATGTTGCTAAAACTAGAAGTTGACTCAACCATCCTTTCTACCATGGTATCGTGAGGAACATAAAGTTCTCCGTGTTCATACCAACACAAGTATTTTTCCATAAATCTTTTTTTGTAAAAGATGCATGGTTACAATATCTAAATCGAGAATTTTTTTATTTTTACACCTCTTGCATGAACATTTAATACCCCTTCCACAAATATTTCTCAGATTAGATAATGTGTAATTAATAAAACTCTGAACCACATTACAATAATTCATCCTCCGCAACCCTTGGGGTAAATCTTTATACATCCATGAATGATCATCTATTGATTATATCAAACATATATAAAATAATGATGACAACATGTATTAATTAACTACGTTAACTAAATAATTTACAAAAATATTGATTTAGCTCAAACTTATTCAATCTATTTTAATAGTATTCTTAATTCATTATCAATTATATAAATTTAAATTTCTACACATCTACCAAAATTTCAACTCGACATTAAAATTGACAATATAAAACGGACCGGTTAAATAAGTTATAATTTAATTCATCACAAAACACCTAAGTCAAAAGTTCAATATAAGTTTCATCAATTTAAAAATTAATATAATTTTATAAAATCTAAAACAAACCCTAACATGTACAAATCATAAATACATACAACAAATTTGTATTAGAAAAAACTATAAAACAAGTAAGCACCCAAACAAAATACATATACTACAAAACAATACGCAAAAAAATCAACATTTTAAAATTGAGTTCAAATTAAAAAAAAAAGATATATTTGCTTGCTTAAAGTGGAGAATCCTCAATAAAATTTGAATCAAAACACGAATGCTGACAAACTGAGTATTGTGGTGACCGGATTTGTTGTGGGAGGTTGAATTGTGTTGAGAATAGGGGGAGGGGTGATTGTTTGTTGCAGAAAAATACATAAGGAAGAAGGAAAAATGGAGGAGGGTCAATCGTCAGGTCATAAATTAAATATAACCGGCGACATTACCAACAGAATTATTTCGTCAGTAACTTCATTAATCATTCTATCAATAAAAATATCACGTCACTATACGATTTGTCTTTTTGAATCCCACTATAATATCCTCCGTCATCGATATAATACGATTGAATTTTTCTATCTATTGGTGTTTACCAATGAATACAGAGATGAAAAATTATATCGGTAAGGGTTATCGTAATATACCGATATAATTTTTTTATCGATATTTTCGTTTGTATTTGTTAATTTTATAATAATGGGACCAGCAGTTGAGTCTTTAAAAGACAATAGATATGTCAAAAAAAAACTATTAGGGAAATAATGTTTTGTTGAGTTTTATTATCATGCTTTTGAGATATAAAATTATCAATAAAGATTCTAATATACTTAAAAATTGTAACAAATACATGTTGTGTATATTAAATGATTTATAACTCATTAAACTTACATGAGATATCCATATTTCTTACGAGAATAGTTCTTAAGCTCAGAAAACTAAAAAAAAAAAAAAAAACTTTAATATGATGATTATACATACACGTGCATCATTCAATAAAATCATTGATATAAAAATAAATTTGAAATGGAGTTACATAAAATACTAATATGTAATTAAAAAAATATAGAGAAAGTTGCATTTTAACTAAAAACAAAAGTACACAATAAACAATTATGATTTTCATTAAAGATGGGGATATACACCTTCGTTTCAAATGCAAATAATTGATTTAGTTTCAAAGCAAAATGAATATTAACTAAATAGTAATTTTAAATAAAATAAATACTAAAAGTAGCTTTAATTTAAAATTACAGTAGAACATCTACGAATTTTAAGATTCACCCATGCAGGCGTAATTACCTTTCCGGCGACTTCTCCCACCAAAAAAAACCACCCTTATCTTTCATTCTCTAGCTTCAAGAAAGAAAGGAAAAGGAAACATGGGAGCACAAGATGATCATGATCAATCAAGAGCACTCTCCCAGCTCTGTTCTATGATAGTTGAAATCCTGAAATCCCCTTCTTGGCCACATCGGCTCTGGCTCGGGTCTCTCCAACAGCTTTTGCGTCATTGTTCATTGGAATTTCCCTGGCCTTTTGGGTCTGTCACGTTTGTCATTGGCTTTATATCGATGCCTTGGGTTTTCTGTTTAGTTTTGTCGTTTCATTTTGCTGCTATTGTTTCTCATCTGTCTGAATTTGGAAAGTCCATCTTTTGCCCTGTTCCACTGCATCATGTCCCTGGTAGGAAAGCTGAACACTCTTTTGCCTTCTATTATTTGTCGAGCTTTGAAAAATCATGAGCTGGGGCGTACTTACAGATTGTTGTTGAAGTCTAAAAATTTAGCATGTGGAGAATGAAAATTTTGAGGTAAATTTAGAGTGCTTAAATGACTTTTGTATTGATAACATGCTTTCTTTTGTAAGAAAACTGAAAGAAAAGAAGAACATTGTTCGTTGTTTCATTTACTTGGTATTTTTTCAAAACAGAAAACCTCGTATGAGTGTTTTCATTTATGTACCTTCCAAAAGTTATGCGTGGTTTTGTGTGGATGCTTGCGTGAGTACCTCTGATTCTCTGAACTCTCTGCATCACGATGACAACCATTTAAGGGATATCTTGTGTGCTAGTGGGACTTGGAGTTCAACTTTAAGAACTCACAACAAATCCAATCCCATTACTTAATCATTCTTCAACAAACATAGCATCCTTTTAATAAATCACTGACCAGAAAAATATGTAAACAATTGACTAAAAAGAAAACACATTATGAGTTGGGAAAAGAGTAGAAGCTTATGAAACGAGAGTTTTTTTTTTCTGTGGCCTATAGCTAAGAGAGATGCTGTTGTTTTTCTGAATGAAATTTGACTTGGTGTGTGTAGCTTTTGATGTTATAGTTTGAAAAATAGGTTTAAGAAATGTTTTAAATTGTAGTTTTTCATAACCAAGGTTTAAAAAGAGTTTTTAGCGGACCTATACAAAACAGTAATGTGTACTAATTAATCAGCAAAAACAGTTTCAACCATACCTTACTACACTACTAAACTACTAAATGAACCCTAAAGGCTGTTGGCATCGGAAGCGGAGGAGGTTTTTGACGTGGTTGTGGTGAATGGCAAAGATATTATCCTGTGTAAATGTGAACGCCAAGTGCGATGAGAAAATGGTTGAGGCAAAAGAAGATGACGTTATGAACAAACATAGAGAGTCCACTGGTTTGTCTATGCAGAAATCCACAACTCGGCTATCCGACGTCAACAGTATGAACAGAATCAAAGCTATTACCACTGCTCCCCAACGTGCCATTTGCCAGAGTCTTCTTAGCTTCCTTCCTTTGTCTGAGCCTTCTATTACTTACCCACTAGGAGCAATGAGGATTGAGGAGAAGTGCTGAAGATATGTGAGGAGTTACGGAATCCAGAGAAGATGGATGGGACTATAAAGACAGGGAGCGAAAGAGTTACCTGGAGAAAGACATGAGGGAAATAACTTAGGAGGAATGGAAATCTGAAGGACAAAGAAAAGGTCAATATCCGGAAGGGGGCATTGGATTTGACTCTGCTTTGTTAGCTGCATCCCCATGGACGGCACAGGATGTGGCAGTTCTCTTTCCTCTGGATGTCTCTGAGAAACGTTTAGATCTTTTTGTGAGGCTTGACTATTTCATTCTGTAGGTGTTTGATTTCCTAGTAAGAGTAAACATCATGGCTTTTTCTTCAGCACTAGGTGATTGGTTGATTCTTGCTGTTTGGCAACTTGGGGTCCAACCAGAAGATAGTTCTGGTATTCATTTACATATTCAATTCGGAAGAGCAAGATCGAGGAAGATACAAAATGTAATGTTACAGAGAGTTTAAGGAAGCATTTTCTCATCTTCCGATTTTCAGTGCATTGTTTCTTCCAGTTGAGTAGATATTAAGGTTAATTAGTGAATCTTGAATATAACAGGAATTAATAATAGGAACATAAATGGGAATACAACCTCAGGTTGAATTCAAATTCTATCAACCATCCACAATATAACAGGAATTAATAATAGGAACATAAATGGGAATACAACCTCAGGTTGAATTCAAATTCTATCAACCATCCACAAAGGCACACAGTGGGATTCTTGTAGAAAGACACATTTTTGAAAAGTGCAAGGTGCAATTTTATCTGGAGAAGGCTTGAATTCGAGTTTGAACAACGCCTCTAAGGGCACTACACCATGGTTCTAGAGCTGTAATCAACAAACTGATTTCTGGCCTAAGCATTCTCATCAGCTTCCAACACATAAATCATAGGAACTTGCCCTGTTTTCGTATGCTGACTCTCGTAGCCATCGAAGCTGAGTTACTGTCAACCATCTTGCTAATTATTGACCACTGACTAGACTTATGATCGATCACTAATTTCTAGAATCAGTTTATGGAAGCCCGCCCTTGTTAAAGTGTCGCGGCCAGACTTCCAGTTACTAGAATATGTACTTGAGGATCTACTTGCACATACTCCTTCTGTCTCTGCCTACGCCAGGGGTCAAAAAAGCCATAACCCGAACGGCAAGAGTAACGGCTTCAACATATAGATCAAGGAGACTGTTGCTCGCCTTGCCTAAGAAAGACAAAAGAGACAGGCAAACATTTAATATGGCGCCAGAGTTAACTGGCCCTTTACACATGCACCTGCCTAGCCATTTGTTTCTTTTATGATTTCTTTTATAAAGGCTCCACCTCCATTAATCTCTAAAGCAGGCAAAAAGAAGCCTATAAGTGAACAATTATTAGATGTTAGTGAAAGAAAAGTTGTTTCCTTTCAGCTTTCATAAAGAAAACCCACTACCAAAGCATACCTTCCCTCCCTTTATAACTCAACTCTCTTCTTTCTCACTAAGTTTCGCATCCCCGCCTCCTTAGTCACCAAGAAAATTAGTCCTATTCGCCCTCCTCCATATTTAAACCCTCTTGGTTGTCTTTTCTTATCAAACCTTGAAGCAATACTCAGAAAGCTTAAACCTCCATCAGAGTAGAGAGAAAACAAAAACGAGATGAGTGCCGATTGGGGGCCGGTTGTTGTTGCAGTGGTTTTGTTCATCCTCTTATCACCAGGGCTATTGTTCCAGCTACCAGCAAGAACAAGAGTGGTAGAATTTGGGAACATGTACACTAGTGGGATTGCCATTCTTGTTCATGCTGTTATATACTTTTGCATAATCACCATCTTGATCATTGCAGTAGGTGTTCACATACATGTCCACTGACTGTAGAATTCCTTTCTTTCGCGGGGATGAGTAATCAATCAGAAACACTCTAGGCGAAGGCCACTTCTTTATCATTATCATTGCTTGCTTTCATTTTATTCTTATGCATGAGTTTCTTCTCTCTTTGCCTCCGTGTTACCAAATCTTCTTTGCTTCGTCTGGACTGTTTTGCATCAACATGCTAGGATAGAGGGAATAGATTTGCCACTTCCTAAAATCTCTCTTTTGATTCAAAACTCGTTAAAAATGATGCTTGATACTGGCAATGTCCCTCTTTGTCCTATTGATTATCTCTGTCTCAATTAATATAATAAAGTGATTGATCCTGCTAATGAATAATTTATCTCTATAATTTGGTATGCGACTGCTGACTGATTGCAACTACCACCAAAACTGAGGTCTGGAGTCTATAGTTTTTTATTTTTTATTTATTTTCATTTTGACTACTTTACTCCATAGATAAGATAACTTTTTGACTACTTAAATGATCAGACTGAATAAAAATCTCACATCATTTAGCCAGTTGGTCCTAAAACACAGGTTGGGACAATGATGGTGACCGAACAAGAGATCTTCAGTATCTCTTTATTCTAATCGGCCTACAGATGCAATGGAACTCCATGGCATTTCCTTGTGTTTTTGTTTTATTTCTTTCTTTTAAACAAGAACCCTTTAGCATTTATTTTTCAATGGGCCTTCTAACTAAATTTCCACAACAACAAAATTAAAAGGATTCAAATACACTGACTAGGATTAACAAGTCTTTAAACATTCAATGGATCCCAATAATATCGATGATGGTATGTATGCATCGTGTATCAATGGAAAAACACACCACACATTCAATTTCAAGCACTCATTTAATCAAACCCAGCACTAGAAGATCAGTGCTTCATGCTTCTTATTCAAATTACTGAGATTAGCAGCCAAGATTCTAATAGATCATGATCATTAACTATAAGAGACTATCTCTTCTTTAGCCAAAAAAAGGAAGAAAAAACATAGAAAGACACATAGATCTTGCCCATCCATCAACAACGTCGTCAAACAAACATACCAAGTACTCGAGTAATCAGCCAGTATAGATGTGAACATGAACAGCCAAGATGAGAATGGCATAGGCAGTGAAAAAGATGAGAGTATGAACAGCTATAGCCTTTCCATTCGTCTTCAAACTCCCAAAATCCACATGCTTGTTGTTTCCTGGTAACTGAAACAAAAGACCAGGTTGTAGCAACACAAACAGCACCACCCCAATTACCACTGGCCCCCAGTCTGCCATTTATGTAGCTCAAAAGAAAGGTGGGGTCGTTTAGTTCTTTACTTGTTTTTAAGAGAAGTGGTAATTTCGTTAAGCTAGCTTGAAGACGAGGCTATGGTGATAAGGTGGAAGTGAAGAGGTTTTCTTTTTCCTTTTTTTTTTTTTAATCTTTGTCAAGCTTCGAGGGTGGCCTTTGGGATATGGGAACCTGAAACAGTAGTTAAAAGCACAAGAAAAGCAGTGCGCGTCATTTTCCTTGGTCGGTGACCGTCAAAACAGGAATGAGCGACGTCGTTTCTGGTAGCCTCCTCCTCCTATTTTCTTCAACAACAAAAAATGATAGATTCTTGTTGTTTAAAAACTATATAAATTCAATCTTTTCGTTCATTTTGTTTTTAGAGATAGAAAATAAAATAAAAAAATAAATTTATTTTTTTATAATAAGGGATAATTAATTCCTATTTTAAACTTAATCTTTTCATTCATTTCATGATTTTCTTCTGATTTTTTTTTCATTTTATTTAAGAAATAGAAAGGAAAAAAAAGATTAATAAGAAAATAATTCATTTTTTGATAAAAAAAATATTAAACAAAGTATACAATCAACCCAGTCAAAAGACTATTTAATTAATTGTTGATACTATAAGGATGAATTGACTTCTTTTAATAAACTATAAGGACTGAATCCGTAAATAACTCGTTCTTCTTAGGAAGTAAAGAATCTTCAAAAGAAAAGCCCAGGCCCATGACTTGAAATAATTAATAAGGACATAGAGATTGTTAATCTCGGGAATGGGCCCCAGCGATGGAAAAACTCATAAAAGCCATGCTTAACGGCTTTCAAGGGAGTGAGGTAGCGTGATAATGAAGTAAATTATAAATTTCCATAAATATCTTTTTTTTCTATTTTTTAAAATAAAATATATTGGAAAAAAGCATGAAATGATAGAAAAAAAAACCAATTAATTAATTTCTTAAAACAAGAGGGATAAATTAATAATTTACTCAAATACAGTGGACAAAATTAAGAAAGGCTAAATAATGGCAATCCAATTCCACCATGGCTTAAGACAATAATGCAAGCAGATGGACCTCCAAACTTCCAATCCGTTGGCTTGATTATTCCTCGAAGCAATCCTCTTTTAGAAAATATATATATAAATATATATATATATATATATATATATATATATATATATAAATAGCTTTTGTTGCGGTTTAAAAAACTATATTTAAAAAAATATTTTTAATTATGGTTTTTAAAAAATATGTGTTTTATTAAGATTATTGTGAAATAAAATTTTACATGCAAAATAAATAATGAAGGTGTTATAAAATAATGAAGGTGTAAAACACAATTTAATATAAAAATAAAAATTATTTGATTAATCAAATAATTTATTTTATAATTACAGGAAAATAAAAACTATCGCAATCAAATATTTTCTTATTAATATAATTAAAGGTGATGGTGCGTTTAACCATACTGCCATCTGGTCTGCAACTGATTAGAATCCAATCAATTTACTCCATTATGGCCCTGACATTAATAGAAAATGACGCTCTCCCTTATCCAGCAAGCCATACAACTAGCTCCAAAACAAGCTTATAAAGTCTATGATTGGTAAGATAATTCATCTACTGTGTTCATGGAATTCTATTCTCGAATATATTCGGAATCTTTATCAGTATTAAGAATTAAATTCTAAATAAAATCTAATCTATAAAAATAAGTCAGAGATTAACTGTTTTAATAGATTTCTAAAATATTCATTTTTTAAAAAATACCTTTCAAGAAATTAAATAAAGATAACAAGAATAATATAAAACAATTGATAAATTAAATTTTATGTCTTCTGCGAATTCAATTTATTTAATTATTCTAAATAAACTATTAGAGAACTACCCTCTCTCTGGGAGTTGAAGGGAAGATATAAAAATATAGTAACCAAAGCCTTTTTGGTATGCTTTGCTTCATTCTCCTCCTCCTCCTCCTCCTCCTCTTCCCAAGTCTTTCAAAAGTTGAGCTGAAAAGAAGGAATTTAGAGATTTTATAATGAAGGATTGGGCTGATCCTCTTATAGCTGCTGCTTTGTTTGCATTTTTGTCACCAGGGCTGGTCTTTCAAATGCCAGGGAAGGAACGGCCTCTTGATTTCATGAATATGAAGACAAGCTTAGCTGCCATGTTTGTTCATTTGGTTATCTACGGTCTGCTTCTTATTTTGTTTCTTGTTGCTCTTCACGCCCACCTTTATGTCTAGTCTACATGCAGTGTTTAGTGCTCTTATGCTCTGCTGGGATTTTTATAATTAGGTTGCTCTTCTCTTTTCAATTAGCATACTGTTGTGCGCTATATAAAATCTGAATTTTGCTGCAGGGGTACAAATTCTCTGTAGGTTTTGGTTGTTCTTATGCTCGCAGCCATCTCTAGCAACTCTTTGAACAAAGAGTTTAGCTTTCCCAGGCATATATGACTCAAACATGTGCTTTTGTACAGGATGGTGTTCCTGTGACCCAGCATCACGAGTAACATGTAGGAAAGCAATAGCTGGTTAGTCCAAAAAGCTCTGTAGTCGAGATCACTTTTTGAAAATGGTGATTGTGGATCACGACAAAATGGAAATGGGACAAGAGGGTATCATAGGTATGTGGCATACTTTTTCATAAAAAAAAAAAAGGAAAAAAAAAAGCATAGTGCTCAAAATGCAGTGCCTGATTCTCTCACGATGTACCAGTTTGATCTCCACGTTTTAACAGAGAATTGTCAGCTAGATCTTGGACCCGAATGTTTGGTGATTGTTATTGTATACAAACAATGAATATTACCAAATAGATAAAACCATAAACAGCAAGGATCCAACACTATACAAACAACCCATCTGGCTGCCATTTGAGCTATGCAAGTTGCGGTTTCTAAAGCAAATCTTGGGAAAATCAGGTCTTTCAATCAAGCATAGATGGTGTACACAAACAGCACCTAGCATGAAGAAAATTGATATGCTCCTTTAACTTTTCTTGCCTTGCGATCCCTCAATCTCTATCTTCACTGGCCGTGCTTATGCAAAGATTCCAGATCCTCCAACCCTTTTTAATCCACTTTCATTCAACTTACCCCTAGTCATCTTCAACCTAAATTTTTGCTTCTCTCTCACTAGCAACAGTTCTGCAGTGACAGGAAAAGCCAACCTATGGTGCGTAGTGCTTCCTAAATATACAATCCATTGTGCTTGAAATATGTGTCATGTTTATGAAGTTGCTCTGCAAGTAAATCCAGTCTCGTCTGTTAATTGATTTAGCTAAGAATTCCAACTTGAAACCACAAAGCAAAGACAGAACTGCATTAGATTTAACTAAAGAAATCAAGTACAAAGATTTGCTACACGAATCAGTTTCAAAACATCTATCATAAATGGGAAAAGAAAAGCAGAGTTATCACAATTCAAGAAAATCAGAACGATTAAGTCTCACATCCCTGTGTGACAGGCAGATCAGCATTCGAAGGCTATGAACCTACATACACGTGGACACCAACAGCTAACAAGAAAATGCAAATAAGAGCAAAGTAGAGGATGGAGTGAACCAGTATGGAAACTCCACTGGTCTGAAAGTTGCCAAACTCAACTAATCGCTGACGACCCGGTATCTGAATCAGCAAACCTGGTGTTAAGAGTATAAACAGCACCACCGCCACAAATACTGGTCCCCAATCCGACATCTTCTCTCTTGCTTTCCTTTCTGTGGGTCTCAATTCTCTCTTGTAATTAAATTGAAATCGTGGATTTGAGAAAAAGGGATTATAAAGGCAAGGTATTGCTTTAAGGAGAACGGACAAGGATTGATGACAAGGAAAGTGAAGGTTAGAGAATCAAGCTTCGGGTTCACATTTTCTTAGCTCCATCACATGCACTACAACTAAAAAGGAAACTTCCACCTAAATACTTAAATCTACCTCGTTTGGATTGCTCAAAGCACCTTATGAGACAGAAACACAGCGCTAACTTTTTGTGGATCACACCGCTGTCCTAAGATGTGGATAGACTAATAACACGGCCAGTTGTGCTGTCCCACACGACTAAAGCCCACTTGATGAATATTTTCCACTTCAGAATAATGATTCATGGACATGAGCTTGAGCCTTGAACTCTTGGTTAAACCATCATTAAAGGAGATTGTTATTATTGAGTCCCACGGTGTGGATCATTCCATCTTTAATCCACAGAACCCCATCATGGCCCATTAGAACCTGGACTCCAATCTTTGAAATGAAGTCCCCATCATCTATACCCTCCCACTTCCTCCTATGAACAAATCAACCCAATATTACCATTTAGCGATTCGAAATCCCTGCATGCAAGATCAAACTCAGGGTATCGATTAGAGCCAAGTGAAGATCAAACTCAATTCAAGCTCCCATTTAAACCCCATCATTACCCGTTAATTAAGAAAATTAAAAGAGGGGTTTTTGCTGCTGTTATTCAACCAATAATTTAACAATTGGTTCCATTTTTGTTTTTCATTATTGTTTATTTTGATTTCTCAAGTTGTAATACTTTGTTTTGTTTGGATGGAAGTGGATGGATATCTATTGAGCGGTAAATTAGAGGGGAATGATGTAGCGTTTTTCTATATAATTGGTAAGTGTCCAATTTGCTATGATCATGGGAGTTTTTAATCTACTTTTTTATGACTTTTTCTGATAAAATCATCCGAAAGAGTCACATAATGTTTATAAAAATCAAGATTTTTACATTATCGTGACTGTGGTCATCGAATCCCTTTGAAGACGATATGGACAAAGGAGAGCCGTGGCATGAGGTTCTTCAACGATCCAAATTATAAGACTCTGGGTATTTTCAGTTTCTCGATTCAGATTGGCGTGTTTATGCTCAGCGTGCACTGCCCAAGGTGTTTACGCTAGAGAAAGACAGTGAGGTGAAGGGTTTCAAGAGCAGCTTGGAAAATGGAGTAAAAAATAATCCATCCGTCGACAGCAGGGTTCGAACCTGCGCGGGCGAAGCCCAACAGATTTCAAGTCTGTCTCCTTAACCACTCGGACATATCGACGTTATTTGATTCGTGTTCCTGATTTAGATTTATTATTTTTATTATCTACATCTCAGCAAGCAACTACTCCAGAATGACAATTGCATCAAAGAACAAATTAACATTATATTTTACATGACTCTCGCAAATTAATTTAAATTATTTTTCGGTTTTTTATTCAAAAGAATATAAATATGAATAATATCTTTATCTAAATAAAAAAAAATTGTTACTAAATTGAGTAATAATTTTAATTTAATTTAATTTAAATTTGAAATTTCAAACTTTTAACGTATAATTGAAAAATACGTTTTCAATTATAAATGAAATTCAAAAATCAAAATTAAAAACATCATGTCAAAGGTGATATGGTAGCTTGATTTATTTATTTTATTTATTTTTTTTGTAGTTGAAAAACTCTTCATGATGACTCCTTTAATGCAAAGGCTTTTGGTATGCGATTAGGTAGGAAGAATTAGAAATAATTTGTTTATTTTTATTTTTGAAAAGTATTTTTGAAAAAAATTAAATTTTTTATTTTTTTATTTTAAATTATTTTTTTGTTTTTTCAAATCATTTTAATATACTAATATTAAAAAAACAGTTCCTATAACAATATTAAATATAATGAAGATTTACCTTGCTAATTGCTAGGTAGTGGCATTGTTTGACCCCACAAGGCTAACTATACATGTGAAGATAAGTTTTGATCCTTGCTATGATTGAGCAAAATGAGGCTAAAACTGATAGTGGACCGTTATAAATTATTTTAATAGAAATCCAAGAAAATCGATGATGATGACGACGACGACGACTATGTACCAAACCCAATTTGTTTTCTATTGTTTCTTTTTTTCACTGACATATAGTTCATTATTCAAATGAATGGTCCGCCGCCCACTTGATCCGACGGGACGAGAGTTGGTGGAGGAGAATCGTTTTGCAGATTGCTACGCTTGTCTAATTGATCATAGAACATGTCCATTCATGCATGGAACTTAATTAATCAAATAAAATTGACATGTCCATTCATTTAGAAATTTAAAAGATTATACACATAAAAAATTATTAGTTAAAAATTAGATTAGATTAGGATGATTTATTCATCACTTGATTAAAATATATTTATAAATTTAAAAATTAAAATATAATTAATACAGAGATTATTATATTTATAAACTTAGAAAAATCAAGTAAAAACTTGATTGAGTTTATTTCTAAAACTATACTGAATTAATATATGTATATTATTTAAAGGGAGAATTGATATTTTACATATTTATAAAAATTTTCTAATTTTTCTATAAATAATAAGTTGTGTTTTTTATTTTTTTTAACAGTTGTCTGTTAGGTAGAAAAACTATGCAAGTCACAGAATAAAAAAACTAGCATTCTAGATATGAGTCATGACAATCTCTCCTTCCTAAATATGAATTTACAAGATTTCTCATTAGAGATTCATGTGAATTATTGTTGGAGACTAAATGATTGGATGTCTTATAATTTGCAACAACTCAATCTTTAAAGAATTATTTAAAATAAAAAAATTAATTATTACTCTAAATTTTAAATAAAGACTTTCAGATAATTTTATTTTATTACTTTTGTTGCATATATAACATCTGAAAACCCAATATATATATTAAAAGAGTATATATAATAACCACTGATAAAAGAAATTAGATTAATTTAAAAAATTTCTAGCTGAGGGCCACCAAAAACAACTGAAGTTGAAAATTTTAAATTGATTATTTTTGGTTGTCGAGCCTTTACTGATTAGATTCTCGAAAGTTGTCCTTTGTCAGAAAGAAAAAGGAAAAGAAGGAAAAAGGCCGGCTTTAATATAATATGCTCTTCTTCTGTTTTTTCCCTTATATTATAAGCAATGCCCACGTAAGTTGGGATTGTAATTTGGACTAACAACAAACAAATGAAATGTACAATAGAAAGAAATCAAATGTGATCCACGTTGGGATGGTACAGGCCACAGACATCATAATCAACCTCTTCAACCCATGTGACAATTTATAATTGTATGTAAGGTTGTTCATGGCCGCGTGTTGGTTTGGGTTTGAATTTATAATTGTATTTAATTTAATTTTTTATATTTTATAAATTTTATCCATTTATTTTCTTTAGATAAGGACGGGTTATATATTTTATAATGAGTTAATTTTTTTTATGGATATCCCAATATTAAATGTAATTTTTATATTTTATATCATTTTTAAATTCTAGTTATCTCCATCCTCTTCCTCAATAATGAAACAATATATTTTTTGTTTCCTTCAAAAAATCTAATAGGAATCTCACTGATAAAAACCTTGTAATCAAAATATTTCTAAATAGTATAAAAATAAAAGAAGTATATAATTTTTGAGTTAGGCTGTTTCGGGTTAAATCAAATTGCTCGGATTTTATTAGATTTTTTTATTTATCATTATATATAATATTTATATTATTTAATTTTAATGGGTTGATTGAGATTATATGATACAAATATTATAAATAAACTGATTTTTTTAATAGTGAACATGATGCACAAAGCCCTCCAAATCTTAATTAGCAACTAGTACATATCCCCGTATGCCCACTTGCTGAACAATTAACTTGAAATCTTGTTCCGATGACGATGAACCGACCACGCTGCAAATCATGTTGGATAAGAAGAGGGATGGCTGCTGTCTCTCGTGGATGCTGTCTGACCTTTTGCTGCCTGAAGGGGCATTTTATAACTTGACATGGTTTCTGCTCCCAGACGGTGGATGTAGTGGTGGCCAAGGCACACTACTCGACTTGCAAAGCTAGCCATCGGCGTCAAAATCCAAATTAAGAGGAGGGGTCAATGCATGCATGACTCCCTCCAGGTCACTGTGCCAGATGACATTCACCTGTCATGCAAAATTTCAACATAAAAATAAAATTAAAATTAAAAATGAGGAATATATCTGATAATGATATAGATTTATTTTCTAAAATTCACCGGTTTGAATTATATAAATTTTAGGGTTATTGTAATTTTACTTTTACTTTTGTATGATTGTTAATTTTAAATTTTATAGAATTTATCAAGTAATGCACAAGCTGATCTGAATACCGGTATTAATAATAGAAAAAAATTATTTAAACGTCAATCAAGGAAAATCACGAATCACGAGGGAGGATTTTGCCTGGTTTGTTTTATATTTTATTTCATATTTGATAGGACCGTTTGTGTATCAATTCATTTATTTACTGGAAGAAGAAGTTAGGAGGAAGGTGTCTTTCAACACAGCAGAGAACATTGACTGATCGATACCATGGTGGTCCTTATCTGCCACAACATGCTTTGTTAATTAAATTATAAATTAGTCCTTTTAGTCTTGCAAAACAAACTAAATATTTTTCTTAATTTTATAAATTAATTAATTACTTCCTATGTTTTAAAATCTATTTTTAGCTTAATTCTTTTCTTCCATTCCGTATTCTTTTTCATTTTTTATGATTTAAGAAATAGAAAAGGAAAACAACCAAGTATATATTATAAAAAAATGATAAGAAAAGAAGACATTTTTTAAAACAAAATAAATTAAGGTTATATTTGTTTCCTGAAAACTGATTTCCAGAAAACTATTTTTCAAACTTTTTTATGTTTGTTTGCAATTAGAAAAGTTGGTCAACGAAAAACTATTTTCAGTCAAAGAAAAATTTGGATTGATTTCCATGAAAATGTTTTTCTTTTATTTTGGGCAGAAAATACTTTTAGAAAGTTATGAAAAATTTAAAAATATCATGTTATTTGCTGATTATATCAAATTTGATCTTCAAACTTTTGATTGCTATATCTATTTTGTTTTGAATATTTGTTTTTCAATTTCATCCCTTAGAATTTAATTTTTATATTAATTTTGGTTCTTATTTTTATAATTGTTATTTGCTTTTTCCCTTATCATTTTTTAGTTGAAATTTTTTATCTATCAAATTTGGTCATCATTCTTTTGATTATTACTTAATTTGTTTGAAATAATTTAAGAGATGTTAATTATTATTATTTTAATTTCTTCATCTTTCAATTTTTTTATTTTTTAAATTTGATCTTTATTATTTTGATTATTATTTATTTTATTTGAGATAATTTATAAAATTATATATTTTTTCAATTTTATCCCCATTCAACTTTTTAATTTATAAGATTTGTTTCTCGTTATTTTAATAAACTTGAAAAAAAATAAAAAATTAATAAGTTATTTTTCAGCTCATTTTCCATGACATAACCAAATCTTGAAAAGTATTTTCCAACTTATTTTTCATTACACTACCAAACATCGAAAAATAATTCACTTTTCAAAAAAAAACTGTTTTTCAGCAAACAAACGAGGTCTAAACTAAACATGATCATCAACACTATTTAAAAAATAATTAACTAGTTTTTTAAATAAAAAACTATTTGACTCATTTAAAAAGACTAAAAACTAGAAGGACCAATTTATAATTTACTCTAATTTTATGCAACACTGTCAAGTATCAACATGTTTTGCATGAGATTTTATTATATTTATGAAGAACCGACAAATCATTAGACACGACCACAAGAAGGATCTAAGCTCTGAGTGAGAAATGCCGTCCAGTGATCGCTGTGAGTGGTAAGCTATGGAATCTTAACCATTATTCTACAACACTAAAAACAATTTTTTTTTAATGCTTATTTTACTATTTATATAAATAGTAAAATAAGTTAATATTTTAATAACAAGTGTATGTTGTAACAGTTGAATAGCATGTGGGACTAGAGCGTCTGTCACGGCCTAGATACGCTTGCTTGGCTTGCTATAATTATTATGTATATGATATGAAAATAATAATATTAATAACAAATTGTTCAGGAAAACTTGATTTAGATTTGTTTTTATTCTTGAAATTTCTAAATAGATTTTGAACATGATTTTATTATATTTATAATTTTTTTTAATTTTCAATCACATATAAAATATGAACATAGCATTTTGATGTTTTTTATTAATTTGTTTTAACAATTATAAAATATTTTTTTAACAAAAATAATAATTTTAACTAAAATGATTATGTTCGCTAAGATAAATAAGAGATACGCTAATAAAAAAAAATTTTTTGATGGGAAAAAATTTAAAACAAATATATTTTTAGATTTAATAACACTATCAATAATTTTATGAGACCTAGATATTTTTATTTTTGCATTTAAAATAATCCTCCCTCTCTCTCCATATAGTGCAGGCATACAAACTAGTATTATAGTCATTTTTTTTTTTTGGATTCGAGAAAATAGTATTATAGTCATGTTAAACAGTAGATTGTATTTTAACTTCAGCAGTGTTTTTTTCTTGTTAGAAAAAAGGTTAATTTTTTTTCTTTTTTTCTTGTACGCATTATGAAAAGAATTTGATATTTTGAAGATATTTTCATTAGCTAATTTTATCATTTATTAAAAGAAGCTAAAATTTCTTAGAAAAACATTATAGCTTCACAATTAAAAATATTATGCATTAGAATAATGTAATAATGATTTTGTCTCTCAACCCAAAAAACTTAATACTAGCTATCAAAAGCACTAAAATCTTTTTACATAACTCATTTGTTATTATCAAATTGATTAAAGGCAAATAAATCTTTTCTAATCTTCATTGCACAGTAAAACATTCAAAAAAAGCATTGGAAGCAAAAAAAAAAAAATTAAACACGTCATCAAGGGGCATTTTCATATTTGCAAGATTTTTTATTATTATAATAATATTATCTAATGGGAATTTTGATATTTGCACAAATATGAAAATAATAAAAAATTAAAATACACAGTAAAATAACTAAAATGACATAAAAAAATCAAGTCAATAAGGTTTTTGGCCTTTCATAATGATTTTGGCATTATTATTATTATTATTATTATTATTATTATGGGTTGTGAATTGAAATTCATCATTTATTTTTTTTTGAAAGAAAGTATTTTTCTTTTTGTTACCATAATTATTTTTTAAAAGGAATTGATCTATTTATTTTTGGTTCCTATTGGTTTTTTTTTAATTGAATTAAAGGCATATTATTCAATGGTTTATAACTGAATCTTTTTTTTTTTTTACCAAAATACACTTGCAACAAATAAATATTATTTTTTGTGCCAAAAAAAATATTCCAATCCCTTGGTGAAGCTAACGCACCGAGGCAGTGTAGTTTATTGACTATAGAGTATGATTTGATCACCACGGTCCGAACACCAAAAACAACCTATAGTCTCTCTCTCTTCTTTCCTTTTTAAATAAAAAAAGGAAACAGTATTTAGGGCACATATGTTTCTTTTTATTTTTTCGTTTCTTTTACAAAAAGGGTATATAAAGTCTCTACGAGTTACTAACTAACCTAATTTTTATAATTTATTAAAACTAATTAATCAGTCATCGTGTCATTATAAATAATTAAATAGTTCATTGGATGATCTTAAACATCTTCAATTTAGCAGTTTTTGCTCCAAAAGTATCTTTTTACATTATAAAATCTCTCTATTTTACCTAATTCTCTTTTCTTATTTTTTTTTTCAAAAACAATGAAACAAAATAAATTTAAATAAAAAACATGAAATTAAAAAAAATATATAAGTAAATATTAAAATATATGAATTAAATATATAATTTCTAAGATTATGATGATTAATTAATTAATTTTGTTAAAGCACATCGGTTAAGTTATAAAAATTTTTTTTTATCATTTTTAAGGTAATGTTTGTTTACTATCTCGTAATAAAAGAGATGAAGACCACAAAAATAAAAACATGTTTAATTAAAGAGACAAGGATATAAAAGTAAATATGTTCATAGGATAATTTTGGAGTTAATTTCTACACTTCTTAAACATGAGGTACAAAAAAAAAACATATATCTAAAGACAATATTTTTTATTCCTAAAATATCATTGTAAAAAAAACTTTTAATTTCAAAATTGTATAATCAAGACATATAAGGATAAAAATTGTTATTATCATAATTTTAAAAACCGATTCAGAATAGACCAATGGCAAAGCTAAGGTCACAGGTTGGGAGAGTTAACTTTAATTTATTTTTTTAAATGATCAAAACAACATCATTTTGACCAAAAACAACTTCAAGAAAAAAAGTCAATGGGTTTTTTAATCAAGTTTTGACCGGGTTTTACCCCAGGTCACGAGTCAAATTGATTTTTTTATTTGGTGAGGTTGGGTCAATCCTTCCTGTATTTTCAAAACCTAGACCAATCTAGGTTTTGGATCCTGTGTAGACCCGTCAGATCGGTCTAAGTTTTATAACTAGGGTTACTTTTCTATTATTAATTTGAACACTCAATATGAACTAAAGTAGAAAAATAATAACATCTAATTATTTTTTAAAATATATAAGTTTGATAATAATACATATGAAGGGTAAAATATTTTTATATATTTTTTCCCACCATCAAATAAACATGATATAAAAACAAGCATTTTATCTTTTACATTACTACTAAATATAATTTTGTCTCTATATTTATCTCATATTCTATCATATCTTTTTTATTTTTAAACAATAACCGTTATTACATTGTACCATTAAAAATTATAAAGTTTGAATACTTAAAAACCCATGCAAAAGTATGAAATCTTTATACATATCTCGATATTTGATTTAATATTTTCATTTATGTAATGGGTAATTAAAAATATTTTAAAATACCTTTTATATATGCATGTAATATTTAGAAATACTTTTAAAATACAAAAGTATGAAATTCAACACGCATGAAAACTTCATTAACATAAATGCAACTCTTTTAACCATTGAATTTTTTTTCACAAACACTCATGTAATTAAAATGCGTGACTTAAAACATTCTTATCATTATTATAATTTAATGATTATACAAGAAATTATTACACGAACTCAATCCATCATCTAAAATCATGAACTAAATTAATAGAACTATTACAAATCATTAAACTTATTCAAATAATCTATTAAATAAATCATATCTGGAAGGCAAAGTTTTTCTCATTTAATGGCAGAGCCATAGTTATAAAGTAAAATAATTAATAATGTATGTTGACGAATTTAGTAAAATATAAAAATTATATAATTTTGATCCATGATTTTAGATGATGAACCGGGTCTGAGTAATGCTTTTTTTTTTATTATTATTTTACTATTTTAGAAATTTTAGTTGGTTTTTTTTATTTTTAATACTTAATTGATATATATATATTTTTTTATATATATATATATATATATATATAAAGAGAGAGAGAGTGGAATATTAAAATAATGTTTTAATAGCATATAATATCTTAGCTTAGGTGGTGGGTTAATGTTTTTCTTGTGTTATCTTTTTTGAATTTAAATTTTTAAAATAGCTGGAAAAAAAAATCTTACGAATACATCAATTTAAATATTCATGGTTTACCTAAAATTTGACCAGATAGAGATTTAACTTCTGTGCGCAAAACGGACCTAAACAGCCTATACCATTAAAAACAAAACAAAAAATCTCTAATTAATATATATATATATATATATATATATATATAAAATAACCCTCCCAAATATTTTTAAAATAAGAGTTCGAGAGAGTAAATGAGAGGTATTAAATGTTGTTTCAAGTGAATTAGCATTTTTATTTTACTCTTTTATCTTTTTAATTGTATATTTAAATCGTGTAAAAGATAAAAAAAGAAATTGATGAAATCATTTGTTAATTTTTATTTAAAACATAACACTTATTATTTTTATTTTTTTAATGGTCAAGGAGGTTTACTTCCTTTCTTGATTTTTTTAATTCAAATATCAAAGTCAATAATCAAAATAATTTATATATTTATCTGAATTAATGCTCTAAAACAAAAAAAAATATATTAAAATTATTTAAGAAAATGATTTAGTCTCAATTAATATGTAAAATAATTTGAGATTATCCTAATCATCAAATAAAAACAAAACTTAGGATGACCAATAAATTATAATACATAATAGAATTTATATATCTTCTGAAGATAGATAACAATGCGTGTGTGTACGTGCATCAAACACACGAACCCACGCGCGTGTTGTTATGAATGCATGGGTAACTTTTTTAAATTGTTTATTTAAAAATACTACTTTGAATATTATTTTGAATATTATTTTAAAATAATATTATTTGTATAGTGGCTTGTTTATTATTTTGTTAATTTTTTTATTATAAAATAAAGCAATATTTACATAGAAGAGATAAAAGTTTTGGAAAATTAAATTGAAATGAATGACATTTATACTATAGACTGCCACTATAAGCAAAAATATTAAGAGGGGTAGGTCCCTCGTAATATAACATATAAAGGACCTTATTCTTTTAAATATAATAAATCAATTTTTAAAACCGTTCAAAATAAAATCTTATTTTGATTAACACTCAAACTAAAAATTCCTTAATCCTTCAACCAAAACACATTTTGCATGCATGACATGTAGCGTCAGTGGGTACGACGAACGACGAATAGACTTTAAGGTGTGGAGATTATTTTTTTTTAAGGTATTAATTTCTACTATTATATTTGCTATATGATTAAAACAATATAATTTCAGGATATAATAAAGTTTTAAATTTATAGACAACAACTTCAATAAGTTTATTAAGAAATTTTATTTTATTTATGATAAACATAAATAGAGAATTTGAAAAGAAAAATTATGGAGAGAAAAAGGTTGCAATTTGGAAGGAGGTATTATGCATAATTATTAGATTAATTAATTTTGAGATTTTAATTAATTAACTTAAATTAATTAATAATAATAATAATAATAATAATAATAATGATAATAATTATTAATAAAAGTAGTAATAGTAAAAATAATGATGATAATGACAATGACGACGACGACAACAACAACAACAACAGTATTAATAGTAGTAATTGTGATAAATATGATAATTCATCATTCAACGTTAAATTTGGTATGGATTGAGTTTCATCGTTTTTCTATGCCTGATATTTTCAATCCAATAATCCGGATCACAAATTTAAAAAGTTAATGTGACTCAACATCCTTTACTTTTTTTTTGTCTCAGTTCTTTTTTCATGATTTAAATGCTTAAGATTAGTTTTTTTTTTAATAAATAAATAAAAGTCTTTGTTGTTTTCTTAAGTTTCTTTTTCTATTTTCTATTTGGTTAATCTAATTTCATAACTTGACCCAGGTTTTATGAGTTAACACAAATTAAACAACATCTTATTATCCATCTTACATATTTATCACGTTATCTCGAATTGACCTGATCCTCCCCTTTTTTTTATCCAATTACATATTTTTTTTCTTCAAGTTATCATGTTTTTTTTTTGTGTGCTTACTATTATTCTCAAAAAAAAATTTATCATCTAATTAAAATAAAATCAATTTATTAAACCCAATTAAAGTATAATTCAAGACATTTGTTTTTTATATTTATTTAAAGTTCGTTTACAATGTCTAAACATTGTTTTTTTTTCGCTACGTAATTGGTGCCCAAGGGACACTTTATTTTGCAAAACGCCATTCTTCAATTGATTGCCACAAAAAGAGGTCTCTCCACTTTGTTCGCGGTGTCTGCACGATCATTATATACGGCCACCATGTTTATCAGCATAAAGTCCGAAAATAATTCTCCAGGGATATATTATATGATTTGACTTTCAATTGCAAAAGCTTCTATTATTGTATGATTCACTTGATCCGAATGTTTAATCTAAGTAATGCAATAATTGAAAACACTCATTTTTTATTATAAAAAGTCATATTAAAAAAATATCTTACATAATTTTTTTGATAATTAATAATTTAGAAAATAAAATAATAATAAAATGATCATAAAGATGTGTTGAGCTTTTGATAAAGTAACGGTAGTAATAGTGATAATTATAATAGCAAACAATAATATTGATTATAATGGAAAGTATTATAAGTAATATTTAAACTAATTTGATAATCTTTACAAGTGAATTATTGTCTATAAAAATATTTTATATTACTAGTATTTTTGGTAAAATATTTATAAGAAACAAATAAAAAAAGTTAGATAGATATTTCTCCGTAAAATGTTCTTCACACAGATAAAATATTTGGCTTGTTATTTATTATTTTTAATTTTATTTTTTAATATTTAGTTTACTAGACATTGGATTTTTTTTAATTTATTGCGGTTTGCTTTCTATATGATTATTCTAGTCTCATAACTCATATTTCAGGTTTTGCTAACTCAGGTTTTTTTTCTAAGTAATATATATTTTTAATTTCATCATTTAATATTAAGTTGAATAGAAATCAAGGTCCATAATTTGTTTTGGTTTATTTTCTATTAGATTATTTCGGTCTTATGATCCAGATCACGAATTTTGCAGGTTAACCTGAGTTAACTCAAGTCATTTTATTGTGTCCTTTTCTTAAACTGGTTTTTTTCTCCATTTTTATTATTCAATAATAAGTTGATTGTGAATTGTGTTTCATAATTTTATTTCAATTTGATTTATATGAGAGTTATCGTAGTCTCATGACTCGAGTTATAAATCTGGTAATATAATATTATTTTACCATAATATGTTTTTCAGTTTGTTTTTTTATAAGATTATCTCAATTTTATGGCTCTAATCATGAGTATAAAGGGTTAACCCGGGTTGACTCAGATTGTTTTTATATCTTTTTTAATTGATTTTTATTTTAATTTTATCTTTCCATATTAAGTTAATTAAGAATTGAACTTCATAATTTGTTTCAGTTTGTTTTTATGAGGTTATCCTGGTCTCATGACTCAAGTTGTAGATTTAAAAGGTTAACTCGTGTTGATTCATGCCGATTTTTTTATCATTTTTAATTGATTTTTTCAAAATTTAAATTAATTGAGAATTAGATTTTATAATTTATTTTATTATTTTATATGGGACTTGGCCCGAATTGATCTATATTTTGCCATCTCAATATTGTTTTTTAAAAACATTATCTTAAATTTTTTTAAATTAAAATTATTTTTAAACTTATTGATGTAATAAGGTAGCATTGATTCAGCTTTCAAATAATTTTTTTATTATAAAAACATTAACAATACTTAAACATTTTTTTTTTTTTATGAAGTATATATAGTACGAATGTAGTTAGCACTAAAATTCCAACCATTTAGTTTTTGCTAATTTCAAAAAGGTTCAGACATTACCGGGAACTTCATAGGACAGCGGGCCCTCGTGTTTATGGCGTAACTTTTCTTTAACTTAGGAAAATCACACGGTCAATTTTAGCCAATGGATTCGGCAGGTTGCCACATGGCATAAATCCAAGACACAAGAACTAGCAATTATTACATGGAAGCCAAAAGTAATGAAAAAAAAGAAGAAGAAGAAAGAAAAGAGATAAAGCCATGATTGACTGGTCTTCCAATGTTTTATTACCCAATTGATAGATAAGAGGTTTATTATATGTTAAAATCTTTAAAAATTAAATGAATTTATAATTATAAAAATATTAAAATACTTAATTATATTTATTAACATCTTATAATATAAAAAAATTAAGAAAATCTAATAGAAAAAAAATATTACTCTATTCTAACAAAAGACTAAAAAAACCTAATAATATTAAAAAAAATTATAAACTAAAAAAAAAAGAAAATCTCTTATTTTTAGAAAACCTCCAGTGTTACCTTGCGTCTGTCCAAATAAGTGTTTTACTAACTAAAATTTACCTCTGTCATTTAAAACTTTTCATATTTAGCCTTATATTTTAACATATTTGCACCCTTAACTTATCTCACAAAAAATCCAATGAGAAATCGAGAAAAAAATAATTATTAAATAATAAAAAAAACAATTAATAAATTTTAAATGTGAGACAATTGAGAAATTGGTGTTTGCTTTCACTATTATAAAATAAAAAAAACCCGTTATTTCTCTTTTTTTTTTAATCACATAATAATCTAAGTTTTCATGACAGTTTGTCAATTAATCTATTTATTTTAACCAATTTTATCACCATTCTTAAAATAAATTTTTCTAAGCCATTCTCTGTCATTTTTTTTAATGGAAATTACTTCAATTATTTTTTGTCAAATATACTTTTAATTAAATTTATTTTTAACAAATTTTTATAAAAATAAATTTTGAGTCAAATCTAAAGTTAAAGTCACTCTTTAGTATTTTTGCAGCTCAAAGAACATGTTGATATTGAAATATTTTGTAAACTCTAGATCAATATGGGGATATTATTTTTTTATTTGGGAATTTTTTTTTTGTTTTTGATATTTATAGTAAACTCTAGATCCATGTGGGGGTTCATTTTAAATTGTAGAGGTCAAATCAGAAATTTTAATAAATTAGAAGGAGTAAAATATTAGTTGAAGTTTATACATAGAAAAAAACCAGACAGGACAGGGCTGCTCTTCAGGATCGGTAACCCCCCAAAAGGCCAAAACAGCGCATGTATCATCATTATCAGCAGCATCGGCCTCGTTTTCCATTATTTGTTTTTCTCTATCCCTTCTGTAATATAAAAAACTCAAAAGTTCCTTTCTTGATTAAACGAAGAAGCGAATCCAGTCTTCTTTGCAAAACCCTTCTCTCCAATTGCTCTATTTCACTCCATCATTTCATTTATCAAGAAACCACAAAGAATCAACAAATACCAAGAGACTCTTTTTTTGTTGTTTTGGTGGTGATGGGCAAGTTACATGAAAGATTTGCTGGGTTTATCAATAATAGATGGCTAGTTTTTGTGGCTGCAATGTGGATACAATCTTGTGCAGGGATTGGTTATTTATTTGGTAGCATATCACCAGTTATAAAGAGTTCTTTGAACTATAATCAAAGGCAGCTTGCAAGTTTAGGTGTGGCTAAAGATCTTGGTGATAGTGTTGGTTTCTTGGCTGGTAGCTTATCAGAAATCTTGCCTTTATGGGGTGCTTTGTTAGTTGGTGCTGTGCAGAATCTTGTTGGATATGGCTGGGTTTGGCTTGTGGTAACAGGCAGAGCTCCTGTTTTGCCTCTATGGGCTGTGAGTATCTATTGACCTTTTGACTTTTATCATGGCTTAAAGTTGATGATTTGTTTGGTCCGTTTATGTAAAATTTGGAAATTTTTTGATACTTTACGTTGCTGGTAAAGGATCTTCTGCATTCAATTTTTTTTTACTCCTATGGTGGATTGTTGTGGTTGCAAATCTAGCTTTGATTTTGACTTTATCTCTGTTTTTGTTGAAGATCTCTGTTATTGCAAGTTAATGCTTTCAAGTTTTTAGTTTTTATGTTTCATCTGTTCAAGTTGGTCTCCCAGATATTTATGATATTTCATAAAATTCTACAGCAATGGATCGTTCCTCTTCCTTCTTTTTTGTTGTGTTTTTCTTTATCCTAATGTTGCATGCATCAGAGTGGTCTATAAATTTTTTCAAGGGTTTAGTATTGAAGTTGAAAGTATCTTTCATTTCGTCTTTTTTACCTTGAGTGTTAGATAAATGTCCGGTGCAGTATTTTTTCCTGATATTTTCTTCTTCTTTCTTCACGTGGTAATTTTTTTCTTCTTGTTTATTCCTCCTGTGCCTACCATGGTATGATTCTTTCAATAGATCTATCAATCACTGAATAGACAAAGCGAGTTATGTTCTGAGGGAGGATGTTATGGTTTTAGAATTTATTGTGTGATTCTAATGGATTTGGGGGCATATCCTTTCATGCTCGCAACAATCATGTGGGGTTTTGATTTGCGGGACCAAATTATGCAAAATGCATATGACCTATAGACCAGGACACATGTGTGCTTTACCAAAAGGTAAATTTCTTGAATTTGATTGGTCGGAAGTATCATGACATTTGCTGGCAATTAGCTGTTGCCAAACCAAAAGGCAAGCGGTGGTTTAGTTTAAATACGCATGTTGGTTTCTTGGAAGACGTATATAAACGTGATCTCAATACCTTTTGGAAAAATATCTTATAGAAATCTCAGATTTACTGTAGAATTTAAAGTTGAATCGGGTTCTACATGTTCTGGACCAGCTTAATTAATCGGACCATGATAAAATTAAACCTGCTTCACAGGATGTGTGTTTTCCCATTGTCAGATTTCATCTATTAGGAGAAGGATGGTATGGTGACAAGAATCGACATAGAAAGATGATTTTACTGAAGATCTAGGAGGAGTTATTTGACATAGAATTCTGAAACAAAATGAGATGTCATAAATGTTTTAATTAACACTTAACTTAGTGATACTGTTTTGAGTGGATTCCCTGCTTCTAATAGGCCTGTATGTGGTTGCAATAGAAATATATTCATTGGAATCAGGCTGATGCATTCTTGGTTGCCATAATCTCTTCTGCTATTCCTGTCTATTAGTGTAACCTTTTCCTTGTGAAACTTTCATCCTATCATGTGCATGCATTTTTGGTCCAAAGATTTAGTGAAACCTTACAGTGCTTGCCTGGGATAAGTTGCTAACTTGTATAATTGTGCAGATGTGCATTCTTATATTTATAGGGAACAATGGTGAAACCTACTTCAACACAGCTGCTCTAGTTTCTTGCGTGCAAAACTTTCCAAAAAGCCGTGGCCCTGTTGTGGGAATTCTAAAAGGCTTTGCTGGATTAAGTGGTGCAATTTTGACCCAAATATATGCAACGATCCATTCCCCTGATCACGCATCTCTCATTTTTATGGTTGCTGTTGGGCCAGCAATGGTAGTCATTGCTTTGATGTTCATCGTCAGACCTGTTGGAGGTCACAGACAAGTCAGACCATCTGATGGCACAAGTTTCACATTTGTATATAGTGTTTGTCTTCTACTGGCTGCATATTTAATGGGGGTTATGCTTCTTGAAGATCTAGTTGATTTGAGTCACACCGTGGTTATAATTTTTACAGTAGTTTTATTCGTCCTCCTCTTGATTCCTATTGTGATTCCAGTGTCATTGAGTTTTTTCCTTGATCCAAGAGATCCAGTAGAAGAACCTCTTCTACCTGAGACACCGAAACAAGAACCTGGAAAATCTGGGCAGGAGACTCCCGAGGTAATATTCAGTGAGGTTGAAGATGAAAAACCCAAGGAAGTAGACTTGCTACCAGCATCAGAGAGGCAAAAACGGATTGCACAGTTGCAAGCAAAACTGTTCCAAGCAGCTGCAGAAGGAGCAGTGAGGGTCAAGAGGAGGAGAGGTCCACACAGGGGAGAGGATTTCACCTTGATGCAAGCATTGATCAAGGCAGACTTCTGGCTTATTTTTTTCTCACTTTTATTGGGATCTGGATCTGGACTGACAGTGATTGATAATCTTGGCCAGATGAGCCAGTCTCTAGGGTATGATAATACACATATATTTGTGTCCATGATTAGCATTTGGAACTTCCTTGGCCGTGTTGGCGGGGGTTACTTCTCTGAGATTATTGTCAGGTAAAAACTGATTTCTTGTCTCCTCTACGCTGGATTGATTTTAGTGCAAGTCTTGATATCGACTCATTCCTCTCCCTTGTCTAACTAATATCATTCAGGGACTATGCTTATCCAAGGCCAGTGGCAATGGCCATTGCCCAACTTGTCATGGCAGTTGGGCATGTCTTCTTCGCATTTGGATGGCCCGGGGCATTGCACATTGGTACTCTGCTGATTGGACTCGGCTACGGGGCTCATTGGGCAATTGTGCCAGCTGCTGCCTCAGAGTTGTTTGGTTTGAAAAAATTTGGGGCTCTGTACAATTTCCTCACTCTGGCAAATCCAGCAGGTTCACTTGTCTTTTCTGGTCTAATTGCTAGCAGCATATATGATCGTGAAGCTGAAAAGCAAGCTCATGGAAACAATTACCTCGATCGGAACTCAGGGTCAATTTTTTCAGGCATGTTGGGTCTGAATGAACCGCTAAAGTGTGAAGGTTCCATATGCTACTTCCTTACTTCTCTGATCATGTCAGCATTTTGTGTTGTCGCGTTTGTCTTAAGCACGATTCTTGTGTATCGGACAAAGATTGTCTACACAAACCTCTATGGAAAATCACGGAGTTGACTTGAACAAGAGAACTAAAGCAGGCATTTATAGCTAGACAACATCCAGTTATGACAGTTTTTGTGTTTTCAGAGAAAGGTTTTGATGGGATTTCTTCATATTTGTGTGTATTCACGTTGCCAGAGAGCTGGCTGAGTCAAGCCCCCTACAGTAAACTCTCAAGTAAATACTTCCTGGACGTTATTCTTGGAATGTTGTAATTGCTGTATATTTTTATCTATCTGTTTGAACATTCACAATGGTGATTTTTTGGCAATGAAGTCGGTTTTGTTCATCAAGTTTTTCTTCTTTACGGATACACAATATTTGCTGTGTTAAATAAAGTTGGCCATAAATATTATTCCCATCTGGTTTGAAAAAGGAGAATGCTTTTGATTCTTGGTGGCTAAAACCAGTTTTATTAGGTGGCCTGACTTCAACTTGTGCTGCTCCATGGATGGTGAAATTTCACTACATCCAGCGTTGTCTTGAGAATTATGTGTCAAGGTCTTGTTTTGTAAAGGTGGATCCCAGATTTTACAACCTTCTATTCGCAATCTTGATGTGGAAAGGATTGTGCAAAGAATCTCATACACTTGTAAATCTTATTTTTCTAAAGTAATTTTTAAAATATCAAGACTGGCATGTGCGGGCCTCTAACATCTACTTCCTTCGTTTCTTGGTGTCATCTGAATCAACTCATCTACTTCCTTCGTTTCTTGGTGTCATCTGAATCAACTCATCGTGGTTTACCACCGATTGCGGCGTGTGTTGATGTAGACACCCGTTTTCGCTCAAGCAAGCCATTTTTCTGCTCTCCTTTCACCTTGATTTCCGCGCCTAGCAATCTCAAAAAACCAAAGCCATGTTTATTTTAATCAAACTTTATTTTAATCAAGCCATGTTTAATAATAAGAGGGATGCAAATTTCTTGATGTTCCAGTATAAGGCTGAATTCAATAAGATACTCAATAACAATATTGCATGCTTAACTGAGTTGAGGCTGGTGAATTTTAATTCATAATTATTGTTCTTGAAGGTTAAGAGTTTTCCCCACCCATAAGTACTTGACCCGACTCAGTCTTGTTTTCTTATTAATTTTTTCTCTCTCCGTACCATTTCACAAAATTACATCCTAAAAACTTTGTGCAAAGAATCTCACACACTTATAAATCTTATTTTTCTAAGTAACGTTTAAATATCAATAATATATGTAATTTAAAAATATAAAATTGTCATTAAACATGATTAATGATGTATACTAATCAGTAAATTATTAATGATTAAATCATTCAAGATCTCTTTTATGTTTTTTTTTAAATAGGAATGATTTTAAATTATGCACTTATTATTTATTAAGTTTTTTATATCATGTACTTCCAAAAAATTACATCAACTACATAAATTATGTCAGTAAATTATGTTCTTTCTAATTTTTATTTACATATTTTTATTAAATTTTATTCCCTTTGTTCAGAAGAAATTGTTTGCCTTTCTATTTTTATGTGTCTCGTCTGGTCAAAGCTTCAAGCTGTATATTTGTTTTTTTAATAAAATACCCCTAATTTAATTAGATTTGTTAGTATTAAGATTTACTTTAAATTCATCAATTTGAGAAATGAAAAGGTAAATAAAATATTCTTTCATCCTTCCATTTCCTATCCTTCACTGAGACAGTGTTTATTTAAGAGATTGCGTTTGTGTTTTGTTAAAAACATAGATGCAACTTGATTGATAATTAAAAAAATATTTGTTACTGTTCATGGATCCCACAGAATACGCGTTTGAAATGCAAAAATAAAAAGAAAGCATCTAAGACCTGCTTCCTGCACGGCAAAACGCTAAACATGCTCTACTGTTCAGTGAACAGTAAAGGCATGCTCCATTGTTTTGGCCGGACCGGGTCCAGTTCAAAGCTCAAAATGCATTGAACCGGGTCTGACCCAGTAAAATAAAAAAAATTATTTTTGAATTGTGTTTTATTCGAAAAACTAATGTTTAATATTATTCAATGACACTATATAAATTAGACCAAGAGCGCTCGAACACGTAGCATTTGTAGAATTTGATTGCAATCCCAAATTATAGATAGTTTAATGGAACAATAAAAAATATTTTATATAAAGTATTATTTATTTTATGATGTAATAGTAATAGTAATAATAATAGTTAAATCTACAATATTTAAATTAAAAACCATTAATATTAATATATATTTTTTAAAATTATTTTATAACCTTAATTTCAAAAGTATTCTTAACCAAACATATTAAATTATTTTTTGTTTAACCTTAATTTCAACCACAGTTTTAATCAAATATATATAAATACCAAATTAATCTCAACTAAAAACATTTTTTATAAAATAATTTTTTTAAAATTATAACCATAACAGTTACTACACTACCAAACACACTTTCAAATCGTAGATAATATTTTACTGCTGTTTTGGTCATGAAAAAACACTTTTCATCTGCATGAATATTGTTGTCCATGTAAATAAACACGGGATTAGAGGGATAGTGCCTTTGTCAATCATTACCGACCTAATGACCTCATGGTTAAAAATACAAATATCTTTTGTGTTGATTGCTATAAAATCAATACTGATAGTGCAAGCTGTTCTGAGTGTTGTTATAAGGGAACATCATGGCTGCTGCTGCTGCTAAACGAATTCATTTTCAAGGTGCATGGAGGGGAAGTTGCCGAAGCACACGCCCTATTCCATGTCCTATCCACTGCAAGGGATATTGGACTTGAAATGCAGGACTGCAGGTAACAGTCGACATCCTTGGGGTTATTCAGAAATTCCAGACAAGACAGATATTTCATTAGTGATATCATCCTTGCTTTAGCTCTTTCTTTTGTTTCCTTCTCTTGTTCATGAGTAAGGAGACAACGTGATAGAATCGCTCATGAGCTAGCAAGACTTTCCTCTTGCTATCAGGAATAAAGGATTTAGTTGGAAGAAGTCCCTTCTAGTTTGGAGATTGGAGAAGCCAATTGTATTGCTTTCTGTTCCTTGATTAACGAAAGAATGATCTTAAGTTTTTTTTAAAATAAAAATCACACTTATTATTACCTTAAAACTTTGAAGTTAAACAGAGTGATTAAAAGTAACTTGACCAGTTGCTATACATGTTTTTGTAACGATAACAATGCTTCAAAACAAGTAACTTGCAACCTCAAACAATAATTGTTTGAGTTTTCATGAATTAATGACTGTACAGTCTGTCCTGATACTTCCTTGGCTACCTGTCTTAACTCGCACCCTTCCAAGCTTTTTCATGGCAGTGGCAAAAGCTCCATTAAAATCGCTCTCGAGCTATTAGCAAAATCTTTGACAGTTGGCTGGGAAGCTGGATCCGTAAACAGCACCTCATCTGAAGTGAACAATCCCTTACCATTAACCAAATTCTGGAAATACACATTGTCAAAGGTTTGTGGGGTTACAGGGTCCATGTTAATGGCTATGCCGGGGTCTACATTTCTAGGACATCCATCCATTAATTGCTTGGCATAATCTTGATTTAGAGAAGGGTCAACAGGAGAGGACGAGGAGAATGAGTAGAGCCGATTCGCAAAGCGGCTGCAATGAGAGAAGCCTAGCGTGTGGGCTCCTGATAGTGCAATCATTTCAATCTGGCAAAGGTTGTTTCTCGCAAACATAGCGTGAAGTTGAGAAAAATTGAAGCCAGGTTCTGGCAAGTTTCCTTTCACAAGTGATGCTTTTAAAACCAAGCCATCACGACGTCCTAATTCTACATTGAATGAAGGACCTCCAGCCTGAGTTTTGATCACACAAAACCCAAAGGTTAAGTTAGTTTCTGCTTTCAAGTAGAAATACTGGAAAAAATAAGTATAATTAGTTTGTGCGTTCCCTTACCAGGACTACGACATCCCTAGCAGCTATAGCTAAAATGTCTGCACAGGAGACTACTCCGGGGCAAGCTCCTTCGACCTTTTGCTTTGCCTTCACTACTGTATCAAATCCATCCCCTGCAAGAGAGAGATTATCTGGAGCATCCTTCTCTGCGTCTCCATTTGGTGAAGAAACCATTGTTGAAGCATCACAACCCTGTTAGATTGCAAGTAGAACAGCTAGAGAAACTCATATGGAAGGCGGCAGTATTGAAAGCCTAGTTGAAATCGCCAAACGATTCACGTATACAAACAATAGGAATATATAGTAATATTAGAACATCCAATCTCCTATAGTTTGACGTATGATTGACAATACCTTGGGACAAAGAATTCAACATTTTTTCATGACACGGTGCCTGAGGTTTCAGAACTTAAATTTTCATCAATGGAATTAACAAAAATTACGACTACATGTATATTATGTATTGCATGTACAATAACTACGCTAATTAGTTCACCATGATGATCATTCATAGTGCTTGGACACACAATCAAAAGGCATTATGATCAGTAGCAGTCATGGATGATGATGATGATGATTATATAATTCATGACTACAGATGTATTAAAGAGTATCAACTACAAGTGTCAAAAATGGAACAAAAGAGAATCAATACCGTACCGTAACAAAGCAATCATGAAAAAACAGACGAAGAGTTGCTGGGATTGTAGTGAATGTCTGGTTAAACTTTGAGGAAACTGCCTTCTTCACTAGAGCTTCCACGTTAGGACAAGTAAGGCTGTAGAAGTCTTCTACTAGTTGTCCCTCTCCCCTACCTATGTCCATGATCAAAACCATCATCAGCAAGAGCATGCAACCTCTCTCCATTTCCTCCACAACCTAGCTAGCTGTACAATCAATCACCTCTTTCTCATGAATATTCCAAAAGCGAAATGTGTTAATTTATACAAATGGAAATAGAGAGAGCAAAAGAAAACAAGAACGCTTCCACCCTTTAACATATAATCGCAGGCAATTGCCTTGTGAACCAAGTTGATGCGGTGCGTATAAGGATTCAAGTATACTACTATTCTGGTCATCTTGTACGTAGTCGTAATTTAGCATGAAGGTGGGTAGAAGACCTTAACTTATATGAACACCTATCCAATAAGATGTAGCCACATCATCTTCATTATTTCATAGGTGTCTTTCTAAAACAATATGCGTTGGAATAAACAACACGATATCGTAATTTTCAAGCCATATGTTACATTTATGAAAGTTATGTCCATTATATATATATATATATATATATATATATATATATATATATATATATATATATATATCAAGCTAGTTCTGCTGGGTCATATGCATGAGGAGCCCTCTGATTAATTCTTTGTTTCAACCCTTCATTCCTTTTCAATTCGTTGAATGGGTATAGCTGCCATTAGTTTAATTTAATTTACTAGTTTTTAGTATCTCTAGATAGATTAGGCCTAAACGACGCCTTCCTTGCCCTTGAAATGGATAAGAAAATGACACTACAACAAATCCCCATGCAGTCCAATAATAATAGGCATTTACAAGTATAAAAAGCAGAGTGGATTTAAAGTAAATAGAAAAGTTTATCAAAATTATAAACGAAGTTTTTATTTTATTTTTATTTTTTTAATGTATATCTAACAAGCAGATCTTGAGAAATTTTCATTTTGTATTTGAGGTTGTTTGTTAAGTGAGAGTAATTTTCATTTCATAAAAGATAATTGACAAATATACTTTTATTTATTCTTGAGATTTTTTTTTTGTTAAGTGAAAGTTTTGTATCTTTGTTTAAGTTGCTTTTATATTCTGGTCGCCTCTTAAGAAAAACACACGTGTGTGTGTATATATATATGAGTGTTGGTCAAATATGAATGTTAGTTTCATGGCTGATTTTGGGAGTGAGGTGTAGTTTAATTGGTTAGGTTTTAGATTTGTTTTTTAGAGGTTATTAATTCGAGTTTTATCATTGTTAATTTTGAAGGGGTAGTTCAAGGACACCCTTGTTAATAAAATATATATATATATACATACATATATATATATATATATATATATATATATATGACTGTTCATACATATTTTTTCACTATATAATATTAGGACTTTGTCAACGAATTTAATAAAAGTGATTAGCAATGTGATTAACAAGAGATGTGATGATTCTAATAAGAAAGAAACCAAAGCGAGAGAGAGAGATGATGATGGAGACGTGTCGGCAATAACGCCACGGGGCATGCTGTGATCGTGCATGTTAGGCTGTACTTATCTTTTCAGACTGTGTGATTATTTACAACTCACAAACAATAAACAAATACACATTGACCATTTAATTGGGAAATTAAAGATTAACGTCATCCATCAGAAACACATAAATTAAAATAAAATAAAAATCTTAAGGTTATCTTATAAGTTTCAGGGGAAAGAATTCCTATCACCTAACAGGATCAGTGGTTTCTTATGTTCAGAAGTTTTAAGGAATTGCACTACCCACTTGTAAGATTTTTTTTTTTTTATAATTCGGAGTGTTCAGGTCAGCTTATACATACCATGATAAATCTTTGAGCTCATTGAACACCTTATAAGCCTTGTGAATAGGTAAGACATTACGGGGATAACAGACATATACAGAAAGGATCAAACCCAGATGCAGAGAAAGAAAACAAGTCTCTTACCCTGCTATGTCACAACCTCAAATGCACTTGTAAGATTTGTTTAAAAGCAATCACCAATTCACCATTCTTGCTTTTTATATAATGCACATATATAATCTATGCTTATTTATTTATTGTTACTTCTTAAAAAACATCGAATTAAATTTAAATATTACTTTTAATATCCAAAAATAATATACAAACATATATATATTCTCTAACCATATTATATTAGAACTAATTAGATGATTAATGTATTTGGTTAATATCTAGTAATTAAAAATGATAGGTGTAACAGTAATAGTAATGCGTTGGTTGGAGAAACATAAACGAAAACATAAATTAATTTTTTTTAAATAATTTCAGAGTAAATTTTTATAAAACAGGAAAGATAAAAAAAAAAAATCCACTTAGTCCCGAGTATCTTTGTCTATTGTATTTTGAAACAATAATAACGTTGTCTTCTTTATAATAAATAAGTGTAGCTTTTAGTCTCACCTCAGCCATAAACCATTGTAATATTAGAAAATATTATATACGTGGAATCACAATTTTACAATTTGACCCTTCTAAATCCTCATAATGAAAAAAAAATAAAAATAAAAAGGAAAAATTGCTACCAAAATGTTTTTACGGGCAGGCTCGAAGCCCAAAAGGCCCAAACCAAAATACCCACTGCTTCACAGATCACTAGTCGTCTCCAGAACTTGCTCTAAACTTTCCGTTAGAGAAAAACTGATTCAAAATCCAAACTCAACACTCTCTCCCCCCCTATCTCTCTCCCTCTCTCAGTGATCTTCCCGATGGCGATGCTTGTAGATATAGACACCAAAACCGAGTTAGGGTTTCCGTACTGGAAACCGATTCGTCGTCGTTTTGGCCCCGAATCTCCTTTCTTCTCTTCTGGCAACATCGAGAGAGAACTCCTCGCCAAACAGGTAATCACTCTGTCATTTTTGCCTTTTCATCTTCCACTTTTAAATTCACAAAGTCTTTACAGAAATTCGGTATTGTTTTTTCTACTTTTGATTTTCATTACTTAATGATATTGCTTTTTTTTTTTTTAAAAAAAAAAAAATCTAGGTTGCGTTAGATTTAAGTGAAGATGAAAAGCATAGGCTGCAGGATTTGATAGACGAGGATGGAAGGTATGAATTTTTTTATGAATTAGGGTTTCATCATTTATAAGAAATTTAAGGTTTGTTTTGTATTGGGTTTGTGCATTGAAACTTATGATTCTATAGTAGGGAGGTGGTTTGTCCGATTGTTGGTTGTGGTGCACACTTGATATCCTTGGAACACTTTGAAGATCATTATAATGGACGGCACACTGCATCGTGTTCGGTTTGCTCCAGAGTTTACCCAACGTCGCTCCTGCTCAGCATTCATGTGTCTGAAGCACATGACTCTTTCTTTCAGGCAAAAGTTGCACGCGGTTATGCCATGGTATCTTTTATCGGCTTCCCTCTTTTGTGAAATGAAGTGCATTATGAATTTCTAATATAACATTCTGTTTGGTTCTAATCGAGCTTTTGTACCGTTGAATCCTGTTTGATGTCTAGTTCTTTTTTTTATTATCAATGCTTTTGTAGGTTATTTGTGCTATTTTTTGTTGTGATAGTGTTTGCTTAAGGTGTTATTACCTGTGCGCTACCATAAGAAATATAAATGCCCTTGCTGCCTTTTTTATTTTCCATTCCTTTGTAATATAATGTCTCCATAAACAATCTAAACTGCCCCGTAATTCCACTCCTGAATGAACATACAAGAATCGCTAAAATGAGAGAAAATGGCAAAAAAAAGGCTGGATTAGAACTCATTTGGATTCATGTCTACTGGTTGTAGAGATGATTGTGTATGCAAACACATAGTGTTGTTGGTCTGTCTTCTTAGAATCCCATTGTTGTTTGTAAATTCACAAGATGATAAAACTTCTTCAATTTGTTTGAATGCTTGTTCTTGTGTGTATTTTCACTATTGTCTTTGTTTAATGTTAATTCTTGTCTTTTCCTGCAGCAGTATGAATGCTTGGTGGAGGGTTGTGGTTTGAATCCCTTTTCATTATGCATTTTCAATTGATTTTCACTATGACTCTCTAACAGTCATTTGATTCTAGTTGATCATTATGCTGTCAACTCTTTCTTGGTTTCTATTGTGTTTGTCATCAGAGGATTTGGTGCATGATTTGTGTTTTTGTTAGCTGTAATAGTGTCTGTATGATGCCCTACATATGATATTAAGAATTGTTTATGCTTTGATCCAACTTCTCTTCCTTTTTGGTGATTAGTAGGCTATTTGTCTTGCTTACAATTACTTGATAAGCAATCCAAACTATCCTAATTCCATTTTTCAATGAGAATCACTAAAGGCGAGATGATAAATAAGGGCTGAAATAAAAACTGAAGAGGACAATGCTTAGGAGTTAAGGCTTAGGGGACTGATCATTTCTGAAATCACAAGGTTATGCTAGTCTGTCCAATCTACTTTGTGGTTCTTAGAATCTATAATATAAATGAAATCATGAAAAAAATCCTTCAACGTTTTGAATGTGCCTTTTAAGCTTCTTGCCTCTATAATGTTGTTCAATGCTAATAGCTGTTTTTTTCCTGCAACAGTATGAATGTCTGGTGGAAGGTTGTGGTTTAAAATTCAAGAATTACAAGGGTAGGCAACAGCATCTGGTAGATAAACATAAGTTCCCTAGTTCATTTGAATTCTTCAAGAAAGCCCACCTATCCAAGAAAGCAAGACAGAAGCAACATCGCAAACAAGCTATTCATAGAAGCGAGGAAACTTCCAGCAAAATGGACATAGAAGGCGAAACCATTGATGGCCTTGTTTCAGCAGTATCTAAGCTAAGCACTTCAGATTCCTCTCCTTCTTCAATCAGCTTTGGCCGCCGCAACACTCGTGGCCTCACATTTGTCCCTCGAGCAGTTCAGCGAGAGAAAAAGGCAGATTCTGTGCCAACAGGAGGGAAGCAATAGCCAGAACACTTGTAAATACCTTGTCTGCATGTAATTGTGGGACTGATTACTTGAGAGTTGGAAATAACCATCTACGAATGCAAATCTGAAAGTGGAATTTGTGGAAAAGCCGATACTTAGTTTTCGTTTAAATCCCACATTTTGTCATGCATTATTAGGTACTGATAATTGCATTCATACTACACCTAATTTATTTGTTATGTTTTTTCTTGAATTCAACTCCACAGGTGAATTTATTCCTTTTGAGTTGAAATGAAAGCCTAATTTAGAGTGCCAAGGCCTGCATGTATGTAAAATCCATTACTTTCCTTTTGTTAATGAAAAGGAGACAAACACCAATGGCCATGCCATTTGGTAAATGGTTCCAGTTCTAGCTGACTGAAGGGCTCGCCGTCCCGTTCTTGGTTCCTGTAAATAAACTCCGTGTGTAAAGTCATCTAAAAAGCAAAGCTATCAGAAAACGAAATAGCATTCCTGTATCTTTGACAGCTGGCCTGCCATAACCTTGGAAATAGAATTCACTTAAAGCCGTCAAACTGTGTCGTTTCAAATAAGGGCTAAGTGGTCAAACCAGATGACGAATCAGGGGCATCCATGTCCAAGAAAAATACCTTAAGTCATCACGTCCTTCTTCACGCTCTTAAATCCCAGTAGCTCACAGATCCACCATCTTCACAACCACCAAAAATAGAGAGAGAAAGAGAGAGAAAAAAAATCGAAAAGAAATGGACGCCATCGATTCAGTATTCGATCCATTGAGAGAGTTCTCTAAGGACAGCGTTCGCCTCGTCAAGCGCTGCCACAAGCCCGATCGCAAAGGTTAGCAGCACCACCCACCCTTCCTTTCCCTTTTCTTCTCTCTCTTTTAGATTCGATCTTGTTGTGAATTCTGACTAAAAAGACGCCTTTTTTTGTTGTTTCAGAGTTCACGAAGGTGGCTTTCCGTACAGCGATAGGATTCGTAGTGATGGGATTCGTAGGTTTCTTTGTGAAACTCATATTTATTCCCATCAACAACATCATTGTTGGATCCGTTTAGGTAAGCTCTATTCTTTGATTGATCTAAATATAATTCTTTTTTATTATTTATTGAAAGTTTTTAATTGCTAAATTGAGATCTGTTACTGAATTTTGTTTGAATTATATTTGATCTCTTGCTTTTATGATCAATAATTGAAGTTGCTTGTTTTTGTTTTTCTTAAAAAAAAATTGTGATACAACCTGGACACCAACTAGAAAATCCATGTTGTTTTGGTATGGGCTAGAGAGTTACTTATAGGAATAATAAGCAAGGCGAAGCCCTCAATCTTTGGTGCTGTCATTGACGGTGGTGGTGGTAGTATGTTACAAGATACCTATGGTGTATGATTGGGTCCATCCGTAAAGTACATGGTTGGGTTGTAATGGGTTGCAAAATGCATGTCATTGGGCTTTTTACCCTCTGTTAAAAATGAAGCAAGGCGGGTTATCCAAAGGCTATATATAGGTATTGGTTTTAGTATTAGGCATGAAGAGATGGGTATATTGATTCTTTTTAGCTCACACTTGATGGTTTTGTGCCTTTTTTGCCTATGGTTTCAGATCAGATTTCACCTCGCTCTTGCTTGAATGAATGGTCATTTCAAAATAAACAGAATGCATACTAATGACATTATTATGCATAAATGTGCTTACACAACACACACTTCATTTTATTTGATATCAAAATGTTAAACTTGATGCTGTTCAGGACCTTAAAATAATGTGATGAAACATTCGGCGTATGAATTTGAGTGTTTTTGGGTGACTTGGAGTTGGAGTGTAACATTTTGTTGACATTGCAGGAGCATGGATGGATCCAGGCTTGATCGCAAAATCCTGAGATAGATGGCAATGTGGTGAAATGGAATGTTAGCACTGTTGATGTTGCTTTTTGCTGTATCTTGGTCTTAAAACTGTAGAGGATTGAGGATGTTGTATGAAACTTTTGTTCCTTTTATCTAGTAGCTTTTTTGGATTTACAATTTTTCTTTTCTCGCATGGTTATTGTGTTCCAACAAGTGTTCATGTTTAATTATATAGCCCAAAATGAAATTCAGGGAGTATTGCAACTCTTTATTTGGCTTCGGTCGGTCCTACACGGTAGGAATCAGCCTTGTCCCTGAGCTTCTGAGCAAGCGAATTACTGTCTGTTGGGGTCAGTTGGAGGCCTTTTCGCACCTCAAATATTAAGCAGGATCTAATTTCAGGTTGCTTGTGAATAGCACACCGACTTTTGGGTCGTGACCTGCACTGCATGTGATCCTCCTCCCACAAATCCTTCAATACCTATTATAGGCTTTAACATATGCCAAATGATTACTAGAGCACAATCGTGAACTCTCTAGCCAGTCTGGAATGCCTTCAGATCACAAAATGGCTTCAATTTTTTTCCTCCAATTTAAAGGCGTTCCAATATACGGAGCATAGAAAACCCATTGGCTGGGTATGTTACCGGAAGCACGTCAGCAAAGCCATGTCAAACAAAGGTTTCCTCCATGCGATGAAACTGACTAATTTGACACCATTCACAAGGACGTCCAAACAACCAGTGTCTCAGTATTTGTAGTTTTCAATCTTGATATAATTATAGAAATGTAGTAAATTCAAACTGAAGGGCGTAAAAGAGCAAAAAGACACCTGATAAACCAGATATTAACAGATTAAAAACAAGCATTTAGGATCACAATGCACACGGAAAAAATTGTTGTAGTGGCGCGCATCTATTTGCTACAACATAGAGCAAACGCAATTAAAAAAGATTCAAATTCAGCAAACTGGGTTGCTATCTGCAGCATCAACATTGGAGGCAAGTACTAGCTGTGGCTGAGCAACGATACCTTCCTTTCTTGCCTTCTTGCGTTCACGCTGCAACCTGAAGTTCTCTCTCTTCCTTGCTCGATAGCTGTTGGGATTCTCGGGCTGGATTTCTCTTGGGTACACACTAATCTGCCAAACATACAAGACCATAATGCTTCTCAATTTGGAATATTTAGCACTCTCACAAACTGTAAGGTTTAGAATATAGAATCTACCTTTTTTCTGTCAGGCCCAAACTTCTCAAATTTCACCAATCCATCAATCAAAGAAAAGATGGTGTGATCCTTGCCAATCCCCACATTCTTCCCTGGATGAAACTGAATGTAGACAAATACTCAAATGTGGTAGCATGAAAAACTAGCCACAACACTATTTAATGCACATTGAATGACAGTGGGGAACAGCAGAGCAGATATGTTCCGTAAAGAGCAATATTAGAAATAAGAAATTCGCAATTTTCAATATGCATAGAGCAGTCATCTCGAAGTGATCAAATTTAAATTCCCTTATTCCAAAAGGAAATCCTTCCCATGGTCCCTAAATTCAGAGTTAATAGCTTTCACCCTCCAGAGCAAAACTCCAATCCACTCTTCCTAGACGAACCAAACATATAGAGTCAGCAAATCAGAAAAGTGAACACAAGATTCGCTAATTTGATATGGTTTTGCCTTACAAATCTTTTTCACTGGTGAACTACTATGATATGGACCGCCATTACAATGAGGGTTCCTATAGTCATGGATTTGATAGTTTGGATACAGGGTGACTAGTGGATTCCATGTTGGTGAAAGCTGGAGACTAGCAGAATACTCGGTTCTTAGACCTTGACATTCCAAAATACAGACCTCTTGCTCTCCCATTTCCCCTTTTCTACATTACATATCACATTACTAAGGAAATTCCCTAACACGAAACCCCTTATTACAAAATCAAGCATTGCCAAAATAATCAATTTAATTCCCATCGAATCGAACCTATAACTAATAACAACTACAAACTTAACCCAAAAACAAAACTCTTATAAGAAAAACAAAGGTGCAAAACAAAAGTGAACTGCTAAATTTTGAGGAAATTAAGGCCAGACCTTGGTACCACGCTGCCTTACAATAATTGCGCCAGGTTTAGCAGCTTGGTCACCATAAATCTTGACACCAAGCCGTTTGCCTTTAGAATCACGGCCGTTCTTGGTACTCCCAGCTCCCTTCTTGTGAGCCATTTGAATCGTCAAGGGTAATGGAGCCTTCACCGGAGCCTTAAACGGCAACAAAGCAGAGCTTTTCAAACCAAATTTGAGGGACCCAGCATCTCCTTTGAAGAAGGAAGATGAAGAGCTTGAAGATAAAGAAAGGCCTTTGAATGAACCAATTAGATTGAAGCTGACTGCCATCAGTGCCTTTTAAGCTGAAAATTTGAAGACCCAGAAATGAGAATTAGAGGTTTATGTTTGTGGTGAATTAAATTAAAAACTAAAAACTGATTTACAATTTTTTTTTATTGCTTTATAGGGTTTGTTTTATGGTTACAAGTGAAGAAGAGATGAGAGGAGGAGGGGAGGGGAGGGGAGGGGATTGAGAGCTTTATCTTTTGAAAGGTATTCACGTGAGAGCGTGATGGATTAGATGGGGAGGTAAAGGTACATTTCGTGCCTATACTCTTTTGATTTTCATACTGGTCCCTCCTTTGCCATATTTCTTGTTCTTGTTCTTTTGCCGATCTCCATTACTAGCATTGCACATGTCATAAGAAGCTATGCAAGAAGTATAGTGGAAACCACAGTTGTTGCCCATTAAGATCGTGTTCGTGTCCTAATGGATTAAAGAGGGAGAGAACTGAAAACATCAATAATATAGTGAGCTGTTTAGATTAGATTCATTTTCAAACTATTTGTAATCCTAGAAATTAAATTCAATTTCAAGGATGAAATCAATTCGCGTGTTTGAAATCGTTTTGATGATATTGATTTGAATTGTAAATAAATTCAAATCATAAACAATAAAAATAAATAAATTAAAGGAAAAATCCTTTGATTTGCAAATCAATTGCTTTTAAAATTAATATTAAAAATACTTTCTTCTCTTCAACCATTTTACTGTAAATTGTGCATCTTCAGAAGATTCGGTTTTGTGGAGCAAAGTCTTCTGATGCAATAATACATCTTCAAGCAAGGAATTTACGTGAAATAAGAGATACCATTAAAGCAATAGCGTTTTGCTTCCGAAGTCCTCAAGGAACGTAACGTAATGGTAAAGAATTTGAGATCTACACAGCAGGTTTCGAGTTCGAGTCAGGGCGTACACCTCTTGTAAGAGTCTGGGATAGCCGGGGTTTTACTCATTCACCTGGGCCCACAAAGTACGCTTTCCGGAGAGGTGCAAAAAAAAAAAAGTTTTGCTTCCGAAACTAAAGAAACCTGATAGAAAACTCGGTTCTTGGACTGTCTAGGGATGTTTCAAGAACTTATATTGGTCCAACTGCAGTTTCTAGACTATTATCATTATCACCTTGCTTGAAGGTTTTGTGTGCAATGAATTGCCTGCTTCTTGAAGAAAAATATTCCTCCAGTGTGAATAAATACAAATAAAAATTCTTCCTTTCCCTTTTCACTGATATTTCTAAAGGACTGGCTTTTTTATTTGTTGATATTTTAAAATGGAGAGGAGACAGCTAAAAACATTTTTTTTTTAAATACAGAATATAAACAAATAACCTTCTAATCCTGTTAAATATAAATTAAAGAAAAAATAGTTAAAATTGGTAAATCGATTTAATTGAATAGATGTTTCAATTAATATAATTGAATTCAATTATGTGATTTAATATTTTATTTTAAATATAAAAATTATAATAAGTTATTAATTGAATTCAAATCATGTATGAAATTGAATTAAATTTAACTATACTTGTGATTCAGTGTGAAACAGGCTGCTGATGTTTTGTAGATCCCTCATGTTTTTTAATATAATTAGAACATGGACCGTCTATTAATGTTCTTATAACCATATTTGTTCATGTGGAGGAGTGCAGGTAATGATTTATCAGTCTGTGGGAGGCCATTTGAGACAAAACAAGGAGAGTTATGTTTTTCTTTTTAAGGTGGACGATGCTTTTCAAGATAGGTTTTCAATTAAATTGTCTAAAATTAATCATGATCATTCTTTAATTTACAAGAAAAGCAATGAATTACACCGAAGAAATTGATGGTCATTGGATTCGGAATTGCCTGCTAAGAAATTAGACACCGAAGAAATACTCCGATCAACTGAGTTTTTTTTAATTCTAAAATTAATCTAGAATTTTGGGATTAGAACTCAGAAGTGAATTTTAATCATTAGAAAACATGTAAAAAAAAGGGGAAAAAAGAAATGTTGAGAGTGGGATTTGAACCCACGCCCTTTCGGACCAGAACCTTAATCTGGCGCCTTAGACCAACTCGGCCATCTCAACGTGATGCTAAGTGTGGGAACTATGTTTTATATGTATGAAAACGCCGTCCCTGCATAACTTAACGGGGACCAGGCATATGAATCTTAACGCGAGGATCATCTTAGGGATTTGGGATGGGAGAACTCAGCCCAATCTGATATGGTATCAACCGAACGTGGCGGCTGGATGACAGGCGCTCCCATCATTAACGAGAGGGAGCCAGGCTTTTTAATATTGGTGTCGAGCGTATGCCTAGAAATGATGGTGGTAATTGACGATCGTTTTCCATTGATTGAACTCAGCACTACCTCTGCCAATGTTTTTACTTTATGTAGGTTCTTGAAAATCCAAGTAAGAAAAGGATTCTGATCCATTTAGCAAGTGAACGTATATCACTTGTTTTGGATGTGCTTTAATTGCACAATTTTCATTGCTTTGGGAAATGAAAGCTCTTCAAATGTATTAGCATCAAGCTACCTAGCATGACCCATGTTGCATGGATTAACCTGAAGTGAGCACTGTTTTGATACGCCTACATCCTTCAGTAGTCAAGGTTAGAGGAGTGGACCAGAACAGAAACACTTCAATAGTCAACTGAATTTTGGAATCGTTTGCTAATTAGGCCATGTTGGGGATTGAGGCCTACGCAGGATATCATCAATCGCCACTTTAGATGCCTCACGATCCCGTGCAAAAAGAACATGAAATAACGGGGATCGGAAAAGGAGCGAACAGCAATAGTTAGCTATGTACGAAAACTAGCTGCTACAACAATGAGCTTACATTAGAAACATGTGGAACGTCGCAGCCCAGAATGAAACTAGAATACAGACAAATTGAATGTCAATCTACATAGGCTGAAACAGCGGTGAAACCCTTCTCCGAACAGTCTCCTGAATTTGTTCAGGTGACAAAACTGATGCCTCACCTTCAAAATTGGCATTTTCCATCTGCTGATGCAACTGTATAGCACAGGAAAGAGTTGACAGATGTTAAGTAGTCCCTTTCAAGTGAAATTGATCAATTGTTTCACAACTAAATTGTTGTTAGAATATCCAAAATATGAGCAGCAAATGAACATGAAATAACATGTCTCCAGAATGATGTCCAATGAAATAAATTTTACAGCCCTGAGGTTTGCATTTTTATCTTGGAGCAAAAACTGCTAAAGTGAATGAGGAAATGAATCACACATGCATTTACCTTCTCAAGAATTGCAGATTGATCATCCAGGTGAAATTTGCGCATGTGCTTTAGCATCTCTAGTTGCTGCAAAAAAATTTCCCAACCATTTAGTTGTATCCATCTTCAACCAACCTCTAATACCAAAATTCAACTAGATTTTACCTGCTCCTGTAGTTTTTGTTGATAGTGCATTTTTCCAGCAAACTCATCTGGTCCAAGCTCAGCTTCATCGCAGGCCATTTCTTCGCTGTCATTTCATTGCATATCAACACCAAAAATACAGAATCAGATAATCCAATCCCTTGCAAAAACTAGTGCATGTAAATGGAACATCTGTTTCAACTCATGAAAACACGGACATCATAAATGACATCAACTTTTTTGGAATAAAAAGTAAAGGCCCTGTGAGGAAAGAACTCGGAAACAATGCAGACAGTAAACTTAATTCTCCAATAAGGAAAGCATTGATAAAGACAAGTCATGTTCCTTAAGTAAATCCATCTCAGTGACAATAATATAAAAGCAATGGTCAAGTATGTCATCAGGGTTTTTCCCTTTGTGACTAGAAAATACGAAAATAAACACCCTTACTTACTAAGTCCTAGACTTGTGCTTACAGGAGATGAGTAAAACAGAGTCCCTGACCCTCAACCAATTCAGCTTGTTATCCAAGGCATTTGAATTGTCTATCAGTTTTATTTCATAATCGCCATTAGTATTGTCCCTATCATGCATGAAACTTCATGTATGTAACCCCATCCATATAGTTGCTCATTTTTCATTCCCAGGCAATGAAAACTGCATTTCTATCTTCCAACCCCATTGGAAAGGAATCTCCTACATCAATTACATTTCATGCCAAAGAGAAAATCGATCTTCCATAGGCCCAGTAGAGTTCAAGATTTATCAATGGTATCTTTACTTGGAAAGGGAAATTTCAGCCAGAAAAATGTTGGAAAGTTGAAAAAAATTGCATGCTGTTGGAGAGAAAAAAAAGCTCAAGACTACATTCAACTCCTTGGGAAAATGTAAGTGCTCACATGACAGCAACTGTTACCTAAGAGAAAAAGAGGAACTGCTTTTTACATCTTTAAAAAATTTGTGAAAGGCCTAAACCTTAAAATGACAATAACTTTTACAGTGGAGGCTGGAGAGATGATGCTGTACATCACAGGTCAAAAAAAAATGAGGGTTGTCCCTGTACAAGATCATAGAAAATTAATGGCGGGTTCTTGTGCTATCTCATATGTTTGTGTCCTCTTTAAAAGTAATAATAGTTCACATAAAAAAATGCAGAATACTCATATGTTGTCCAATGGCTTAACAAAAATTACTCAATCAGAAATCTGTACCAGAGACAGAGAGACAACATACTTTGCAACAAATTTGTAAAAGCGAATCATCAAATCCTGATCATTTTCATAGACCACGTTCACTTTTCCCAAGCATGAAATACCAAAACTTGGATCTGCAATAGTAAAACAGTATTTTTCATGATATCAGATTGCCTTAACTTCTTAGCACAAAACTTGCACCAGTATTGAAGAATAACAAATGTGAGTCAGAATAACTGAATGGATCTTTCAATGTCTGTCATCATGGCATGAAAGCTAAAATAGTCAGAACTTTCCAACTAAGAGTAGTCAATTTCAAAAAAGAGAATGACCACTTTACCTATACAAGTCGAGATGCTAGTGATATCTTGAATACCAAAAACAGGACTTTAAAGGATAAAAAATATTCATGTAAAAAAGTCCAAAGTGAGATGGCCCCTACATCAGTTTAACTGCTATGAAAGCATAGCAGCTATCCCCTCCACAAATCTATAGTGCACTATCCGTCACATTGAGCTTCATTTGCCCTATTTTAAGATGAATTGCATTTAAGAGTTTACTTAGAGGTAATGTTTCACTTTGCAGATGCATTCGCTATCTACAAGAAAGAAAAGAGATGCGTGGTTCAGCAATAAAATTTCCAAAGCTCTAAGAACAAGACTAAATACTGATAGATCTCCATGAGATTGCTGTAACAAAGGCAAAGAAAATAACAAATAAAAAGTTACACAGCAACTTGTAGCCCATGAGAACATACGAGGAAAGAACACAACATTCTATCAACAATCCTCAACGACTGTATGTTCAGCCCAAGCACAATGAAGCAAGTGCAACAGATTTAGTTACCCACGAAATGCACATACAAGTCAAGCGACAGTGCACTTTCCAATCCAACCAAGCTAAACCAACCATATCACTTTTTTAGATTAAAAATGGATTTTCAAAGATAAGACTCGAACCCCTGTCCTAACAAAAGTCCTAACCGCATTTGCTTTGCAAGAGTACCAATACCCAGCATTTTGAAAATGAGCAACCCCCATTTGGAAAAACATTTTGAGAAATTCAAAGATACTTCGGGACAGACTCACCAACCCCCATTTCCAAAAATATAGATTCCTGTATTGTAGTGGTAGCAGCAACTGCTTCCTGCATTAAAAATCCCATCTCAAAATTTGACAAACAGAAGCGATACTTGTTAATCAAAGGGCAAACCCATCATGTTTTATTATAAAAACACTCACCTGTTTGTCATTCACGGCATCAGCAATCCTTTTCTTTACATCTAACAAAGAGTATTTATATGAAAATGGTAAATTTATAGTTACAATGAAGGAAAAAGAAAAGGAAAGGGGGGGATTTCGAATTACCAGGCTGGGAAGTGAGTTGAGAGAAGGAATTAAAGAGATAAAGCAACTGTTCTCTTGATAGCATTCCTGAGCTTTGTAACGGTGAAGTTGCCATTGATGATGATGAAATTTCTCCGCAAAATGGAATCAGACAGACAATATCGCTGTCACTTCACCTCCCTTTAAAGAGAAGGCAAAATGGAGCCTTTCATATACTAGACACGACGGCCATCATTAACCCATATTCTAACTTACCCTTAGAACCACAGAAATAACATGGGATGAGAGGCCCCAAGTTTTCATTTTTCATTTTAAAAAAAAAAACTGTGTAGATTTTGACTTTTTTTTATTATTTTTATTTGTGAGGGTTTAAGATTAAACATGTTAATTTAAGTTGATACAGTTTCAGAAATTTAAAAAAAATAAAAACTGTAGTTTTAGAAAAAATAAAAACTAAACTAAGTTTTAACTCAATTACTAATTAATCAAATCAATTTCAAATTGATTCTTTAAATTGATTTGATTATAATAGTAACAAAATACAAAGTTAGTAGTTCAATACTATAATTTAGGATATTTAAAACTAGTTATTTTTTAAAATATTTTTTATTTAAAAATATATTAAAATAATATTTTTTATTTTTAAAAATTTATTTTTGATATTAACATATCAAAACAATATAAAATCATTAAAAAAAATTAATTTAACATGAAAATTTTAAAAACAACTGATCAAATAACCTTTTGATTTTTTGATTTTAATTCTTTATATTATCAGTTCAAATCAACACAGCAAGTTGAAATAATTTGGGACAAGTTCTATGCAAAGCAAATTGGTTGGTGGGTTTTTTTATTTTTTTATTTTTTCAAGAGAGGTTAAAACTCATGACTTCTTCCAACAAGAAAATACTCTAATGCCAGTTAAATTATAACTAATTGAGTAATCAATAGTTGTTTTAAACTATATTACAAATACAATCCAACATATTAACAGTGAAGCTTAAAAAGATTTGATCTAATTTTATCTGAATAAGGTTTCAACATAGTATTTCCTATTTTAAGAAAACATATGGAGTTTGATATAAAAATTTATTGTTTATAATAACAGTGAAGCTCTTGATTCTTGATTTTTATTTTTTATTTTTATTTTGTTTAATTTAATTTCTTTTTAGTCTAATGGGATGAAATTAGCCTTAAAATTATGATAGACTTATAAAATTAAAAGATAAAAGGCTCAAATGTAATATATGCCAAATCCCAAATTTGATAATTTTATTTTGATCATAAAGTTTATTTTTGTATTTTTTTTCATTACCAATATAAAGAAAGTTTGTTATGCTAGAAAATAAATTAATATTATTTAGATATGGTTCTTAGAATAAACAAAATGGTAAAGTTTAGTGTTAAAATGTTTCATTTAATAAGAAGTATTTGATAGTGGTAGTTTAGGTCCTCATTTTGCCGGAAAGATAGTTTTATTACTTGATTATTATTATTTTGTTTGTTCTCTTATTTCATTTTTCATTTTTTACTAGTCAATTTTATTTTTTTAATACTTTAAAAACACAAATGGATTTATTAAGGTTTGTTGAGTGTTTTCAACCACTTTAAAATCCCCGGAAACTAGGTAACGGTGTTCCATATGGTTTTTATTTCATCATCTATCATGACAGACAATGTGTCATCCACTTTAAATTGTTTTTTCTAAAAATCCACCTTAATAATAAAAGTTTTGAAAGTTTTTATTTAAAACATGTGTTGATTACTAGGGGCAAATGTTTATTCATATAATTTTTTTATGTTTTCCTTTTTATTATCTTTTTTTATTTTTTTTTTTGATTGGTTGGTAAAAAAAAAGTTTATTATGTTGATTCACTTACTTTTTATTTTTGATATGGTTCTTAAATAATATTATAAATTTTTATTTGAATTTTAATAATATTTTTCAATATTAAGGTTAATAATTACAATTATAAGTAAGGGGATTGAAAATTTACTTTTGTAATTTTTTTTTAAAATTTTATTTATTCTAATTTTTTCCATCTTTTTGTTTTTTCTTTTCTTTTTATTTTTTTCCTCAAAATTCTCTTTGTCAATTTTACTTTTTTAATAATGAGCTAGTTAATAATTCTTTCAATATGTGAAGGAAGCACATTTTTTTCCTTTAAAATTAATGTGAATTGCTATGGTGTTTTTTCCATATGGTTTTTTTCTATTTTTCAAAATTATATTTGTCGATTTTATTTTTTTTAATATTAAGTGGCTAAGAATTACAAATTCTAGTTTTGTAATTTTTTCTTTAAAACATTGTTGTTTTTTCTCACATGTTTTTTTCACATGTTTTTTTGTAATATGATTTTTCTAAAATTATCTTTTTATGAATTTATTTTTTAATATTGAGTTGGTTATAATTTAACTTTGTAATAAAGCTTAATCATGTGAGGGAAGCATTGTAGCTTTCCTCGCAAATTATTGTGGATTGTTACAATGTTTTTTTTCATATAGTTTTTTTTTTGTTTTTTTCTAAAATTATCTTTGTCAATTTTTTTTTAATATTAAGCTGGTTAAGAATTACAATTATAAGTAAGAGCCGATTGAAAATTTAGTTTTGTAATTTTTTTTTAAAACATTGTTGATTGCTACAATTTTTTCTACATAGTTTTGTTTTGTTTTTTATTTTTTTATAATTTTCTCTAAAATTATCTATTTGGATTTTATTTTTTTAATATTGAGTTGGTTAAAAATTACAGTTACAATATGTGATGGTTTGCTTTACCAAACACTTTCATGAAATTATTGTGGTTTTCTCCATAGTGATTTTTTTTCTCATTTTTTTTTTTTTCCTAAAATTATCTTGTCAATTTTATTTTTTTAATATTAAGCTGGTTGAGAATTACAATTACAAGTAAGGCTAAATCATGTGGGGAAAACACTGTAACTTTCCTCACAAAACACTATGGATTGATACAATATTTTTCTAAATGGTTTTTTCATGATTTTTTCAAAGTTATCTTTGTTGATTATATTGTGTTTTCTTTTTTGTAATATGGGTTTTTTTTTTAAAATTATCTTTTGTCGATTTTTTTTTTTTTTTAGATATTGAGTATTTTGGTTTGTAATTTTTTTTTACTTTTTTTTTGTAATAAAGCTTAATCATGTGGGGAAAGCACTGTAGCTTTCCTCACAAAACATTGTAGATTGCTACAGTGTTTCTCCACATAGTTTTTTTTTCTTATGATCTTTTAAAAATTACTTTTGTCAATTTTTTTTTTTTTTGAAATATTGGCTCCATCTAGGTTGAGTTTAATTACAATTATTAAGTCATTATAAATAAGGTTAACATCATGGGAATATATTTGTTTTATAAACTTTCATTACAAAACATTGTGAATTATGTATTTGTTTTGAAAGATAATTTTTTTCACCTAGTTTTTTTGTTTATAAATTTTATTTTTTGGAAAATTGATCTCAAATTGTTTCTTGATTTTAATTTTTTAATTAGATTTTGAGCTTGTTTGAATTATAGCTTTGTAATTTTTTTGTTTTAATCTTTAAAAACACTATGAATGTCGAGTGTTTTCACTATTTTGATTTTTTTTAAGCTTTTTTCCAAAATTACTCCAATTTTTTTTTGAAATAATTGAGTTCGATTAAAAACCTTATATTATTACACTAAAACTAAATAATATGTTAATAAAATTTTTTTATCTCAACGAAAAACAATATTCAAAACAGTTGTGTTTTTAGATTTAAATGGTTTTTTTAAGAATTCCTTTAAAATTATCTTTATTAATTATATTCAGGAAAACATTATAGTTTTCCCCACGAAACGTGGGCAATTGCAAAAACGTTTTTCCTCATGGGTTTTTTTTTTACAAAATTATCTTGATTTTTTTTTAAAATATTAAAATGATAAAGAATTTAGCTTTGTAATTTTTTTTACTTTATAAACAAAGAAAAAATGAAAACTCATTCTTTTTTAAAAAACTTTTGTTTCAAAAACTTTGATCGCTATAAATTTTTTTCTTTCTATCATCTAAGTTTTTTATCTTTATCCTTTTAATTTTTTGGTAATTGAATTTATTGCCTCCATCATACATTTAGTTTCAATCTACTTTTTATATGATTCTATCAATCTCAAAAAAAAAAAAATTATAACATTGGATCAAATCTATTTTTTTATAAAAAAATCTGATTTTATTGTTCGAAAAATATTGAAAATAAAGGGTTATGAAATTAAGATGTGAAACATAATAGCCCTTACTAAGTAATAAAATAGATTCTTGGAAATTTGCTTAAAATTGTTTCTAGGATTTTTCTAATAATCCTTTTTAATTAGATTTGGAACATGAAACTTTTAAGTCAAGGGTATTCATAAATAGTTTTTTAGAATTTGCATAACCTGCTCATAAAATATAGTAACATATTTTTTTTGTAAATATGTGTTTTTTAAACATCAATTCATTAAAATAATTAAAAAATTAGTTTTTATAGAAATAATAATTCCCAGTCAGACCGAATCTGTGTATTTATTAGGCTAAACAAAAAATATGTTAATAAAAAAATTTATCTCAATGAAAAACAATATTCAAAACAGTTGTATTTTTAGATTTAATAATAAATATAATTATTAATTTCTTTAATACACTTGGTTATTTTTTTTGGGATTCATTCAAAAAGTTTTAGTTTGTTTTCAATAAGATTATAGTTTTTTATTTTTAATTTTAAAAAAAAAAGTCTTGTTCCCAGGTTACTGTTCAATTTCATGTTTTTTTAAAAAACTATGACTTTTTTGGGAGCAATTTATTATTATATAATTGAATAAAATATAGTTCCAAAAAGATAAAGTAATTGAACCAAATCGAGTGTATCATTTCGAACATATATTTGACGAGTAAACTTGTATTGATATAATATATTATCATTTTAATATTTAAAAACAAACATGCATGCATTTTGATAAAAAAAAACTTAATTCTTGAAAATGCGCTAATAACACTTGCATATTTTTTTCAATGGATGTTTAATGAATGCTTTGAAAAACCTTCTCTAGTATGTTGAAAGGTAGCACGACACATAACGCGATCAATCTTTATAGTGTCTGCTAAGTGATTGTTTGTCTTTGTGATTGTGTTGTGCTTTTAAAAAAATGATTTTTTTTCAAATATTGTTTTTTATATTTTTTTGATCATTTTGATGTGCTGATGTCAAAAATAAATGTTAAAAAATAAAAATATATATTATTTAAATATATTTTTTTAGTTGAAAAACAATTGATATTATAGTATCACACACTAATTTAAATGAAGCCGTGGTTTCAAGTGTATAAAAAAGAAAAAGAAAAAGAAAAGATAGAGATTGTTTTACGAATGAAAATATAAGGACATGAAAAGCTTTTATGGTTGGCGGATTTTAACACACCCTCCCTTCTAGTTTTATACTTTAACCGGCTCTTTTAACTTTTCAAAGGTCGAAATAACATATTTTTTACTAAAGTTTTTCTTTAATCTTATATTATATATAAAAAAATTAACTAAAAGAATTATATAAAACATAAACTTCAATTTTTGAAAAACTTATTTGAATATTTTAAATCAATAAAACTATTTAAGAAACTTGATCAAAATTAATTTCTATTAACATTTTAAAATTCATCAAACCAATAGATATGAGATGAGAGATTCATGATTATTAAACACAGCTCAACTCACAAAATTGACCAATAATCTGCTAATTCAGAACTTGAACTAAACCTAGTTTCATTTTAATTTACTAACCTGAGATTAATCAAATCAAAATAACCTAGTTGACTCATTCAAGTCAACTCTAAATTTATTATATTTATAGAAAAAAACTTGAAAAAATCAAGTGATATCATTTTAAGGTTAACGTTGCAAGCACCTTTAACCAATTTAGGACAGCATTGCATGTACATATAGAATGGGTCCGAGAGTAGATTTGAACTTTGGAGGCAGAGCTTTTTTGAAAGAATTTGTATGATTTGGCGGCAGTTTTTATGGTGGGCGATTTTGAAATTTGAGTCTGGAAATGGAAGTTTGAAAAATAGCACAACGCAATTAATTATAGTTTTGAGAAGGTCTGATTATTTTCGGGTTAATTTAGTTTTTATTTTAAAAAATATTTAAATTAATTTAAAAAAAAAAAATTAAAATCAAACCAAAATCAGTTCAAACTTATCCATTTTGATTTGATTTATTAGGACAAAAACCAGTTCAATCCAGTTTAGTTCGAGTTTTTTTTGGTTTGAATTCAGTTTTGTTTTAGATTTATAAAACTAAAACCAAACCGAACCGGTCAATTTTTTTAAAATTTTAATCAGTTTAATCAATTTTTTTTTTACAATTTGATTTTTTCAGTTATTTTTTTTTTCAATTTTCTCTGTTTTTTTAATCACCCCTAGTTTTGAGTTTGTTGTTTTTTATTTAAAATTGTGTATAAATACATTTAAAAATATACTTAAACATGAAAAAAATCAAATTAATGTTTTTCAATTATTTTTGTAATATATTGAAGTTAAAAATTAAAGGTCTAAATTATAAAAAAAACAAATACATTATAAAAACACTCAAAGCACCATAATATTAAACACATTTAAGGTCTAAATTAACACAAAGATTGAGCATGTACAAAGACATCAAAAGGGAACTTGCCATTTACTATTCCTCGAGCAAAAAAAAAAAAAAATTAAACAAAGCAGAAGTAGAGCATATAATTAGATAAAAACAAGAGCCCAAAAGGACTCTAAAAATCCTCATCCATCCTGAACACATGATTGTCACCATTCCCATTAATACTAGACATAACTGAAGCCTTTTGATACTCTCCGACTCTTTTCTCGAAGAAATTTGTCTTCCCTTGCAAGGATATCAACTCCATCCAATCAAATGGATTGGCCACATTGTACACCTTCCCGCACCCAAGCGCACCCAACAGCCTATCAGCTACAAACTCAATATACTGACTCATCAATTCCCCATTCATCCCCACCAACGCGCATGGTAGCGAGTCCACCACAAACTCCCTCTCTATATCCACAGCTTCCTTCACTATCCCCTTCACGCGCTCCTCGCTCAACTTCTTCCTCAACAGGCTGTAAAGGAGACACGCGAAATCACAATGAAGCCCTTCATCTCGCGAGATCAACTCGTTCGAGAAGGTCAGGCCCGGCATTAGCCCACGTTTTTTTAACCAAAATATCGCACAAAAACTCCCCGAGAAAAATATCCCTTCCACGCAAGCAAAAGCAATTAACCTCTCCGCAAAACTCTCGCCTCCGTCGATCCACCGTAAAGCCCACTCCGCCTTCTTAGCCACACACGGCACCGTCTCAATGGCATGAAACAGACGGTTCTTCTCAGTAGAATCCTTGATGTAGGTCTCCAACAAAAGACTGTACATCTCTGAGTGGATATTCTCAATCGCGATCTGGAACCCGTAGAAAGCACGCGCCTCCGAGACTTGGACTTCTTTCATGAAACGTCCGGCGATATTCTCGAGGACGATTCCATCAGAGGCGGCGAAGAAGGCAAGGACGTGAGAAATGAAGTGTTTCTCGTCAGGAGTCAGGTTTTCCCAGTGACCGACATCTGAAGAGAGATCGACCTCTTCAGCCGTCCAAAATGAGGCTTCAGCTTTCTTGTACATCTCCCAGATTGATGGATATTGAATTGGGAACATACAGAATCGGTCTGGGTTTTCAGCGAGGAGGGGCTCTTCTGGGATTGCAGGCATTTTGGAGGCTTGTTTTGTTTTTGTTCGAAAGAGATAAATTAGGGTTTTTTGTGGTGAGTAGAGGTGGGAGTGCGGGTGTGGTTTTTTATAGGGGAAAAGGGAGAACGGAGAAAGCGAGGGAGGGTTTTGAAATTTTGAGAGCAGCGGGGATTTTGAATTTTTTATTTCTTTTAATAAGAAGCTTGCGGGAGAATGAACTTGGAGGCCGGGGCTAAAAAGGGCAAGTTTTGGGAATAGAATGAATAGGTGACGTGGTAGGTTTTAATTGGTTGCCTGGTTTGAATATTGTGATAAGTCCAGGATTTTAATGGATTATTTTAGATTTCCAGGGTAGGGTTGGCGGGGGATTTCGTTTTTTATTGGTGGATTGCTTGCGAGTTGTGGTGCCACGTATTACGAAATTTGGCTCGGCTCAACGGATCAATTTAGATCCGGTTTGATATCAGATTTAACCCGTGCTAATTTTAAAAATTAATTAAAAGTTAATTTGGTTCAATTTTTAGAATTAGATAAGTTAATTCAAGACTGGATAAATTTGTCAAAACTTGATTTGATTTAAAAAAATAAAAAATATATCATTTTAAAAAAATGATGTTATGTAAAATTTAATAACTTTGCTAATAAATTCAGATATGATGAAGGGTATAATGGGTATTTGGGCAAATTATTGTGAGATTCACAAAACTAGAATGAAATTGTTATTTTTCGGGTTCATGAAAATGGAGATTAAATAGCAAAGATGGTTTAAAATTGAATGTCAGAGATTTGAAAGGGAAAGGGTGGATTTGCAAAACTATATAACGGTATTATCTTTCATTATAAAATAATTAAATAAATTAAAATTATTAAAAATTGAATTTTTTTAGCAGATAAAAAGTCATCTCGATTATTCCTCCTTGTGATTTACTTATGTTTCCTTTCTGAAAAAATTCTTAATTTAAACAAGTTTTATTTTGCTTTCTGCCTGGAAAAAGGAATGTTTTCAAGTTTCGACCTAGAACTGTAATTATAGGTTGGGTTTGGTTCGGAAATAAGATGTTGGGGATGCGATAGTCGGAAACTCGGAACGATACGGTAGGAGACAAGATTAATTTGTATTTGATATGATGGATGAAATAGAAACTTTGGGGCTTAGGTTAAATGTCAAATTGATATTTTTTTTAAATAGAAAGACGATAGTATATTAAATTCAGCCAAGTATTTTGAGCTAATTTCTCAAACTCGTTGCACTTTTTTAAAAAATTCAAATTGATATTTTTTTTTAAAATAGGAAGACAATAGTATATTAAATTCAGCCAAGTATTTTGGGCTAATTTCTCAAACTCATTGCATAGATTATGGACTTTATTTGGTTTCATTATATTTTTTTATTTAATTATCTAATAAAAAATAAAAATTAATTCAAAATCAATAAAATATTTAAAGATGAATTCGAAAAAAAAAAAACAATACAAAACCAATATAAAAAAAAGTCGTTTAGGCATGTAAACCTGGATAGACCAAGACATATGTGTCTAAAAAAAACATAGGCACATGAATCTGGAACAAACTCTCTTGTCTTAGCTATTTTTTTTTTAAAGGACAAACCACTTGTTATCCACTTTTTATTATTGTTTTTTAAAACAAAAAAGGAAACATGCAATGAATTGTTTGCTCTGGTAGACGAAGTGCCACTATCTAGAATCTAACCACTACAATGGTAGCTATAAAATCAGGATTATTTTTTGGTTGAAAATCTATTTTTCAATCTATTTTAACCTAACAACACTATAAAAATCAATATAAACCACCTAACAACCCAAAAATAACTCAAAAAAAATCAAATGAATAAAACAAAATCAAAATCAAACCTTATCTATTTGTCCAACTATGTTTAGAGGGGAAAACCACTGCCCTCAAACTTTTTTTATCGAATGAAACTCTTTGGCATCAAATTTAGCTATTTTGGTTGCCGAAATCGTGAAAACCACTAATTTTCTTCCTTATTTGTTGTTTTCTAGCGAGTTTCTCTATCTTTCTAACCCAAAGACTAAAAAATAAATAAAATAATTTTTTTGTATCAAAATACAAATTATTACAAAACTAGGGTTAGCCATATTATTTTCTTCATGTTTTACTTTGCAATCTTCAAACTTTTACTTTGGTAGTTCTACTATAATTATAAACCTAAGTATATCTAATTAGGCTATTGAATGTTGGAATTAAAAGGAGAAAAGCTATTGAAAGATGAAATTGAAAAAAATAATTAGAAAAAAAAAAGAAATAAAAGAGCTTCACAATTTATATGAACAATAAAGATTCATGAAATTCTTTCCCTTAGTGTTTCGGTAGTATATATCATGTAAAACTTTTTCTTAACTATATTTTATTAATAATTTTTAGATTGATATGTGTTAAAAAATTAAATAAAAAATTCTTTCTAGTAACTTTTCCAATGAATACATTGAATCCATCATTTACACTAAACCAGGAGCATAATTGGTTCATTTTAAAAAAATATTGTTTAGCTTAAGTCATTAATCGCTTAGATTTTATGGCAAGTCCATTATTTACATTTTTTTTGTTTTTATTTAATGATAAAGATATTTTTAGGTCAACTTATATGTTAACCGAGAATAAATACACATATTAATCTAGTAGTATATTGAGAAGAATTTAATAAATTTATCTGCGTAGTAGCCTCAATATTTAAATCTAGAAAAGTTAAGAAATAAGCATAGATTACCATCAAGCCAACCTATTGAGATTGGTGAAGGCATTCGTAGGTAAACCCACATGTCATCCGAGATTAATTCCTTTCCTAAATAATCTTAAACACATACTATTTTGGTGTATTAAAAAGAATTTAATAAGTGTTTATGAGTGCAACTCTCAAGATTTAAACCCAAAAAATTAAGAAATAAACATATATTTTTAACCACCAAGGTATCCTATTGAGATTGGTCCATCATTTACATTTAACTCGATGATTTAATACATAAAGCATAAGTTAATAAACAACACCATACATCATTTTCCAATCATGCATTCACCCGATAAATAGACATTATTCCCTAACTAGCTAAAATGTTGAGTTTGGTTAGCATATTAGGATAAAAATACACATATAAAAAAATACAAATATATCTGATTGGAGAGGCGAAGAAAAAGTATTTGAAATAGCCTTTAAGTAAATTTTTATCATTTCAAAATAATAGATACGAGGGACATGTTTTCTCTGTCTTTATTGTTTACATTTTTTATGTTTCGAGACAATAACCAAGCACTAACAAATATATAAGTAAAATACAGTTCATTCTCTCATAATTCGCTATTCATGTCATTGTTTATTGGCCATTTTCCTTTTTAGATCATGGAAACTTTTGGTTCCTTCTGTTTTGATCATTCAACTTTTTTTTTTAATTTGATCCTCAAAAGCTATGTTGTCATGATTTTATACTTTGAGATTTATTTTAATTTGCATGCTATTGCAATTGTGAAATGTTAGAGAATATTATGATGTTAAATGAGAAATCGGTTTCATAAAAAAAGTTCATGTTATTGTTAAAAAAATTAAAAGAAAAAGAACTAAAATTAATATAAATAAATATCATAGCCATTTTTTTATTGCATTATTGAGAAGTTGCAAAACACTTTGGTTTGGTCCTTTAATTTTTTTTTTTGTAATTTTGATCCCTATTCCTTATTTTGTATTACAATCCTGAACTTTATTTTATTCTTGTTTCATCCCCTAATTGTTGAGAGAGGAGATATAAAGTTATTGAAAAGAAAAATTAGAGAGATAGGATCTGTTCAATCATAAAAAAGACCGTTCTTGATGCTAATGAAATCATTTTAAATAATAGAGTTCAATTGAGTAGGTGATTGTTCTTCGAACATGCAGGGAAAAGTAGATCAAGAACTCTATGGTTATTTTTTATTTGGTTGGATTTTTTTATATCTATATTGATTAGGGCGTGGTTTGAGATTGAAAATGAACTTATTAAGATTTATATAATGCAATTTTAGGTATTTTTAGGTAAAAAAAAGTTAAAAATCAAATTTTTAAGGTTTAAAAAACTCTAAATATGCTTCTTTGACTACATGAGGTGCTTTGGTTTATAATCACTTTTAAAGCAAGGTTTTTTAATCAAAAAATATAAAACTCAAATATCTCTCAACAATATGAACCTAAGTTCTAGATTTGGAAGGAAAATTTAAGTATAAAAAAAAACACTAAAATATAAAGAAAGGAAAAGTGTGTAAAAATCTTTAAGATTCTTGGATTAAACTCTTCATTCGTCTCTTTTTTTTTTTATAGTAAATCTTGGAAGCTAAAAAGTTGAGGAATTAATAAGAACTAATTCCCAGCATTATCAATATTTATTTAACTACCATAAATCAAGAATTAAATCTAGAAAAATCAAGAGTTTTTTATAGTAGGAAAATCAAGGATTATTTAAGATTAATTTCTCATTCATCCATAATTTATTTAATTAAAATAAATTTCCAACAAAAAAAATCCATGCATAATGAAACATAAATCACGTTTAAAAAAAACTTATAGAATAAGAAAAGGAAATAAAAAAATAAAAGATTTCATGAAAAACCATTAAATTAAATGGAAAACAATCCTGGGTTGATTAGGAAATTTAATGAATTCTCAACAATTGTCCGGACCCTCTGAGGAATATTATTTTAATGAAAAATTTGTGTCCTTAACAGGAAAGGAAACAAAATATATTTTTATAATCATGGAGATCCCATAAATTTCCTATTCAATAAAGTTTATTTATGAATAGCTATCCAAATATGCATTGAGTGCGGTAGTGGGTTTTTGGAGCTGTCTTGTGAGTTGCCATTGAAGCTAATTAAGGTGCTTTCTTCGGTTTCTATTATGTATATTTTATGGAAGAAAAAGGCTTTTTTTTTTTTAATTTCTGCTGTCTTTTCCTTTGATTTTTCTACATGTTCAAAGTAACATGCAACCCTTTGGTACGTATCAGTTGTTTCCACTTTCTATTGCATAAAAATCTTATTACTTTTTTAAAGTATGAACTTAATTCATATATTACGAAAAACGAGAGCCTGCACTAACATGAGCAGAGACATGCTGCTATACACTCCCTCTGGATCTGCTGAAGTTTTTGCATGTCGTTTCCTGTATTAACTCTGCTACAATCTCAATTCTTGGACAAGTTCATTAGCCTTTTTTTATGTTAATAAAGCTTCAGGAAAGCTGCACATACCTATCAGTCTTGATGTCTATTGTATTCTCCTTGATGGTAGCTAACTCAGGTTTTTGATTTGGTACTGTATCTTGCTTGCCAGCAATGCTACTATCCCTTCTGTAGAATAAGAACCGTTCTGAATTACTGAAATAGAAAGAGAGATGTATATTTTCTAATGGTATCTCCATTTTGCTAGATCAAATAATGGTTAATGAAAGAATCAAAATGGAATCGATAAGGAATGAAAAATCTCGCATGCTTGCCTTCAGGAAAAGGAAGACGACTTTGCTAAAAAAGGTTTCAGATTTTTCTATTCTTTGTGGTGTTGATGCATGCGTAATTATCTTTGGGCCAAATCAGAATGATCAACCAGCTGCCACTGCTGAGACCTGGCCTTCAAATTCCGATGAAGCAGATGTATTATCAACAGGTACAAGGCATGTGATCAGCCAAGAAAATGTTACCAGGGCTCGGACTATTTTACTGCCAAGAAGAAGAAGATAGATGCAGAGTTCACTAAATTGCACAGGCAAGTTCTTAAAGCTAAATATCCTGCGTGGGATGACCGTCTGAGCAGTTTATCTAGCGATCAACTAAGGGTACTTCTCGGTCAATTGGATACTAAATTAATTGAAACTGCTGATAAAACACTCAGTATATTCAAAGAATATCAGTATGTGATGGATAATGATGCATCATGGATGCAGGCTAGCTCTCACGACGTAGAAAAGTGCAGGAAGAGAAACGGTAACAACGATGATAATATGGATTCTACTGATTTCTTGCAGCTTGTTTCCAATTGGAAGTCATTCGAAGCCCAACTGCCTATCCCTTTCCAGCCGCCTATCCCTTTCCAGCCTGAGATGAGTTCTCCCATGGCTAAACTTGATGCAAATTCATTGAATCAGAGGACCTATAACAATGGCTATTCAACTCATTACTCCGAACCAAAGGCATTGAATGTTTTGCCGCCAGTTCATTATGAATCTAAGCAGAGTGCTTATTGGACTCCATCACAAACAAATATAACTGAGGATGCGATGATGAAGATAATGAGCTCTCAGAGCCATAACAACTCATTTGGTTGCCAGGCTAGTAGCAGTAACAATCAACACCTCTTATACAATGGACCTCTTTATGTCAACCCTGCAACTTGGACGTGGTTTAATAATGCCGATTCTTCAGTGAGATCCGTTGCCCCAACCATGCAGCCGATGCAGCCATACAAGCAATTTCCAATGACAAGTTTTCCTCAGCAGTCGCTCTTTTCTGAAATCAATGAATTCAATGGTAATGCGGAATTTGAGAGAAGGGATTAAAGTTAAAACTAGAAGTGAGTGGGATTATGAAGATTTAGATTGTTTTCTGATCAGAAAAGGCAGATTCGGTTGGTTTTATAAATTAGTTTTAAATAAGAGTCGGCAGATTTCTTGAACAGTCTGGAGATTAATTTTGCAGGTTCGGACTTCATGTTATCACTTTCGACACAATGTAAATATTTTTTTTCTTCATATGATCTAATATTCAACAGTTAATCTAACCATAATTGATGTGTTTTCATGTACCAGATTCTCTCAAGTTGAGAGAGGTAGAGAATTAATGGGTGCGAATTTGTGTTATTTTTAGCGAAGGTGAGTTTCATTAAGTGTTTGATTTGGGGATTTTAGAATTTATTAATTAGGGTTTCGATCAACAATTGATTAATCTGAGGATCTTTGTGTTTCTATGAAGGGGTCCTTTTTTAAAGAGTTGTAAAAGTCCCCTTTAAAATATTTACCTTTTCATTTTCGTCCTTCAAGAAAAACAATTCAATCTTGGACTGTGAGTGACACATGGCATGATTAGGATCATCAGATTTAGTCAACTGATGGATTTTGGTCAAACTAACAGCACTGGTGGAGGAAGTGATTTTTTGTCCCAAAATCAAAAGTATAGGGGCTGGTTTGGCCAAATATATTGTAGAAGGGTTAATTTGACTAAATTGACACAATAAAAGGGTATGCGGTGATGTTTAGCCCTAAAAAAATTGAAGGGTACTGTCAGTATCTCAAGAAGAAAGGTCTTTTGGTCCATGAGGTTTAAGGACTCAGTCACATTAACCCTTATGACATCATAAAGGGCAATTAGATCCTTGATATTTGGGATTTTCCATCAACTATAATTTTAGATAAGGGTAAGAAAAAAACTAAAAAACCGATTAAACCAGAAAAAAATAACTTAAAAAACCGAACCGTGAAAAAAAACGGATTAAACAGATTAAAATTTTGAAAAAACAACTGGTTCGGTTTTATAAGCCTGAAACTGAAAAAACCGAACCGAACCCAAACTGAAAAAACCCAGAAAAAACCGAGCCAAACTGAAAAATTGAGCCAAACTGAAAAAACCGAGCCAAAATCGAAAAAACCGAGCCAAACCGGTCTGAACTAGTTTTGTCATAAAAAACTGAACCGAACTGAACCAAAATCGGTCGATTTGAACCTGTTTTAGTTTTTTTAATTTCAGTTTGATTATTATTATTTTTTTTATAAAAACCGAATCGAACTGAAAATAATCCCTCCTAATTTTAGACTAGTTTGAATCCCCATGGCGCAAGATGAAGGTTTTTTCTTTTCTCAACCCAAAAAATATGTGCAAGCATTGTTAATGGTTTTTTACAATCAATAAGAAAAGTTTATATATATATATATGTTTAATAAAATAAATAGAAAATTATATAAGCTAATAAATGATAGCAAATATGTTGATTTTAACCAAAAATTGAGTTGTGAAGTTGAGATAAAGATGTTATTTTTTTTTAAAAGGACAAATATTTTTTTTTCAATTTAAAATTGGGTCTCTAAAATTTTAATTGGTTTGAATTAATAGAATTGATTTTTTTTTGATCAATTTGAACATTAACTCAACATTGAAATTTATTTTTAACATTGCAAGAAACAAAACATCAAACCCAATTTCAAATTAACTTAACGTGAAAGGATTAGATTGAGAATAAAAAAAAATCAAGTAACCAAAACAATTAAAGAAAAGGAAAACATTGTAAGTAACTAATGTAATTCATAATGGATTGTGTCTTTTCTTCTATGTTGCATTTACATTGTTTTTTTTATATATATACATTTTTTAAGTCTCATATTGTTTTGCATGTTCAAAATTTCAAATACTATTTTATAGTTCACAAAGTGTTAATTTTACAAAATCAAACAATAAAAAGCCAAACGACCTAATTACCTTATACTCTAAACCGCTTGGGATATTCGCTATACATTTTTTTACCATTTATTCTCTCACATTTTATTGTGGATGGACTGTGCAAAATTTTGTATTTTTTCAATTTGGTCCTCAAATTGTTTTTTGGGTGATTTAGTCCTATTTAAAGAGTTATTGATTTTGAATTCTTATTAAATGGTGGGATTGAAAGAGGGGAAACCGAAATGAGAAATGTAACAAACATGGGTGGCGTACCATAAGTTTCAAAAAAGATGGACTTTGGTCTTCTAACTTAAATAATCACACAAATTATACAATTTCGAGCCCTCAAAATTGATCGAATTCCATTTTGGTGCAAAATTTTATTTTTGTTATTTTTTGTCCTTGGTTGAGAGAGGACAGAAATAGAGATCGTCCGATTCTAGCAGTAAATATAAACATGTTGTTGACACTGATTTAAGCCACCAAAATAAATGATATTTATGTGAAATTATTTTATTTGATGAGAGGAGTTCATTTTAGATGTTTTTGTACCTTAAAAGTTCGTGAAAAAATAGATATGAGCTCAAGTTGATTTTTGGTTTTGGGTGGAGTTTGGTTTTTGGGGCGGTTTTTTGAGGCAATAGATAAGTTTATTATGATTTCTAAGTTGTTTATAGGTGTTTTGGGTAAAAAACAAGTTGAAAAACAAGTTTTTGGGTTAAAAGAATATAAACCATGATTTTTCCATCACCACAGTGGCCAGATTAGAAAAAACATGCGACGTGTTGTTTGTTTTTTTTTTTTAAAGGCAGGTGACATATTGTCCACCCCAGGTACAAATTAAAAAAAAAGCCCAGTCGCATGGGCTTGCCACTGCCCTGGCAGGCCCCGCTCGTGGGCCCTGATGAAATGGGCTAGCCTGGCTTGCCGGCCCCAACAACGTCTGACTCTTTTTTTTTAATATTTTTTTTATTTCAATTAATGCTTATTTTATTATTATTTTTTAAAAAACTTAATTATATTTATATTAACACCCCTTCCCTCTTTTATTTTATTTAGAGAGTCTTTTTTAAATAATGATAATTTTTTGGTTACACGTTTAATTTTCGAAGAGATTTTTCTGATTCATCTATGATTCCTTTTCTTTTATATAAATGAATTATGCTTTTGAAAATAAAAAAATAATTATTTTCAGATGATATTTCTAATATGTGTAGCCTTATATAATATATTTTTTTAAATTTTATTCAATTAATTTAATATGTTTGTTTATTTCTATTATCGTTTGATAACATAAAAAAATATTTTAATAAAAAAAATAACAAACATGATCAGGTAAATATCCTATCTTACGAGATTAAATATCTTAATTTATATTTATTTCTTGATTTTTCAAGTTTTGTTTTTAGGTGTCATTAATAATTTTTTTATTAGTGCATATAGTTCTCAATTTATTTGATTATATGTGTACATAAATTCTTTGATTTTTTTTAAAAACTTTTAACTATAAAAATGAATTGAAAAAAATCTGCATTTATAAATTTTTATGAAAAAAAAATATTTGAACCGCGGCGGAGCGCGAGTCACATAACTAATAAAACCTAAAGAAAGATGCATATGAAAAAAAAGTTTAAGCTGGATTTCCACCTCATATTTTTTACAATTGTTCAATTTTTTCCTATTGAAATTTCATATTCTTTAAACATCAATGAAATGATTAGTTATTAGTAGAGGGGATCATTTTTGGTTCGGTTTGGTGTTTACCTATAAAAACAACCAAACCAAAATTTTATAAAATACAAAAAATAAAACTGAAACCGAATCGAAATCAGTTCCAACTGACCGGTTTCAGTTTGGTTCGGCTATTTTATATTAAAAACAAAAAACTATATTTTTTTTTGAGCATTTTTTTTTTGAAATTTGTGATGGGATAGGTTTCGACTCAATTTTCAGTTTAATTCGGTTTATTTTTAACTAAACCGGTTCGGTTGAGGTTTTTCAATTTCAGACTTTTGAAACCAAAACCGAACCGAATCAAATATTTTTTAAATATTCTAATCGGTTTAATTGGTTTTTTTCATGGTTCGGTTTTTTCAGATATTTTTTTTTCAATTTTTTCGATTTAATCGGTTTGTTAGTTTTTTTAATCACATCTAGTTATTAAAGCTACAAGGGATATTAAAGTTGTTTGAAAGTATGGTGGTGATTGCTTTTTAAAATATTTTTTTACTTAAAAATACATCAAAATTATATATTTTTTATTTTTTAAAATTTATTTTTAATATCAATACATCAAAAAAAAATTTAAAAATATAAAAAAATTATTTAAAAAAATTAAATTTTAACTAATCTCGGTTTGGATCATGATTCTAAATAAACATTAAAAGAAAAAACTAGCTTAATTAATGCGTGTCACACTAGTGGATATGACAATCACATAAAAAATTAACATAAAAAAACCATAATTTTTTTTTTATGGTTATTTACAGAGAAACTTAATCTCCATTAACAAAAAATTAAAAACAAAAACTTGACCAGTAGGAAAAAATTGTATGGTATTGTATGATACCCATGCATCTTTAAAATAATAAAATAAGGCGACAAACAAGATGATGTAGAACAGATGAAGGCCGATGTTTGACCGCTACTTTTATTAATCTTATCCTATTCTACCCGCAAATTTCATTCAATAGTCAACACCAGATATGATTCCCTATCTTCTTCCCTTCACATTCTCTCCCTGCCCAGTTCCTAAAGAAAGAGGATAACAGTAGCCCAAAGCGCAGACCTTGAAGTCGTCCATTGTTGAGTTCTGCAGATAATGGCCCAAACATTGTCAGAGAAGGAGCTTTACTCTGTAAGGAGAAGAATGGCCTCTGTTGCCAACCATCTTATGGTACCTTCTCCTCCTACAGCTTCTAGTTCAAAATGTGACTCGGTTGAACTAGTACCCAATGCTGCTTCCATGAATGATAACTACCATAGAGTCCATGGTAATGTTTCTAATAAAGAAGTTGTTTGGAGAAATGTTGCTGCTTCTGATCGCAGTACTAAGGACTTCACTGACATTATTTATCAAAAGGCTGTTGGTGAAGGCATTGCAAAGGTCAGAAGTGCAGTGATATCTTTGATCATGGCTCTTGTGTCTTTCTCTTTTTGTTTGTTTTAATGTCTGTTTTACTGTGTTTGTAGATTGTTATTAACAGGCCAGAGAGAAGAAATGCGTTCCGGCCACAGACGGTTAAGGAACTAATTGCTGCGTTTAATGATGCCAGGGATGATAGCTCTGTGGGGGTTATCATTCTTACTGGCAAGGTTTTCCTCTTCTTCGTGCCTTTTTCAAGCCTTACGAATTAGTGTAGTAGTAATTAATTTGGTTTTGTAGGCAATGTTAAGGATGTAGAACAGCTTAAAGCTTTTGGTAGGTTGGTTCTAAGTTAAGAAGCAAAACTGGTTTTCTTGCAACTTTTCTATCGCATTTTATTCTGCTTGCAAGAAAGTCATGCCATTTTCCTTGGATACGATTAACATGCTTGTTGTTTGCTATTGCAATTTTCAATTTGTATATAAACCTTGAATCTAGCATACTGAGATTCAAGAGTGAAATTTATGAGATTTCGAGATGTTTGTTTCTATAAGGAGGCTTGATTTTGATTGTGAAAAAACAATGTTGCTGTAGGGAACCAAGGCCTTTTGTAGCGGTGGCGATCAGGCATTAAGAACCAAGGATGGCTATGCTGATCCTAATGACATGGGCCGCTTGAATGTATTAGACTTGCAGGTGCTAGCAACATTGTAATCTAGTATGAAGATTTTGTAAACTGTACATGCATTGGACCTTTCCAATTGAAATTTGTTGGAAGCTTGCCTAACATACATGCATTCTCATGGTCTGCAACTACAATTCAAAAGATCATTTCCATTTCAATTTCAGTTCAATTTCTTCCATTCAAATTTTAACCTTTCTGATATCCAGTAGCTTTCTTGGGTCCACTTTCATCGCCATCAGAAATGGCCGAAGTCATATGTAGCAATATATTATCCTAGTCATTATTTTGTGCTTCATACCTTCTACCACATTACAGCTGTTTTCAATTCTTCATTTCAATCATCATGCAGGTACAAATTCGGCGCCTTCCCAAACCAGTAATAGCAATGGTATGGTATTCTTCACTTTTCACAATTGTTCTCTCATGTATATACTTGGTAACTAGATGAGAAGACATGAGTTTGTGGAAGATATGATTAGAACAAAAACATGAAATACTACGTCTCCGTTTCATGCTCTATATTTAATTACTTTGTGAGATTCAGGATTCTTATATCAAAGATCCAAATCCATGAGAGTGTAACTGTTTTATTCATTGCATTTTCCGTGCACATTACATTATCAGGTTGCAGGTTATGCTGTTGGAGGAGGACATATATTGCATATGGTCTGTGATCTCACAATTGCAGCCGATAATGCTATATTTGGCCAGACTGGTCCTAAGGTAGTCTTGTCGTCTTCTGTCTCTCTTGTTATTTGCAGACTTAGAGTTTTGATTTGTAGGCTGGATTGGCCCTAGTATGGGATTCAGTTATGATTCAGTTGAGTTGAGCCAAGATTGGCAATGATCCTATAAGGCAAGGTTAATCGTATTATAGCATAGGACGCTTACAAATCACCTCTCACAAGTTCCATTTCTTTTTTGGTCCAAACTGTCTAGATCTGATTAGTGTCTGCTGTATTGTTTCTCTTTGCAGGTTGGAAGCTTTGATGCAGGTTATGGAAGTTCCATCATGTCCCGTTTAGTAAGCAATTGAACATATCTTTGGTTGACTCAATACTTGGCGTCATATCACTTCTTACCTTCTAGTAGGAAATTTTAATATATCATTTGATTCTTCTGAAGACTCCCTCTTCTAGTTTTAAGGCTGCCTCATCAACCACCAATGCTAGAATAAGTAGATGATTTTCCTGATCATTGTCCATTTGATATCTTTTATACCGTGTTGTTTTGCATCTGAAAATTTAACAGGTCGGGCCTAAAAAAGCACGTGAGATGTGGTTTCTGACAAGGTTCTATACAGCTTCTGAAGCAGAGAAAATGGGCCTTGTTAACACTGTTGTACCAGTGAGTTCACCATTCTCTCTATTTTTTTCCAATATATAGCGTAGGATCTGTTGGTATTTTGACTCATTAAAACATTAAACTGTCTCCTTCCAAACTGTATGATTCTCCCATTACCATCATTCTATTTTTGCTGCTAATTATTGCTAACGTTTAAAAACATCTTCTAGTTAGATAATTTAGAACAAGAAACAGTCAAATGGTGTCGAGAGATTCTAAGGAATAGCCCAACTGCGATTCGAGTCCTCAAGTCAGCTCTTAATGCTGTTGATGATGGTCATGCTGGACTCCAGGTACCCTTAGACCATCTACTTGTATTTGTATTCTTCAAGCTACTTTAACTAAATGACCTTATCTTGTTTCTTACTCTTTCATGTGTACTTGTATCATGCAGGAACTTGCTGGGAATACCACACTCATATACTATGGTACTGAGGAAGGCAGCGAGGGGAAGTCGGCATTTATGGAACGTAGACCCCCAGATTTCTCAAAATTTCCACGACGACCTTAATGTCAACTTTCACCTGTAAAGACCCAATTTGTTATCGATCTACCAGATAATGTTTTTCAATAAATCCTTTGTGGCTTCTTTGTTATGTACTCTTGAGATTAACAATTTTATATTGAGCTCTCATGGAAGCCACATTATCAGTTGTCAAAAGCATCACCCTCGCTTCAGCAAATGAGTTCAGAAGAAATTACTCTCAATTGCCCACGACTCTTTTGGTACCTTCTTTATGTAGATTGCCTAGAAATAGAAAATGTCTTCTTTGGACTTGGAGCTAGGTACTGAATTTAATTGATCAGCAATAAAATCTACATCCTCCCACAAAATGAGGTATTGGTATTGAATTCCATTTTTAGATAAAAATCTTCACTACATAGGAAAACAAACAAAAAGAACAGACAAAGTTAATACTGTTACATCAGTAAAAAGCAATGACGGATTTCGTATTATATCTAGTAGCTTTTCTATGTAAATTACTACTGTCTGGTCTAAGAAGTGGAGGCTTGAGAACTATCTGGGGTTTTAGGAGAGAAGAATTGGTCCCTAAAGCGGCTTGTGCTTTCCTGACCTTTTGAATTCCCAGAGAAACTAGCCCTTGCCAACTGCCTTAGTTTCTTTAGTTCACTCTTTTTCTCTAGATTTAGTCCCTGTGAACCTTTTCCTTCCCCAACGCTCTGAGCACTATGAAGGAATGTCTCTGCAGTTGTATAACTTGTTTCTTGAATAACATCTAGACTTGGCGAACCAGGACTGAGCACAGGAACCACTGTTGCAGATATAGTACTAAGTGGATCACCATGGTGTGTTCTTCTATCTACTGATTCTGGACTTAGAGGAGGGACAGCAGATAGGCCTGTTTTTGGTTGGGAGAAATTTGGAATAACTTTTGACCAGTGCTTCCTTGGTAGGAAAGGCAACACAAGACCTTTAGCGGCAAGCTTCAATCCGAATTTGAAAGAATTCCTCCGAGGCTGAGAAAGTCTTAGAAGGCATTTTACCAATGCATACCATTCATTTACAATATGAACAATGAAGGTTAGGAAGAGGAGAGCCGACATTGTGTATCCGAGTATGCTTTCTTCCATATGATTTGATCTTTCTGTAGCAATAGAAAAACCGAAGATGCCTGCCTCGCATAAGAGAGAGATACTTTCCACCAAATGGACTCTCCTTCTGATGTATGGTTTGAGTGTAAGCAGATAAATGAATTGTATCAATGTCATTGCCAACGCTAAAAGGCTTTGACTTGATTCTGGTGATCTGTATGCTCCGGATAGTATTCCCAAACCGATTCTTCTCACAAGATCCAGAATAACATAGGAAGATCTAGCACACCCCACGAGTCGCCTGGACCAAGGCATTTTAGTTTCTTCATTGCTGTCATCTGAGCTCACAGCTCTCATTCTTCCAATTCCACTTTGACCACTTTCAATCCACGTAGGCAAGGTGTTTGGGTCACAATGATCAACAATGACAAATAATGGAGGACCCCTTAGATTTTCAAAGAGAATTCCAAAGCGTGGAAGGAGAGATGTGGGCAACCCCTCCTTATAAAACCATTTACCAATTACTTGCTTACCAACAAAGACAGACCACAACTTTTTATACCATGGATCCCCTACAGCAATATCCCTGATTTCCTTGTACTGAGCAAAACTCCCAGAGAAGATAGCAATTATGAGAAAAAGGATGGTGAATAAAATAAGTGCTCCTGGGACTACTAGCAACAAAGCCCCGATGATGATTCCTCTAGGTGAGCCCCCTGAAAATGAAGCAGTCTTCATTTCAAGAAAATCTTTGACAGGCCTTAAACTAAATCAGAAAGAATATCGGTAAGTGCTCACCTTTCATAACAAATGCTGAGGACTGAGAGATACAAGGTAACATGAGAATTAGAAGTAGCAGCTCAAACCTGGGAACCGAAAATATCCCATGAGCTGGTGCTCCTGTCCTCCATCTTAGGAAAAGTAATGTTAGCACATGGATTATAAGTAAACTGCCTCCTCCCACACCAAGCCAGAACAAGTTCTTCTCCAAGTCTTGCCACCTATTGAAGAAACAATGTCATCCATGTTTTAACCATGAATATGTGTTAAAAGCAGCTGCAGTTTTATAACTTGCAGGTATTAAGACTTAATCTTCTGTGTTAGTGGAAGTGATTTTGTTTGAATAAGCAGATCCTAATTTAGAAGTTAAGTGTTGGGCTACCCTTTGCAGTTCTCAGTTTCCTTGATGAGATTGGTAGCAGATGATGGTTCCCCTCTCTGCAAGACATATGAATACAGCTGATGTAAAATTCTCATGAAATCACAATATACAACTATGCAGGATGGTAAATACCAACCAAGAAATAGGTGAAATATTCTCTGGAATTGAGGGGTAGACCATATGGAGTACTTTTCATGCTTGTACTATATCCATGACGCCAACCAAAGTTGAGGTTGATTTCAGTCTGAAATGGAAGTTGATCTTCCATATTAGAAGAACTATTTAAATTTGTATTAAACCAATTGTGATATTCAAGTGATAAGATTCTGAGATTTTCTTTAGCCAAATAAACATGGTTGGGCCATATAGAAGTGCCACCATCTTTCCATGGAAGCTTTTGACGAGGTATGAGCCACCTCAGACCTTTTGTTGTCTCTGAGTACTCAATTGGATGACTGGCAGAGAGCCAATCAGAGAGAACAAATACTTGAAGGTGTCCAAAAAATCCCTACAATAGAGGAAGTTCATAATTATCAAATAAAATCACAAAACACAACGGTTCTTCAGTAATGACATATGATGTCTAGTACAAAGTTATTGGAAGAACTTGTATGCAGCTTTGGCCCTTCCAGTGTTTGAACACTCACATGCAGATTCATAGATGGTTTAGAAGCAAAATTGTCAGTATCTCCGGCTGCAAGAGAGCGTATAGCTCCAAGATTTGCAGTGGACAGTGAAAGTGCAGCAGCTGTCAGCGATGTTGCTATTACTCCAGAAGTCACAAAAGAGTATAATGCCATTGATATTGCCGGGGTTGAATCTATTGTAAGGTTTAGATTTTTAAATTCAGATGCAAAATCAGTAGTTGAGCTCTGGAATAGTGAAACAGTACATTGTTCTTACAGTGTTTCACTTCAAGTAGGTTAGAAGCTAAATTTTGATTTCCTGAAATATCATGTACTTTCCCGGCAGGAATTGTGATGGAGACCACATTCTGAGTAACAGCAAGGACAGTCAGCGAGTATAGAGCTCTTGAAAGTTCCTTAAACCTAGATAAAGAAACACAAGAGTCAGGTAGTATTTAAACTGCTATTTCAAACCGTTTGCAGTTCTTGAAAGTTTGTGCTGTAAGAAATTCTAGAACACAATGAACCAAGGTTGTCAAAAAAACTACACGGAATACATAATATAAACTCGAATCATAAAATCGTAAGTAAAATATTTTAACTAATTATATATTAACAATTTCAATCAAGTAGTAATTAACAATATAACACAATTAAAATAAACAATAAAATAAACAATAAAAAAGTCCAAACATCTTTATTTTATTCACATTGATTCCTCTACTTCTTGTACAAATCGACCCACTTACTTTGTCATTTACAATAAACGAGTCCCTTTAAATTTTGATAGACCATTTAACATTAATTACTCCAAGAGTCAAGTATGCCAATTTACAATTTTTATTCTATATATTTGCCAGCTAAAACAGAGTAAAATATCAATTAATATGTTGATAGTTTACATAAGAAATTGTGAAAAATGAATATGTATTTTAATTTTACGGAAATGAAATCCACAAATAACTTGTATCATTAAAAAAAATTATAACAATTATAGTTAAAATCAAACCCTTGATTATCAAATTGCATAAGTTTTGCAAGATATAAATTTAAAACAATGAAAATGTTAAGGTACAGATTACCAGAATGCATAATTTTATATTTTTTTTCAAACTCGTAAAATCGGTTTGATTTTACCGAGTTTGAACGAGTTTGACTGATTTTACTAGTTTTTGAGTTTTAATCCGATTTGATACGTTAGATACATGTTGGCTCGTAAAAGCATAAGATTTTAAGAATGAACTCGCTTTTTTAACAACATTGCTATGAACTATAACTGTAATAGCTTTCAGAGCAAATTATGCACCTGCCTTGTAACTTTTCCTCCTTCCACTTGTACCTTGGAGGCCTCAAAGCCAAACACCGGCTTCGTAAACCCTACTATCACCTTCATGTCAGATGCCTCTGTAACATTTGGTGAGCTGGTGCTCAGTCTCACCTCAGGCTTTGTTGAATCTTAAAAGAAACTGCATGAATTAGTAAATCTATGAAACAGAAATGAAAGAAACTAGTTTGGAAAGCACAAACAATGACAACTGCAGTACCAAAGAGAATTGTCAGTGAGGCCGCTTGTGAAACAGGAGTGCCTGTTCTGCCAACTAATCCAGAATCTAGTTCAACCGTAATGGTTTCAGCGTTCGATGCATTCCTGAGCTACAAATATGAAAATTAGAGTTTTGAAAATACAAATTAGATTTTCGAGTATTATTGAAATTTTCAGGAAGTGATTATGAACTTAATATTATTATTTATAGTATTGATTTCTTTTGAAAAAAAGATGCTCGTGTCATTTAAAGTCTGCTTACTTCAAAAAAGAACTTGCGATTCCAATGATTTCCAATAAGAACAGGTAAAACATTATCTGAGTTTACGTGCAAGGAATTAAGGACTTCTTCTGTTGAATTTCCAATGGGAATGCTGAAGTCCAAACAAATTTTCATGTCCCCAATTTTGTTAGTTGCCAAAACAGTTCTTGGGACCCCATTGATCTCCATTACATAGGATGGAACTGGCATCCACAAATCTACCAGCACTGGTCTTCTATCTAAGACAGAAATTGAAGTATAAATAACAGAAGGATCCATACGCAAATCTATTCATTTATCTCCGGCAAGTTACAAATGATGAACGATAACTCACCAAAGTGAATAATTAAAGAGGAACTGTTTGTCCTTGTAAAAGAGTTTCCAGCCTTATCTGTACAAAAATTATCTGCCATTCTGACTAAGATGCGGCCACGTAAACTTTTCAAGGAGAGAGTCAAGTCAAGTCTGTATTTTATATTAGGTTTGATGATGTGTAGAGAAGAAGCATGAAGATATGCTGGACCATTCAAAATGACCTGCAGAAGTGAAATGTTACCTGAGTTCACATTAGTAGACCCATTGATAACAATCTAAGTTCCCTCTAACAATTAATATATCACACACAAATGCATGTTTTCTGCAGGGGAACTAAAGAGTAGTTTGGACCTGGAAATGCACTTACATCGCAATTTGATGAGTTCGCACACTTGAATCCACCCAACCCGGTGCAAGCTTCACTGAATGTTACATCAATGGTTATATTTCCAGCATTTGTGTAATTCTGTTCACTAAATATTGTTGCAGTTGGTGGAATTGTGTCTGGACAATGCAATCATGAAACAGACAAGTAAAGTCCCAGCAGATAAAAGTCTTGGAAGAAAAACACTTCAGTGAGTATTCTTCCAAGACCAGACATTGTCTAAGCACTAGCCATCTGAAAGAATAGAAAAGGGACAGAGTTACTTACCTATGAACCAAGAATAAGATGATGAGTTTCGCTCTCCATTACGAGTTGTGACACTGAGAAGAAAACTGTGTTTGTGGTTTACAGTTAAGTTCTTGAATACTATTATATCAGCAGGACATGATCTCAAAGTTCGGCCATCGAGCTGTGTTCAAGTCAAATTTTGTAATGATTCAAACAAATTCAAGCTGCCTCGGAAAAAATAAGTGCTACTAATCATATTTTACAAGCAATATACTTTCCAAAGGGGAAATTTATTTACTTGGGGACCTTCTGCAGATCAATATATGAATTTATCAAGAAAGAAAAAAGTCCTGAAAACATTAAATAATCTCAAGAAGAGCAAAAGCTAACTTGCAGCATTACTATTTACAGGAGTTTTACCGGTTCAAATTAAGGAGAAAGAAAGAAAGATGTTTCAACAGGAATGTTACCTCACAGGACATGTGGCAACTGTTATTCTTGCAAGCGTTGCTACCATCTGGAAACTCTGTTGAATACTGGAAAACAGCAGTAGAGATCCTTGATTGTTCAGGAGGAGCTTGATGAAAGTTAACGATAACTATTGACTTAGTTGAGTCTAATGCACACAAAATCATAACTGCAATACACATAACTAGTTTGAGAAGTTGGAGTAAACCAATTGCAGAAGTTGCCATGTACTTCACTTCACATTTAAGCATGAATCAAGAGAGGAATGAGGAGAAGGGAGATATGCTTTGTTTGCTGCAAAAAGATAATAGCAGTTGAGAGTTTGGATAAAGAGACAGCTTGCATCCAACTTCCATTATAAATTTATGCTGAGAAGCTAGAAAGAGTTGAGGACAACTACCACCAACAATTGTTGTCAGTTTCATTACTTCTTACTTAAAGATGCTCACATTTCCTCATTAATTGCCATCAACCTGGACCAATCCTGATAATCTTTTTCTTCATTTCTTCTTGTACTATTTTCCGTTTTTTATTGTCCTTCCGTTTTCCTATACGGGGAAACTTTATGTCATGAGTTGTCAAAGCTGGTCAAAACTTTACAATGCATGGAAAAATATTGGCTAATTGATTGAGTGATTTCAATTTCTACTTTCAAACGTATTTCAATTTCTACGTTCTCTATCTTTGACCTGCTTGATGCTTAAAATTTGCAATTTCTGCATGACACAATGAAGAGAAAAATGGATTTACCCTTAATGCAAAAGGACGCAAAACCCTAGGCTGGTGCAATGATGCCGTGGAAGACAAGCAGAGTGTACAGAAACTGGCAGTCCCGCGTTATCAAAACAAAATTTATGATAGATGAATCATGTGGTCCTCCACGTATCAATGCTCCGCTCCTCCTTTAATGTTGAGTGATAAATGTCCATTTAATACTGACTTTCAGAGTGACAAAATTGAATTGTTTATCAAATGTGGCTATGTTTCTAACAAGCATACAATTCAGAAGTTCAAAAACTTTATTGGTGACATGCACAAAAGCATGGCTATGATACAAGGTTCTCTTCTGTACATATGCCGTATCGTTGCACTTGCTATAAATTTACATAGCACAGATGTTTTGTGCTAATTTGTCAGTGGAAGGTGCTAAATATCCAACAATAAACTGAAACTTCAGAGAAGGCAAAAGCAACAATCCAACTTTGAAGAGTTTTGGAATATGATTTTTTACAGGGCTGCCTTAAGTAGCAGAATGTATGAGATCTTCAACATGAAAAGCAGATTCATCGTCATCTTCAGCTACCATCCAGTGTAATTTAGGCCCCTGAACATGATAGCCCATGAAATCAAATATTGCAACAAAAGCAGCAAGTATAGCATTCCTTGTATATTTTGAGCATAATTACTTCAGAAAATGGAGGATCAAAAACTCTCATAAAAAAAAGTGGCCAGAAAGTTTGGGAAAATACTTTTTTTAGAACAAAAAAAGAAGAGAAGAGGCAGTCCCAAAAAAGAATCCATGCTTTCTTTGATTAGCATCTGGAAGTTTTTCAGTTACCAGTGATAGAAAAGGAAATAACACTAAAAATGGCATTTTCCCACCACGTAGTGTATTTTTTTAATAAACAAAAGCTTTCCAATATCATAAGATACACCATGAAGACTGACTCGAAAATATGGAGAGAGGAAAAAAAAAACCACCATTTACATGTGTGATTACCTTTCCTTGCCGTATAATTTTTGGAGAACTTCCTGTCATGTCAACTACAGTAGATGGATCAGCCACTCTGATGCCTCCATTAACAACAAAATCAAGACCCTACAGAAATTGAATCACACAGAGTTAGAACAGTTTGAAAATTTCCCTATAGCATAAGGACCCCTGCCCCATTGTAAAATATGAAAATTCAAATGTAAACATTGCTCAATCTTCTTGTGATACAGAAGCAAAAGTACGAAATGTAAAAGAAACTTCGCATTTGCTCAAAGAAAAACAGCATGCACAAGTAAAATTCTGATGGACAAAACCTTGAATAATTTTTTGTTAAGAAAAAAAGTAAGTTGGATTCTACTGTATGATGGTTAGGTGGATGTGTTCTTTGTTATTTACATCAACATGTTATTAAAGTAAAAACTGGGGCCATATGAAGAAAAGGGAATGCATTAGTTAAAACTAACCACCAATTTCAGTCATTTAATTAAATTTTTATCTCTGGTTCCAATATTTACATCAAGCAAAATATGATTTGATGGGTTAAATACTAAGCTGGTGCCACACCATCATTATTTGCAGTATTGTTTTACCCAATTCTTCAATTCCTATTAACAGCATCACTCACTGGAATATTTAAGCAATAGAAATTAACACTGTATCCAGCTTACACCAGACCTATATAGTTCTTTAGTCTTGGAGTACAAAATCGAGCAAGCCTTGTTGGTGCAATAAAAAACATACCTCTGGTCCATATATATCAGCTATTACAACTGGATCAATCATCCACTCGTTTTCCTTTGGCGACCTGACACTGGCACAGTGAACAGATATTCAGTCCAAAGTCACTGCAGTCAAACCCATTTCTTTACTGGCACCCACATGAAACAGAAAACGTGTACAAAAATGCACACAAAAACACACCCTTGTTTTTTACAGCTAGCACAAAACAAAACAAAAACAACCTTGTGGATATAAGCGGTGCATCCATCTTCTCTAGGATTGCTTGACAAATAGCATCATCAGGCATTCGGATACCCACATTTTTCCTTGAAGCATATTTGGCAGTTGTAGTCCCAAACCGCACACACTGTTTTGGTAGTTCTTTGCTTGCAGTTAGGATGAAGGTATACTGTCACATAGAAGCACCATCTTCAATGAAGTATCCACTTAAGAAGAGTGAGGAAACTATATTACCCAAAAAATCCAACACATGAAAAGTTCACTAGCATTGCATACAATGCCAAGCCGAGACTCCTAGAAAGAATGCAAAGCCATAAAAAAAAGGCAGCACTTTGGAACAGAGATATCACACAAGTTGGAGAACTAAAATAATGAGATTAGAATTAATTTCCTCTGAAAATATATTGTTGTGTCTCCATTCACCAAGGAAAGAAATACAAGATAGTCACATATAAAGTTGTCCAATTATTCTAATATGTGAGAAAAGCAACTGAATGACTGGTCGTGATTCTGGTTATGCTTTCTGCATGTAATGATTCGAGGCTAATATATTAACTCAAGGATGACTCTTATGAGTACTTAGGTTGCTTCCTACTAGCAGTAAAATACATCACATAACATCCTTACTGGCCCTGGTAAGCAATGCTTAACGGCTCGAAATATATCGGCATGACCTTGACCATCACCACGTGGGAATCCAGTTGTATATGTATCTATGTCTCTCAGAGAGTGGCACAAGATGCTAAGAGGCTGCGTGAATGAAAAGACAAGTCAGAAAGCAAGAACAATAGAATGCACTTTAAAACATAATACAGAAAGTAAAATCAGTGAGGTTGGGTGATATGAATTTGATCAACACTGGAGAATACAGAAGGAAGAAAATAAACATGTATCGGTTAATGTCCAATCCAGTGTCATTCCAAATCCAGAGCTTCTATCAAAGCCGACTATAGTGGTGAGTGAAGAAATGCCACGTTTCTTGCCTTGGAAGGTTCTATGTTTTTAATTCTGCAATGCAAAACATACAAAACCAATATCACCTTAAGAGTTCAGATTGAGAAACAAAAGATTCAAGCATAAAGCTTTTAAGTTAAGTACAACATGATCTACCTACGAAGACGTTCAATTGCTGAGTTGCTTTTCAAATCACAAACAATCGCATACCTAACAACAACAACAACAACAACAAAGAAAGTAAATCGAGAAGGATCCAAATTACGAAATGATCACATGCAAAACGTTCACACAGACAAAATTCACAATCAGTGACAATTAAATCACTCAACTTTAAATCTACAATTATTGTAATAAAAAATGCAGGGACCGCAAAGGAACCAATATTGTACATCTCAAACTTCCCAATTCAATGGAAATAACTTTTAAAATTCAAATTTATACCAATCAAAATATGTAATCATATCCAAATAAATTCAGTTCAACAAGTCTGGGGAAAAAAAGCACACAAGTAACTCCATACAGTTTACTACACCCACGTAGCCAAAAAAAAAGAGAGAAGAGATTATTCAAGATAAAAAGCCCACCAAGAAACCACAAAACTTCCATTGATGCTTATATATGTAACAGTCAATCAAACAGCATACATACACAGTATCAGTAGGAATAACACCAACAGCTCCTTGTTTCAAAAGCTCAATCACAGGTTCCAACTTCCACGTGTCAGATCCTAACTCGTCAGCTTCCACATAAAGCAGTCCGTCCTCCTAACATCGCCATCCTCACAACATAACATTTTTGTAAAAACAATTTAGCATTACCTCAAAAACCCATTATGTAAAATTAAAAAACAAGAAATCCCAGAAAGCGTAAGGAAGGGATAGGTTGATATTGACCTTGGTAAAACGAGGAGCAGAGTACTTGAGTCGTTTTGGGCTTCTTTTAATAGCCATGGATAAGACACGGAGGCGAGGGGGTTTTGGGGTGTTAAAGGAAACTAGGCTTGGAAATGGAGCGACATGTCGTCGTAGAGTTGTTAAAGAGGGTAGAGATGAGAGTGATGGAGTCAGTTTGTAACCGTATAGTTTTGTTTCCGCCATTTTTTTGAGGTTAGTGAAGCAGTGGTCTCTGGAAGTTTGTTTCTGGGAAAAGAAAGAGACAAGCAAAGGGCCTTTTATTTATTGAAAAAAAAAAAACATATTGATCAAAAGACAGGTCGTTCAGTCATTGTGAATTAAACTATCTTGATTTTTTCCCAGACGGCACTAATAATAAATATCATGAATCCAATGGTAGAAATCTTTTAATAAGTAAATTCGACATGGATAAGAACCTTTCAGCAAGATTATCTCATTATAATCATAAAATATAGAGTGAGATTTAAATTTATATCTCTCATAATAAAACATAACAAATCATGTTCTCAATCTCTCAATTAATTTTGAATTTAATGACGACTAGATAAGAACAAGAAGAGTTTAGTTATTGTTATTCTTATCATGCACTAAATTATATTCATATTCTTTAATTTAAATTTTATAATTAGATTTATGCCTTGTTTGTTTCAAGAAAATCAAATTCCTGGAATTCACTTTCTTCATTTTTCCATGTTTGATAACCATCCGGAAAGTTAGTTAAAGAAAAATTGTTTCCGATCAAAATAAAAAACTGCCTTTTATCATAGAAAAGTGTTTTCCTTTCCTTGTCAAAAGGAAAACACTTTCCTGTCTTTACATAAAACACTTCTCAAACCCCTTTCTCTGTGTGTCTCTTTCCGAAAACAATTGAAGCAACAGTTGAAGCAGGAAGAATTGAGAATCATATCTCTAGAACACTCTTTATTTCAAGTATTTTTTTTTCCTCAAATTTCTCTATTTCTTTATATTATTTCCTTTATGCTTTTATCTTCTTTGTTAGATCTATAAGAATTATAGCAAAAAATCCTTTGATCTTGTTTAATTTATTGTGTCTATCCTGAAAAAAACTATTATTTCTCTGTTTTTGTATTTGTTGTTCAAACAATCCATCATGGTTTATCTTCTGCCTGTCAAATTTTTTCTCATACCCAGTTTTCTTCTTCTTCTGCCTGTCAAATTTTTTTCCATACCCAGTTTTCTTCTTCCACGCTCAAACAAGTTCACAGAAAAAACCAACCAAATTCATCACAAGCAAGCCATAAAAAACACATTTTTTCCTGCACATTCGACAACTTCTTTAGAGAAATAAAAATCCCCAAACTTTCCCATCCAGTCCCTACCCTGTTTCCCCGTCCCCGGATCCAGCACAAAGGGTGAGAGAGGCAAAGTAAAAGGGGGGGAATCAGTGAATCTGTTTTTTGCTCTCTTTTTAATTCACTTTCCCAGCATTATCAGTACATGTAGCTGGGGGGGGAGAGGGATGAGAACTGGGAAGGAGGAGCATGTCCTTGAGGTCTAACCCTCCTGCCCCTTGCCCCTTGAATCTGTGATTTTGTCCTGCTTCCTTAGAGAATAGGGGAATGGCGAGAGAGAACCAAGAGAGAACAAGGGAATTAGAGAAAGAGAACCGAGAGAGAACAGCCAAGAGAGAAAGTTAAGGACTTTAGAGAACGAACAGTGAATGGTGAGAGAGAATAGAGAAAACAGGAGGGAAAACCCAGGGGAATTAGAGACGACATAGGGGAAACCAGGGGAATTAGAAAATGAGGGGAAACCGACAGAAGGGAAACCAGGGGAATTAGAGAAACTGAATGAGGGGAAAACCGACAGAGAAAACAGAGAAATCCATGAAATGTTGTCTTAATTAAGTTATAGGAGAGAGTTAGAGATTTGCAATGCAAGAGCTGGGGAACGGTGGAGTTTTTTTATAAAGGATCATAAGGAGCAGCCTTGCCTGCCTATTAGTGCCTAAACTCAACAATCTCCATGGTTATAACTAACAAATTAAAATAAAATAGAACAGAATTGAACCTATCCTTGAACTCGATCGTGTGTTGTGTTGCTGCATGCGGGGTGATTTTCAAAACTTATTTTTATTTAATTATTCGATAATCAGATTATTTTTAAGAATTAAAATGATTTAAATTATAGAAAAATATAATTGATCTTATTGATCGTTGTGAACTTATGAATTGTATAATTTTCGAAAGGGTTTTATCATCGAGAAATTGAATTTTATGGTCTTAAATAATATATTTTAAGACATTGTTTAGGGAATCAGATATTATTGCCATAACTATTATACATTGTCAGCTTCTTTGAGCATAATTTATTGTATTGATTATGTAAGTATTTTATATGCTTTTTTTAATATTTATTTCCCTAAATTTTTAGGTTTTGTTATCAGAAAACTTCACTTTCATGTTATAAATAGTAAGATAATACATGCAGCATGTATGGGAGCAGTTGTAACTGTGATAGCTACATGGCTAGCTATTATTGAACAAGAAAGAAATAAAATTTATATACCAAGAGAACCACGTATAAATGCAATTGCTCAACGAGAATTCTATATTGACAATATTTTGAATCGAGGTGATAGACATTGCGTTGAACAAATTCGTATAAAACATGTTGTATTATATAGATTGTGTGATGTTCTCACAAGTCGTAACCTATTACGATCAACTCAAAATGTGTCTATTAGGGAGCAAGTAATTGTGTTCTTACAAATTGTAGGCCAAAACCAAAGATTTCGTGTTATTAGTGGTATATACTATAGGTTTGTTGAAACTATCCATCGTTACTTTAGAATTGTTTTAAAAGTAGTTTTTAAGTTATACAAACACCTTATTAAAGATCTAGAGGATACAGTTCCAGCAGAGATAATGAATAATCAAAGATTCTATCCTTATTTTAAGGTATGAAAACAATACTGATATTTTTATACATTAATTAATTACATCTAGAAGAAAAGGTTATAAATTATTTTTTCATGTTTATATAGGATTGTGTGGGAGCAATTAATGGTACCCATGTTCCTGTAAATGTTCTTGTTGAGATTCAAGGAAATTTTCGAGGTCGAAAAGAAGGAACAACACAAAATATTTTAGCAGCTATAACTTTTGATTTGAAATTTATATATGTTTTAGCTGGCTGGGAAGGAAGTGCTCATAATTCACGGGTTTTAGGTGATGCATTATCAAGACCTAATGGTCTAAAAATTCTAGAAGGTATATAATAAAGTATGTATTATATGCAATAAAAATATAAAATGTCTTATTACATAAAGATAGTAATAGGTTTTTTTTTTAATTTGTAGGGAAATATTATCTCGGTGATGCTGGTTACGGTATTCGAAAAGGAATCATTTCTCCTTTTCGTGGAGTTCGATATCACTTGAATGAGTTTACAAAACATTCACCAGAAAATAAAAAGGAGCTATTTAATCTTTGTCACTCTTCATTGAGAACCGCTATTGAGCGAAGGTTTGGTATTTTGAAGAGTCGTTTTAGATCAATTGATGGAAAATCTTTTTGATCTTATGAAACACAAGTAGATGTTGTGCTTGCATGTTGTATTATTCATAATCACATAATGGGAGTTGATCCTTATGACTTTTTTATGGAAGAAATATGTTCGGAAAGTGAACTAATTAGACGAACAATCAACTTAAGTCAACGGGAAGAAAGGGAAGAGAATAGGGAGTGGATAACAAAAAGAGAAATGATTGCATCAACCATGTGGAATGATTATAACACTCAAAGAAACTAGTAATTGAGTGTTAATTATATGTGTTTGTTTTTATTATGTCTTGCTTGAGTTTGTATTATCTTTGTTATGTATTTGGAGTAAATGTTGATTTTATTGTAAGTTCTTATGTATTTTATGTATTCTCTTTTAAATATTAATTGTAATTTTTGTATGAAATTTATTAAATCTAAATATTATATGATTTTATTTTGTATAAATTTGTAATTTTTTTTTTTTGTAGAAATGAGTTCCACATAGAATGAAAAATGCAAGGGCAAGAACTTCACATGGTCTAAGCCTATGTCTCACATGTTAATTGAGATATTAGCTGAGGAGGCACTTAAAGGAAGCAAACCTTCTTCCACCTTTAAAGCAGAATCTTTTGTTAAGGTGGCTACAAAAATCAGTCAAAAGTTCAACGTGCAATGCGGGCCTAAGCATGTGGACAATCATCTCAAAACTGTGAAAAAAGAATAGGGAATAATAAACAAACTTAAAAATAAAAATGGCTTTGGCTGGGATGATTGTTTGAAGATGATTACAGTTTCGAAAGATGTATATGATGAAGAAGTAAAAGTATGATAAATATTATACTTTTTGTAATTTTTATATTTACTTTTGTTTCTAAAATGTTATACAATGAACTAAAAAATTGCATATTCTAAACTTTATGAACAGACACATCTCAATCATGGCAAGTATCTCAACAAAAAACTTGATATGTACGAGGCAATGATAATTGTTGTTGGAAAAGATATGGCAACCGGAAATTATGCCAAATCATATGCTGATGTCAACTTGGAAGAGAACACTAAAGAGCAATCAATTTCAATTGAAAATGAAGGGGAATATGAAGAAACTTCTAAGGGAAAAAAGACATCTTCCTCTAGTACACAAAAGAGGCAACATAGGAAGAGAAATCGCATGTATGAAGATGATGGTGTTGAAAAGTTGTTTAAACAAATTGAAGATGTAGCACTTGCAATTCAAAGCCTCAGCAAAAATCAACTTGATGTTAATGCGCTGTATACAGAAGTGATGAAAATTGAAGGCTTTGATGATATCACTTTTAGGGAGGTATTTGATCATTTGGTCCAAAATGAAATGTTGGCAAAAGCATTTATGGCAAAAAATGTTAATTTGAGGAAAATTTGGGTTCAGAATTTTATGAACCAACACTACTACAGGCCTGCTTGCTAAGATGATTTGACTATGATAAGAAACTATATGTTTGTTATTTGACAAGTATGTTTACTTGTTTAATTCGGTCTAGCATATTTATGTTTGTTAATTTGAATTATTATGTATGTATATGACATCAAAACTTAATATTTATGCATGACTATGTTTGATGTTAGATATTTATATTTATTTCTTGATGCTTATTTGATATATATTAAAGGGATATTAAAGGGATAATTGCCTATACCCGTAAAAAAAAATCTTTATCCAAAAAACCCATCAAAATATTTTTGTATTTATTTATTTTAAAAAAAATCTTCATACAAAAAAAAACTCAAATATCTAACTCTTACTATAAACTAATTTGACTTTCTTCATATGAAAAAAAAAACATATTTTAAGCTTTTAAAATTGAAAAAAAATTAATAGGTTTTATTTATAAAAAATTTTATAAGGTTATATCTCTATAATATTATATGACATATATAGTTATATTTTATAAAATAAGCTATATATAAATATAAGATATAATAAAAAAATTTATCATTACACTTTTTTAGATTTTATTTTTTTATTATAAGTGATTAAGTATTTATATTTAATATTTTTCATACATTAGATAAATTTAAAAAAAAATTTTAATTCATTAATAAATTATTTTACAGTTCATTTTTCATAACATAACTAAATATTGAAAAATATTTTCCAGCTTATTTTTCTTTACACTACCAAACAAAAAATATTTTTCTAAAATTCACTTTCTTCCAAAAGGAAACTATTTTCCTTCTAAAATTCACTTTCCAAAAGAAAACTATTTTCCTGCAAACAAAAAAAGCCTTAATAAACACGAACATTAAAAAAAACTTTTTCTACAAACTTGAAATAATTGTTTAAATTTTGTTTTATAAGAATTTTTATAACGTGAAAACCCAACCTAAGCAGGTTAAATAAATAGATTTAACCACGTTAAAATTTTTTTCTAGCTCAACTAAAAATCTGAGTCATGAGTTCCCCGTATCAATTCAATTCACCCGACCACACCCAGGTTGTACAACTATGGGTGCTAGAGAATGAAATTGAAGTTTAGCGTGCATGTAGCAGGCAAATACATATCAATATCAAAGACAAGCTTCAGCATATGGCAAATGAAAAAATCAATGTTTTCTCGTTAAAGACGACAACTCTTGCAGCTTATTATCAGTTTACAATGGGAAAACCTCGCTAAGGCTAAAATTAACTAATGTGTGAATGAAAGATGGCATGATTCCTCAAGAGTCTGCATAGACCAACTCAGAGCTCCGCTAGATGTTTCTGGGAAATGAAGTGCTTATTGTGTAGGAGGAGACGGCATCTGGGATTTTGCAAATCCAATCCAAGCAACAATGCCAACAGCAAGAATAACCCATCCGCATACATCATACGTGAGATCGCTGCTTTTCTTCTTCTTAGAACTCTGAACAAAGGGAGACGGGGCAATGCATCAGTATATATATTTTAAACTTAAATAGATGCAATGGCAAACTAGAAAAAATAGTGTAACAAATCTCAAGGATCACATACTGACTGTCAAACACAATAAATTCTTCCCATGCATGTCTGTGTATGTCGTAGATATGCCATATTTACATGCAAAAGTCAACAAGCTATTCATGGTAATTTTGCAAACTTACACTATATGAACAGGTTAAATGCAATGTGCAACACGGCATAATTTAAACAGTGTTTATTACCAATAGAATCTAATGCAAAACTCATTAACACATATATATCAACCCTTGTTAGGGTAGAAAAATCAATAAGGATAACTTATACCTCACCTTTACAAGATCATCTACTTGTTTTTGCGTTTCAAAAGGGTTTTTGAAAAAAATAAAAAAAAAATTATTTTTTTTCTTTACTTCAAATTAGTATTTTTTTGGTGTTTTCAGATCATTTTGATATGCTGATGTCAAAAATTATTTAAAAAAAAAATATATTATTTTGATGCATTTTCAAGCAAAAAACTTTGAAAAGCAACTGTTACCACACTCCCAAACACTTTAATTTACAATGGTTATGATAAAAATTTCCATAAATTTTAACAAATTAGATGCTTGTAGCCATATCAACAAGACATTGCAGCAACATAAATAGTTCATTATCCAACAAAAACTAGAAAGAGAGGGAAAGAGAGATAAAACAGGCATAGCACAGCAAAAAGGAACAAGAAAAAGGTCACCTTTGCACTTGATGAAGTAGAAGCTGCAGAAGCAGGGGCAGCTCCCATTTCCAGTTGATCTAAGCCACCATGCTTGTGAATCTGTGAGTGCAACTCTGGAGCCTATGAATGCAAAAGATTCAAATGTTAGACCAATCAAAGTATACAAAATATATTACAAAAAACAATAGAACCCAGTCAGAAAAACTACAGAAGATATCACTCCTCAATGGACCAATAACTCATTAGTCAAAATTCACATTTCTCATGAAATCAAGGCTCATCATTTACTGGCAACAGAAGACCTTAATAGAACTCAAGCAGATCAAGGTGCATATAGCACACATCTCAGCATGGTTGAATGCTTACTCGGCAATTGCTTAGTGGCTTCTAGCTTTTTTTCACAGCATAATAATGATGGGTCATGGTGGTTTACTTAGTTTCAGAATACAAGAACTTAAAAGAAAACAGAACTGTATGCTTTGTTCAAACTTTAAATGACAAAATGGAATTATCAAGTTTTAAAACAACCCAAAAACTCATCACAAACTACTTACTCTTAACATTTTATACCATTTTAACAATGTGAGTAAAATGAGGTTTGGTATAAATATGCCACAGCCTGGGAAAATGAACTCCACAACCCACTTTCAAAACAGCACGAGAGAGAAGATTTAAAAGTTCAGTTCAAGTGCTATGCAGAAACCTATCCCTTTTATCAAGACACCACACTGCTAATCAGGCAGTGATGGTATCCAGCTCAAAGGTATTGTTTCCCAGCAAAAAGCTTAGTAAATAGATCCCAGAATATATCTAATATGATATTATACAGAAATTACATCTAACATCAGGGTAAAATCCAATGGCCAGATATTGATACTAACTAATTCTCTTTTCCCATTTTTCTATTATCACATTAGATTGAGTGATAAAGAAAGAGGTGTACCTTAGAAGACACTTCCAAAGACTTGCGATAAAGTTCATTATCTGGATCCTGCCAAAAACCAACATCACACATTTATAATCATTCAAATAACAAACATATAATACAGCAATGCCCTTGCAGTATGATTTCACAGGAGAAAGAAAAATACCTCATCAACAGCTTGTTGAAAGTAGACAGCTGCCTTTTCAAAACTCTCATTAGCCACATCTTGATCTGCTGTCAAAAATGCATATGAAGTATGTGCATTTCCCAGGTACCAGATAGCCTCGTGTTTCTTGGGGTTAATCAGCAACGACTCCTCCAGCTTCGTGATTCCATCTGCATATTCAACTCTATCACCCCATCCATATTGACACATTTAACTATAACATTCAAAAAACAAAATCGAATAATCAACTCATTCCATAACCAATTCCTTGTCATGAATGGGATTTAGATTCCATCATTTCTTAGCAGAAATTATAAGCACGGTCTCTTTTAAAGGTAATTCATGCTAAAAAAGATAGATTAGAACCTAACCTAGCATCATCTTCTTTGAATCTGGAACACTCTGAAACTGAGCCAACTCCAATAAAGCTCCTCCCCACTTCAACAAATTCTGTCCAGAAAACCATAAAACTCATAAATTTACAAAAATCCCAAGACCCCAACAATTCTACAAAATCAAAACCACTTGGGTCCTTCCAAAGTTCCAAACTTAATCACTTCTCGATCAATAATAGAAAACTAAGAACAAAAGAAAAGAAAAAATAGATAGATCCAATAAATGAAGCAAGAGATTGAAAAACATACATCGGCATCAAGAGGGTCTTGAGCATAAGCATCTTCAGCTGTTTTACGTGCGTGCTCGAAGAACAGTAACCTATCAAAGTCGTTTTGCATTTCCATGTCTCCTTCTATCTATCTATCTATCTCTGCAGACAGAAAAATAAAAATAAAAGCAGAGAAAAGATGAACTTTTGAGGTTTTGCTGTGTCTGACGGCCCGTGCTCCGTTTTTCTTCAGGCTTGCCTTTGGAGATTAGCTAACCACAAAGTAGAATGGTCCGACTCTCACGCGCGCTTGATTGGCGTGGATTATAAAATAACATGTCGATTTTGAATTTTGTAATCAGACGATTTGCCGTTAGGGGCTACGGCATGTGGTCTAATGACTCTAATCTATCTATACGATATTTCGAGTCTGTTTGGCTGGTATTTATTTTTAATTATTTTAAAAGTATATTTTACTTTAAAATATATTTTTGATATTATCATAACAAAAAAAAATATAAATATATATACATATATTTTAAAGTAAAAAATAATTTTTTTTTTTTGTAAAAACACTTTCCAATTACAAAAACAAACAAGACCTTAGTATGTATTAGCTATTTGACAGACGCTATGTTGCGGCCGGATATATATTTTTTCCAAAGAAAAAATTAAACATGTTTGCTTTTATGACTTTATATATATAAAAAAATATCAAGTGTAAATTCAAAAGTTTATGCATGAATCTAATTAAATAAACTAAAAATCGTCTATATCAACAAATAAAAAAAAATCATTAACAATAACAACATATGTATTAGGAAAAGTTGAAAGGTGGATGTAGATTAAGATATTTGATCTCGCAACACGATTTAGTTAACTAATTGTATTCATTGTCTCTGTTTATTTAATTTTTAAATATTTTTTATTTGTTTTCTAAAGTGTATTTTATTTAAAAATATATTGAAATAACGTTTTTTTTATTTTTTTAAAAAAATTATTTTCGATATCAACAAATCAAAACAATCTAAAAACATCAAAAAACATATTTTGAAGCAAAAAATAAATTTAAATTTTTGCAAAAGCGCTTTCCAGCTACAAAAACAAGCGGGGCCTTACTATTTACTAGTTATTTGACTTACGCTCTATCGTAGGCTAGATATTTTTTTTCAACAGAAAAAATTAAACATTTTATCTTTTATGACATTTTTATATATATAAAAAATATCAAGTGTAAATTCAAAAGCTTTCGCATGAATCTAATTAAATAGACTGAGAACCATCAACAAATAAAAAAATCATTAACGATAACTAAATATGTAACAGAAAAATCGAAAGATGGATGTAAATTAAGATATTCGATCTTGTAATATGATTCATTTACCCAATTGCATTCATTGTCTCTGTTTATTAAAATTATTTTTTTATTTAATAAAACATAGTAGAAATAGACATGAATAAAATTGATTGAATAAAATCAAAGGGAAAAAATATCTCACAAGGTTGCACTTATTAGAAATACTATCCAAAAATAAATATTTATTTTATTTATAAAAATAAATTTCAATTATATAAAATATAGATGAATTAGAAAAATATCTTCCAAAGTTAAATACATGCAAAATACTTTAAAAAAACAACCACTATTTAAAAAAGGCTAAATAAAAAAATAAAAAATTAGAGAGGATAAGTATTAATTTAAATATAAATAAAAAAATTATAAAAAAATACATATAAAAAAATAAATTTACCTAAAAAAGCAAAAAAAAAAAAAAAGGCTAGTGTCTGGTCCTTTTAGAAGGGCCTCTGCGCAAGCCAATTTTTCTAAATATATTTGGGGTGGATGACATGCCACTCACTCCAATGTTTTTTTGAAAAAGAAGTCAGAAAAAGCATCATTTGACTTTACCCATATTCTAGACACTGTGGTGGTTGGAAAATCAAAGCTAGATATTTTTTGGTCAAAAAACTATTTTTCAATTTATTTTTGACCCACAATACTTAGAAAACATCATAGGCACCTTAATAAATCCATTTATGGCCTTAAAAAAACCAAAAACAATATCTCAAAATCTGAAATCAACCTAAAGCAAAAAATCTTCTCAAGCTCAAATTTGTTGTTTTAAGCGCTTTCAAGGTAAAAAAAAAACTTAAGTTGAACTTATCTCATCAAATTGAATCATTTAACACAAAGATCCATCATTTTGGTGGCTAGAATCGGTTCCAATGATATTTTTCTCTCTCTACCTCCAGAATCTAGCGATCTCTCTCTCTCTCTCGCTCTTTCTCCTTTCTTAAATCATGGACTAAAAAATAAAAAAAATAAATTTGTGTATCAAAATTAAATTGAAAGAATATTGAGGTACAAAATAGGTATAACATGTGAAGTTTGAAGACTAAAGTGAACTTTTTTTTTAGAACTTTGAAACTATCGCTCATATATAGTGCCTTTTCCACTTTGATATTGCTTATTCCAATTTTATCCCCAATCAACAAATTTGACTCAATTATCCTTTAATCTAGTAAAAAAATGCAATTGTATAAAAAATTAAGGACCAAAAAAAAATTGAATAGTGAGTTCACAGTAAAATGTGAGAGAGTGAATAATATATATACAATAAGAACACCACACCATTTGGTGTTTTCTATAACTAGATAGGGGCTCACACTACACCGTGGTTGGATCTAAATTTTTTTTAGTGTAAAAAAAAATACTAAAGTGATATAAGTATTTCTAAAATAAAAATTTATTGACTCGATTATGTTTAATAAGTTTGACTAATTCAATAATACAAACAAAAAAAAAGCAAAGATGATAAATAAACTGGAAAAAAATTGACAATGTAAAAAAAGCTAGAAAAACCCGACTTCATCCCATCTAGGTTAACATGCAAAATCGTTGACTTGGTTGAAATACAGGGATAATCTCGTCGAAAACAAACTAAATAATACTATGAAGTTAAATTATCAAACAACTTAACGTTGAAAAGCGGAACTGAAAAAGAGAATAATTAAAAAAAACAATGAAAAAAAGGATAAGAGTCTCTGGTTAGCTTGCTAACCCCATAACCATAGACATAGGATTGGGGAAACCCCATATAAAGGAGATTCAAATACATAAAGTACAGAGACCAATTCTTAATAATTCAAATATTAAAAGATAAAATTAAAAACATAATTTTAAAAAAGAACCTAAAAAATAACAAAGTAAACTCGTGTTAATCTTCAAAAACTGTTACCTTAATAATGAGCCCGGAACTAACCTTATAGAAGACAAACCCTAAAAATTAATGAAGTAAAATTCCAAATTATCAAAATGCTAAGTGATAAATTGAGAAAAAAATGCAATAAAAAAATAATAATTAAAAGAATTAAAAGAATGAGAAATAAATTTGATATAAAATAATTTGAAATCAAATGTTGCTTTAAAAAAAATATCAAGTAGGAAAATGATTAAAAATAAACAAGCATCAGTCAAAAGTACGAGGACTAAGTTTGATATAAAGATTAAATGAAAATGAAACTAAATAATGAGGGGTGAAGTTGAATAAAAAATTGATCAAAAAAGATATAAGAAAATAAAACAAATAGAAATTAAAAGAACAAGGACCAAAATAAAAACGAAAAACAAATTAAATGACACCTTTATATTTGGGCAAGGAGAAGAAAGAGAAAAAAGAGAAGAGAAGAAAAAAAATCCAACGAAACCCAAACACCTCGCCGTTATGCACACATGCAGCACTAATAGGAAGAAAACACCAAGATGCTTTCAACGTTGCCCCAAAAGGCGACATTTGGAGGTGGGGTGCATGCCTCGCATAGAGTAAAATTTTTTTATTAAAAATTATACTAATTGAAAGACCAAACTGCCCCTTTATCAACTTGTTTATTACAAAAAAATATCAATATAAACAAATGAAAAAATTCATGGATGTAAGTTTTACAATTTTTGCTTGTAAGGGTAATATAGTCTTTATAATGTGCTTGTAAAACATAAAAAGATCTAATTGTCCTCGTGAAATGTTTTAAAATATTTTTGTTTTTAGGTCAATATATTCATTATATTATACTTTTGAAAAATAAAAAGATCGAACTGTCTCCGATTAATCACATAATGACTAGTACACCCTTAACAGAATCATTTTAACCCCAACAATAAGGCCATTGATTTTATTTTTATTTTTTTAAAAAAATACTAATTACATGGTTATGGTGAACAGTAATAAATGTTTAAGTGGGCAATGAATTATCTAAAGTTTTTTTTTTATCTAGCTATTTGGCTCACACTTTGCCACAAGCTAAATTTTTTTTTATGGAAAAAGAATGAATATGCAGGCTTTTTCAATGAGATTTTTTTTATATTAATTGCAAAAAAAGAAGTAAAAGGATGAAGCTGGAAATAAAAATATTCAATTCAAAAAATAGCAAAAAAAGACGCGAGGTAATCAGGTTTAACTTGACAAACTCATGATTCAAGTCTTGCATCCCATTTAATTATACTCCATCCAAGTGCATATGACTTTTTTTATATAAAAATTAAATTTATATTTTTCAAAAAATGAAAATAAAGGTTACACATGGGATTAAAACAAAAAATAGCTCTTATTTTTTAAAAGATTGATAACAAAAGGATGTTTAAAAAAAACATCTTTAAAAAAATATGCATTTTTATTTTTATTTTGAGGGGTTAAAAATACATTAAATTTAAAAATTTTAAAAACAAATAAATAGATCAGGTGCATAAGCCTACCCATGACCCATGAAAGAGGCTTGGCCTGCAAGCTAGACCTATGAAAAAGGCCTAACCCACAAGTTAGGCCTTTATTTTTTTCTAACAACAAAGGGCAAACTACTTTGATTTATAAAGAAATAGCAAATGACATATCATTTGCTTGTCCAATTTCTAGAGATCAAGAGTCGATGGAAAATCAGATCTAGTGTGTTTTTTATCTAAAAACAATTCAATTTTCAATCTATTTTTAACATAAAATACCTAGAAACCACTCTAGACACCTTAATAAACTCATCAATTGCCTTAAAAAACCTAAAAAATAACACACAATAACCCAAAATCAACTCCAAAACTAAAAATCTTTTTAAGTTTAGATCTAGTTATTGAGGTAATTTGAAAGTGAGAAAACACCTATATGAAACTCCCTTCACTGAATAAAATCCATTGACACCAAGACTGACCATTTTTATAGCTAGAATTGGTGTCAACACCGATTGGCTCTCTCAACCACCAGAATTCAATGACTCTCTCTCTTTTCTCCCAAACTAACAACTTAAAAATAAAAAAAATGAGGTTTTGAACTAAAATTAACTTTAAAAAATAAAAATCGGAGGGAACCAATATTTATAATTTTGAAAGTATGATGTTTATAATGAACATTTCACCTAAAGTTTAAAAAAACCATGAATTTCCTTTGTTTTTTTTCTCTCACTTTGGTCTCATGTCTTTTATTCTCTTCCTTTTCTAACAAATTAACTTAAATTGGCTTACAATTTGATTATGTAAGGATAAAAAAAATTTGGGACAAGAAAAAAAAACTATGAAGAGTGAGCCCACAATGTTTTGTGAGAGGATCCATAGTGTAATTTTACACAATAAATCCACTATGCTTTTTAGTGTTTGTTAATAACATAGTTGTTAAACTCAGTTTAGTCTTTCTGAAATGACCCTGAAAATTAAGGATTTGTTGCCTAATTTAGACCAGGTTTATAGTTGACCAGATGAGACATTGACCAAATGAAACATAGTTGACATTATAGAGTTTTTAATGATCTGATGGACCTAGCCAAATCTGATTCAAGCCTAGTCGGATCAATACCAATAAAGAAGGAATGAAATGATGTTTTAATAATAATAATTAACTTAAAGACCTGCAAGTTAACTTGATAATTAAGTGATCTATGCCTTCTTTTTTTTGGTAAGTCCTAACAAGTATGATTTATAATTGATGGACACGTACCCAACTTAGGTTAATTGGGCTTTTCTTATTTAAATATTAATTATTTAATTAACCCTCTTTTCACTACAAGTCAGAAAAAATTTAGCGTAAAAACATGAATATGAAGGCATTGTCAACGTGCTTTTTGATATAAAAAGTTTAATTGTGAATCAAAAAGCTAATTCATATTTTTAATAAAATAAATTAAGAATCTTGTAAGTTAATAAATGCCAAAAATAGTTATAAACTACAACGTGAGTAGGACCTCAAGTAAGTTTTTTAACATAATAGAAGAATGTGTCAATGTTCTAGGTGTGTTTCATTGTATTATGATTTTTTTTTAATTGAGAAACATAAAGTTGTTATTGACACTTAATGAAATAAATATAAAATATATGAATTGATAAACTAAAAAAATTTTTCTAATGTTAATTAAATGCTAAAATAAAAAATTAAATTTCCATAAAAGCAAAAGACAAATAAGTATTCAAATATTTAACCCCAATTTTTACTTTCAATTTATGTATTCTTTTTTTTTTTATCTTAAATGTTATTTTTTTTATCACTAAGAATAAGTCACATCATGCAAATATAATTTATCTATATCAAATATAAAACAAAAGATTTTAAAACAAATTAGAATAATCAGTTTGAAATATTATATACATACAAAATAATTAAAAATTATTAATGTTATTTTAAAAAGTGAACTAAACAATTTAAACAAAGGCTAGGCCCGCGTGACTAACCCATTAAAAAAAGTCCAGGCATGTTGGCCTACAAGGGTAGGCTTGCACACTTGGTCTTTTAATTTTTTGTTGGCCAAAAAGGTGGATGAATATTGTTTTTGAAAAAAAATAAAGGCAGATAATGCATCATCTGCTTTCCAATTTCTAACCACCGAACATGTGATAAAAAATCAGGCTAGGTTTTTTTGACTGAAAAATGCTGGTTTCAACATATTTTCATTTAAAAACATCTAATAAACATCTTTATGATATCAATAAACCAATAAATCAACTCAAAACACCTTAAAATTTGCTTAAAAACATAAAATCAAACAAAGAAAATTTTCTCTCTCAATCTGATCTATTTTATCCAACAAAATGAAAGGAAAAAACATCATAATGAAAATTCTCTCATCGAGTGGCACCCATTGACACTAATAATGACCTTTTTTATGGTTGAAATGTGACCAACCAACAACTTTTTTTCTCCTTCATCGTTTTCCAATTACTTTTTATCTTTTCTTTCAAACTTAAGGCTTGTGTCAATTAGTATCAAAGATCAATAATTCAAAAGCAAGATTTAGAATTATCTCATCAATTAACAAAGATGAAGAAAAGAAAACTGGAGGAACATGAAGAGAGTGATCATGAATTTATAGCTAATTTTGAGAACATATTTCAAAGGTATGAGCATAATAGGTAGCTTCTTAATCGAGATGAATATCACGGAGATTTTGGTAATCCTATTTATATTGAGATAAATGTGGAATGATATTCTCTACTGGTTTATAATGTTTATTTTGATGATATTTATGTTGATAATGGTATCATATACAATGACAATAATGATTGTGATGATATCGTTAACGGTATTCTTGTAGATAATTTAAAGGTTAAGTACAAATAAAACATGAAAGATGCTCGACGATTTAAGATATATTGATTCTTATTATTACAATTTTACTAATATCACAAAGATAGATGAATTCAAAGATTATGTGGAAACAACATATATTAATGAAACAAGTTTGAGGTTTGAACTTATTACTCTAGAAGCTAATGAAAACAAAATAATTTGTTAATTGTTGTTTCTTATACAAATTTTCAAATGAAGGTATTGAAGTTAATGTCTAAAATTGTATACACCCAAGTGAAGAAAGAAAAGGGGTTAGAAAACCTTGATTAGACATCCACAAGATCGAAGCGAGAGTAATTTAAACTCGAGGACATTGGTTTTTCAACTCGAGGAGATTGATGAATGATGTTTTTAAGAAAAATATTTTTCCTTAATTATTTTTATTTTTTTCATATTTAGTTGAACAAATTAAATAATATGCTTAATAATTTTATTTTTCCTGGTTTTTTAAGACTTTTATTACTTTCCTTTATTTTTAGGTTTTCTAGTTTGTTTAAGTTGATTTTTTTAGTTTATTCAAGGAGTTGTAAACATATTAAAGAAGCAGAGTATTTGAAGATAAATATTCAATGGTAAAATTATGAATTAGATTTTTGTGCAACAACCTTAATTGGTTTCAATTCTTTTTTTTCTAACTTGTTGTCTTCTTGTTTGTATTGTTGTCTACATTAAGTGTTATTAATTCGGCTTGACCCAATGGATTAACATCGTGACCCACCAGTCTAAAACTTGATCCGAACTGAATTTCATGTCAAAATAAATGGGCGTTGACCTAATCAAGGTCAAAACTAGAAAGAGATCCGATTTTAATTTTTTTTAAAAAAAACATTTTAACTTGTTTTTTTTAAACTTAGATCAACCAATATTGACACACCTAATTTGTGATATGAGGGTTTGGATTAAGTCATGAACTTAATAACTATGTTAATGACATCACTTAAGTAATTTTACTTGTTAAATCCCTTATTAAAATCAACCAATGTCCAATTTCATTGCTTACTTTCTCAAGGTTATGGCTATGAACTAGATAAGGTTGCCCACGTGTTGTCATGGGCTATTTCTAGAAATGCGCGCTGCTTTTAATTGTAAGACAATTGAAAGGAAAAAAAACGCTTTCTAAACATGCAATCAATAGGTGGTAGCATTAAAAGGTATATGATTTGACTTTCAAGCAACAAATAAGTAACATGTAAAAACTTTATTAAACTGTCTCGAATTTTATATAAGAATCAAATTGTAAAATGTAAAAGGACATCAATATAACATAGACATTGTTTAAGCAACTCAAAATAAAAAGTAGCATGATGAACAAAAAGAGTATGGAAGCCTAACTTTTGATTAAGAAGTGAAGTCCCAACCAGTGTTAGCAAGTAAAGAGTAACAAATGTTTGTCAACTACTTATTACTACAAGGACATGAATAACTTAGTTAAGTGTTTACAAAAATATTTTATGTCCATATATGTGTCTAGACTAAGTGTATAAAATAAGTATGGTACATATCTCAAACACTCGTCTTAGAAGATAAATTTTTCCCTCAAGAGAAAGCAATCGAAGAGCACCTAAAGTCTTTAAACTTTCTTGGGCAAGTATTGACCAAATAGTTTCCTCCACCTGATTTTATATATATATATATATATATATATATATATATATAATGAAAAAAATCATCAACAATAAACAAAAATGAAATTGAGAAAAACAAGCGAAAAATAAAGATCAAGATATCTCACATCGTAACACAGGTAATTTACATGATCATGTTTAATAAATTCCTCAATCAAAATAAATTTATAATAAAAAAACAAATAAAATTTATAATAGAAACCGACATACATATAGAATTTATTGAACAATAATTATATCGAACAATAGGTTTTTGGAAGTTTGTTTAAAGGACGGCTAGCTGCTACCAAATTGCTGTGCCTTTGCTAATAGCTTTTTCTCCTTTCATTTTTGATTTCATGAAGGTCACCTTAAGTCCCTGCAATTCTCTATAAATAATTTTCTGTAATTAAGTTGTTGCCTTCTTTCCTCTGATTATCAGTTTTATTTATTCTAATATATGTTGGCAATGTAGTTCATGTTATGATTCATGCAGGAATGATGTGTAGAAAGAAAATAGATGCCAAAGCTGACTCATCCAATCATGAACAGGAAAGAAAGGTATAGATTAATGGCTCAAACAGATTAGATTTGCTTGATGTTACCTTCTTTTTTAAAAAAAAAACAATGAACATAAATGGAACGTTTGCATGAGTCGCTGGTGATAAATTTCATGGCAAATGGCTATGCAGGAGTACATTATTTTCATGTCTTCCCATAATTTGACGTCTACCCTCAAACATATATTACAGAAAGTCACTGGCAGGTTGATGAATGCCCTCTTTCACTCCCATGCAGTTGTAAGCATTTATTTTATGGTACTTAATAGGAATTATTGCTGAGCGATCGATGTCCTCTCCAGCACTGATTCCACAGGTTACTATAAAGTTAAGTTTTGTATCGCCAAGCTTACAGAGGAGGAAGTGAGAAAACTAGCAAGCACGTATGAAGTTTCCATTGTTACCACTAAGCTTCTAGACTACAATGACGATAGAGAAATTGTTAGAGAATAATAAAAATTATATTTTAGGACTTTATCTAACAGTTTAAGTTTTTGGATTGAGATGGTTATTTAACATGGTATTAAAGTCTTGATAATCAAGCAGTCACGGGTTCGAATCTCATCATCCTTATTTATTTGATAAAAAATCAAGCACAAGGAAATATGAGTCTGTGCAAGTTTCAAGTTTAAAGGACTTTCACTTGAGGAAATGTGTTAAAAAATAATATAAATCATATCTTGAAACCCTCATACAATCAATAAAAGCAGCACATGAAATTGTCTAAGGTTTTTTTAAGAATAAGTCAAATAAGAATATATTTAATAATTTAAATTTTTGAATTGAGATGGTTCTTTAATATAAATAAGCTACGAAGAATCCAATGTTGTTCAAATTGTGACAAGATTGTAGTGCTAAATCATGAGAATCAGCTCGTGCTTACTTGGCCCTTGATTTTGGCTTTTCAAAACAATTTTGCACAGCTAAAGTCTATATGCATCCTCCCTTCTATTATTTCTTGTTGGTTAGCAAAATTAATGACGAGTCTTAAAGATACATGTTTGCTAGTTCAATACAAAATACAAAATAACTGTTCTTTCAGGGGGGGTTTCTTTTTAGAAAAGAGAGTTTCAAACTCGAGATCTCTTGGAAAATGCAAAATATAAATTCTACGTCTCATTGGCTAGATCCATTTCAATGGAGTCATGTTAGTTGGAAAAAATGGTGATGTTTCACGAAAGAAGCATTGCAAATGAATTGAAAATTTAATTTAGGGATGTTGATTCGACACCATTTTGGTTACATTGCAACCGATTAAGCTGTGCCACCAACTAAATTGAAAATTATACATCACATACCATATCATGTGAAGACGATCACAAGTTGATGCTATTAAAAGGCAGCTCATGAGACATGCCAGGCGGCTTCAGCATTTATATTTATTTTCTGAAAGCCTAATGAGGAGTTTCTGAGTTATTGTGGGGTTGTTCTTTATGAAACAATGGATATAGACCCAGTAGCTCCCAAGAAGATGATCTGCCAGCTAATTTTAGGAGGGATTTCAATATGAGTGTTTTACATTATTGCCCACAATTTATTTCGAAATTGCTTCTCTGTTAATGATATGAGGAAAAAAATCAAGAAAAGCTATTCCAAATATTATATATAAATAAAAATATATTACCATTAGACATGCTCACGGGTTCCATTGTGAAGTAAAAATGAATTGAGTCTTCACCCAGGAGTTCATCTCTCGAGTGATAGGTGCCTGCACTACCTAGAGGGTCGGCCCAAAATTTTCCCATCATATAAAATGGATGTTAATGCGATGCAGGTGTCTATAAAGAAGAAGAAAAAAACTGAGACTTCAGTCATTGTTTAATTTTTTACTTAAAATTAATTTTTTTATATTTATATTTTTGGATTGTTTTGATATATTGATGTTAAAAATAATTTTTAAAAAATAAAATAAAAATATTTTTAATGTACTATTTTAAAAAAAGCAACAACTAGCACGTTTTCAAACAAGCTCTTAATAAGCTCATATAATTTTGATAATATAAATAAAAAAATACAATAACAACAAAGAAATTGGCAAAAAATAGTGGCAAAGAAAAAAAGGTAAAAAAAATTAGTCCGAGCCCATTCGAGTTACCATGCCAAATATATGACATGGTCATGAATTGAGTTAACCTTGTCAATATTTTTTTCAAAAAAAACAATGAAACTCGATTATCAAATAATCCAATGTTGATGGGAGAATAAGAAGAAAATTATTTAAAAAACAATGAAAAAAAGATCTGATTCAACCCGGTTTAACCGATTGACCCGCAATCATGAGTATATGATTGAGATAACTCTATAAAAAAAAGTAAAAATAAAGCGCAAAGACTAATTCCTAGTAAATTTAAAGGATGAGATTTTAAAAAAAAATTATAAAGAACCTAAAAAAAAACTGAAGTTAACCTATATTAATATTCAAAACCCATGACCCTAGCCATAAACCCGAGACTAACCCTATAAAAAAACCCTAAAAATAATGAAATAAAATTCTCAATAATAAAATAATGAGGGATGGATTTAGGAAAAAAAAAGCAACAAAAAAAAAGGATCTAAAACAAAACAAATAGTAATAAAAAAAAGGAAACAAAACTTGATATAAAAATAAATTGAAATTAAATATTGAGGGATGAAATTGAAAACAAAATTCATTCAGAAAAAATAATAAAAAAATAACAATTAAAAGAATGAGGATGAGGATGAAATTAAAAATAAAAATAAAATAAAATGATAAAGAGTAATAAAAAATAAGAATCAAATAATATATATAAAATAAATAAATAAAAACTTTTGTATTTTACAAAGGAGAAGAGAGAGAAAAAAGGATAGTAAAAGAAAAAAGTTAATCAGAGCACATTGTCAGTTATCCACCAACATGCACCCCACCACCAACAAGCCCTTGACATGCAACTTCTAAAGCCACCGTAAAAGGTAGTGTTTGGCGGGCAGAGGAGCCTGCAAGTGCTGCTTGAAAGACATAATAAAATGATGAAAACACCATTATAAGCAAGTTAAAGGAAATAAAATACAAGGGTAGTTAGGTAATTATATTGTAAAAAAGAATGAAAAATAAAAAAAACCCTTTGCCTCCAATTAATTTTTTTATTTAAAGGGTAAATTAGTCATTATGTTGTTCAACAAAAATATAAAGAAACCGACTTACCTCCATTTAATTTTGTTATGCCAATTTAAATAAAGTGAAATAATCATTTTATCCTTCAATTTTCTGTTCTTTGGCTTGCACCGTGAAGGATAAAAATATCATTATACTGTAACAATTCATAATACAATAATTCTTGCTCCACAATGAATCACCGAACACCTTTAGCTTTTTTTATAATTTCTTATAGCTAAAACCAATTATTAACTATTTTTTTGAATTAAAGTGTAATTAATTATTTTTTTAATAGCTTGTATATTAATTGATGCTATATTTTTTTAATTTTAAAAACATATTCATCACATTGATCTAATATATTTAGAAAATTAATTTCAAAACTTAAACAAGATAAAATTAATTTTTTTAACCATCCAATATATTTTTTAGGATTGCAATTATACATATAATATACATGGGAATTTATGATCTAAAATTAAAGAAATAAAAAAAAATTAGGGGATATTATGGAGGAGAATGAGATCATGTGCAACTTATAACTAGCTAAACAAAACCGAACCAAAATCAGTTCAAACCGACCAGTTTCGGTTTGGTTCGGTTCGGTTAATTGAAGGAAAAACTGGAAAAAACCAGTTTAATTTTTTTGGCTTTTTTTGGGCTTTTTTGTGACTTTTGATGGGGTTATTTAAAAGCTTGTAATTGATATAAAAAACCTATATCCATTATTTAACTTTTCTTTACCAGAATTCATCTCAAATGACAGGAGAAATATCTTTTAATTTGCACCCAGTGGTTTTCTCAAACCAATCAACTCTAATCAAAATCCAAAATAAAATTATATAGGAAATAACATGAAAAATGATTAAGACCTTGAAAACAATGGGCTTACACCAATAAAACAATGCCTCTGATAAAATTTAAAAAATACAATCTGCAGGAATCTCTTGAAATTGAAATAAAACACATCAACTGTTTGTGTCCCAGCACCAACAAAAACAAAAGAAAAGGAAAGATGCTGCTATTTTAGTATTATTGTTAACCATATGCCTTTAACATTTTATTGCTTATATTTTCTCAGAAACAAAGTGAGAAGAAACTGTGGAGAAAAAAACCAACTCTTAAGGCGCGTAAGCATGGATATTAAAACTGCATTTAGCTCTCTTGAATAGTTCACCTGAAAAGTTTAACAAAATAGGTTAATATAAACTGATAAAAACTAAAGGAAGAAAAAAAAGAAGAAAAACCAATTTAGAAAAGAGAATAGGAAGCATCAAATTTCTCATCCAACTTGGAGAGACAAAGAACTTGAATGAGCGACTACTAGTTTTGATATAGAGACAGAAAGATCGGGAGATGAAGATTTGATTGAGAGATTGAACAAGAGGGAGTGGGGGGGGGGCTGGGTTTGCTAGAGTTAGAAGAAGAAACTAAAAAGTAGATCTGTAGATAAGAGAGATGAAGATTTGATCGAGAGATTGAACAAGAGGGAGAGGGCGGTGACTGGGTTTGCTAGGGTTAGAAGAAGAAACTAAAAAGTAGATCTGTAGATGAGAGAAATGAAGATTTGATCGAGAGATTAAACAAGAGAGGGGGGCAGCGATTGAGTTTGTTATTGTTAGGGTTAGAAGAAGAAACTAAAAAATAGATTTGTAAATGGGAGAGAATAGAGATGAAGATTTGATTGAGAGATTGAACAAAAGGGAGTGTGGGGGGAAGAGGGGCGGTTGGGTTTGCTAGGTTAGAAGAAGAGACTAAAAAGTAGATCTGTAGATGGGTTTGGAAGTATAACACCTCATCCCACTAGCAAGATATTGTCCGCTTTGGCTCACAGGCCTTACAGATTTGTTCTTCCCAGATACACATGGCCCTAAAACATGTCTTAATAGTCAAGGTGAGCATGCTCATATAAGGTCATCCCCCAACTCCTCACCCGCCGATGTGGGATATTACAATCCACCCCCTTTAAGGAGCCCGACGACCCCGTAGACACCATCGGACAGCTAGTGAGCCAGGCTCTGATACCAAATGTAACACCCCACCCCACTAATAAGATATTGTTCGTTTTGGCCCACGAGCCTTACAGATTTGTTCTTGGCAGCCACGTATGGTCCCAAAATGCGTCTTACTAATCAAGATGAGCATGCTCATATAAGGCCCTCACTCAAGTCCTCACTCGCCGATGTAGGATATTACAGGAAGTTATTTATAGTACCAGTTTTTTTTATTTGAACCAGTTCGATTCAGTTTCAGCCTTTTAAAATCGAAACTCAACTGAACCAAATTGTTTTTTAATTTTTCTAACCAGTTTAATCAAGTTTTTTCACGGTTCGGTTTTTTTGGTTATTTTTTTTCCGGTTATCTCGGTTTAATCAGTTTTTTGGTTTTTTTTTCTCACCCTTAATTAGAGGTAGTATAGTCTTTTTATAGGGATTCATTAGGCATTACCATATTCATGAGGGATAAATAGGTTTTTTTTTTTTGTATTTTTTATGAATAGTAAAATGTCTACAATACCTTTATTCTCAATTTTGTTTTAAAAAAACTGATTTCATGGGTGTTTTTGTATTTTCAATTTTTTAAAATACAATAAAATGACATAAATATCCTTAAAAGTTGAGTTTTCTTTGGCTTGCATTCAGTGGCATTTTATTTTTAGGTTGGCTTAGGAGAAATTTTATAATCTAATTAACATAAACAATATTTAAAAAAAGTGGTTGACATGTTGGTGGCCTTAATGCTATTCAGGTGGTGCGTGCTTGGTTATTCGTTTACTAAACATTGTTTTTCATGACAACATTTGAATTGTCTTAGCGTCCTCTCTGCTATGAGGCGACACATGTGGCTAACAACCATTCGGTTTGACACTAATGCTGTTTTTTTTCTTTATTATTATTTTTATTTGGAATAATTTTGATTTTTTAAAAAAATTTCATAATTTTTCTTTTGATTACTATTTTTTTGAATTGATATAAATTTTTAAATTAATTTTTTTGTTACAATTTCACCATCCTTAAGTTTTTTCCTATCATACTTGATTCCTATTCTTTTTAATTTTTTTTTTACTTTGGCTATATATTTTTTAAAAATTGATTTGTTTTGGTTAATCTTTTAGCATTAAATTGTTTGGAATTGAGTTTTATAGGATTTCACGAGTTGTAAATTTTAGAGATGAACTCAAGTTTAAGAGGTTAACCTGAGTTTGCATAATTTTTTTTTAAACTCATGTTTTTTTTTCATTTTTATCCTTTAGCATTTATTTTATTGGAGATTGAGCCCTATTAATTTCTTTTTATGGTTTTTTTGTTGATTTTAAAAATAACCCAGATTATCTAAAGTCTTTTTATTTATTGTTATTTTTTTAATTTAGCTTTTTTTTAGAGATATCTTGTTTTTTAATTAAATTAAGTTAATTGATTAAGTGTTTGTTTGATATTGTGGTAGTGGTTGTTTTTTAAAGTGTTTTTCGCTTATAAATACATAAAAACAATGTTTTTTTTTAAATTATTCTTGACATTAACATATCAAAAAAATATTAAAAAACTAAAAAAATAATTAATTTGAAGCAAAGAAAAAAAATTAAATTTTTAAAAAACATTTTTGAAACGTAAAAACAAATAGGCTCTATGTAAGCGTGAAATGCTCACTTCATGATATTTAAAAAAAATAAAAAATACTTTTATCGGACAGACATCGTTCTATTGGCATGAACAATTATTTGATTAAATAAAATATTTATTCAAAGAAATAAAATAATTTAACACCACTTGATTCTTGTCCAACAAGTTGAAATATTTTGAATTATATTTATTTTTTAGTTTTTTAAATTTAAATTTAAATTTTATTTATTACTAATATTTTTTATATATTTATTGGCATGAATTATCAAGTTATTGAATTAGATGTATGTATAAATTTTTTAATTTTTTATTAAAAACTTTTTTTTATGACAAAAGAAACACATTAAAAAAATCTATATATTTATTTTTTTAACTGAAAAACAAAATTATTCGAACCCGTGGCCGTGACCGGTAAAATAGCTAGGTTGACGTACTTTTGCTTTGATTGTAGCATGATGCTGGGGGACATAGAAACATCATCCATGACATCACTGTTGCCAGCTGTACAAAATTGGTCTCACCGACAGCACTTAATTTTGTCACTCGTGAATTCAACATTGACAGATGTATATAGTTAAGGTGATGTTTTCTGGCAGCAGTTATTTTTAAAATGTATTTATTTAAAAATATATTAAAAGATATATTTTTTATTTTTTAAAATATATTTTTTTATATTAATATATCAAAATAACATAAAAATAAAATAATTTTAAACAATTATTTTAAAAGTTTGTGCAGTTTAGCAGCACTCAAGATGTACAGAGTGTATGAAAACGGAAGCCAACCCTGTTTTTTAAAAAATAATTTTTTTTTGTTAAAATTTAATTTTTTTATATTTTGAATCGTTTAGATAATTAATTTTTAAAAAATAAAAAAATTATTTTGATATATTTTAATATAAAAAATACTTTAAAAAATAAATTAATATTTTTGCATTCTTTTTTATGCGTAAAGCCAAAATGATTTAATTACTCGTGTAGATTTTATTACATTCTGTCAACCTAAACTCATTTAAAGAATTAATAAATAAGAATAGAGCTTAATTTTCACTTATTTTATTATATTAAGTGTAGATATAATAAAAGATGCGCACACATGTATATAACTTGTTTATTTCTTTTCATTATAAATTTCACGATATATTTTTTAAGTAAGAAATTAAATGTATTGTTATTAAGCCAACACTTAAATTCATATTCTAATACATCCGAAAACTAAAGATTGAAATTAAAAAAATGTTTTAAAAATAAAAACAACGATTCTTGAAAATTCACTATTATTATTAATCAACAAAATTAAAAAAATCAATGTAATATAATTACATTCTGGACTCATTTTGTTTTAAATTTTTATGAACAAAGCAATTAGAAATTGATGCTCTTAGGTTTTTTTTTTTTTTGGAGTGGTAACTTTTGTTTTTTTGATGATTTTAGAAGTGTGTTTATTTAAAAAAAACATTAAATGATTTTTTTTATTTTGTTATAATAATGTTTAAAATTAAAAAAATTAAAAAAATTATTTTAATATATTTTCAAGTAAAAATACTTTTAAAATACATATGCACCAGTATAATAAAACACACATTAAAATTCTAATTACAATCCATTCATATTCTATTTAAAAATTTAAAATTTTAGCTAGTCTACTTGATGCATGAAAGCATTAAATACCTACAAAGTAAAACCACGACTGCATATTTGTTTAAAAATATGGTAAAAAGTGCATTTTAAAATAATTTTTATTTTAAAATAAATTAAAATAATATATTTTTTAAAATTTATTTTTAATTTGAATTTATTAAAAAAATAAAAAAAAATACCAAAAAAACTTTTAAACAAAAAAATTCAAATCTTAGAACTAATAATTTAACGTCCGTGCAAACACCGCTGGCAACAATTTTCAAACCCGTTCTCACTCTCTCAAAAAATTCAAAATTCCACAGTGGCGCCACCGCAATTACACAAACATGAGAATGGCATTTTTGGAATACCAAGCTATAAATACAAAAATAAAAATCCACTCGACGTCCATCTTTCTCTCTCCAACACACATTCACTGTATCGTGTCTGGCGGGTTTCACAGTTAAAAGCAGACAAAAGAAAATAAGGTACTGGTTCCCTCTGTCTCTCTCTTTGGATCCTCAAATCTAGGGTTCCTTTTGATCTGCTAACATCTTCATGTAACTATTTACTCTTTAATCAAGCTTCCACTCCTTCATTTCAGCTTCTAAAACAAGCTTGCTTCTCTGGTCTCTATTTTTTATTTTTTAAGGGTAAAAATTGAAGCTTTTGACTTAATCTGTGTTTTTAGTTTTTTCTTTGGGTTCCTTGGTTGGTTTTAAAAGTGGGTTTTAGGTTTGTTAAGTAAAGTTGTTTGCTTTTCGTGTTTTTTTGTTTGGTAATTTAATTGATAATGGTCTTGTTTTAGGGTAAAAATTCAAGCTTTTAGTTAGCTTGTGTTCATATTTTTTTTCACTTCTTTTGACTGGATTCTTGGATTGAATGTGGGTTTTGGGTTTTGATTTTGGTTGGTTAAAGTTGTTTTATTTTTTTAAAAGGTAATTTAGTTAATGTTATGGCTAGATTTGGGGCGTGGTATTGGTTATTTATGAGCTAGTTACTGGTTTTAAAGACTTGAATTAAGGGTTTGGCCTGGACTTCTTGTATTTATTTCCTTTTTTGGGCTCAAGTGCTGTTTGGTTTTGAGAAATGTTGCGGCAAAAGGAAACTGTGTTGTATTTGCTTGTTGGTTGTTATGACTTGTTTTTTTTGTTCTTTTTCTGGGTCAATGTGGTTTTGGTTTTTTTGATGTGCTGTGTTGTTAGAGTTTTTGCCTTGTGAGTTGTGCTGACAGTTGAAAATAATTCATTGAGATAGTCTCAAAATCTAAGCGATTTTTAGTTTGTTCTGTTATAAAGTTGGTTGTCTGCTTTTCCATAGCATAGAAGTGATGGGAATTAAATGATTGTGCTTGGTTCTGTTAACAGATACTAGGAATTGAATACCCAGTTGGAATTGTTTAGAATGTTTGTCTGGAATTGCTTTTTTAGAGAAGTGGTTTCTAATCATTTTTCTCAAAAATAACCATTTTACCGGGAATGAAGAAAAGAGGCATGTTCTTTTTTAAGAATTCGTTCACAAAACAATGATTGAAATGAGTTAATTGCAAGTTTTTCACTTAAGTACTGTGGGTTTTGCTTGATAAATACTGCTGGCAACCATTTTTTCTTCATTATCTGGATTAAAAAAGATGAGTTTTTCATTTGGGAGGGGTGGGGGTTTAAAAGATGTGCTTCTTTAGAAGTAATACTGGTGGCAGTTATTACTTCTTTCAATAAATGTTATACATGGTTACCTCACAGACTTCTCTTTAGTGTTGGAATTTATCGTAGTCAACTTTGAAATAGAACATGTGCGGAATCAATGGGGTTGGTTTATCCTGTCACACTGGGCTTTGTGAGTTGATAGGATTGCTTGCTGATGCTCTTCACTTAAATTTAATACTGGTTTGTTTCGTGCCGCAATGGCTTTATTTTATACACTTGGACTTTGATCTAATTCTGTTACCTTTCCTCTGATCCAGCTTTCTCCTCCTTATATTTCAATATATACTTACTAACAAGTATGTAGCTTGTGTGACATCTCATCAGGATTTGCAAGATGGAAAGCCTGCGCAGCTTCTGGCAACTGGGTGATGAGCTTCGAGGACAATCAAAAGTCTCAGAGGATCATAAGTGGTTGGTGGCTGCGTCTAAATTGGCTGAGCAAACCCAGGCAAAGGCTGAGCGTATGAATAACCTGGACCTTTCAAAGGGCCTTCCAGAAATGCGGCCAAGGGATAAGCTTGGGTTCCAAGAAAATAAATTTGAAAGTTTCAATTTCAACATGATGAACTTGGACTCCAAGATGACAGAAAATGTGAACAAAAGTTCCTTAAGGAACAGTGCTTACAACATGAATGCAGTGTACCGGAAAAACAACATGAACAGCATTGGAGATCTGACTGGTAGCAAGTACAGTGGCAACAGCCTTATTAGCAAAGAGGCCAGTAACCACAGCAATATTAATATTAACAACGACAACAACAATGCAGTTGACAAAAGGTTTAAGACCTTGCCTGCCACAGAGATGCTCCCAAGAAATGAGGTGCTTGGAGGATACATCTTTGTCTGTAACAATGACACCATGCAGGAAGATTTGAAGCGTCAGCTTTTTGGTAATTTCTTAAACACCCCCCCCCCGGGTTTTCTTGCTAGTTTTCCCTTGATGCTTTAAGCAACTTAAAATTGTTTGATGGCCACAATTCATGCAATATATTTTCTTATATTGGGAAGTATGAATGCAAATTTTCCTTAGGTCAAAAGATTGAAATGGAAAACCATTATATATGTCACAAGTCTTCACTAGGAGAGTTTTTTTGTTCAAGTCTGACAATGGGATTCCAATCGATGATCATTAAAAAAATGACTTCAAGCTCTAAAGCTTTCTATTCAACTCTATGAATACTAGTGTCCATATCATCTTGAGGTATGTCATTTTTAACAATATTAACAAAGTCTTACCTAATGGTTGTTGCACATTGATAGGTTTACCACCAAGATATAGGGATTCTGTCCGGGCAATAACACCCGGCTTACCTCTCTTCCTCTATAATTACACCACTCACCAGCTGCATGGCATTTTTGAGGTATGTTCTCATACTTTTATCCATTTAATTTGCTATGGTTTTCTCTATGATGCTTTACACTATCAAGAGTGTTCCAAGTCTGATCTGGGTGTTCCTTTTTGCCTTGCCTGTTTGTTTGATAGCCTCTTTGAATCCAGTATTAGTCATCTCTGCATTTATTGCGGTGAAATGGCCAAAGTGTGCTGCACTGATTATTTTACTAATACCGAGAACTTATGTTTCCCAAATTGGTCGTATACAGGCAGCAAGTTTTGGGGGATCCAACATTGACCCAACTGCGTGGGAAGACAAAAAGTGTAAAGGAGAGTCGAGGTTTCCTGCCCAGGTAAAAATTGGATTCCTGATATGGATTTTGAATAACTTAGTTGATTTATCTGGAATCCTCTTTGTTTCATTTCCTTTTCTTTTATTTAATTTCCTTTTGGGTGATTAATAAATAGGTGAGGACCCGAATTAGAAAACTCTACAAGGCATTGGATGAAGATGCTTTTAGGCCAGTTTTGCATCATTATGATGGTCCCAAATTTCGCCTTGAGCTCTCAGTTCCTGAGGTATGATCAACAGTTAAAACTTTGCTGTCTTTGTCCTCAAACCTCTGCTTGAATGTTTCTTTTGACACAAATTGATTTTCAGTTCTCCAATGCTCATGAATTCTATTATGATGTTTTGCAGACTCTGGATCTATTAGACCTTTGTGAACAAGCAGGCTCTCCGGCTTAAGCAAACTTCCATAATATGGAAATGATGTTAGGCTTTGTGGTGAATGTCAGCTTCTGCTTTTCACAGATTTCCCATAGAGCGCAAGCTTGGGGGTTGAAGTCTGGTTGGGTGAAATCTTCTCGGGAAAGGCATGGATGACATGTGAACCTGCTGAATAAATACATTTGTCTTGTGAAGATGGTTGTTTAGCATGGGCGTTGTGTTTATTATTACTATAACACTATAGACAGACTTGAAGTTGTAAAAGAGAACGATAGCTTTTATTGTAATGGTAAAACAGAAGGAGACAACCTTGATGGGTCTTCATTTTCTGTATGTAAACCGAGTGTATGACAGTTGCCTTGTGTGTTGTCCAGCATCTATGTGGAGTTCTTATAAACTTATTAGATGTTCGAATCCTCCTCTAGGTCTTTGTTACTCCTTGGCAAATGCAGAATATAATTGAACCACCTTACATATAAATTTTTCACGCTCTGCTATGTGGTGTTATGTTGATGGTGGGTGTCATGGTGTGAGATAAAAGTGTAGTCTTAGAGTCTCAAGAGTAAAAACGTAACTTGTCTGGCCATCGGCTCTTAGTTGCAGCATGAGGGTGCCTGCTGCAGTTGACCTCCGGAATTTTAAGCTTTCTTTTTAGATTATCATGGGTATCCGATCTCGACTCCAGGAGTCATGATACTGAACGGGTCTGGGTTGGTGACATGATAGAAAAACTTAGAATTGAATTAGGCACATATCCAACTCCAGATATTGAATTCCAAATCTTCCTAGCCAAATAGTTTCATTTTGAAAATGGCAGCACAGTATGGCACACAAAAATAACAGAATAGTCGACGTGCAAATATTTATATTGTCAAACATCACAACTACAGAGTAATCTTCGGATCCTATGGTTAAAAGCTATAAGATGATGAGCCTTCATTCAAGCCTGAAGCACAAATTGATATCCCATTCCCTTCGTTTTGCAAAATGCATAGTAAATCTTAGCTGCCTCCACTTTTCAAGAGACCTCGACAAAACAATGATAAACAAAGCTTCCATCCCATTCATCAACTTCAGCTTTCCTACTACTACATAATTTAGGAAATTGGACTGGCGTATCAAACAGCGGCCTGAACGAGAAAAGAACGGATTCTTTGCAGCAGCTCAGCCTTTACAGAATCAGGAATTGAGACTGCAGGTATAAAGGAACAAAATTTTCAGACTTGATAAAGAAGATATAAACCAAGAGGTAAAAAAAGAAATTGATAAAGATGATATAAACCAAGAGGTAAAAAAGAAAAATGAACTAAAACTGTGAAATTCCTAACTGAACTGGGAAAAACAATTCATCAGCACAAAATGTAAGGTGCATTGAACCATAATGAACATGTAGACATGAAAATCAAGTCAAGGCAATCGAATTCCTTTTCAAATTCCAAGCAGTTGCCAAAATTTACATCTGAACTCCAGTAACTATCAGATGAACAAATAAATTATCCAGAGCAGACAACAGAAGATAAACTTCAGAAACAGAAGATCCCACCTCTGCCCTTGGGTGTAATTACATGTACAAGGTCATCCACAGTAACATTGTTCCTTCCTTTCTTCTTTATAAATGCCCTACAACACAATGACATCGAGAGAGATTTAGAATGGAGAAAATGATGCCAAACAATATTGCAAGGAAAAGAGGCCAAACTGTCCATTAATATGGCAAGAAAATGGGCCAGGAAAAAATTGCGGCTGCCAAAAAGTCTAAACAGGCCTAAAAAGTAAGGATTCTAATACAATCTCGTACAGCTAAAGAAAGCATATCTTTCATAATCCCTTCTCTTGTCATGCACTTCCAAAATTCATGGAGGGAGGCGTGTGAGCACAAATTTCCTGAAACAGAGCTCCATTCAATCAACCAAAAACTAGCTGCATCACTATCCAAAGCATTTCCTTGAGGAAGTTTCCATAGTTCAGGAACATAAATCCTAGCGCTCTAGAAACATCAGAAGTGGCTGGCTCAGCCTTTTACTCATCCAATTCCAACTTTCATATTAGCAAGCCTCAGACAATTACAAGTTACAACAAACCATATAACCTTAGAAGGAGATGGGAGAACCTCTAGTACACACTCTGGATCGGCTCCATCATAACTTGGTGAACATGATCTTCCATTGCATCTTATGATTCTTCCACATAGAAGCCCTCATAAAACACCAGGACTTGGACCACATTATTCATAGAAATATTACTAACTGGATTGGATGTCATGAATGCAGTATATTCATCTACCCAAGAACACCAGAGTTTGGAGAATACGATCCTCCTCATCAAACTGGTGGGTAATGGTGATACCATCTCAGTTTTTTTCCATTAAAAAAAATAAAAGAAAAAAGAAACTCCTTGTTTCACCAAAAGTCACTCTTCAAAATTGCTACATTCTGTAGCTGACAAGTGATTTGCCAAAAGTCACTCTTCCCTATGTGGAATCGATCCCCGTGCTTGTCATGTCAAATATGAACACAATCGCAAGCTTTCTTTACAAGTCCTAACAAGAAGGATTGAGTTCTAGATTTGGACACAAGAAGAAGAATAAACGGCTCATCTGTCCCTCAAAGGATTTATTAGAATGAAAAGCAGTGTCATTGCATTCATTTTCATTGTATTTCTCCTAGTTTTTCAAAAGCTGATATTGCTGTTTTCCCACAAGAAATCCCTACTCAATTCTTCACATGAAATATATATATATATATATTAAAAAAACAAAAAACAAAAAGACAGCAATAAAAGAAAAACCCTTATAAAGGCTGCCAAATGTTCTTCACATGAAATACTATAAACCAACAAAAAGAAGAGGCAGAAGACGCAGATAATTACAACACAAAAAAAAAAACAATGAAATTAAAAGAAGAGAGAGCAGTGAAAACCTGCAAAGAGCTTTCATTTCATCTTTCCATCCACACTCAATAAGCCTTTCTCTTAAAAGCTCCGTTAATCTTTCCTTCTCTCCACTCTCGATTAACTAACACAACCAATCAAATTAATCAACAAATTAAACCCACGCCATCATCATAAGAAATAAATAAAAAACAAAACCCCATTCAGAAAAAAATAAAAAAAGAACCTTAATATTAATTGTTTCATGAAGGGTCGGTTGTTTCTCCTCCTCCTCCGCTGTATCATCTGGTGTTGGTGGCCGATTCACCGAATTCCTCCTTTAACAACAAAAACTTAAATATTTAGTGAAATTCTTTGTTTTTGTTAAGTACTAATTTAGAGCGGTTTTAGTTTAGATTAAAGACTAAAAGGGAAATAACTAACATTGATTGAGAGCTGATGATAAAATCGAATAATCTTAAAGCAAACTGAGAAACAAGTTCGAGAGTTTTGTCTTGGAGATGAGAAGAAAAAAGGTTCTCAGATTTATGTAGTCCTAACCCGACGTCGTTCCTATATATAGTTCTTGTAATTGTTTTTTTTGGTGATAATTACAAAAACACTCCTAGTCATTCTCTCTCTCTCTCTCTTCTTTTTCTTTTTCTTTTTCTTTTTCTTTTTAATTTATAGCTTATATTTTATTGTTTATAAATTATATATTAAACTAGATTGTATACCCGCATGTTGCCATATGAAACAAATATACTTAATAATGTTATAATAGTGAAAATATTCTATAGTTATTTTTTAATATTGACAATAATTTTTTTCAAATATATTAATTATTTTATTAATAATATTAATTATAATAAAAATAATAATATTTATAATACAAATAATAATATTCAGAAACTTAAGACTATAGAATCTTGGGTCCTGCGAAAATTAGATCCTGATAGAGAATCAAATTCTTATGGGTTCGGACGGTAAACCAATTAGCCTTGGGTCCTTTGTAGGACCCAAGAGAATTAGATCCTGACGCGGGACTTATGAGATTTGGGTCCTCCTTTAGATTTAATAGTCTCGAGTCCTGATGCAGGACCCAATAGCCCAAGAGAATTGGATTCTGAAAGTCGAATCAAATAGAATTGAGTCCTAATGCAGGACACATGAGAATTGAGTCCAAACATTGGATCCATTACCCTTGGGTCAATTGCTGGACCCAAGAGAATTAGATCCTACCACATGACCTATGAGAATTATGTTCCTCGTAGGACCCATGACAACCCTAGCATCAGGTGTCTGTTGCCTGAGGTCTGCAACCCCATCATGTCCCACCAAAAATTACATTAACTGTTTTCTCTTAAATCATTTTTTTAATGTTAAATACATCCCAATAAAAAGATAATCCCACTCTTCTCTGCAGTCTTTACAACTCTATGTGACAAGCTCTGTCAGTACACTATTCCAATTCACCGTGTTAAAAAATTTAAATTGTTAACAAAACTCTAATTATATTTTAATTAATAATTAAAAAAATATTATATAAAATATTATAATTTTATCATCAAAACAAAAAAGATTAGCAATTTGTTGGAACTAAGATTCGGCACAAGGATAATGGCTTCTGTTATTTTTCATTTTCTTCGGGTGTGAAGATCTGCATCTTTTTTATTTTTTATTTTTATCAATCTTGAAGATTTGCTTGAAGTACGTCATCGAAGGTCTTTTCTACACCACGCAATACATTAGAGAATTTCTTCAGACCACTTCAGGTCTATTGAAGAAATCGAAAGGACAATGGCTGCAAAAAGAATTGCAGAAGCTAGCATGATTCCTTTTTCCTTGCTCCTCTTCTGCCAAGATACCAAGAAACCGCCATACAATTGGCCACAGAAAGCAGATTGGCTATGCTATCTTTCAAATTCAAATTTCTATAACCAGCAGCTAGGCCAGTTAAGAATTCACTTCCTCCTTTGCTTTGTCAAATTTTGCCCATAAGACAACCAAGATTTCTCGTGCAAAACCAGAAAATCTTGAACAGACCATGTTGTTTTGACATGATACTAAATTGTGTCTCTTCCAGACTTCTTTTATATATATATAAAATTCAATCAACCAGGGCATATTGCTTCATCCCCAGCTTCTTTCTTAAGCCAAATCCCCTTCCGACTCCCGCTCCACCACTACCTCCTTAGCCAAACTAGCCGAAAACGAAGCCAACAAAGCCATCTCTCAACCCCAAGATGCTGCTTCTCACATTTTAAAAGGGTCATCTCTTGATCTACAAGGGTACAGGACATCAGCTTTGGAATCGACAAATGTGGCTTTGTCATCGCTGGAAAAAAATCCCAGATCTATTTTAGGCAAAAATCTTGTGAATTTTTTGTTGAAATTTCAAAGATCTCATCCTCAACTATTCAGATGAGGAGTTTTACTAGTAGACAAATAATTATTTTATCAGTGTTGAATTTGTCTGCAATTTCTATCTTTTAATTGAAACAAGGAAGAGATAAAGCAAGAAAAATGAAGAAAGAAATGGAAGAGATAGAGTGTATCGATTTAATTGTATAAAAATATATTAAAATATTTTTTTATTTTTTAAAAATTATTTTGACATTACTCCATCACAACAATTTAAAAAAATTAAAAAATTAATTAAAAAATCAAAATTTAGAAAAAAACTATTGGAATGCAATTCCAAAATCAACCCTAAAAAAGAAAGTTGAAATGTGGTTTGTGTGCTTGGGAAGGCGACCTAATTGGCAAAGATTTGATTTAAAAAAAATTATTTTTTTATATTTTTAAATAATTTTAATATACTGATATTAAAAATAAATTTTAAAAAAATAAAATAAAAATATTATTTTAGTATATTTATGAGTTGAAAATACTTTAAAAAGTAACAACTATTACAATACTAAACATTACCTATGTTATATTTGAGGAGAGTAGATTTATCTTTTTATATTATTTTAAATTTTGAGTTGATAATATAAATTTTATTTTTAAAAAAATAAGAAAAAATTTAAATAATACTAAATTATAAAGTACTTGTACTTTTATATTTATTAAACACATTATTTTTGTGTAGTGAAAAACAAATACAAGAGTGATTTGAATAGATGAAAAACAAGAGTATTAATGTGGAAGGATCATGTTTATTCAGGAAGTGTTGAAATAAAGATAATAATTATTTTTAAAGTTTTTTTTATTTGAAAATATATTAAAATAATATATTTTTTAATTTTTTAAAATTTATTTTTAATATCAAAGACATCAAAACAATTTAAAAACATTAAAAAATTAATATAAAATATAAAATAATAATTTTTAAAAAAATCCAGTTAAAACGCCCCCGAACACCCACTTATAGAAGAATTAGTTTATCTTCTTCTTAAACTCAACATGAAACTTTGGTTTCATTTAAATCTTTTATGAAGCATATAGAAAATTTTCAACTACAGGGGAAAAAAATAACATTTAACTTATACTATTTATGACAGCTCCTTTTGTTTTAATGCATTCAAAACGGTGGAGTGAAATTTAAATAATTTCTTGATATTAAATTGACATTTGATCTTATAAAATTAAGTTTGAAGTTTCTTTTTTAAAAATAAATTGAGGGATTGAGGACAAAAAAATAACATAAAGGATGAACAAAGTACCTTTTCCACTATTGACGCTCTAAAGTTCAATTTTTTTAAAAAAAAATTTCTTGTTTTTTTAAGGTTAATATATTTTAGTTATAAATTTTATTTTTATTACATTTTAATCTTTAATAATTTAGAAAATAGAAAGAAAGTAAAGTGAAAAAAAAAGCCCTATTATTATATATATAAAAAAAACAATTGGCTCTTGAGGCTTGGTTTGCTAGGTAGGTCCATGGGTTTTTATGTTTAAAGAGTGGCGCACCTTCCAAGTTCCATGACACATGCCCTATCACTTTTTTATATTTATTTATTTTTATTTTATAATAAAATATTTTTTTAATTAAGATTACTACAATGGGATTTATTAATAAACCAATTATGCCTTGCTTTTCAAAGAAGATTTGAGGTTTTTATGGTAACATTGTCAATTACATTATAATTGTTTTTATATAAATATATTATGCATATTTTTTTAAAATAATTGTTCATGAATATTAAATGAAAATAATTTTTTATATATTTTTTCACTTGATTTTTTATATAATTTTCTAAATTAGTTATTAATTTATTTTTTACATTACTAGTCAGAAATATTATGAAATGGTTTTTTTTATTGGTATTTCCTTTTCATATAATACTAAGTTTTTATTTAAAAAATTATTATTTCAATAAAAAAAATATTTTCACCGGGAAAAAACTTGAATAAGGAAGAAGGGTTTTGGGTAAAGAAATATATATTTTTTTATTTAAATAATGTTTATTTTGATTGTGTTATATTTTCATTAAAAAATCATTCTACTTATATAAAAACAAAATGCATCTTTTTGTCAAAACAAAAAATACTTTGATGAAAAAATAAATTTTGAGTGAAAAAAAATAAATTTTTTCTCTATAATTTAAATTATTTTAATTCTTAAAAATATTTACTATGACTATCACACAATTAAATAAAAATAAGTTTTGAAAATTGCCACGTGGCAGCACGCGTGTACATGACTAGTTTTCTAACACGCATTTAAAACACTGAAAACATCATCAAATATACTAAACTATTCGGGAAAAGAAACCCTGCATTGTGCACTGTTCCTCCTGACCCAGATGCACTTTCATTTTATATAAACCCTCAGCCCAAAAATAAGTAAATCGATAGTAAATAAGGTAATCTTCAAAAACTTAAATGGTAGATTAAAAGGGAATATTATCATAATGTGGTGTAAAAATCCATAATAATCAAATTAAATTTTAAATGAAATAAAATAATAAAATCAGTACATTAAAGGGTAATCAGTGATAAATCATATAAATTTCTTGTTCGAGTAAAATAATAATTTTAAAAAATATTTTTTTATAAATTAAGTTGAGAATGGTTAGAAAATAATAATAATAATAATGGAATGAAATTTTGTATAAAGTAATGTATGGTTTTAGACGCAAACAACGTTTACTTATCGATATAAGCCTGGTGTATATTTGTGTTATTTCAACTGAAAATGATGAAAACTTTAAAGATGTTTTTTTTATTATGATTATGGATGAGAGTCTCTAATGAATTATTTTGAAAATCATGATGAATCAAATAATGAAACAATAAGCAAATTTGGATATTTTGCAAAAAAAGTTTATTTACTGTCAAGTTTTACGATATCAAGTATAACTCTCAATCAAACCATTGAATCGAGCTAAAATTTTACGAGAAGTCTCTTAATATATTTTTCTAATATTAGTTAAAATTTCAAATCAATTGAAGTTAGAAAAGACCATACAAAATTATCACTAACCAAAAACAAAATACAGAAAATAGCTTGTGGCCAATAAGTAAAGGTAAAACTATAATTAGCTTGAAAATTCCAGCTCCTTCTCCTCTTAAAAACGCCAGGAGCCTTGAACAAAGAGCAAAACTCTCTTTTTTCCTGTTTTCTCTAAATTTTTCATTAATCTTCTCTAGAGTCAGGATTCTTAAAGTGTGTTAAGGGTTGATTAAGAGGAATAAATACATAAACGTAGTATTTAGAGGGACTTTTAGTGAGGGAAATGGTGTTTCTAGTTTTGGCTTGGTTTTCTCGGTTCTAGCTCGATTTTTTCCGGTTTTGGCTCAGTTTTTCCGGTTTGGCTCGGTTTCTTGTTATATGGGTTTTTCTCGGGTTTTTTTTGGTTGGCTTAGTGCATGCGGTTTTGGGTGTTTTTGCTTATAAAACCGAAACCGAACCGAACCGGCTATTTTTTAAAAAAATTTTAATCGGTTTTTTTTATTTGGTTTTTTCAGTTTTTTTTCCTTCCAGTTTTCTTGATCTAATTAATTTTTTAATTTTTTTCTTACCCACCTAAAAGGATGTTCTGCCTATTCATGCAGTAAGATGCTTGGTTAGAGATTCTTGAATTTCTAGGAATCTTGAACGTCTTAGGTCATAAGATTGCTCATAAAGTTGAGAGTGTAATATCCTACTAGAAGTAAAAGAATTTGAAATACCAAGACAGTACTCGATGTGTTTTTTTTAACCTAAACACCTCATATTTTTATATTAATTTAACTGTTATACCCTTATTTTATTGATAACAATACAAAGATTTCAGATAACTAACTCTAGCTAACAGTCCACGCATATTTACTCGTAAAATAATTTGAGGTATAAAACAAAAAATTCATGCAAACATACTGATAATTATTTATATAAATAAAAAAATTATTAACAATAACAAAAAAAATAAAAACATTAAGAAAATATATGTTAAGATATTTGATCTTGTAAAATGAGATATTTACTTGTTTGAGCCTACTGAATTTACTTATTAAAATAAATAAAAGATAATAGAAACAAAAACAAATACAAAACTGAAAATGTCATACAAGCCAAACATATAAGAAATCTCATTTAAGAATAAATATTTGTTTTTATAAAATAAAGCTCACCTATATAAAATAAAATGAATTATTCACATTAAAAAAATCATTTTTTTAAAAAAGCTTTTTCAAAAAAGTATGCAAAACTCACAACCTAAGTGGTTAGTACTTAAAAGTGTATACTCATTAAGGTTTTATATCATCATATTACACTAAAGTATCATTAAATTCCCTAACTAAATCATGTTTTATAATAACAAGACTGATAATATAATATATCTTTAATTTACGGTAAATGCTTGTTTTGAATGCAGGTATATCTCACAATTCAAAGGATTGATTGATGTGATTAACTATCAAAATAAGAAGACAAAGAAAGAGTTAATAGAAGAGATGCCGGTTCAAACTGGAACACCATTCGGTTATTGGATCATAACTTGAGTTATAGACCTTGGATTTAGGTCTGCTTTATATGTATAGAAAACTATGACATAGGCTTAAAACTTTCATGGGGAGTCCAAGACTCAATTCTGCCGTTTTCAAGTTCAAATATTAGCAACAACAGAGAAGTCAGAATTTGTCCTGCAACTCAGACACTGTTCGGTTTTTAGCTCATTTCTTGAGTTCTAGAAGTCTAAATGAGCTCTATTGTTTTTGTTGGAAAGCTGAGACAATTGCCCACAACTTTCATAAGTACATTAGGCTCTAATTCTGATGTTAGCAATGATGTTTTGGCCAACCAATAGTATCAATAATCAGCCAATAATATCAATAACTAGCAGCCAACAATGTCAAAAACCAGTTACCAAATCAATGATTGGCCACCAACTATTTTCTTAGTCAATCAATCAATAGTTCTGAATCTTAGCCTATAAAAGGAGGCATTTGCCATGTATTTGGTCATCTTATTTTTCAGATCAAAATCATCTTCTTTCTTTCTCTCTTTATATCTTTGTAATGTTCAAGTTTTCTTTCATGCTATATTAATCTCTTGTTTATGCTTTTTCATTTCCTTTCATATACTTAGTTAACTTATATCATAATCATGTTCTTATATTGTTTATTTATGTTCTTCTTCTTCATTATGTTTAGCTAAGTTAGTTATGTCAAGGTGAAAAGGTTTCTCTAATGGTGTTAGAATATGTATAATATAAACTCAACATGGACTTCAATGTTTATATCCAAGAAAGATTGCTATTAACATGTTATCTTTTTATCTTACTAATTCTTAATACTTTGCTTATTAAATGGTTAATCTAGATTTATGTTGTAGAACACTTGGTACATCAAATGCTTGATCCTTCATAGTTTTCAGCCGACATCATTGTTATGATAGGAACTTGATTTGTTGTTAACATAAGTTAGCATCATGAATACCTGAAAATATTTACAAGTATGGTGTTATTTAGATAAGATGATTAATATGATCATGTTAATAATTTATAATGAGCTAATAACGATAAATCATCTGATTGGAAGCTCCTTTGTGTGCGGATTCCAGTTGAGTAATAAAAAGAGTTTATAGTATATTTATTTGAAATACCATTAGTGGATTCTCTAACCTTGACATCTGTTTTATCATTGTTTAATCCTTACATCAATATTATATCTCAAAGTTCTTTTCAACATCAATATCATTTTATTATTTGTGATTTATATAATTCACCTCTCTGTGGTTCGACCCTGGTCTTGCTAGGTTATTTATTACTTTGACACTCCTGCACTTGGGATAAGACATCAACTCTTTGATCGTGTCACTAAGCCACGAGACCATGATAAATTGATAGAGAAGAAATTAAAGATAACCATACAACCAAATTTTTTTAGAAGAAAGTAATGTTGAATGTTAATATCATAAAAAAAATTAAGAAAAAGAATCTTGAATCACATGAACTTGTAAAACTCGTTACTCATGAAAAGTTTTGAATTCATTCCCCATCAAATCAAAGGTTGAATGATGAAACATGAGAAAAAAACCACACAAAAATTATTATTAAAAAATGAGGGAGAAAATTGAAAGAAAAAATAAATTAGAGGGTATAAAAAAAATTTAAATTGGAGAGTTAATTTAAAATGAAACTTTAACAAAAGTGAAAATAAATAAAAAGAATGGGGACAACATTGAAAACAATAAAAAATATAAACTTCGATTGAATGATGAAATTGAAAACCAACAGAATTTTAATAAAAAAGCCAAGGGGAAAAAAATTAGAAATAACAAATAAGGACTAAATTGAAAAAAATAATATATGACAAATTTTAATTTAAAGACTAAATTAAAAATAACTAAAACTTTTATAAGAGGACTAAGAACGAAAATAAACAATAAAAAACAAAAGGACTGAAATTGACAAATCTATAGAAAAGAAGATAAAGGTGCACTTTCTCTAAGAGAAAGAGAAAAGAAGATAGGAAAAAAAAAAACGGCCGTCGGCAAGAAACTAACCATAATACGTTGACACCCGTTGCCTTATAAGAAAGAGGACACATTGGCACATCTAATGACACGACGAAAGGGCAAGTTCGGTCACCAAATTGGCCCGCAGGACCCCTCAAACACTGCGGATGACACCTACTCATTAGCGCGTGAACGTGATGCGCCAACACCTTTTTTAAATAATTGTTTCTCAATATAGAAATACCAGAATGTCCTTTATGAACCCGAGAATCACAAAAAAAACCATAGTGAAAGTACACAAATATAAAATACTCCTAGATGCATGCCTTGATTTTTGTTTTTTTCTAAAGGTATAATAACATTTTTACTGTATTTCAAAGTGCAAAAAACCAAAAAATCCTCGGTCAAAAACTTATTTTTTTTTATTTCAGGGGTAAATAAGTACTTTAACTATTTTTAATGTTTTTGAAAAGAATAAAAAAACCCTTGGGCAACATCTCAAGAAATTGTTAAATCTAGGGACAAAACTGTATTTTTAATCTGCAAAAAAAATAAAATACTAACATACTCCTAAATAAACTTTTAATGACTATTAGACTAGTTGTAAAGACCAAAAAGCCCTTAATACCATTACATTTTTTTCTCAACTCAGAGGCAAAAGGGTAATTTCACTATAGCAATCCATAGTAAACTGTGTCTACTGCTACAGTGGAAAACCTACATGGTTTAGAGTTTTTGTTAATCTTTTAGTGATAAGATTTGAGCTCGTTTAGTATTGTGGTAGCGACTGCTTTTCAAAGTACTTTTTACTTGGAATGTATCAAAATAATATATATTTTTTTTATTTTTAAAATTAATTTTTGACATCAGCATATCAAAATGATCTGAGAATACCAAAAAAATATTAATTTGAAGCAAAGAAAAAAAAAGTGTTTCAATTGTTTTAAAAAAATACTTTTGAAACGCAAAAACAAACAAACTTAATGTGTGTTTAACATTACGGTAGCTTTTGTGGTTTGAAAAAAATAGATTTAAGAAAATCAGTTTTAGTTTTGGTTGGTTGGGTTAAAATTGTAATTTAAATTATTGTTGAATAAAAAAAATCAAATATGTTTGGCTAAAATTACGGTTAAAAGTGATGTTGCTAGTAAAATGATTAAAAAAAACATGTATTAATTTCTTAGTTTGCAATTACAGTAATGGACATTGAATTATTAATACATCATAAACATAATAATATGATATTAAAATCTTACTTTTATTATTTTATTAAATTAGCTGTAATTCCATCTCAAATATAATTCATTCAAGAAGGCTTATGGTGTGCATGACTCAATAAAAATAGAATGACATCAATTAAAAAATTATTAAGATGAGTATCAAATTCAAGGTGTCACAAAGAGGGAGAAAAAAAAAAGGAATTCAAGGCAATTTTATTTGAGCCAACTTATCATTTAAATATCACAAACTAGGAAAATATTTTATTTTTAATGTAAAATTTGAACTTCTTTAATATATATATTCTATATTTATAAAAAAAATTATATTTTTTTAATATTAAATAAAAAAATTTAATTTAAATATTTTAACTTAAAATGATAAAATAATATATTTTTATTATGAAATAATTTTTTTTTAAAATAATCTTTTAAAATTTTATTATTTATAATATATATAACATGTATCCACATAAACTTTTTTTTTAATTTTTAATATAAAATATTAAAATTCTAATTTTTTTTAATTTTTTCAAGTTGATTGAAAACAAAACTTAAAGGATGTTTGAAAAAGAGGGGGTGTTGTTTTTTTTTAAAAAAAAAAATTTTTTTTATTTTAAAAAGGGTTTTTAATTAAAAAAAAAAATAAATAAAAAAAAAAAAAAACCCACCCCAACCCAAAACCCAACCCAATCTATTAACCAAAGTCAGCCCCTGTCCGGATCTCATAACCTTGGCTCAACCACCCTTCTAGATTAATGTATCTTTTTTCCATAATTTCTTGAAGCTTTGTTTGACTTAAGTTAATGGGAGGCAGCTGCCAATTTGTCGGCATGTCGATGTTCTAGAAGCTAGACAAATCTCTACCATCTCCTTTCTTGTGATTTTCGTCAGGTATATTAAAAATAGTTAAAGAACTAGATAAGGATACACGCATTGCTGGGAATTTATATATATATATATATATATATATATATATATATATATATATATATATATATATATATATATTTTTAAAAATAATGTTTAAATAATGTGAACAGAAATAAAAGTAATTAATGATTAAAGTTATAATCTGACGGAGATTAATAAGTTGATTGAGATTAATATTTTAATTAAATAATAAAAATACAATGATATTAACCTCATATTTCTATTTTAAAAAGATGTTAATATCTTAAAAAGGAAACAAACGAGAGCATGAAATCGGATAAAAAAACATAATGGGAAAAAATAATTATATAAAAAATTTAAAATAAAAAAAATAATTAAAATAATAAGAGTAAAAATTAAAATAAAAAATAAATTAGAAGGCAACTAATTTTTTTTATTGGAGAGTAATTGAAAAAAAATAATTAAAACAAAAAATAAAAGAATAAGAAAAAAATAGAAAAACCATAACAGAACATAAATTTGGTTCGAAATGTGAGATTAAAAATTAAAATAAAAAATAAACTAGAGTGCAACTAAATTTTTTTGATTGGAGGGTAATTGAAAAAAAATAACTAAAACAAAAGGAGAAAAAAAAGAATGAGGAAAAAAAATTGAAAAACCATAACACAACATAAATTTGGTTTGAAATGTGAGATTAAAAACTAATAAAATTTTTATAAAAGAGTTAAGAAAAAAAAAGAAATCCAAAGAATAAAAACCAAATAAAAAAATATATGAAAAATTGCAATTGAAGTACTAAATGGAAAAGAAATAACATCTATACAAAAGGGCAAATGATGAAAAAAAAAAATTAAAAAAAAGGACACAAATTTTTGTTTGGATGCTTAAATTGAAGAGAAAAATAACTCCAATAAAAAAGAAAAAAAATTAAGGATCTAATTGAAAAAATAAGACAAAATAAACTTTGATTAAATGGTGAAATTGAAAAAAAAACTTATATGAAATGGTCAAGTAAAAAAAAAATCAAAAGAATAAGGATCAAATTAAAAAATATGATATATTACAAACTAGAATGAAAGACTAAATTGAAAGGAAACAAAACTCTTATTAAAGATTTAAGGATAAAAATAAGAAATTAAAAGAAGAAGAATCAAATAAAAAATATCAAAAAAACAAAGAAGACCAATCAATAATTCTTAGGGGAGAAGAGAGAAAAGAAAATGAAAAAAAAAAGAATCCGTTGACGATTAACCATCCACTCATTGATAACACATGCCATGCTAGCTGAAAAAGAACACAACGATACATCTAACCACATGGTGGATGGTCAGGTTTAACCATGAGAAGGAGTTGCACACACCGTTCAAAGTACACCGACACCTCTCACTAATCATGTTTCGACTTAAAACAATATTATGTTATTCTGGTAAAATACAATATGTTATTCTGGTATTCTGGTAAAATACAATAATGTCTTTGATAAAAAAATAATAAAATAACCAATATAAAAAGACATAAATATCTCTTGACCGATAGCTTTAATTATTTCAACTTAAAATGACCTTTTTAGTAATCTATTTGTAACCTAAAATAAAAAAACCAATAATACCCATTGACTAAAGGCATGTAATATATATATATATATATATATATATATATATATATATATATATATATATATATATATATATATTGTCTCAAAGGGCAATTTAGTTTTTTTTACTATTCATATAAAATAAAAGGAACACCCTTTAATTAAACATTAAAAACCATCAGCCGCCCCCCTCCCTTCCAGAACTGGTTCACGACTCTCTTGTTCTCTTAGAGTGTGTTTTTTAAGAGAAAAGCATGGAAGTCATGGGAGGTGTAAAATTTTCATCCACATCCAATAACACTCCTCTTATACCCATTCCCTCACGTCACGTCTCCTTTGAGCAAGTACCGCAATTATTTTGACGCCATCGAAAGAAAACAAAACCGAATTTGTTTATGATATCATGCGGTGAAAATCGTGTTTTAAAAAATTTAATTTTTTTTAATATTTAATATATTTTATATTTTTAAATCATTTTTATGTATTAATATCAAAAATAATTTTTTAAAAATAAAAAAAAATATTATTGACATGTATTTCAGTACAAAAAAATTATTTAAAAAGCCATCACAACCATATTATCAAACTGTCAAAGAACCATTCCAACTCAATAATTTAAACTACTAGGTGAGGTTTCAGAATATGATTTATATTATTCTCTAACACATTCCCTCAAGTGAAAGTCCTTTAAGCTTGAAACTTGCACAGGCTTATTATACCTTATACTTAATTTTTATCAAATAAATAAGGATGGTGAGATTCAAACTCATGACCGCTTGGTTATCAAAATTCTGATACCATGTCAGAACCATCTAAACCTAATAATTTAAGCTATTAAATAAGATATTATAATATAATTTATATTATTTCCTAACATAAATAAATTTTTAAAAATATTTAAAAAAATATAGTAGTGGTACCAGCTAAAAATATTTTAACATATTAACATAAAGAATATCTTCTAATTAAACTATATAATTACCCTTACATGAAAGTACTAGCAATCATCGAGAAGAAATCATTTTTTTAAATTTCAATATGAATCACTGGTTCCTCTTTCTCTTTTCTATCTCCATCTCCATCTCCATCTCTGGTATACTCAAATTCATCGTCAACCGATACTTTATCAACACAAAGCCTACTACTCTCTACAAACTCCCTCCAAGCCCCAAATCCATTCCAGTAATCAGCAGCTTCCTATGGCTCCGCCGCATCTCTCCCTCTAATATCCACTCCATCCTGAACTCACTCCATGCCAAGTTAGGCCCGATTATAACTATCTACTTAGGCTCCCGCACTCTCATATTTATAGCCGACCGCTTGCTAGCTCACAAGGCCTTGATCCAAAATGGTGCAGCTTTTGCGAACCGCCCACCAGCTTCTGCTACTCAAAAACTTGTCACCAGCAATCAGCGAAATGTTAGTCTTGCTTTCTATGGCCCGATTTGGCGTCTCCTGCGGCGAAACCTTACTGAAAACTTCCTCCACCCTTCCCGCGCGAAATCTTTCTCTCATTCGCGCCGGTGGGCGCTGCAAGTCCTTAAGAATCGCCTGGCATCCCAAGAAAAGTCTGGCCAGCCTATCTGTGTCAGGGAGCACTTTCAATATACCATGTTTTGTCTGTTAGTCGTAATTTGTTTTGGTGATAATGTCGATGAAAACCAGATTAAACAAATCGAGGAAGCTCAGCGACGAGCCTTTTTGAGTTTCAATAAGTTTAATATACTCAATTTATGGCCAAGAGTGACCAAGATCGTGTTGCGTAGGCGTTGGAAGGAATTCTACCAGCTTCGTAAATGCCAGCTAGACGTATCCATTCCATTAATAAGAACAAGAAAGAACTTGCAAGAGGAAGACAGGAAAAGCATGGAACCTCATCATGATCGTGCTTTATGTTATGTCGATACATTATTATCCCTGGAATTTCCCGATGAAGAAAGAAAGATTAATGAGGAGGAGATTGCTAATTTATGCAGCGAGTTTCTAAATGCGGGCACTGATACTACTACAACTTCCCTGGAATGGATCATGGCAAATTTGGTCAAATACCCAAAAATCCAAGACAGGTTATTCATGGAGATTAAAGAGGTTGTTGGAAATGGAGATCAGGAGGAGGTAAGCGAATCTGATCTGAAAAGGATGCCGTATTTGAAAGCAGTGGTCTTGGAAGGCCTGAGGCGGCATCCTCCTGCACGTCTCTTGATTCCACATGCAGTGATGGAGGATGTTGTTTTGAATAATGAATATTTGATACCAAAGAACGCGGCCATAAATTTCCTAGTTGCTGAGATGGGATGGGATCCAGAGGCGTGGGAAGATCCACTAACATTCAAGCCGGAAAGGTTTCTGAATCATGATAATGGAATCAGGCAAGAATTTGATATCACAGGGAGCAGAGAGATCAAAATGATGCCATTTGGTGCTGGGAGGAGAATCTGTCCAGGCTACCAATTAGGAATGCTTCATTTGGAGTATTATGTGGCTAATTTAGTTTGTAAATTTGAGTGGAGGGCTGTGGATGGAGATGATGTTGATTTGTCTGAGAAGGCAGAGCGTACAATGGTTATGAAGAATCCATTGCGGGTCCACATATCGCCGAGGTAATCGAGTGTGCTGTGTGGACATTCGAAATGGCATATCCACTTATTGCGGGTCAACTGATCGCCGAGGTCGATGAAGATGACATGTAGAAATGGCATTTCCACTTGTTGCAGGTCCCCTAATAAAGAAATTGCTTTATATTTATTTGATTCATGTTTATATAAACACAAAAGCAAAGCTAACAAGAGTAAAACATGAGCTTATGAATATGAATAATAATTTATTTTTTAAATTATAAGTCTAAGGAATAAATCTATAGAAAGGCCATATATAAAGATTGTTTCACATGTTCTCAATCAAGAGAAATATTCCATATGGGTCATAAAAATAAGTAGATAGTAGAGTAACTAACAAGGTTGCTTAATGATAAATCAAGATTAAAGCAACCAATATATAAGCAAATTATAAGATTTTTATGGAGGAAATGGATGATAAGTTGATATCCCAACAAGAAGTTTTTTTTTTTTTTTTTATCAAAATAGAAAAATCAAATACAAAAAAGAAGAAGCAAAAATAATCCATCAAATTAAAAATTACAAAAACATAATAGTTTACAAACAATTGACAAACATTAATGGCTAAACCAATTTATATTATAACTTTAAATCTTTTCTTCCTAACAACCAAACAAATAGTACACAATCACAGCAACCAAAAGGATAAAAAATTAATATTTTCAGTCAGCAAAACAAACCCTAAACTAAAAATTGATCACTTTCTCAGCTTCAGTGTTGTTAAGATATTCATCAATAAAGTAAAAAAGATTAAAACTTTATGTTTTCTATCTGAAATTCAAGAGACCAGAGAGAAATCTTAGTGATATATCTACTTTTAAAAGGATTGATTTTGATTTGAGAAAATTTACGGGATTAACCTAAAAAAAACCTTTAAATTCTTCATCCATTGAAAAGTAAAGCAAGTATTGGAATGAAGGGCACTTACCTAATTTAATTTTATTGATTTCTAATAATTTCTAGTGTTTGTTGATAGGATTACAATAGAGAGAGTTAAGTGTCATTTAAGTGTATGTGTGTGCAGAGAGAGAGGGAGAGTTTGTGGGTGATAGATAAGAGAGTTTATTTCTTAATTATACAACTGAAATGGAACAAGGGTGAGAAACCAAATCATCTCGATCAGAACTTGGGCAAGAAATCCATAATGACCTAGGATCCTGAGCGAGATAAAATTTGTTCTGCTTTATTCTATTTGTTAAAATAATTATACGAGATACATTAGCTATTTTGATCAGAACATAATGGAATTGACAACCTTACTCATAACGATAATGTGTGATATATAACAAGATCTAAAAATAACGAGTGATATTTACACTAAAAAATGTGTTTATATATTTATTTATTTTTACAAAAAAGCAAAGTTTCAACATTACAAGGAAAGAATCCTTTTAAGAATATTACCATTCCCAGGTTGATTCTTTAGTAAAAAATAAAACCTTATATTTTATAAAAAACCAAAAAGCTTTTATTTTTTATGAGCAAGACATTTTTAAGGATTATACCATCCATGATTTGTTTTTTTTTTAATTATTTATATTTTCTGAAAACCACCCAACTTTCAACTTCCCATGAATAAAATCCTTTTAAGGATTATATAATCCACGAGTTACTTCTTTATAGACATTTAGAAAAAAAATAAAGAATCAACTTCTATAGGACGTAACCTTTTTAAGGATTATATCATCTCTAGAATAATTTTTTGATCAACAAACATCACACAAAGAGAAACCTAAGATTCATGTAATCACATTAGAACACAAAACCTCACATTAATTAAGGAACATATACACACACATAAAGATTAGTAATTTATTATAAATTAATCAAAATAGATAAATCTATGCATTAGGGTTTGAACTTAACCTTTGAGAGTCACTAAAGTTGACTAGAAAGCACTGGAAATTGATCTAGCAATGGAGGCGTATGAGTCGAACATGCAGACAAACAAGCTAGATGATGTAGCGTCGTTGCATGTGTCAGCGAAGTGAGAAGGCTTATAGGTTAATGGATTATGACTATTCTTCTTCTTTCTTCTTACACCCACAGTGGAATCCACCATCACCTGTGATCAAAGATTGGGTCAAGGACTATTTTGGTCTTTGTTTTTCCCTCTTCTTTTTCCCTCTCGGTTTTATCTTCCTCTTTGATGATGTTTTTTTCATTACTGTTGTGTGATGCTGTGATTCAATTTTTATGGTGGCTCGTGGTAGAATGAGGGCTGTGGATGGAGAATCTGTCCAGGTTACCAATTAGGAATGCTTCATTTGGAGTATTATGTGGCTAATTTAATTTGTAAATTTGAGTGGAGGGCTGTGGATGGAGATGGTGTTGATTTGTCTGAGAGGACAGAGCGTACAATGGTGATGAAGAATCCATTGCGGGTCCGCATATCGCCGAGGTAGTCGAGCGTGCCGTGTGGAAATTGGAAATGCCATTTCCACTTATAATCTTCGAGGTCGATGAATATGACATGTAGAAATGGCATTTCCACTGTTGCATGTCCACTTGTTGTTTTTATATTTTACTTATTATTAAATGAATACAAAATTTAGATATTTGCTAGTAGACTCCTCAAGCTCCGATATGGATGGAACCAATTTTTTTAAAAATATAAAAAAATATTAAAAGCTTGTAGAATTTTTTAATAATATTATTTAATTTATTCAAATGAGTTAATTTTAAAATCTCTTGTCTTAATTTTATTTTTAACTTAACTTTTTAATTAAATCGCTTGAGAATTAACTCGACTTAAATCGATCGGTTTTATAAGTCAAAATGCAACCTTGATGATGGATAAAAACATAATTTAAATTTTAAAAAAACTTCAAGATGATAATTTTTTAGAAAATATTAAGACAGTGACAAATTGGATCAACCTCGGCCCTCCGCGGCCTGAGTCATGGATTCTATTAGGTTTAATAAAATTTTCTATTTAATTATATGATAAAAATAGATGTTCATAAAATTGAGTACCAACCTAAAAATAGACATTTATCCCTAGAAAGCAAATAAAAATCAATAATGCAGACCGTTCCCCAACCAATCCAATATTAAATTGTGAAATAAAAAAAGAATAAATTAAAAACAATTAAAAGACCAAAAAAATAATAATCCTATTAGTAGGTAAACTCGTCAAACCTGTGAATCGAGTAAGCCGGGCTAGTTCGTCAAGCCTGTGAACTGGGTTATGAACTCCACTAAGATTATAATTTGTTTTTTTCAAAATTATTTTTTATTTAATTATATGATAATAAATATAGATGATTGTGAAATCAAACAACAACCCAATACCAAGATTTTTTTAGATTGCGATAACCTCATAAAAAGCAAAACAGAACCAATTATGAAATTGAATTCCCAATTAACCCAGTATCTAAGGATGAGAAAAAAAACTAATTTAACATGTGAATAGGTACATGGACTTTATAAATTTTAATAACATATATATTTTTTTAAAACTATTTTTTTTAACTATAGGAGAAAAAAATTGACAATAAAAAAATCAAGTTCAATTAAAAAAAAAAATACCTCACCAAACTTGTAAACTAGGGCAACTCGGATTACCCTTACAAACTTGCAAACCATGCTAACCTTATAAAAAGGTAAAATAAAGAAACAAATTATGAAGTCAAATTCTCAACCATTCTAATATTAAAAGATGAAATTAACAAAAACAAATTTGAAAAAAAAATCATAACAAAAATCAAAAAAGAAAAAAAAAAGAAAGCAAAACACTGTAAATTACTATTGTAATTTACAATACAATGAGTGTTGGGTGAATATTAGTTTCCTTTACATTAATTTTTGTTACTTTATAAAGTTTAATAACATGGTTTTTCTCTAAAACTATTTTTTTTTAACAATATAAGAAAAAAATAGAATATAAAAAAGCAAAGTTTAATTAAAAAAATCCATCAAATTCATAAACTAGGACAATATATTTAAAAGTAAGAATATAGTTGTGATCTGACTTGATAAGGTAACCTCAAAAATTCATGACTTGATCTAATTTAATCCAGACATGTACTGTATAAAACTCTCATAGAAAAGGCACTAAATAATTTTTTTTATTAGATTGTCATTTTATACATGGAAAAATTTAATAAAAGTTTTTTTTAAAAAAACTTGTCTTGTCAATACTAAAAATTGTTTTTTTAAAATGAAATGTCAATATTTTAATAAAAATAATTGTCTTAGGTTAAATTTAGGTTAAACTGATAATCCACATCTTAACTTGATGACCTAATAACAAGGCACTTTTCCAAGTCATGTTTGACAAGTATCAGTGCCAGTTGGCTACTCTTTTAGCAGTGATTGGTGACATTCAACCAAACATATTAAACTGAGCCCATTATATGACTTTTTTCCTAGTCATGGATTAAAGGTTAATTAAAACAATTTTAACTTGAAAATCTTTTTAATTAAAAGAAAGTTTTAACCGAGTTAATACTTGTTGAGTTGACTAGAAAAATTAAGTCAACTTTAAGTTCAATGTTTTTCAAAACCTGGCCTGAGCCAGAACCAGGTGAGCCAGGTTGATAATCGAGGTACCAGGCAGGTTAATAAAATGTATGCATTGAACACCATGCCGTCCCAACCAACCATGCATTGCTAGTACTGTAATATAAAATTTATTTTTTATTTATTTATTTTTTAATTTTAGGAGGAGGAGAGGGAAAGAGAGGTATTACTAGAACCGTTTATCAAATGAGTTTACTAGAGGGCTTTATAGAAAAAACTTGGTGTTGGACATAAATTTTTATAACTCCTTTTTTTTTTAATATTAGAATGCATTAAATAATTAAAAAACTATGATGAAATAGAAAAATAATTTAAATTTAAAATAACTTATTTTGAAAATATAGCATATTATTTATTATATTTATTTTCCATTAGGTTAGATTTATTTTCTCGAGTTTTTATTTAGGCCCTCGTGTTGTTTTTCTTAACTATTTCACTCTCTATATGTAGTCGGACTCAACTAAAATATGTTAATAATAAACCTTGTTCAATTAATATGAACTATGATTTGCCATTTTATTTCAACGCAGGAAACAACAATTAGCATTGTTTGTTGGAGACACAATAACTTAATTGATACCATTCAAATTATATTTTGGTTTAATTGAGTATATAATACAAATCTTTTTTTTAAAAAATTCTATCCATGTGGGAGTCGTTCATAAAAGAAAACCTAGATAATTCTGATGGATTAAATTTTTTAATCACGTTTCATAATTTCAAAATTGAAGTTAAATATGTTCATAATTATATCATATTATATTTGTTTTACTGTTCTTTTCACTCCCTAAAAAAAAGAATCATTCTGGATTGCACTTTAACAATGATTTTAAAGAGTTCTAGAATTGAAAATGGATTGCACTCCCATCAAGTTTTTTTTTTGTTTTTTTTTTATGCATGTAACGAGGACTATATATGGTCCGATGATTCGTATCAACGAGCTACACATACATGGAGCTCACTAGTAAAAAGATGAATTTGTCTTGGAGTTAAAAGAGGATTTGGTGCTCATAAGAAGATTCGAACAAACAAACAAGAGGAACACTATTTTATACGTTTGCTGGCAAATAAATTATGATTGTTATATGTCTCCCTCAAGCAGCACTTGCCTAGTGCACAATGGCCTACATCTAGAGCTCACTAATACAGATGAATTTGTCTCGGAGTTAGAGAGGACTTGATGCTCATAATACAATCTATAAAAAACAAACAAGAAGAATTATTATTATATTTTATACGTTTGCTGGCAAATAAATTATGATTGTTACATGTCTCACTCACTCAGCACTTGCCTAGCTATTGTTGATGCATGCACGCACGCACGACAAGACTCTCATGCCCATCGATCCCTTAACACGTACGGGGGTGTTTCATTGCTGATTAAAAAAAAAAACAAGAAAATAAATTATGATATGATATTTGGAGATCGTATATACATGTAGAGCTGATTAATAAAAATTGTAATTGTCTTGAGGTTATGAGCTTGATGCTTAAAACTATTAACACGCATCACATACATAATTATCATTTGTTCATAACTATTGTAACCGATTTTTGATCCCATATTAAAAAAAAAAATTGAGAAGCAAAATGACGACAAAGTAAAGATGAAAAATCAGAATGAGTGAAAGGATATGCAAGGAAAAGCCTATAAATAGACTCCATAGTAAGCAAAAATAAAAATAATTTAGGGAAAGAAAAAACATTCTTGAGAGAATAATAAGAGAAATCATAGGGGAAAGAATAAAAAAGAGAAGATCCATTGAGAAAAAAAAAAAAAACGAGATCAAACAAAAAAAAAAAAGATGAAAAAACTAGCCTAATCTCTTTCCTCTTTTTCCCCTTACAATACTTATCACGGGCAACAATGTTTCTTACCACCATACAACCTCTTTCTATAGATCCCATTACCTTCATCCTTTTCTCTCCATCAAAATATCATTACAGCTACCATTAATCTCTCTCTTCCTCCATAACCAAATTCACAATCTCATTTCTTTCATCTTTTTACTTGATTAACCACTTAGACCACAACTCTGCCCTTATGATGCCACGAGCCACCATCACATTTGAATTACAACATCACATTGAGAGAGAAAAAGAAGAGAGAAACAATAAAGATCAAAATTCTCCTTGACCCAATCTTCGATCACGAGTGATGGTGGATTACACTATGGGTGTAGGAAAGAAGAAGAAGAAGAAGAAGAAGAAGAGCCCATAATCTATTAACCCATAAGCCTTCCCAAATTATCGACACATGCAACGATGCTCCATAATCTAGCTTGTTTGTCTGTATGTGCAACCCATGCGCCTTCCACTACCAGACCAATTTTCAGTGCTTTTTAGTCAACTTTAGCGTCTCCCAAAGATCAATTTCAAACCCTAATGAATCGATTTATCTATTTTGATTAATTTATAATATATTATTAATCTTAATGTGTTTATATGTTCCTCAATTAATGTGAGGTTTTGTGTCCTAATGTTGTGATTATATGGGTCTTTGGTTTCTCCTTGTGTGATGTTTGTTGATTGAAGAATTGACCTAAGGATGGCATAATCCTTAAAAAGGTTCTTTCCTAGAGAAGTTGAGTTTTTTTTTTAATTTTAAAAAAAGTAAATAAAAAATTAACTCGTGGATGATATAATCCTTAAAAAGGTTTCATTTAAGAGAAGTTGAAAGTTTGGTGGTTTTCAGAAAATATAAATAATTTTTTTTTAAAAACCAAACCGTGAATGATATAATCCTTAAAAAGGTCATGCTCATTAAAAGTGGAAGTTTTTTTTTTTTTTTAATATAAAATATAAGGTTTTATTTTTTACTGAAGAGTCAACCCGGGAATGGTAATATTCTTAAAAGGGTTCTTTCCTTGTAAAGTTGAAACTTTGCTTTCTTATAGAAATAAATAAATATATAAACACTTTTTTTTTTGTTGCAAATATCACTCATTATTTTTAGATCTTGTTATACATCCCACCTTATCGTTATGAGCAAGGTTGTCAATTCCATTATGTTCTGACCAAAATAGCTAATATATCTCGTACAATTTTTAAAAAATAGAACAAATTTTATCTCGCTCAAGATCTCGGGTCATTCTGCATTTCTCGCCCAAATTCTGACCGAGATGTTTTGGTTTCTCACCCTTGTTCCATTCCAGTTGTATAATTAAGAAATAAACTCTCTTTTATATCACCTACAAACTCTCCCCCCTCTCCACACACATACACACACTCAGACGACACTTAACTCTCTTTTTCTATTGTAATCCTATCAACAAACACTAGAAATTATTAGAAATTAATAAAATTAAATTAGGTAAGTGCCTTTTATTCCAATACTTGCTTTACTTACTTATAAGTGCATGAATAATTTAAGGTTTTTTTTTTTAATTTTTAGGTTATTCCTATAGATTTTCTCAAATCAAAATAAATTATTTTAAAAATAGACATATCGCTAATCTCTCTCTCTAATTTTTTGAATTTTAGGTAGAAAAATATAAAGTTTCAATCTTTTTTACTCTATTGATAAATATCTTAACAACATTGAAGCTCATAAATTAATACATTTTCAATTTAGGATTTGTTTTGCTGACTGAAAGTATTAATTTTTTTTACCCTTTTGGTTGTTGTGATTGTGTACAATTTGTCTGGTTGTTAGGAAGAGAAGATTTAAAGTTAGGAAATAAATTGTTATTCATATTCATGAGCTCATGTTTTACTCCTGTTAATAGGATGATTAAGGGCTTTACTTTTGTGTTTATATAAACATGAATCAAATAAATATAAAGCAATTGCTTTATTAGTAGCTAGTATTGTTATCATCCATCTTACTTCTTAAGTTTTACTACATATAAAAATTTTTTAGATCTCCACTCGATACAGTCCTTAATGCTTTCCCAATAAAGTTAGGCAATATAAATGAATTTTATTTTAGCAAATATAACTCTTATATTATTAGAAAAGTTAGTTGAATAAAAATAATAATTCATGTCATGAATTCACCTAGTAAAAATCCAAGGGTCATAACAATTGTAAAAAATAGGGCCCTCTATTTTATTAGGTCTTATGACTCACTTATCAAGGTTATCATGGCTAGAGTAACCTAAAAGATGGTTATATTGGTGGTGCCCTTGACGAACTTGTCTATGATGGTTATTGTTGTAACTTTTAATGGTTTTTGGGTGCCCTGTTTAGAAAATCTCTAAGGATTCAACTCTCTTAAACAAGTTGATCATTTTGTTTCACATAAGATATGGTTCCTTTTGAATGGTTCTAAGGGTACCACTAAGGGTCAGGTTCATGGTAATTATAGACTTGACGTTAGACATTAGATCACCATGATGTAAATATATGCAACACTAATTTGGAGATGAAATTAATATCATAAGTAATTCTTGCAAGAGAAATCATAATACAAAAATAAAAAAACTAATCTTGTTTTTTTGTTTTTAACGTGAAAATTAATTAAGATCAAAATACACAAGGAAAATCACAAACATGCAATGCTAAACTTCTAAATGTAAATGATTAATCAAACACAAAGTCATAATTTCCTACAAGTATAGCAAAGACTTACAATTAAAAATACAACTAAATTCTAGATATTATTGACCAAAGAGGTTAATAAAAAAATAGAAATACAAGGCATAATATTATTTTTAGATATTTTTTTAAGTATAAAAATAATATTAATGACAACTTTAAATGACAAGTGCAAAACTACAAAATTAAAATCTCAAAAACTCAAAAAATAAAATGATTTACCAATCATATTATTTAACAGGCCACTTGAATCACACAGCTATTGCTGATATACATTGTACTACTAATGTGGTATTGTATTGGTGATCCCTTTCATTTTTTTCAAATTGTTTTACTGTCACTTTTCACTATTTTTATTTAAATATTTTTTAAATAAATATAAAATAAAAATAAAAAGAAAAAATGAAAGAAAAAAAGAAAAAAAAGAAGAAATAATATTGATGTAACATGGCTTCCTTTGTCTCGGCTAGGAGTTTGCTTTGCATGGTTGCTGCTGTAGCCGACTCTCCTTCAGCGGCTTGCAGCCTGCTTTGATGATCACCGGCTTGGTGGTCCTTCAATCTAGTTTTTAGTGATGCTTGGCCTTGCATGGCTTGCTTTTGGTTGGAGTTTGTTGCCTGTTTCTGTTATTTCTTATACGATCTCTTTGTGGTTACCAGGATGCTCCTTCGTCCTGTTTTTTGCTTTGTGTTAGGTTAGGAACCTTCTGGTTTTTGGTTTCTCTCATAACCATTGTCTGTTTCTATGCTGGTTTTATATTCAGTGGTTGTTGTTTCGGTTTTTAAGAGAGCATGTTCATTTTCTGTTCATCCTATATCTGAACTTGTTGGTTTTCCGGCAATGTATATTTTTTGATCTTTTATACACTTACATTTGATCCAAAAAAAAAGAAGATGGGATTCAACATTATTCTAGACCCTTTTCATGCGTCTCTTTCTCTCAAACTCTGACCTGCAGTGGTGCTTCTCTTGCGACTGACCTACAGTGGTGCATCTTCAATGATGTTGGGTGGTGAAATGGTGCTATCTATTAGATTTGTGGAGTCTAATGCTATTGATCTGACTGCCATGGTTGATGGTGTGGTTATGGTGAATCAGGTTTTTGATATGTTAATCCTCTCCGCCAATTTGCTTTATTGATCTATGCTTGATAACGCTCTCTTGACAATGGTTTTGCCTGATTTCTTTTATGGAGGTTGTCAGGTTTATGATAGGTATTGCTAGCTGTGAGGGAGGATGGTTCTAGTAATTGGTCTTGGTTGATGTGAATCAGTTCTATGATAAGTTGGATGGGTAGTGGGTGGGCGTGGCGGTGGAACAAGCTTAATTGGAATTGTTCCTCCTGGGATTTCTTCCAAGTACTTTGGTGAACTTTGGGAGCTCACTGTCAAGGCTAGCAATGGCTTGTAGTGGTTAACATCCATAGAAGAAGAAGAAGAAGAAGAAGAAGAAGGAAGAAAAGGGGAGAGATTCTTAGAATTCATTCATTATTTTACCTATGCCCACGGTTCCTGTCATTCTGTGACATATAACCTCAAATTCCTTCTGGAAGAGCTGTAAGTCATGCTTTCCTCTTAAGCCACATGTGGCCTACACACAGTACACTAAGTAGAGAAAATGACAACTAAATGAAACGTTATGTATTACAATCCTAACACCTAATCAAGTGAAGCGTAATGATCACTAATAATCTTCCCAAATATTCTTTTCCATATGCCAAAATCCTCTCCCCAGATTGAACTTGTAACAATTTTCCCCGTTTAAAGTGCCCTTGTCCTCAAGGGAAAATTCTAATGCACCAGGTAGGATCATCTCTATGATAGAAGTATTAGTAGAGATCTTAACACAGATGGCATAGTCAAGCTTGACAGTGCCTTTCATCAAGCCAGGGATGGTATTGAATTGCCTGCAAACTTCCTCAACCATCTTAAGTGTTGCACTTCCCACACTCTTCATTACCATGACAGAGAACCAGTAAAGAAGCATTGCACCCACAATCAAACCAATGAAAACTTCAGGAGTCAATACATCGATTGTTCAAATTATGCACCAAGGAGGGCCAGAGAGTAATCCCTTCTCAATAGCAGCAGTGGTGTTTCCGGCAGTATCAATTGCATCAGTTCTGTCTCAGATTCTGTGGATCATGTCTGCCATCTCAGCAATACCTCCGGCATTGTCACTAATGGGACCATATGCATCAATTACCAACCTAGTGGCAATGGTGCTCGATATTCCAAGGGGAGTTACAGCAATACCATACATAGTAGCGAAAGAGAAACTAACAAAAATGTTGACTATGATAGCAAAGATAGGAACAATGACAGATTTGTATCCCAATGCAAGCCAAAAATAACATTAATGGCAGCTCCAGTTTGGCAGGAATCAGCAACATCTTGAACAAGGTTGTGTGCATTGTTAGTATAGTACTCAGTTACAAATCCAGTAATAAGATCGGCCCAGAGACCAACAACAACACACAAGAAGAGTGGCCAATTCTTGACAACTTTCTGGAATTTGAAATTGAAGATGGTAAAGGAAGATGGGAGAGCTATCCAACTAACAATGGCAAATCTAACGATCATTAAAACAATGAGAGTGATGAGTTGATTCTTTAGTATTGACTTAATTTCCTTCACAGCCTTGATTTCAAGGAAATCAGTTGCAAATAAGATGGTTATCAGACAAACAATGATACCCACAGAACTGACAATGCGAGGATATAGCATTGAAGTCAATTCATGATTGATTCCAAAAGAGGAGATGAAAGCAACAACTAGGGTAGCACAATAAGACTCAGCGTATGAGCTAAAAATAACAGATCCCATGCCAGCTATATCACCTACATTCTCATTGATCACAACAGGATTTCTTGGGTCATCCTAAAAAATGTTCCTTTCAACCCTGCCAACAAGATTAGTACCAACATCAGCAGCCTTGGTGTTATACCTCCACTAACTCTACCAAAAAGAGTCATGGAAGATCCTCAAAGTCCAAAACTAATTACAAACTCAAAAGGCCCTCCCCAGTCATCGCCATAGTACAGCTTGAAGACGTTGATGTTAATGTAAAGCACCAAGAGTCCATTTGCAGCAAGGAGAAAACCCATGACTGCCCCATATCTAAATGCAATGATAAAAGCCTTCTCACCTCCAGTTCTTGGCTCTAGGGCGGTTCTGGCATTAACATAGGTTGCAATTTTCATCCATAGAAAGCCATAAACCATTGAAGTGACAGCACCAAGCACGAAGGATATGGTGCTGAAGCCAGCAGTGGCAAGAATAGGCTTGCACATCTTGAATGGGTCTTATGCAAGATTGTGAATTCCGTTTCGGTAGGTGTTTTGTTTTTTCAATTGGAATAAAATATTTTAGTTTCGGAATATTTTGGCGTGTCGTTTTGGGGTTGTACTGTTTATATATATATATATATATATATATATATATATATATATAATTTAACAAACATAATTCAAATTCAAGATAAATTAATTATAAATTATGCAATACAAACACAATACCAAACAAATATAATTTCAAATTTTAAAATATTTCTAAATAGTCAAGATTAAATAGATCTTTAACTTAAAGTAATTCAACTTAAACAAAATATCAAAATATTATAAAAGTAAAATATTTTAACACAAATATTTTAAATATAAAGTTAGGTCAATGTTATCAAAGCTAATGGAATCTAAAGCATCCCTTATTATGCTCAAATTCTTACAAAGTATAAACATGAAGAAAACAACATGAATATAAACCATATATATTAGTGATAAATCTAATTTTAAAAAATTAATATCATTGTTAATGAAAATAGTAATAATAATTTTCAATATTATTATCAATATCATTTTTATTGAAAATAGTAATGAAAAAGAGCTTTTTATAATTGGGTGGTTTAATTAATTAAATTGAACAAGGTTCAATTTGATTCAATGGCTTTTCAAGAGCGGAACGGAACATGTGGAATGAAACCGGAACGTTTCGAGCGGAATTTAGTCGAAAAATCCGGAACGGACCGAGATTTAAAATGAGATGAAATTTGTTCCATTTTTTGAATTGGTATGGAATATTTCAGTCATTCCGGACAAAATGAAACGGAATTGACAACCTTGGTCTTATGTGCAAGGCTGAGTTTTCTTTCCCAAGTGAAAATACAATATATAATATCTAAATTTTAATGTTTTATGGAAAAAACTTGAAATGGGCAAAAATATATTAATGCGTAACAAATTTTAAATACAAGTATAATACTAGTAACAACTTATTAATTTTTTCATATGTTTATTGTATTATTCTTACATAATTCATTTGAGATACGAAAAAGGATAAATAAAAGCTTATCATGTGATTGTTTGTAAAAATAGTAATCAATATAGAGAATAAAAGGAATAAAATTGCAAAACCATAGGTAGCATTTAAAATATGTAAATCCTAAATCAAAGCCTAGTGTCTAGTGCCATATTATCTTTTGTTTTTTGTATTATAATTTGTTTATGTTTTAAGAATATTATTAAAAATAATATTAATATTAATATCAATTTCATATCATTATTAGACTGAATCAATGTAGATTTATATTTGATTCATCTAATAAATAAATGAGTTAATATGTTCAAATTATAATTGGACTCGGGCCATAAAATTTATATAATAAATTTCATTTAATTACATCAACTTGTAGATTTAGGTCAAAATTCAACCCATTAACCACCTTAAATAGGGATAAAACTCCAATATTACTATATTATTAACACTCAATCATTACACTACACCAAATTTTTCTATGTGTGATTTTCTTCATGTCATATAAAAGTTTTTAAAGATCTTTATTTTATAACATACACCAACTACATAATATTAAAATTATGGTTTTTTAAATAATTTAAGACAATTTTAAAAATTTTCTATCCGTGAAAAAGTCAATGTGTTTCTTTTACTGAAACATCTTACTAAATCGATCTTGTGAAAAAAAAAAGAATTGTTTCCATCAATAATGATAATATCTTAATTGTTTAAAATAAAAAGACATATTCTAGGGCATTTGTCAATATTCCACTTTTTTAAAACTTTCATATCATTATATAAAAAAACCTGAATCATAGAAGGGAATGTAGCTTCTAACACAATTAGTGAGGACACAACTAAAAAAAAAGAGATAAGGCTAACAAATGTGTTACATAGTTAGTTTCTTGTTGAGATTTTTTGGTCCCTATACGGCAGTCTAGTCCTACTAGACTTAGCCTTTCCTTACCACTTTCACTCATGTTTTTCTATGACTAAGTATCTCCCATACTCAAGAGGTTTTCCGCACTCTTACAAGTTGTAAGCAAACAAAATCACATAAGTAAAGAGATAGCAAATTAGTACACAAGATATATGAGAAAAATTCCCAACCTTTCTTAATCTCAACAACAAAGAAAATATACAAATCCGTATGTGTGTGTTATACACAAAACTAGTATCCTATACATAAAACTAGCATCCTACATAGCCAAGGCTCTCCAACTTATTTATATACAAGCATATGAAATGTTACAAATCATAAAAATACCATCCCTACATTTTAGGAAGTAATGAGGAAATTTCTCCTCCATGTTCCTATGAACTTAGTAAATGGTTTTGATCCATGATTCTATGATTTTAGTGTCTTGAGGAGTAATCCCAATCATGCTCTCATGTTCAGTAGCCATACCTTCATGACCTAGACATCTATTTCCCCCATGAAGACATGATCATAACTGTTATAACAACCCACTACACTACCACGTAACTATTAATCCATGCTGCCAAATATGCTTTGTTTGCTGTTTACCTTGGACTATCCATTGTCCAAGTCCAAAACACTATTGATTTCACCACTACTGCCAAATTTGAAATTATCCCACAAACTGCCACTGTATCTTTCCAATAGTGTTTTCATCAGCGTATTCATGCTAAATTTTAACTTTGTTACAAACCTCCCCAACTAAAAGAAACCTACACCCTCTTCAGACAGACTTAAGATACCCTTACATTACATCTACCCATTGTCACGATTCTGTGTCACACACACAAAGCCTCTCGGTTCTGCTCACATTTAATCATAATTATTTCCATCGAATCTGCGATGCCTAGAAAACCTTGATAGTCTTATTGTAAACTAGTTTTCGAACCAAGTTATGATCTTCTTTAGGATCCTACTTGTTTCCCACAAATTCAAAACACATTTTGAGTCCCAACCCAAAGCATTGAGATCAATCCCATCGATCTCGTCTGACCAAAGATAAAGTTGCAACACTCCACTGTCACATAACTGTCATGTCTTTCAGAATTTCTATGTGACTTCCCTAAGCCATACACAATCTGTCCTCATTCATTAACAATCCCACATGCTAATTCATTGACCTACACGCCTGTTTTCATGACGTGTAAACACTTCTTAAGCATCCAAGGCTTCCATCCTTTTTCTCATGAACAACACCATAAGAACCACTTTGAAGAATCACATGAATCCCCATAAAATCCACCAAACTCCCCAACTATTCCATATACAACTTGTAAGTAAAATGAGACAACCCTTTTCGGTGATTAACATAATCTTATGTCAAAATTTTTTCGGTAAGTTCTAGCCTTACCCAAACATACACACCCACAAGACTTCATTGACATAATAGTACCCATACTATTTTAAGCCCTATTGCATGTTTCGTCCACCTAAAACTCGCAACATGATATCCCAATAAAGACCATGTATTTTATCTTTATCACCTTGAATAACTTTCAACATCAAGATGTTTAAGATAGACCCTACTACCTCTCCACTAATGTAGCTTACAAAATCATCAGCGTCAATGATTTTGGCTCCTCAATTAAACCCACTAACTCAGCTACTGAATCTGTCACCTAAATTGTCCATCATCAAAGTGCAGACTCTCAATATCCTCACTTTCATTCTACCTCCCCACCAAGGTAGCATACCAAACCAATTCCCCTTGTTTCAGTTTGGTTTCCCAACCAAATCAAAGTGACTTGATTGCTGAATTATTCATCCTACATAATCCATCATCAAGATACGTCGAATTCCCAAAAATTGTTTCCTTCATCCCAACTCATATGTTTTCCAAGATGCACAATATACGTATTTTGCTTTTGTCACCTTAATTTGTCTCATGATCAAAGTGCATAGAACAACCTCAAATTCTGCCCCACCCAAGGCAGTTTAGCCAAGCCATGTCTTTTTCCTCCAGGCTGGCCTAATCATGATTGAATTCAATCTCAGCCATTAAACATATGCATGAGATTTACGTATACGACATCTTTAACACCATCTTCCACAATGACAACATTGAGATGTCTTTTTTTTTAGCATTCCCTTGTAAAGTGATTTCTATTGCACATGAAACATCGAAAATTTGGTTTTGAACCCTTACTAGATGCCTTCCTATTTGACCTTTCATCATTAGCAGTATGTTTAGGCTCTACCTCACATAAAAACAATCCAAAACACTGTTGATATTTTGCAGTATTTTCGTTAGCGTATTTAAACTGAATTTTGACTCTATTATACCCTCGTTGGACAGACTTAGGAAACCCCTCTATCACATCTATAACAAATATGCCCATATTCAAATAGAATTTTATCCACCGAATCTGTTGTGTTTATTACTTACATCTTCCAAGTCCAAAACACTATCGATTTCACTAATGTTGTTGAATTTGACATTATCCCATGGACTTTTATTGTCCACCGTGTCTTTCCAGCAATGTTTTCATCAGTGTATTTATATTGGATTTTAACTCTGTTACATGATGCCTTTATTATCAAAACAAAAGCATAAAGAGATTAGAAATTTATTGTGCACATACTCATAATTTATTATGGATTTTTATAGTAAAATTACTTTTATGCCATTCTCACATAGAATTATTTAACTTGGTTTGAGGGCTATATTTTCTACTATAAATTATCATTACCAAATTCATTGGGGGCATCTAGTCATCTCACTTTTTATTTGCATAATAAAATTACTAAATAGCCCATAAAAGAAAATTTTATTTAACTTGTCTTCAAGGGCTTTTTTGGAAAATTAGTTTAATTGAAAACATTAAAAGACTAAATTAACCTTAAATTCAATTTTTTTAGGCTTGCTTCAAGGGGTTTTTTGTCATTTAATTTAGGTTTGTTTGCAATTAGCTAGGAGTCTCAGCTACAATTAGGTATTTTTAAAGATTTTAAATATTATTAAAAAAAAAAAAGTTGCTAGAGCTTTAGCATGCACCAACACGTGGGATGCGCCTACACTACTCAAGTAGTGCATGTGACGACTCTCGACAAACAAAAATAGTCAACCATTATGTCTTCTAAAGTATATGGTATTAGTGCATCTTATGGGTTGATACACGTAACAGGATTCATGGTCGTTCGGTAATGATTGATTTTTTTTCTCCTCCTTTATTTTTTCTCATGACCTAGCCAAATTTTAAAGTTGTCCTCCCTGTTTTGTTTTTCAATTACAGTTCATATTCTTTTGATTGCCCTTTATTTATCTTGGGTTCTTTTGTTGATTGACTTTTGTTTTTAATTTCATCCCTTAGTATTTGGTCCTATTTCATTTTTTATATCAAATTTGATTCTTATTTTTTGATTGCTATTCTTTTTTTATATTATTATATATATATATATATATATATATATATATATATATATATATATATTTTCTTAATCAAATTTGTTTTTCAATTTCATCCCTCATCATTTTATTTTAATATTAGTTTTAGTCCTTACTCTTTTAGTTGCTCTTTCTTTTTTGCTTTGGTTTATTTGTTTAATTTTTTTTTAATTTTATCATTTAACGTTGGAATGGTTATGAATTGGGCTTTGTTATGTTTTTTTTTGTGTGGTGATTCTGATATCATAATCCAAGTCATGAGTATAAAATATTAACCAAAATTGACATCGGTCTTTTTTCCCTTTTTAACTCCAACTTTCTTTTTCAATTTCATCTCTCAACATTGAGTTTATTGATAATTAAGCTTTTTTTTTCCTATGATGATAACTCGGCCTCACGATCTGGGTCATGAGTTCACTATGCTAACTTCGATTGTCTCGGGGCTTTTACATCTTTTTATTTCATTTGCTTTTCATCTCAATTTTTTTTCTCATTCTTTTAATTGCCTTGTGTTTTTCTTTGGATTATTTTTAAAAATTTATTAGTTTTTTTTTATTTTATCATTCATCATTGGATTGTTGAGAATTTGACTTCGTATTTTTTTTGTGATGATCTTAATTTCATAACCTAGGTTATGAGTAAGGAATGTTAACTTGAATCGCCATTGGTCTTTTTTTAATTTTTTTTAACTAATTTTTTTTACTCCATCCTTCAACATTTGGTTTCTTAAAGATGAAGCTTCTTTATTTTTTTTAGTTGCTTTTTATGAGTATAACCTGGCCACTCAACTCGGGTCGAGGATTTTCCATGCTAACTTGGATTGTCCCGAGCCTTTTTTTATTTTATAATATTTTTTATTTTGCTTTTTATCATTGGGTTATCTTGAGATTTGTCTTCATGATTTTCTTCTTCTCTTTTGTAAGAGGTTTTTTTCATTTTTTGTAGATCATTGTTATTACCTTTTCTTTATGGATTCAATGCATTTATTGTCATTACTTTTTTTTTTCCATCATGTGATTAATGTAAACCATCTTATTGGATCCAATTGGGTCTATAACTCAAGTCATTATATTTGTTTTTACTTAAGAAGACACTGACAAGACTTCCATATCATTTTTTTAAGTTTCAAAAACATTTATTCACCCCACCTCGAAGTATGGGCCACCTATCTAGTCTAATATACCAAAAGAAGTGGTTTTTTATGGTGCTTCACTATGAACACTAAAGCATCTTGTTTTTTTTTCATTTTCAAACTTTTTTTCTTTCCAGTTGAATCTTTTTATAGCCTAATTAGATTATATTAGTTTTGAAATTATGGTATAACTAGCAAATTAAAAGAAATATAATTGAAATATAAAATACAGAGAAAATTATGCATAATCCTATTCTTGACAATTTTTATTTTGCTCCAAAAGTTCAATTTGTTCATTTATAAGCCAAAAATCCTTTATCCCTAATTTGTTTGCCACCCCAGTGGTGGTTGGATTCTGTGCAACAATAAGTAACATGTCGTTCGCTTTTTTTTTTCTTCCAAATAACATAATAGGAGCGAACAACATGTTGTTCATCCTTTAAAAAAGAAAAAAAAATAGCCTAGGTGCGTTGACTTATCTTAGACTCAGCTAAGCGCTAAGGCTAGACGCTTGTGGGTTTGGCAAGTTTCCAAACCCATCATTCCTGGGATCAACAAAGCACTGAGCCTAAACGCCTGTTGGTCTAACGAGTTGTCAGACTTGTCATTCCTAGGCTCATTCAGATGCTGAACCTAGATGCTTGTAGGTCTGGTAAGTTGCCAAACCCATCGTTTCTGGCCACAACCAAACGCTAAGCCTAGACGCCCCATGATGAATCAATCAAAGATATTTTATCTTGATGGGACTGTAAATTAGATATATTTTATCCTAATGAGGACATAAATCAGAGATATTTTATCATGATAGGACAAACCAGCATCTCCCCTACAAGAAAGAGAAGTACCTAGGGGGCTATAAAAGAAGGAAACAAAGATGATCGTGCCAAGTTTAGTTTTTCTCTCTAGTTATCAGGACTTATCAATCTTAAAAGTCTTTTCTAAAAAAGTATAATTGATCTCTTTATGAACCAACACTAATTTAATCATCGAAGAGTCCCTAAATAGATAAAAAAAAAAAAAGACCTTTTGTAGGTAACGACAATGATCTATTTGTGTTTTTACCATAGAAGGGTGGGTCAAATTGCCAATTACAAGATTAATAAATTTATCTCGGGCTTAGGCCTGGCCTTCAAGCCCATGAAATAAAACCATACTTCATCATTGGTGTTGTATATGGGAAATGATAAAAAAGACATCAATAGCTCCTCTAATAACCAAACCATTATCATTTATAATTACCGTTGGATTTGGAGCCTTGAAGTTTTGAAGATTTTCAATAGATACCAATAAGATATCGATTTAAACCGTGTAACTTTAGGAGTTATTGTAAACTATGACTTAAGTATCTTTATCATCCTTAATTACTATCATAGTTGGAACTTTGAGGTTTCAGAAAGCCTTCGACGGTTACTAACAGAATATAGGTTTAATCCATGCAACTTCAAGAGCTATTGTTATCCAAGGATTTCTACCAAGCTTGTGAACCTATAAAGGTAGATGATCCCTATGTAGGGAGGTTACCTTCTTTTTCACTAGTTACATTTCCATAATAACTGAAAGAACTATGTTTATCTGGGAAGATTCCTTTTGATGACTACCCATCAAACTTTCATCGAAAAAATATACTTCCCTCTCTTTTTTAGGGCCTCAAAGCAAGATAGAAATATATTATGGTCAATGAATAGAAATGTAAGTTTCATGTATATGAATTATATGTTTAAAATAACAAATGCTTTCTACTTCTATATCTAAAAAATCTTTCAAAAATGGGATGAATTTACTCTTCTTAGTGTGATCGTGCATATTTTGAAAGTAACGAACATCTCTTCAGTGTTACGACATAATTTACCTTGAAAGGGATTGACATACTCTTCCTAGTACAATCACATCCTTTTTCAATGATAAGATGGACGATGCATCAACAATGGGGATGGATACACTCTCCTCATAAAATCTTCTAAATATAGGATGAATTTACTCTTTCTAGTATGATAACACATTTACTTTGGAAGTAATAAATGTATCCCTAGTGCTATGACATAATTTATCCTTAAAGGTAAATTAACATACTCTCCCATGTTACATACTCTTCATAATATGATCACACCCTTATCCAATGATGAGAAGAATGTTATATTAACAATGAGGATGGATATACTTTCCCTACCAAATCTTTCAAAGATGGGATTACTTTACTCTCTCTAGCGTGATAACACATTTACTTTGAAAGTAATAAACATCTTTATAGTGTTATGACACAGTTTACCTTGAAAGGGATTGACATACTCTCCCTAGTGTGATCGCAACCTTCTCTAAAGATAAGATATATGTTGTATCAACAATGAGGATGGATGTGTTCTCCCCACCAAATCTTTTAAAGATGGAATGAATTTACTCTTTCTAGTGTGATAACATATTTACTTTGGAAGTAACAAACATCTCCCTAGTGCTACAACATAGTTTACCTTGAAAGGGATTGATATACTCTCTCTAGTACAATTGCACCCTCATTTAAGGACAAGATGAACTTTGACTAGACAATGAGTTTTATGTTCCCTTAGGAACAATGCCCATGAGGCCTTATACGAACTAAAATTAAAATCATTCTACACCAATTCCTATCAGGAGGCTTCTTAATGGTCTATGATGAATACACCCAAACTAATAAGTAGACATTTACAAATGGCATCTTTTTTCCTCCAAAAAGACAGAGCCATCATAAATCTAGATAAAGTTAGATTGTCCACCATTTAAACCCAGAAATGCATTATTAAGTATAGGCATTGAACTTAGAAATGCTTCATTAAGTATGAATAATGGATTTATAAATGCTTTATTAAGTATGGGCGATGGACCCATAAATTCTTTGTTAAGTATGGGCATTGGACCCAAATAGGAACTCTGTATAAGGATTAAAACTCATAAAAATCAACAAAAGAACAAAGAGTTGTGTTATAAAAATGCAATGTATATGAAAAAGATCTAGCTCAGGCTCTTCAGTTGGATATTCCCCTCGTTAAGCCATAACAGCCCTCACTAAAAAGACATCTATAAAGTCTAGAACTGGGACTGGATGGAAGGTTGCGTTAAAATTCACATGCATTCCACTGGAAAAGTTGAAGAACTACAAGTTGGACATGGCAAAGAATATCCTATCTCTCACCGTCTCGGTCAAAGCTACCGAGCCCCTTAAAAACTCCTAAAGTTCCTAAGGAGAATCTCTCAAAATACTATAGCTTTGCCTAGGAGGAGTCCCTTAAAAATTCTAGCTTTTCCTAGAGACACTAGTTCTTTTCCTTTGAAAAAGAGAGTTAAGTTTAAGGGGCAACAAACTTAGTCTATACGTTAACTTGGGAGTCCCTAGCTTGAAGGAGTTCCTCTCTCAAGGGAACCACCTGGTTATAAGAGGCCTTGAGTGCTTTCTCCTGAGAGCTCGGTTTAAGAGCAAGACTTGTGTTTGGTCCTTTATTTTGGAATAAACCACCTTAATACTCCATAATGCAGCCTTCATAACATTTTTTCCTTCTAAAGGTGGTTGAAGGCTACTTGGTTTTCCTTATTTGCAGCCGCAACCCTCCTCACATATATCCTTTTGATCGCCCAACGCATCCAGGAATTGGACACATCATAAAAGCTTGCCAATTAAGAATGTTAAAAGAAGAAATCGCTTAACCAAAACTGAAAAACAAGAGGTTTTGTCCCTCTATTGAAAGCCATTTGGCTAGTGATGAAGTCCAATTTTATCCTACGGGCTTGAAAGTCAAGCCTATTCCTGGGATAAAGTCATTAATATCTTGGTTCTCGCAATCTAACTCAACCTTCTATGGTGAAAACACAGGTACATTATCATTGTTACCTATAAAAGATCCCCTTTTATTTATTTGACGACTCTTCGATTATTAAATTAGTGTTGGTTCAAGGAGATATTGATTATACTTTTAAGAAAAAAGACTTTAAAGATTGATCAATCCTTGTAACCAAAGAGAAAAAACTAAACTTGAAGGGATCATCTTCGTTTCCTCCATTTATAGCATCAGATCCTTTTATTCCTTGCAAAGGAAAGGTTGGCTTGTCCTATCAAAATAAAATATCTCTGATTTACGATCACATCTAGATAAATATCTATGATCCATCAGGGGGCATATGGGGCTGCACCCAAGAATAATGGTTTTGATAACTCATAAGACCCACAAGCATCTAGGCTCAGCATCTGGCTGAGCCTGGGATTGACGGGTTTGGCAACTCGCCATACCCATAAGCATCTAGGATTTTTTACGTTTGGTATGTGTTCGGGTGACCTATATGTGGTTTAGGATTCGTTGACCTACTTGTTATTTGTGATTGAGTAACTTGTTAGTGGTCCATGATCGAGTGACATGCCCATGGTTTATGATTGGGTAACATGCTCATGGTCCGTGATCGGGTAACCTACCTATAGTTTATGATCGGGTAACTTGCTCGTAGTTCGTGATAAGGTGACTTGTCCATGGTTTTTTATTGGGTAACCTGCTTGTGGTTGCGATCAAGTGACTTGTCTATAGTTTGAAAAACATCTATGATTTTTCATGAATAGTTTATGTTCAAGTGACTTGCCCATGATGTGAGAAATATTTAGGATTTTTTATGAATGATTGATGATGATTGATTGTGTTTTGGATTTTTCCCAATAGATGTTTTGCCTTTATTTTCTGAGATGATTCATCTTCTGATTTTCTTTAGATTGTCCATCGACTTTTAGTCATCTCTAAACTGGATTTCTGATGGTTCATATTTGTTAAATCTTTTTAGCTGCTTTCGAGAAATATTCCTTAAAAATTCAAGAAAATATCTTTATGATATTTATACGTCCATTTTACCTACTTTGAAATATAGCCCCCTTTCTTTGTGATCTCTTTGTTGCTTGACGGATAAGGTCTGTAATTTTTTAGATAAGTTCTTTTGGCTTTTGACTCTTTAACCTACTTAGGTTTTGCCCATGTGATTAATATGTTTGATTGTCTCTTTAACACGTAACTTAGACCTTTAAATAATAAATAAAACTTTGCTCATCAAACCATTCTTTGAAAATTGGCGAACTCTTTTAGCCATGATATTGCCCTCTTGGTTAAACAATGCCCTTTAATTTTAGTATTCGTACACCATTGCCTATTTTTTATTTATTTTGATGGAGAAACGTGCTCTATTACTCTCATTTTCTCAAGGAGTTTATCAAATCATTTATTATTAATGATTGTTGTAAATTGTCCCCAGTTCATCAAGTTGTGTTCATCTTTTAAACATTTATCAAAATTCACTCACGTTATAACATTTTAAAGGTATCATGGCCATCCTTTAAAGGGTAAATTGAAACTTTAGCCATGAAAATGCCCTTCAAATATAGCGTTACTCTAATTGCTGATGGAGTTCATCAAGTAGTCCATTATCATATATTGTATTTGAGAAACATTACCTTCATCTAATATGGATATTATACATTATAAGGTCCATAACGTTGCCACTTGGCTGCTTATTTTCTCCAATGACATCTCATAAGTAGTGTCAATCATCATTTTCATTAAGGATTTTATAAACTCGATAAATGCCCTTTTCATTTGAAAATCACTTTCTTGTTTTGGAATCAAATCACAAATTTCAATGATCGTATCCATTCAAGTCTAATTGTTGCAAAGAAATCATGAAGATGTAATTTTGAGAGTGTTTCTTCGATTGTGACCCAAGACATATCTTTCAACACTAAAAAACAACTTTCATGCGTATTTGGTTGAAATTGACAAGATAAGAAGGAAATATCAGCTCAAAATCAGGTTATCCATGGCTTAAATAAATATCCTAAAATTTTTGACTCTTGTATTTTGAAAGCAAAAATTTATTCGATGTTAGCTATTTTGTTTTTTGGCAACTCCCTAAGGGTTTATTTTTAAGAAAAAGATAATTTGATCTTTTTACGTAGGCAAGATTGGAATTAGTGAAGGTATATGGTAAGGTAACTTTTTATTTTTATGGGTTCCAAAGCATGAGGCTCGAGTAAAAACTCGAGGTTTTGTTTGGGAAAAATTTATCTTTTATTTTAGCACTCATTTTATCAGCATACATAATAACGAGTAGCTTGTTCGTGATGTTATGATTCTTATGAAAAAATTCTTTATATTTTGGGAGTGTTATTTATCGATTTTGGTTGTTTGCTTGCTTGATCATAAAGGACTTTTAAAGGCATGCAAAACAGTATGTGGCTCTTGGCTATGAAAAAAGAGATGCATAGGCTTAAAATATGTTTTAAGGTTTTAAAGACTTATGATCACTATCATTGTGTGTTTATCTTTTTTTCATAATATTTCTTTGATTTTCCTTTTTTGATTGCTTTGGCAGGGCATACTTATTTTTTTTACCTTGATTTGGTATCTTTTTTTTTCCTTTAGGCATGCCCCCCTAGTATTTGAGTTTTTTTAGGTTTTCTAGCTTTTTATTTTTGAATTTTTTTTACCCTCTAGTATAGGGTGTGATCCTAGTCATGATTGACCCTTGATTTTTGGAATTTTTAATTTTTTCCAATGTGAGTTGTGATCCTAGCTAGAGTTTTTTTTTATGAAAGACTCCTTCAGACTCAACTAGGGACCACAAGGAGATATATTTTTAGAACTTGATAAGATAATAAAGATGACCTTTCAATCATTTTGATTAGAACTGATAAATTTTATCCTTGTCCAGTGTAATGATTTAAGACTTTTTTATAAGACTATGTTTTTATGAATCGATGACTAGCAGATCCAACTACATGCGATTATACACACAACTAAAATATAGCTTAAGAGATATGTGATTATGCATACAACTACATGTTTTCATTTTTCATGCCTTAGGTTCAAGTTTGTTTGGTTAACTTAGAGAGTGAGTTGCGTTGCCAGATTAACCCATTTGTTATCATTTGAACAAGATGCCTGAAACACTATTTTGAACAAATATCGTATTTTTTCCAAAATAAAAAAGCTAATTCACTTTTTAAGGATTATTTTGGAAAAAAAGCTATTTACAAAACTGAATCGGTTATAATGTTTTGAATAGAGCCACGAGACCAATTATGAGGGCCAAGAGGTTTCAAAAGAATAAGGATTGCTTCTTTGCATTTTGCATGACATACCTTGAAGTTTGATCATTTTTTCTTTCTCAATATCTAGTTTTTTTTTTCTAAAATTGTCCCTTTCTTTCTTCGAGGAATCTATTATTTCCTTATAATTACCCATTTTATCTTTAGCTAACCTCTTGAGTTTGGCCAATTCTTTTTCTATTAGCATATATTTGTTGATCAGTTCATCATGCTTAGCTATTCAAACTCCCAAATCATCCTGGATACCTTTGCTTATTTTTTCGACTACCTCAGCCTTTTTCTACCATTCCTTTATTGTCCTCGAATCTTTCATCAAAGTCATTAATTGTTCTTCCATTTCTTTTAACTATTGGTTCAGGTAATTTCTCATTTTATCTTTTTCTTCTAGTTGCTTTTCCAAGTTCTGTTAATACTCTTTGTTATTGCAAAGTTCAATTTTTCACTTCTCTAATTGTTTTCTTACAATCCTTTTTTTTTTCTTTTCAGTCCTTCTTTAATTGCTTGCGAAGGCTATATTTTTTATTTTGAGTTTCTAGGATTCTTGGATTTAATCACCCTAGAAAGTCCTTTGTTTCTCCAAATAGTGTATTTTTTATTGAATGAAGATCCATCCCTGCTTTTTTTTTTTAATTTTTTACATAAAAAACCTTCCTCAATCTTGTCTAATAAGGCTAGCTCTTTTAGAGATGATTGATTTCTGAATAATCTAGTGAAATATGTTAAACCCATAGTTTTAGGCACATATTGTATTCCACCAAGCTATCTTGTTACTAATACCAGTGCATCATCAATGTATCTAGTTATTCCGATCAAGGGGGCCATTCTTTACTACCATAAATCATTATGCAAGATATGTTGTTCATCTATAGTACTTTTCATTTGAAGTTGCTTTATGGTAATGCAGTATATTTCTCCACCCATGCTTTCTCATATAAATTATTCTAAGCTTCATTTATAATAATCTTTAATGGTCAAAGATTGAACAACCAAAAGTTATTGAAAATATCTCTTGGTGTTTCAATGTGACTGATGACCTATAAATGCAATATTGAAACACATTATCCCATATCTCCTCTCTCATACGTCCTATAATGATTGAGTGATAGCATGATTTCAACCAAAATTGTAGCAAAAAGGTTAATTTTAGTATGCTCGTACTATACAAAATACATTTGCAGCTTTTAAACTAGTGACTCTAGTTTCGAATAGGAACAACATTAGCCTAGATATAGCAAAGACCACTATCTTATACCATTATTTCCTAGTTTTCCCTTTTTTATATTTTTCTTTATTCTAGCTTCAATGCTTTTCCATTTGAATCCCTTATCAGTTATCTTACATTGACCTACCTTTTCCAAGCACAATAATCTAGTTACCTTAGAAACGGTGTTTTTGAACCTCTGTTTAAAGTAGATCTTATAGCTGCTACTTGGAAAATGTAGAATCATGTTGTACTCTTCTAACGTGGGTGTCAAATCAATTTTTTCAAAGGTAAAACACCTATAATTAGGATCCTAAAAATTCAATAATGTTTTTATAGTTGTTGTTTGTCTTGAGAGTCTCATCAACTATACAATCCTCTCATATTGTCTTTCAAATAGGGTCTCATCCACATATCCCACGATAAGTAGCAGTTTCTCCATGTCATTCACAGTATGGTTTATCTTGGTAATTTGTGTTATTCCTCTAACATCGATTATTGGATAATTTCCATCAATTAATTGTGCTAGTTTAGATTCTTGCCTAAATTCTTGAAAAGATGAGTATTTTATAGAAGTCATAATTTCAGTCCAAAGTCCTACAATACATGATTTTATATGGTCAGGCTTGCCTTTTAATGCAATATGAGTATTTGAGAACATTTACATATAGGTAGGTTTTAGTCATTAAATGAAACTTGGGTACGTTTTATATTTAATCTCAAAAAGGTCTCATATTTGCCTAATGATGGTCATTGTAAGGAACAATACGGGAGCGTTGCAATAAATGGTTAAGACACGTATACTTACCATTACCAAGCAGGCACTCAAATCTGATTTGAATGTTTCACGAGCCTGAACTCTTATTGATAGTTATAGGGCAAACCATTAATCCCTTACCTAACCTAAAAGCTTACGTGTGCTTTAAAAAATTAAAATGTGTGATATGTGATGCATAATTTCATATATAATATACAAATACATGAGCAATATGTATAAAAATGCATGTCGATGATAAATGTACAGACTAACAAAAATAAAACACAATAATCAGACAAAAAACAAAGCTTAGTGGAGTCATCATTTTATTGCAAGTGTGTGACATCACGATAATCATTTTCCTGGATCGGGATTTTTGGTGTGGAGTGGAAAGAATAAGAAATTCTTGTTCTTTATCAGTTAAAAATGTTTGGGGTCACTAGTAGTATTTTGATCACTATGAATCTTAACTGATTTTCAGAGTCTCACCTAGGTTCATTTATTTTTTTTCCTTTTTTTAACATAATATCTTCTTTTTTTAATTTCATCATTCAGCATTTGATAGAGATTAGACTTTCTTATTTTTTTATTAGTTTTCTATAAGATTTTTCAATAATTTTAAAATGACTCGTTTTATCTTAAGTCTTTTTTCTGTTGCTCTTTTTTAAATTTATCTTATTTTTTTTAAAAAAAATTGGTTTTGAATTAAATTAAATCAATTGCTTAAATATAAGCATGTTATGATTACTTCATGAATATTTGTTTTTACTTAAATATAGATTTTCTTCTTTTTTTTTAGTTGAATGTTTTTTTCCCATTTTTTTTTTTTAATATTTTATTTATTATTTTATTTATTAGAATTGAACTCATATCTCGAATCACAAATTTCACAGGTTAACCATAGTTAGTCTAAGTTGAGTTAATGTGTCACTATTTTAATATTTGTTTTGAAGAAATTTATCATTCAATATACTGTCATCTTAATATTTTAAAAAGAGTTTCACCAGTATGTATTTAATTTCTTACTTCCTAATATTTTTATAATTTTTTTAAAATTAAAAAAAAATAAGTTGAGTTACAGTGTAGCACAGGTCAAGTGTGTAGTCATCTCTAATATATGTATAACAACTTTTTTACATTTTATTTTGATTATCATAGGATGAAATGATAGAGTGCTTCATAAGAAATTATTATATGGACCTATCCATCAACTAAGATTATAAATCAAATTATTAGAATTATTATAAATAATTAAAAATTTTCAAATCATTAAATCATATTTAAAATGTGATTTTTTTAATAGAAGAATCATAATTATAAAATAAAATAATTAACAACACATCAATGTGAAGAAACCTAATTATGTGTTTAAGTATATTATCTTAAATGATGAACTAATTTCAAGTAATCCTCCACCTTAATGAAAGCGTGGATGGAAAGTTATAGCAGTGAATTTTTATTTTATTTTATTAAGATAGTGTTTGATATTATGGTCGTATTTATTTTTTAAATAATTTTTATTAAAAAATATTTCAAAATAATATATTTTTAAAAATTTATTTTTTACATCAAAACAATTAAAAAATATAAAATAAAATTAATTTGAAACAAAAAAAATCAATTTTTTTTAAAACCACGGAAACAATCAGCTAGCCTGACCGATTAGAATTGTTGTGTACCTATGCTTTTATAAGTGTGCCGAACCTAATCTTTAATTTCTATAAAAAAAAAAAATCATTTTTCATAACCTTAAAGGGAATCCGGAAAATAATTTAGGATCCGATCCCAGATGACACTAAAAATATTGATATCCGTTCACCTATTTTCTACACCGAATATATACATTTTTTTTTCGGATAATATTAAAACTGTTGGTAGCATTTAGTTTTTAAAATAAGAAACCTCTGCAATATTGAAAAACTTCAACATTAATAAAATCGTATTACTGAATTTAATGGTTGCATTATTGATTTAGTTTATGAATAGAAGAGGCTTCGGATCAAGAAGACATAAATTTGGAACAATGAAAATGCAAAGCTGCCATTTGGGACTTTAAAATAAGAACATGAAATATATATTTTAAAAAAAAATAGATAGAACATGAAAATTAAAATTTGTAATCAAATGCATTATTTTTACAAATTAAAAAAAAACTTTTTCATTTTTTCCATAATAAAGCTTGGGGCTAATCTAAGTACTAAGGAGTGCTTGATTAAGTTTTATTAATGTGTTTTTGAGATATAAAATCACTAATAGAACTGTGGTGTATTAATTTTTTCAATAAATATATTTAATTAATATCAATTGATTTATAACTTTTTTAATTTACATGACATTTGTCCATATTTTTCATAGGAGTAATTTTTAAATTTAAAAAACTAAAAAGGAAAAAAAATAGAATGATAATATACATGGACAAATCATTTAAATACAATAATAATAATAATAATAATTAAAAAAAAAACTGGATCCAACCAATAACATAATCCCAGCCTCAACCGCAAATCAGTAGCCTCATGTCATTTTCAAACTTCCACTGCGAGGACCCACACAGAGAGTCAATAGAAAGCAGAGTGGCGCCATTGTTAACCATAAAAACGGCTGTGGACACCAAATTACAGACGCATCAAACTACTCAAATATCTTTCTTTGTAGTTAACAACATAAAAAATTACAACTCCAACCCAACAAGAAAGAAAGCAAGCCCTTGGAATTTTGTGTTGTTTCTCTATTTCTCTTTCAATGGCTTCTGTGTCTCTGTCTTCTCTATCTTTGGCTCATACAAGGAGACCAGATGCTGCTGCTCTTACTTTCAGTTCAAGTGATTTGAGGTTTCGTTCAGGTTCTGTTGGGTTTGGTTTGGCAAAGAAGAATCAAAGAGTCTTTGGTTTGGCAAAGAAGAATCAAAGAGTCAGGGTCTCTGTTTGTAGAGCTTCTTCTCTTTTTATTCGTAATCTTGATGCTGATGATTTTAGACACCCTCTTGATAAACAGGTTTCTTTTTACTGGATTATTTATATTGGAAATCCCCTTCTCTTTTTTGTATTTGCAATCGTCTAATTCTTGGTTTTTTTCCCCTTCAGAATACACTGATTTTGAGGGCAATTCCAGGATTAAATGAACTGGGGAAGGTTCTGTTAGGTACTATTACAATTTCTTTTTGTATGATTAGTGTATTTATTGACTTGTGCTTTTGTTTTTCCCCCTTTAATTTACTATCTACTGTTCATTTGACTTTGATTTTGCATTTAACACTCGCATTTCTGTAAATTTGGGGCTTGTATTTGGTTTTTGTATAGTGGAAAGTTGTGATAAATACAAGCTCTATTTCTCTGAAATGTTCATTTAATGGCTCAGCAGAAGTAAAGGGGATTGTGTTATATGCTATGCACAAGTTATTTGTCATCGATTCCATGATGCAAACCTAGCCTCTCTTTTTTTCTCTTCTTTAGATATAACCATGGTTTCTCGTGCGTGGAAAGATTTGGCTAATGTTTTCTTTGAGTTATCTTCTAAGTTGTTTCTTGGAATGCATAATTGCAGGGTCTGTGACAGAGCAAATCATGCTTCTAGAAAATATTGGGACTTCAGTTCTTGTTTCTAAAAATCAGGTAATTGTATGACTCTAGCAAACATTAGAGTTTATGTAGGCTATCTTGTGTGGCTGTAGTTTCTCATGGTACTCCATTAAAAGTGTCATTTGCTGCAGGTTGATTATTTTCAAAATAGTTGTTGAAAGTCCTTTTTCCTATTTACCACATATGATCTTATAATACTATGCAAACACTGATTAGTAATCAAATAAGTAAAGAATATAGAAAACTTAAATGTACAAGGTATTTGGTTACGAAGTGAAAACCTTTTGAAGAACTCTTCAGAATATATATATATATATACCTTCTAAGTCAAGCAAACCCAGTATAGGCAATGTTTTCACTAGTTTAAACAATTACAAGATGAGTATCTTTAAACACAACCCTTTGTGTCTATACTACCTTACTTGATGAGACAGTGATCCATGTTATGTCTCCTACCACAATAGCTTGATAGTACATCTGATGATCTTCATATTGTTGTCGTCCTAACTGGAACCTCCAGTTGCTAATAGTTCACACAGGAACTCTCCCTAAAAGTCTGCAGGCTCTTTAGGAACTAATTCTCCTCGAGAATTTCCTACACATTCCTCGTGTGTCAAAAGTACATGTTGTGAAACTCTATATAAACTTCTTAGCTGGTTGGCACACTTGCTTTAGTGTAATTGATATTTTTACGTTTTGAAACTCTCTTCTAAAGCACACGACGCTCTCTTTTCTTCAGACTTAACCTTCCTTATATACATGCCTTATGTGATAAGGATAAAGATAGTCTTCAAGTTTCCTAATCTGTTAAAATTGATAACAAACTGCTAACGTGTTTTACAAAAACATTGATAAAGTTATCTTCAGATAACTTTTTCTACTTTATCTGAACTTATTTTTTAAATAATCTAAAGTAATCAAATAATTAGAGAGAAGATAATGCTAACTAATTTTGATAAATTTTTATCTTAGCCGAATTATCTTTTTACCAGTCGTAAAAAGATCTTCAATAATCTAAGTCAACAAAATAACATTTACAGTTGTAAAGATTCATCTAAAGGGAATATTCACATTGAACATAGGTATAAAGCAGTCTGCTGGTATCTGATACATTTGGCATCTTGTGAACTTACTCTTTTGTCCAAGTTTTGTTCATTTGGAGCTCTTATAACATCTTTTCCCTTGTGTGTGTGTGTGTGTGTTTTTGTTTTTTGTATCGTAATGCACATCATTTGGGCGTTGACTGCTGTTTTCTTATTTACAGAAAAGAGAATCGTAGGTGATTAATACATCAATACATCTAAGATATGCATTGTAATTCACTTCATAACAATGTTAACATGTTGTCATTGCTGAATTGGCATAAAATATTACTATTTGAAATAGACTCTCTATACGCAGCATTTTCCTGTTATCTGCATATTGTAAAAGGATGTAGGATATATGTAGCAATTTATAGCCTTACATATGCTAATTTCTTTTGTATCAGCTTTCTGAACTTCATCAATTGATGACTGAGGCTGCGCAAATATTGAACATGGAGGCCCCTGATCTATATGTTCGGCAAAGTCCTGTACCAAATGCATATACTTTAGCCATAAGTGGGCAAAAGCCATTTGTTGTTGTGCATACCAGCCTCGTGGAGCTTCTAACAAGAAAGGAGTTGCAGGTCTGGATTTGTACATTTACCTTTAAAAGCATGTTGTGATTATCAGTTGACTTATTTTGAGTCCTTCCCTGTGAACGAATGGTTTGCTTGATTGGCTCTGCAAGTTTCACCAGCATCCATGAATGGCATAGCTTGTGGCTTTAGTTTTAGCTTCTTTTTTTTTTTTTTGCCTGTCATTTATCTTATAACCTTTTTCTTTTCATTTACATCTGTATGCACAGATATATCTAGATATAAATTTTTTCTTGTATAATAGAACTATCTTTCAAATGATGAGATGCTATTAACTTTAGACTATTTAACTTAAAGTAGGCTGTCTTGGCTCACGAGTTGGGTCATCTGAAATGCGATCACGGAGTATGGCTCACGTTCGCAAATTTTCTTACACTTGGAGCCTATACTGTCCCTGGTAGGTGTTTTCTTTCCATGATGTTTGTTGAGGTAACATCTATAATTTCAATATATATCCTCTTTGATTAGAATCATTTCATGGATACTGAGAAAAATATTTGCGGCCTCTGAACTCACAACTTAACCAGTCTTTTTTAAAAACGGATCTTGCAGAAATTCAGGTAAACTGATTATGAATTACAAGACTCCGAGTTGTACAACAAATTAGTATACTGTCTATCGACCTTTTAAAAAATGGCATATATTTGATGAGTTATTTGAGCAAGTTGAGATAATTTCAATGGAGTATGGGGTTGGTCTTTATGATGGCTTCATCTAATTTTTGTTATATGAAAGTGCAACAACTACAGGGTTTTGACTGAAACATTTCTTCCATTTATTTTTGGAGTTTTATTTACTGGAAGTTAAAAGATCCATATATCGAAAATTAATATTTAAAATCCTTGCATATTGGTAATGATGGCTTATACCCGTATACCAGTTTCCTTGTTAATTTTACTGTCTGAAAGCAACAACTTTGTTTGGAACCTTCGGTTTATTGGGGTAAATCTTGTCCGTGACTGCACATATTAGCAATCAAGTTGTTTCATTCACGATAGTTCTCAGATTGTCTACTTCCTTAACAATATGCTTCATAGAGTTCTGAAACGCCTATTTTGTTCACAGGAATTGGTTGGTTGATAGCTCGGAATTTAGAAGAACAATTATTCCGTTGGCTCCGATCAGCAGAGCTAACTTGTGACCGTGCTGCCCTTCTTGTTGCCCAAGACCCTAAGGTATATAAAACTGGAACCTTTTGATTGTATAAATTGATTACTGTGGTATATTTTTATAGATTTGATTATCTTATCCTTTTCTTATTATCCTACAAGAGGTGGTCATCTCTGTTTTGATGAAATTAGCTGGGGGAAGCCCATCAATTGCTGATCAGCTAAACGTTGATGCATTCTTGGAACAAGCGCGCTCTTATGATAGAGCTTCTTCAAGTTCAGTGGGATTGTACATAAGGTGAGCAGTATCATATATGAACTGAGTACCAAAAATTACGCCTACCAGTTTCCTGGCAGTTGTCTGATTTGCTAGTGCCACAGAAATGCTCAAACAAAACAACTCTCACATCCTCTGCCTGTTCTGCGAGCTCGTGAAATTGATGAATGGTCGAGAAGTCTAGACTACCAGCAGCTTCTGAAACGTGCAATACAGATAACCACTCCACAGAATGTTTAGAAGACGGTCAAAATGTGAACAACTTGATGAGGTAGGTTTATATGACCGCTGTGCAATGTATTTTTGCTTTAGTCACCTGAACATCTTACTTGTAGGAACTTGGATTTCACATGGGATTCAAATTGAATCCTTTTTAGTTGGTCATGAACTTAAAATTACTTATTGCGATGCTGTATGATGGGAGAAGTTAATGGAGTAACTAGACAATTAAGTCATTTCTGATTAATGGCACTTCAGGGTGGGATGTTAATGTTGTTGCTGTAATTAGGTCGTTTCTGTTTTATCTTGCCTGACACACTACACTCCATGCACAGTATTCAGGCTGCCTTCAGGTTGACTTGCTTTGTTTTGGGTGCTTGTTCAGGTTTCCTCTCTCTCATAGCTAACTCGTAATCTTTGGAAAAAACGATGGCTAAGCACAAGGGTGCAGGAGATGGAGGATCTGATGAGCATTTGCAATCTTCCTAAGAACCTTAATTTTTCGTGGCACTATAAATCGACAGTAACTAGAATCATATATATATATATATATATATATATATATATAGCCTTCGTTGTTTGTCAATCTTGTCTATGTATATAAAAGGGCTTTGAGATTTATCCTAGTTTGTTTTCTCATAGAACACACTAAGTAATACGGTCTTGTATTACAGATATTATCAACATGTGAAGTACTCAGATAGCATACACAACGCTTGTATCAATAAATATAATGCATTGCTTTGCTCATGTTTCATGGTATGAGAGCTTGTGCATAGCTTGGCTTCTGTTGCATTGTACAAGAACTCACTGTAAATGGTATGGAAATCAGCACTTAATCCATGTTAGGCTGCTGTTCTTTTGAGAAAACTAATCAACCTATCCTTTCTAGTTTAGGAGTGAGAAAAAGCATCAAACACATAGCTTTGATTTGAATTTTTGAAGGGTTCAAAAGAAATGATCCCGGTCACAAAAGCCTGTCAACTTCTAAATTAGAAAATTGCTTGATCATCATTAAGTAATCCTGGAATGGCCGAAAGGAACACATGAAAATCAAAACATCCACTTCATTTCTAATTTCATCCCATCAGTAGATCATAAAATCACATTGTCAACCACAAGACCACATAAATGCTCACCACATATCCTTCATCGAATTAGTGGTAGCCGGAATATATATCAGATAGCAGCTGCATGATAGGGTTCTATGAAAAGGCTTTTTCGAAGAATCAAATGGAGGATGCTGGCCGGAGTTTGCAAGTTTTCTACAATTAGGATTTAAAGCTTCAAATATCTCTATTACTGTGAGCAGGACCTTTGTTGCTGGCTACCTGGAACGTTAAAAGAAAAGGGGGGGGGTTGGATTTCGAGGGGGGGGAAAAAAAAAAACCCTTTACCCAGCTCCCGGTTCCTCCCGGGGGGGGAGGTAAAAAAAAAAAAATTAAGAAAAGGGGACAATCAATTCCAAAATACGAAAAGTTTTGATTTAATAATTTATGATATAAAAGGTTTTTCTACTACAAAAAATTTTTCTCTTCAAAAACTTTCAATAGTCCAATTAAGATTTCACTCCTCAAATCAAACTATTAATTTTTTTTAATTTATATCTATCTTAATTACTATCAAATTAAATCAAAATAAGTTTTTTAAAATGAAACTACAACAGAATAGGAGATGCAATATATTGCTTGAATGAAAAGGAAAAAAGAAATTGAAATTTTCTGAAAAAAATATAGTTCAAAAATTTGATGAAAGAAATACTCACTAACTATTTATATAGAGATAAAAACTAACCTGCCCAAAAGAATATGTAACCAAGTAGAAAACATAATTAAAATTTAAAATTAACTAGTTTTGTATAACAATCTAGCAAAATTCAACGATAAAATATAAAGTTATGGCTGTTTTTGTCAGATAATATATTTGATGCATCTATATTTCTTTGAAAGCTTTATTTTATCTATTTGGTCTATAAAAATATTTGTAATATGTTCCACATTAACAAGCCCTTTTCTAGTTTTATCTAATGTGATGGGTTAGTGAATTTTTAAAATTTTATTTTTTAAAAGGGTCAAATGCAAGACAATAACTCAATATATTTAGACTTGACAGAATGTCAAGCTCGGATGACATGAGTTTGACTTCCTTCAAGGCCCAACAATCTTAAGTTTAGTTACACGTTAAGCCCAAGTATATATGAGTTTGGTGAACTGCTATACCCAATATCTTTGGGTTCAACTACGCGTTGAATCCAAACAGACATTGATCTGACAAGCTACAGACTTATCACCATTGAACTTGACATCATAAGTATAGGCCTGACAATCATTACAGATCTCATATTAAGTCACAAGACTTTGTTTATTTATTCTTATAGATTTTAACATAAAATATTATAAGTCAAGAATAATTATTTATCTATATCCCTAGGTGTATAAAAGTTCTCTAAGAGCATATTATATTTCTATCAATATTAATATTGTATAAGGGATATTTATCTCTTATTAATATTATGTAACAGATATTTATCCCTCGTTAATGCTATCATAATAAAATGACACTTTAACCCCTCCATTCAAGCAACATGACAAGGTTCAGGAGCTATATATACTCACCGAACCATTCAAGTAAAGGGTTTATAATTTCTATTCTCTAAGTATTTGTACTTTATTTCTTAGAACATTTATTATACAAAAACAAGAACAAATAATCTTTTTCTTACAATTTAAAGCTCACTCTCTTATTTAATATAATTTTTATTAAAAATCACTGACTTTATCATCAGAGAGTCCCTAAACTCTATAAAAAAGAATTGCTTTGTAGGTGTTAGGCCTTCCCCTACCAACCATTTACTTTGTGTGCTCTAGAGAAGGGAATTCAGGCATAAACGTGTGATTACTCGATGTCCAAACATTAAAAAAAATCATTCCTAAATATATTGAACTTTGGAACATCATCATAAGGCTATTAGAGTTTAATGTGCATATAAAATAAATTTATGAATAATTTTAATAGAATTAGATGATTATGAATTAGAATTAAGAAAAAAGATTAATAATATAAGTATTACTGATAATTTCAGAAGATTAGAAAGATGGGGAGAGAGCTAGTTGATGGATAGAAGATGATTTTAATGTTAAATAAATAAGGATATTGAAAGGAATATAACACAAAATGTAAAGGACAATAATCTTAGAAAAAAGAAAAATATTAAGTAGAACAATATCAAGCAGGAAAGGCTTCACAAGCTTCGTTATATATTCTATAAATTTCTTATCAGAGAGGACTAAAGAACATCAACTAGGCAAAGGTAATTTGTTTGCGTGATGATGGAATCCATGTATTATTGATGCAAACCTTCTTGTCTTTATATAGTTTTGCCAAACACAAGCCTTGGTGAAGTGGGCCCACAATTTTTCGTTATCTTTTAAATTGGTGGCCCCGCCATGCTCCTCTTGTCTCTCTCGTAATCTAGTGGCGGAATCCACGGTTTCTGCTGAGACCCACCTTTTTCCAACAAGAACCTCACAAACCACCAACGCTAAAAGACATCAAGGAAAAAACAGAAACAAGTCACTTCCTGTTTTTTAAATTATTTTTTATTTAAAAATATATTAAATTAATATTTTTTTATTTTAAAAAATTATTTTTAATATTAATATATCAAAATAATTTAAAAATACTAAAACAATATTAATTTAAAATAAAAAATTATATAAATTCTTTCAAAAATATTTTTAAAATACAAAAACAAACAATTATTAATCACCAACAAAACTGAATATTTTTTATTTATTTACTTCCTCGTTAAAACTAGATTTCAAGTACTGAGATTAATGTTTTCTGTTCTAAGCGTGTCATTGAAATTTTATTGTTTGGTAAACATTTTTCTAGCTCATTGAAAGCATAGTTTTCAGATTCAATTTTAATTAAAAAAAAAAGTTATTACATTATTAAATTAATATGCGTGTCACTATGCCAACCAAGTTATGTCCATGATTTAAAAAGTTTTGATTTTAATATAATTTTAACTTTAATTTCAACATAATTTTTAATTAATTCAAAAATTAAATAACAATTTAAAGACTTATACAGTTTGAATTAATAAAAATAATTCAAATATTCGAAGTACAAATTAAACACAAAACCACAATTCATGACTAAAAAATAATACAATTTCCTCATAGAATTTGCTTGAATGTGTATATTAAGTTCTTAGTATCTAAATGAATTTTTTGTATATCTTAAAATTTTCAAATAAACCTATATTAACTTATTAATTAAATTTTACAACTAATTAAAAGATTTATTGAATTGGTAATCATATCTCATTATATATAATAATCAAAATAAATTGAAATTGATAAGATTTAAATTTGCTTCACCAAAAAAAATTATTGCTAAACGAAGTTAAATATTGTATATTAAAAAATAAAAATTTAAAATTTAAATAAAGAATAATTATATTAATTATATATTTTAAATAAATATTATTTTATATAGTAATATTTTTTCTGTTCATAATAAATTTTAAAACAAGAATAGAAAATATTTAAATGAAAGTTAATAATATTAATTATAAAATTGAATATTTAATATAAATATATGATAATATTTTTATTTTTAAAAAAATATTAACAATAAATTTTATTAAAAAAAATGGAAATTGATGTGGAATATTAGAGTAGAAGAGATCGATTTGGAATATAAATGGTTTAAGCAGGTGGGATTGAGTAGTAACCATTTAGCCGCCAAGGTTTAATAACTCAATGAAAAGTGTCAAGACCCTCCCTTGATAGCATCACCATCACCATCAGTGAGAAGGTATTATCACCGTCAGATAACTTAACTCACTTTAGTTCTATTATTCTATTCTATGGTGTCTTTTTATTTACCATTACCATATAAATATATATTGGTGGAACAGGACTACAGGAGGGTGTGTGTCTGTCTCTGTAAGATTGTGATTGTGAATAGAAGAGAAGAATGCCAGGAGTGAAAGGACCTTCAGATTACTTGCAAGAACCACCTCGTCACCCTTCCCTCCAAATCAATTCCAAGGCCTGCTATTTCTCTCTTTTTCACTGCCAAACAATCATGCATAGCTTATTGTTTTTCTTTGCTTATTTCTATCTCTTGTTCTTTTTAATTCAATAATTTTGGATTCTATTTGTCTGCTTTGTGCTTCTACTCCATTTCCTGATGTGGGTTTTTTTAATTTTCACCTTTGAGACATTCTATGGAGCATTTGAGCTTAAACTTGTAGTAACTTAGAGGAAAATTTTGTGTTTATGTGTGATGATATGGGTGGTACAATAATATAGAGCTTTTGAAATCGTAAGTGATTGAAAGTTTGCTTCTTTCAATTGGGTTTACCTTCAAGATTTCTGGGGATTAGCTATTTTGCTTCAGGACGGCTTATTAGAAGAAATTTTCTTTTTATTTCTTTTGATCTTAATTGTAAAATTAAGCGAAATTTGAATGCTTTCTTGGGAATTTTCCTTACAATCTCATTGCATTACGTTTGTAATATGTTGTGGGCATGCTGTTACTGTATCTCCGAGTTTCTATTGCGTCCAGTGATGGTATTTTTGTATTTTACACTGTTGCAGTATCCTTTCAATGCCGAACCACCTCGTTCGGCCTTGATTTCTTCTTATGTGACGCCTGTGGATTTGTTCTACAAGAGAAATCATGGTCCCATTCCAGTTGTTGATGACATAGAAAGGTTGTACTCGCTCATTTTAGTCTTACTTCCGTGTTTACACTTTGATATAGTTCAATGTCGGAATAATTAATCTGATTCTTCCGCGTACTTTCTGAGCAGATACTCTGTTTTGATTCGTGGTTTGATCGACAACCCTAGAGAACTGTTCATGAGAGATATCAAGTGAGTTCTGGGTACACTCGTTTACGAGCTATTTACGCTATACATGCTTTAGATGTTCTTGGACTAGGAGTTAATGTCATTATTGCATAACAGGATGCTTCCAAAATATAATGTCACTGCCACCTTACAGGTATGTTTGGTAATGCGTTTTCAGTTAGCTTGTTTGTTGTTCCAATCCGATGTGATTTGTTGCCAAAATCTGTTTGTTGTCATAGAAGTCATCATTGGCTCTGTTGTTTGTGTGAGCTGAACAGTGTGCTGGAAACAGAAGGACTGCCATGAGCAAAGTCAAAACAGTGAAAGGGGTTGGCTGGGATGTTTCTGCTATTGGAAATGGTTTGTTCTCATTTTTAACCCTATTAGCTTTGGAATGCCATTGGATATATAGTGCATGTTGGGGGGTAGGGGTAAGTTTGCCAGATTGTTAGATGGTGCTTTGAACATGCAATTATAGAATCTGAAAGATTTAGCATCTTTCAAGTAGATATGCTGGCACATTATGCGATGAATAGAAGTTTATTCAGAATTGTTTGAGATCTTTTAGTGATGGTTCAATCTGTGTATTATCAATGTGCAGATGGATGAGTTGTATTAAATGAAACAAGATATTTTTGCTCATCAGAGGGATCTCGGGGAGGGCCATCATTTTGTGCAAATTAGTTTATACTGCTATTGTTTCTCTAAATTCCTTGGATTTCCTTTCAGGAGTCTGGGGCGGTGCCAAATTGGCTCATGTTCTTGAACTTGTTGGGATATCTAAGTTGACAAGTACCACTAAATCAGGTGGAAAACATGTTGAATTTGTAAGCATTGATAAGTGTAAGGTAACCTGCCATTCTGAATAGCAGTTGTGCAACTTTCCAATTGTTTAGTGCACATTTGTGACTCTGCGGAACCCCTTGATATAATCCTGATTATAACAATATTAAAAAAGTGCAGGAGGAGAATGGAGGCCCATACAAGGCATCAATTCCGCTCAGTCAGGCTACAAACCCTGAAGCTGATGTTTTGGTTGCTTATGAGATGAATGGAGAGGTTAGTGGACTTGATAAAAGGCTTTGACCTGTTTAATTTACTTTATTGTCATCAAAAAGTGTGTTTCCACCACACCTTGTCAAAATCAGACTCTTGATGATGGTGATAATGTTGTTTCTTATGCTACATGAAGTGATTGCTTTCCAGTTTGCTTTCTGACATCGTTTTATTGATGAAACTAATATATCATTTCAGTTATGCATGTCAATTCTAAGGTAATCCCAGGATCCTACATCTGCATTTAGTGCCTTAGTGGTTGTTTAGTATAAACTCGTCAGCTAACCAATCTATAGTAATCAGCTTATTACTTGCTATGTGAATAATTACTGTCTAAAGCTCACAGGTCAGAAAATTGTGTCATTCCACTTGTTCTGTGTATCAATACAGATTTCAAGGGTGAATTTTCATCTTTAGGTCCAATTTGGTCACATTTTGTTTTTCCATTGAAAGGCTTGATAATTGTGCACTTAATAAGTGCACAAACAAGTGTCATTTGAACACCAATGTGCTACAACGGTGATGAAAAGGTCCATTTAGGCAAAAGATACTTGCTTTTAGGATAGCTTTCTTTTTTTAAACTGATCCATGTAATTTGATAGAGCAATGAGTTGCATGCTGGCTGTATGCATCATTACATGATTTCAATGAACTTGATCTTGTGTTACTGTATAGATATGCACTTAGTTGTGGACTCTTCACTATTCCTTCAGCAATTTTGCCTTTCTTTCTATCATTTACTTTTCTCCTGCCATCATAATTTCTCAATTATACTGTTTTTGATATTAATATACATTATTGTTGTCTTTCTAAAGCCTCTAAACAGGGATCATGGTTATCCATTGCGAGTGGTTGTACCAGGTGTTATAGGTGCCCGATCTGTCAAATGGTTGGATTGTATCAACATCATTGCAGAAGAATCCCAGGTCACAAAAGTGTTATGTATGTTTTAACAAACTTAGTTCCTCTTTTATTCCAGTTGTCATATGACTGAACATACATTGCCACCTTACAGGGATTCTTTATGCAAAAGGACTATAAAATGTTTCCTCCTTCAGTGAATTGGGACAATATCAATTGGTCTACAAGGAGGCCTCAAATGGATTTTCCTGTTCAGGTTTTTACTTGAAATCTGTTTTTCTGTTTCTCGGGCAGATATTTGATGATGTTTATGCCTGACTATTGTGTCCACAATATAGAAGCTTCTTTAATGGCTTAAGCAATTTGAATCATCATTTGAGTTAGTCTTATTGATTGGACTGTGGTGTGGAAATGAATTGGGAAAGGTTTATGATTGTCATTTGCATCTAATTTTCCTTCTATAGGAAACATACAATTGAAACCCAACTTATCCTTTTAGCAGAATAATTGTTTGACTAAAACTTGCAAATTTTCTGATTGACAGAGTGCAATTTGTTCATTAGAGGATGTCACTGCAATGAAGCCTGGGAAGGTTAGTTTCTTGGTGGTATTACATTTCATTGTGCTCAAGTGTGTACATATGAATATGTTTTTTCTTTATCTGTCAATCAAAGCACATTGCCTATAACAGAATTTTCTCCTGTTTCTTAATCTCTTCGATGTGGCATGCATAGATTAGAATTCTTTCTGAGTTTTCCATCTAGCAGTGTTACTCACAGTTTTGAAATTATTATGCTTTTAAAATTGTTCCCTTTGAATTTTAGTATGTTACTTCAAGAATTTGTATTTAAGTTAAAACTTTGAAGTTTTCTGGTCATAATATTTTTCACAGCTTCATTAATTCATTGCTTTTTTGTGTCAAGAAATAGTTCTGACTTTCTAGATTTCTTTTCACATGGGTTGCCTATTGAAGCAGGAGCTGCTCCTAGGCTCCTCGACAAGTTAAGTCATATTCAGGTGATCTTGATCTTTGTCTACCATTATATCTTACAGGTTAAAGTCAGTGGATATGCAGCATCTGGAGGTGGCCGTGGAATTGATAGAGTAGATGTGTCTGTTGATGGTGGCAAAACCTGGGTGGAAGCCTCCAGGTACCAGAAGCCAGGCGTCCAATACATCTCAGATGATATGAACAGTGACAAATGGGCCTGGGTTCTTTTTGATGTGACAGTTGATGCTCCACAGAGCACAGAGATAGTTGTTAAAGCAGTATGTTTTCCTCTCTTATAGCAAAGTATATTGTGATTCAGTGTTTTTTTTAACTTAAACACTTAAATATGCCAAATGTTTGGACTCATTCTCATAAATCTGCATGCTTATCCATCAATTACATATTCTGTGAAATACACTGAACATTCATAGATGAGTTCTGTACATAAAAATATTTCTAGTAGGCTCATGACGCTTTGTCATAATTGACCATGGCCTTGAGTCTGCAAAATCTTATCCGAATTCATTGAAGCTGAGAGCTTCGAACTCATGCTTGGCCATAAAAATATGTCCCCGCTTTCTGTCAACTTCCATTCATGTCACATCATAATTTAAAGAAGAAAAATGGTATTCTAAATGAACTACAGTCACATGTCCATTGTCTTAATTATTTTACAATCTTTTTATTCTTCTTATGTTCATCATGGACAGGTGGATTCGGCAGCAAATGTCCAGCCTGAAAATGTGCAGGAGATTTGGAATTTGAGAGGGATACTCAACACTTCATGGCACCGGGTTCAGGTCAGAGTTGGTCACTCAAATATGTAAAAACCAAAATGAATTGGTTTTGTTTCCTGGATGGTACGTGGAAGAATAATGCCCCCACGCTTAATGGCACTATTTACTGTGTTAAAACTTTCCATCGAGCAAGTGCTGTACAACATGTATGGTATTTCCTAAGTTCCTTGTAGTTAAGCTCCGTTTGGCTTTGTAGGGGCAATGAAACTGATTTCTGAGACGGGTTTCATTAGATTTTAAAATGTCAAACTAAATAAGATTTTGCACCCCTCCCTCCTCCGCTCACTAAAGTTCATGTGTTTCTCTAGTGAGCTAGCTAGTTTTGCAGGTTTGGAATCGGATTGAGGCGTGTCCAAAATTTTTCGTACCTGTTGAAAGATGGAACAAATATCCATACCTGTGATGTCATTTAAAATAATAGCTTGATTACATTTGATCCTACTTGATTATCTGTAATTGTTTTTACATAGTTGTAAAACTCAATCCAGTTGACTTGGGTGAGAACTTGGGATGAGGTTGATAATTGAGTTTTGACCAGATTAAGTTTGGATCAATCAAGTTAGTAGTTTAATCTGAGTTTTTGATCAAGTTAATTGAACTTTTTCTTTCTTGAAATTTTTTTTCAACTCGGGTCTCCAAGTCAATTTAAGTTAGGTTTTATAACTTTATTTTTTGAAATCTCGTTGCATATATATATATATATATAAAGCAATTTAGCAATATATGCTTTGCTTATTTTTTATATCATTAACTAAAACTTAGTGGGGGATTCATTGTGGATCCCCTCAAATGGCATTGTAAAGAGATTGCTCAGTGTTTTTTGATATTTTTTTTTTAATTTGGCTCTCATTTGATCAAATTATAAGTCAATTTATTGGGAGATGATGAGATTAAAAGACAGGGGTAAAGTTAAAAACACGCAGGGAAGGAGTGGCTTTAAAAATTTTAGACAATATTTAGTGTAGTCTCTATACTTTATAAATTATAGATATTGGGTCCCTTTAGTTTCTAAAATTAAAGAGGAAAAACAATTTTATTCCCAACTTTATTTTTATTTTATTTTTTGACTCCTGGTGTGAGATATGTAAGAGAAAGTCGCTAGAATCTAGCATTAAAAAGAGAAAATCTATGCTGACATTGATTTCAGTCACTGAAAAAGTTGAGATTGGTTTCAAATTATTTATTTTGATAAGGGGAGCTCACATAGGTGGTTTTTTTCCCTTGAAATTGCCAAGAAAAACATATCTAATCTTTGTAAGATTTTTGATTTCGGGTTTTAGAATGGTTTTTTAAAATCATGAATGAGTTTATAAAGTTGCCTGTAATATTTTGTGGGTGTTTTTGAAAAACAAAATGGGTTAAAATTTTGGTTTTTGGATTGAAAAATCCATTAACCATGTTTTTTCAGCCATCACAGTGGCCGGAAATTAAGCAATATATATGACGTGTCATCTGAATCTTTTTTTTTTAAGAAATGTTGAGCAGAACATTTGCCCCAACTACAAAAACAAAAAAAGGGCTTAGTGGTGCTGGCCCTACCAAAATGGGTCAGACCCAGCAGCACCTAGCCTTTACTTTTCTCTTTTTCAAGAAAATAATGCTTTTATATTTTTTTTTAGAATTACTTTTTAATTTCTATTTAGATTAATCCCCCCTTCTCGTTTTTATTTTGTTTAGAAACCTCTTTTAAATTATGATTATTTTTTTATTTTGTATGCATTTAATTTTTGAAGAGGTTTTTCTTATTCATTTATAACTTTTTTTTAATAGGTGAACTTTATTTTTAAAATAAGACATTTATTTTCACATAATATTTTCAATATATGCGGTCTTGCATAGTATTTTTTTTATTTTATTTAATCAATTTAATGTGTGTCTATTTTTATTATTGTTTGATTGAATAGAAAATATTTTAATAAACAAATTTAGCAAACAAAAACGGGTAAATATTCCTTCTTACGGATTTGAGCCCTCGTTTGGTATTGCGTTCATAACGGAGGCTGGGAAAATTTTGAATTTGTTTTGCTTAAAATTAATTTCTTTTATGTTTTTGAATCATTTTGATGTGTTGATATCAAAAATATTTTTTTAAAAAAAATATTATTTTGATATATTTTCGAGCGAAAAGCATTTTAAAAAGCAACCGCTACCACACTCCCAAACACCTCCTTAAATATATTAATCTACACTTGTCTCTTGATTTTTGCAGTTTTATTTTTAGTTATCGTTTACGACTTTTTTATTTATTAACACACATAGTTATCGATTTATTTAATTATTTGCATGCATGAAATTTTTTATTTTCACATTGAATTTTTTAACTACAAAAACAAAGAATGGGCTAAACTATTAGCAGAAGTAGAAACTGCGGCGGTTAAGAAGTTGCAACTTTTCAAATAGGAACTGGCCAATCCATGGGTATACCATGAGGTTACAAAGATTATACATGTGAACCAACCCCTTAAGACAAAATAGGCATAAGGAACGAGCAATAGACCGGACCAACCTACAAAAAAAAAACAGTCCTTCCATAACCAGTCATCCATAATATCAAATAAATCATTTTCATCTTTAATAAATTTCATGTTGAAAAAGCATGTGTCAAAATCCTTTTTTGAAAGAGGAAAGTCTTGATATGGTATTGATTATTTTGATTTGAAGTTAGATGAGATTTATTTATAACCTTTCAAGTTTACATGCTATAGCTCTTAGATATAAAACCCGACCTGGCTTGACCCGGTAAGTTGACTCAAGATCCGGGGCATTGACCGGATTTTAAATGGTCTAAACTCGGGCTTACAAGTAGCCTAGTAAAACCCAGTTGACCAGCCGGGTCAACTCAAAAACCAGGTGATTCGACATAACCCGAGTGAGACCCAGCCTTTTTTTATATATTTTTTTAGTAAACTCAAAAAATATAAAATTAATTTATAAATACTTGGCTTCACATATATTTTATATAGCCTACATTTTCATGAAATGTTTCTTTAACTTTTTCTTGTGGGATAATTATATTTATAACCTACATTCCTATGAAATATTTCTTAACTTTTCTATGTATGATAGCTATATTTATAATATATATCTATATAAAATGTTTCTTAATATTTTCATGTGAGATAACTATATATATATATAGTGTCAATTTATATGAAATATTTCTTAATTTTTTTATGTGGGATAACTATATATATAGTGTTCATCCACATGAATTATTTTTTATTTTTTATGAGATATATGTGAATTTTTTTTAATTTTTACACATTAAATAGTTATATATATAATTTATATTCATATTAATTATATATTTATTAATTTTTTATATATAACATTAAAATTTTAAATATTTTTTTTAAAAAAATTAGATTAATCTGAAATGACCCGCACGAATGAAACTGATTTAATAAGCATGCTATCACTTCATGGATGCACAGTATTTAGCGGATATTGCGAGCTATGTCCATATATTGTGAGACATATAGCTGGGGAGGGGGTGGTGGTTTTTGGAAGTTTTTTCGAAGTCTAGCTGGAACAGCAAGGATTGACTTGAAAACTCCGGGATCCAAAACGTGACTTGTACAGAGTTAAACTGCAGAAAACATTAATATAGTAAAATCTGATTAGGTTTCCAGTAATCTAGAGGTGGGTTGCGAACCCAATCTGCAGGGCCTCTCCATTGCCAAGCAACTGCAATATTGTCTGCGAACTCCAGGCGCGAAAGCAACGCTATATTGCTACGAACGCAACCCTAAACATGTTGTCTTTGTTTATTCATGTCAAGAAAGATGGAAAGAGAAAGAACAGAAAAAGCAGATGTACGAATGGTGCCTGCCCGCATCGAAGCACGTCCATCACATAAAAAAACCAAGCTTGCGAGTGGCTGTTTATGGCTGTACGTAAACATCAATCGGTTTCTTTCTTTCAAGATAAAAGTGACATGGGATGAAAGCATTTTTGTGTCCTCTGCAGAGGGATTGATTGATGTTTTCATAGCCATATCTTGCGTTAATAGTTCTTGAAGGTCTTTCTTTAATGCCTAAACCCATCGCTTTCACCTCTTCTCCTCACCACCTCATCATTAAAGTCCTCTCTTCTGTAGTAAATTTCATCAATGATAAACCCTTTTTTGGATTTCACTTCATTTAATATATTTTTTTAATCAAGAATTTGTTTACTCTTTCTCATTACATAATTCATTATTATCAAAAAAACAAATTAATGCAAAAACAGGATCATATATATATATAATGGGCCGAGTCTACTTTTATATTAAAAAGGGTATCTTACTCACATTTTTTTAAAAAAACAAGAAATGGAATTATGCTTTACCAAAAAAGGAAAAAAAAAAAAACAAGGAGGAAATTATATCATATAGGCTTTCAAATAACAAAAACAGTGACGCTGCAACCGAGAAGAGTTTATATAAATTAAGCTGATCTTCTGCCTTTAGGGTTAGAAGGAAGTTTGTGGTGTGTGTGAGGTGGTTGAAAGATTGTATGTTTTATTTATTAATTATCTATATCCAAAATCCTTAACGAGACTTGTACTGATCAAACAACTCTTGTCGCCATTACAGCACGCCTCTACGTTTGTCTGCTTTTGCCTTGGCCTTAGTTATTTTAATGGAATATTATTGTAGCTGTTATTTTTTAAAATAGTTTTATTTAAAAATATATTAAAAAATATTTTTAATATTTTATATTAAAATATTAAAATAAATTAATTTAAAGTAAAGAAAATTAAAATAGAATTTAAAAATTTAATTTTTCCAAAAATAAAAAGAAAAAAAATTCCAGATCTTGTTAGTTTAATTAGTGTCTTCAAATAAAATATAGGAGATTAAAAAAAATATCATTTTGTTATTTGTATTATAAGATTATGAAGATTTATTTCAATTTTATATTTTTATTTGTCTCTATATTTTATAATTAAATATATTTTTATCTTTATATATTTCTTTTTCTATTCTAAGACATAGTCAAACGTAATGTAAACAATTCAAGCCATGCTTAAATTCATTCAACTACCGCAAGAGGGAAAAAGAAAAATCTTCAAGAGGGGTTTGTCTGCCTCAAATGTTCTGTTCTATTTTATTTATTTATTTATTTATTTATTTATTACTCTTTCTCTCTCTTTTTTTTTTTTTTTTTTTTTGTCTTGGAGGTGATTATTTATTTATTAATGAACCAAAATTCATTCTACTACTAGCAGTACTCAATAATTCATGCTTGAAGACAAAAACATTTTTTTAATTGAATTATTAGTCTAGCGACCCATGCATTTAATACACGCAGAGGGACGAGTTCGTTGGATTCTATGGCACTGGATGTAATTTTAGGCACGTTTGTATACGTGCAGAGCCCATTTTCTGTCGGTGACTCCTCTCAGCTTGTTTTTGTTTTGTACTGGAATAATAATAGTTGATTTTTTACAGTATTTTTTATTTAAAAATATATAAAAAAATTATCTTTTATATCAATGTATTAAAATAATTTAAAAATATAAAAAAAATCCATTTTAAATTTTTGACTTACCGCATGTTGACTCAACCACGGTATAAGGAAGAAAAAGAAAATTTACACTTGAAATTCGTATCATATCATATTAGGTTTTGTAATGTTTTTTATTTTTCTAAAGCACTCAAATTTATTTGAATTTTTTTAAATTACTTTTTTATAAGAGAAAATTACTTTTTAGAGTCTTCAAGTTTCTTTGAATTGTATCTGAAGGCTATTTTCACTCAAAAATTGGTAAAACAATATATGAGAGAAAATATTAATATATGAAGTAAAAGAAGTCTTGAGAAGCATAAAAAATATATATATGAATATATAAAGTTAATTAATTTTTTATTCTTCATCTGTAACCTTTGTCTCTTTTGTTGGCTCATATCGTAAAATCACAGCCCCACTGGTTTTCCTGTAACCCCAGCCATTGGATTGGTTGATCAAAAACTGATGGACACGTTTTCCCATTATGGATTTGCAGCCCTTTTGTGGTATGCATTTATTTTATTTTTTTATGGACGTGGAAGGAAACGGAGAAGCATGTATGGCCACAGAAGATAGAGAAGAGAAACTTAATGATTTTTGGAAGATACCCAAAAAGCCTGTTCGGAGGAGAAAGACTGGCCCCCTCATTTCTTCATCCTCTTGCCGTTATAAATTGCGGGGAGGTGTCGCGGTTCGATACTCCGGTGCAAAAAGGAATGGATGGTTCTCAAGGAAGAAATTTAGGGGCTTGTCAACTGAATTAAAGGGGGGAAATCATGGTGTGTTTCTAAGAGCAGTAGACACAGTAAAAAACACTGAATGATAGGAAAAATCAGTAGTTCTATGGGCATAGTAGGCAATCTTCTGAACTATGTTAAACTGTGCTCTTGGTTTTGGGCATTGATCATATTCAAAATGTGAGGAAAACAATGTGTTCTTAAGATTCTACTGTGAAGAAGACATGACGGCAAGTATAACAGTGAAAACCATATTAAAAAATGAGATTAGAGCAAGAATTCAGTGGTCCAGTCAGCTTTCACATGTCTGCCATATCATCTCTACTTTGGGTGATATTCCAGTGCACTCAGGTGTACATGTAACTCATAATGTTATTGCTTAATACGAACATTAATCAAGTTAGATTTCTTCTGACGAGATCTATGCTATCTGAAGTCCGATCTGGAAGATTTCATACTTGTTTTCAACTAATTCTTTATTTTGGATACAAATCACGGAGTTCGATTATCTAGATTCATGCTCGAAGTTAGTGCGAAATGAAGCAATGTTTAGAGATAAATAAAGTTCGATGGAATTGAGAAATTTCATGGTATAGATTTTGTCTATTGAAGAATTCATATTGAAGACTTTATGAAAATAAACTTCATCTCCCTCTTCTGGGGAAAAGGCTAGAAAAGATAGAGGAGGAAGAATGAACCCTTTTTGATAGATATATTTTAGGTATGATCAGATTAACCCTCATAGAAAAGGAAGACTATAATGTCATCAAAGAAAAGACTATATATTATGAATCTAATGACAGCCAGATAATGTATGAAAAGCCTTCAGCAAACAACAAGGTGTATTTAATTAAAAAATCTTTCAATATAAAGATGACAAAAGGAATTCTCATCACCCAACACCTTAATAATTTCAGCATCATTATAAATCAATTATTATCTATTAAAATTAAGTTTTATGATGAGATATAGGCATTGATCTTATTGGTTTCACTTTATGTGTCCGTTTGGTATTGTGATTTGAACTGTGTTTTGTTCCAATCACAATTTATAGTTATTTGGTAAACATTTGAACGCAGATTTTAGAGATGAATCCCACTAAAAATTGAGTTGATACCGCCAGCTTTGGTGAAGCAAAAAATTTCTGCTTTTCACTTTTCATTGCCCGCCTGTTGCCATATGTGCAGAGTGAATTAATTCATTCCGCATAGTGTTCACTTCAAGAAGTGAACACTACCAAGTGGATTAATTCTCTTAGCACTGTTCACGTGAACAGTGCCAGGTGAATTAATTCACGGGTCACTGTTTACGTGAACAGTGACTCCATTGTTCATTGGACGGCGTCCGATCCAGAAAAAAAAATTCAATTTTTTTTAATTGTGTTTAACTCAAAAACTAGTATTTAATATTATTCAATAACACTACATAAATCAGAAGAAAATCACAAGATGACGTAGCATTTGCAGAATTTGATCACAATTCAATTTTTTTTTAATTGTGTTTAACTCAAAAACTAGTATTTAATATTATTCAATAACACTACATAAATCAAAAGAAGATCACAAGATGACGTAACATTTGCAGAATTTGATCACAATTCCAATTTTGTTTCTGATGATATTTTACCTGATTTTGTTGCACGCTCAAAAAACCATGAAAACCGTAGTCCTTATCAGATGAATTAATTTCATATGTGATGAAATTATAGATAAGTTAATCAAAAAATAAAAAATATTTGATATAAAATATTATTTATTTAATGATGTAATAGTGGTAGTTAAATCTACAATATTTAAATTAAAAACCATCAATATTAATATATATCTTTTTTAGTTATTTTATAACCTCAATTTGAAAAGCATGTTTAACCAAACACATTAAACTACTTTTTATTCAACCTCAATTTCAACCACAGTTTTAACCAAACATATATAAATATTAAATCAACCTCAACCAAAAGTACTTTTTATAAAAACAACTTTTTTCAAATCACTACCACAAAAGCTACCACAAGTTTTATAAAACAGTTAGGAGGCCATGAGATCAGTTATAAGCAACTCTACTATGAAATCCAAGTTGAAATATGACAACATCTAAGCCTTAATTCTTGAAAAAAAAAAGTCCATAAATAAAGGATGCATGTAAAAATTCAACTTTTAGTGTTATCATAAACCTTGATATAAAAAATAAAAGATCTTATAGAAACTCAAATAAGGGTGGGTCAAAATCTAAATTTAGGATTAGAAGGAAGTTAAAGCCTAGGAAGCAAGGTGTTTGTTCGAATTATAGAAAATATGGTCATCTAACGAGGAATTGGACAAATCCAAGAAAAACCAAGGCTAATTCTGTAAAATCTACTATTGAAAAGGTATATAAAGCTTTGATTCTTTTTGCTCATAGTTCACTATATAATTGGGTTCTTGACCTAGGCATTTCATTTCATACTATTTCACACCAAGAAATTTTATAGAATTATGATGTTGGTGATTATGGTATGGTGTACTTGGCTAATAGAGAAATATTAAATGTTGTGGGCATAAGAGATGTGAAATCAAATTATTAATTGATTTTATATGAAATTTGAAGCGGGTGAGACATGTTAAACTAAAAAATAACTTGATCTCTATAAGACAACTTGATAACCATCAATTATTCAAGAAAAAAGGCGTGGGTTTATTTTCTGAAAAATAAATCCAATGTAATTAATACTTTTAAGAAATAGGATTAAATCTAAAGTGTATGAGGTCAGACAATGAATGTAAATATATTAGTGAAGGCTTTAAGGAGAACTATTCTACTAAATAATATATGAATGGAGAAGAACATTTTAAGCACACCATAATAGAACCATCAATGAATGACCTAGAAGCATGAGATTGCATTCCAGGTTATCTCCAACATTCTAGTCTAAAATAGTTAACATCATAATGTATTTAATGAACTAAGGATCTTCTATTCTTTGAATTTGAAAAGAGGTCTAAACAGGAAAAGAGGTAAATCTTTTATAATTAAGAGTACTTGATTGTGTTGCTTATGTTTATCTAGATTCTAAAGCTAGAAGCAAGCTTGATCTGAAGTCTATAAAATGTACCTATATTGGATATAACGCCAATGAGTTTAGATATTGATTTTGGGATGAGAAAGATAAAAAAAATTTATCAGGAATAAAAATGTCATATTCAATGAGAAAGTGATATACAAGGACATTGATACAGTAGATTATAGTATATTTGTATAAAAAACAAAGACAGCCAACGTAGTTAATGTGGATGGTATTGCAGAGAGCATTGTGTATAAAAATGATCATGATAAAAAGAAAATATGTATCCATAAGTAAAGCCAAATATACCAGCAATAACTATTAGAAGATCTTAGAAGATTATCAGACCTCGATAGCATTTCTCACCATTACCGAATTATGTTTTGCTGATATTCAATAGTGAGCCAAAAAGTTTTGATAAAGCCTTGCAAGATAAAGAATCAGGTAAGTGGGAGTTGGTTATGAAAGATGAGATTGATTCCTTAATAAGAAATCAGACATGAGAGCTAACTAAATTACATGTAGGAAAAAAGGCTTTGTGTAACAAATGGTTTTATGGGGTAAATATTAAAGATGATAACAATAAAAGATTTAATGCAAGACTTGTTATGAAAGGATTTCAACAACAAAAAAAAGGTATTGATACGCATAGTAAAGTTCCTTATGCATCAACAATTGAAAGTCTCATTTATGTCATGGTTTGTACAAAATCATACATTATACATGCAGTGGAGTTGTGAGTAGATACATAAGTAATCTAACAAAACAAAACATTGGAAAGCGGTCAAGTGGATTTTGAGATATATAAATGGTTATTCATATATGTCACTTTGTTTTAGAAGTTTGGACTTAAAGATTCAAAGTTATGTAGATGTTGATTTAGCTGGTGAGGTTGATAATAGTAAAAACATTATTATGTTCATATATACTTTAGGCAATACAAATATGTGTTGGGCTTTAAAACTACAAAATATTATTGCTCAATCTATCATAGAAGTTGAATACAAGTGTAATCTTTCTTGCTAAAAATCCAGCATTTCATTCCATGATTAAGCATACTTAGATTGGATATCACTTTATCCAATGTATGTTTGATGCTAATCAATTAATACTAGAAAAGATTTGTGAAAGTAATAACCCAACATACATATTAACTAAGATTGTTACACTTGATAAATTGATGTTGTGCAAAACTTTAATAGGTCATCAATGATACAGGATAAAATTGGAGTTATTTTTCTCTAAATGAGACATTTTTATGAACGAAGACAAATCAAGCTTAATACTAGTTGCAAATCAAGCTGAAAAGGAATTGATGATTTTTAATGAAGAAAATTGATGAATTTTAAAGAAGAGATTTTGGGTTTGTCCACTAAATCAAAAGGAAAGTGTGTTTTCTTATTTCAAGTATTAATAGAATGGTTTGTAAGAGCACTAGACACACAATAAGATATATTGAGTGATAGAAAGAATTGAGGTGAAAGTTACATAAGATTTGTGCATTAAATTTAGAATCTATGCTATGGGTATAATTTTATGTATTCTTTTATAAGCAAAATCAATACTGATGCAGGTAATTTTTCAAGTCGTGTTAAATTATATTTTATGTTTTTAATTATAGGTATTGATGACAAGTCCTAATAATAACTATAATAAAAAATGATATTGTTTTGATTGTTTGAGTAGGAGAGGATTTAAGGAAATTTTTGTCACGATGGGAAAGTAGTGTTTGGTATTGAGTAGGAAAGAATTGCATATTTGGACTCTCATTTGTTAATTATTAAATGTTTAATAATTGATTGACATGAAAGACAAAGCTTCAATTGCAAAGGAGTATTAACAAAACAAAAAAAAAAAACTAAATATCATAAGGAAATTATTGTTCACTACGACTCAGAGCACCATTCATTGTATTAGTATAATGACAATATTTCTCTTGAACCATAAAACCTTTGATCTAGGTATTAGGGGTAAGGTAATATTTTCATCTTACTACAGTTGTCTTTAACAATTTCTGCAAGGTTAAGTTGGTAATTTTATTTTCTGGACAAATCAAAACTATTGACATACCATTATAATAATTTAAAAAAATACAATGTCTTTCAGTTAGGGGTGTTATGGTATTTTCATTTTGTTTTTGAGATAGTTAAGTTACTTTGATAACCTTAAAGACAAAATCAACATAACTCTATCAAGGATTTTTTTATCCTTTTACATAAATTGTATTGTTAATCTGAAGGTTATTTAGAGTCATTATTGTAATTGACCACATATAAATATCATTAGAAAAACATATTGACACGTATGTATCACACGCCAGCGAGTGGACAACTTTCATGCCTTTTAGGCGGCACTTAAGAGGTTATCCGATCACCAACCCCGCTTTCTAGGTTGGTGTTTGGAAGATCTCAACACCTCCTACGCAATGGGGTAACGCATATCATTGGTTTGGCACCAGTGACCAATTTTTTTCTTCTTCTCTCTCTCTCCCTTCTCCTCAAATTCAGCACCAGCCCCTTTCAAATTTCAAACCAACCCCTTCAATTTCTTTTTCTTTCATATTTGGTCCATGTCATTTTTATTACTATTTTTTTTAATAATCTATAAAATTACAAATATTTTTTAATTTCATCCCTTTCTATTTTTTTAATATTTCAAATATAGTCCATATTCTTTTTATTTTCATTTATTTTGTTTGGGATCATTTTCTAGATTTTTTTTTTTTCAAAATTTCATCCTTCGTGAGTTTTTTTATCAAATTTTATCATCATTTTTTTTATTGCCATATTTTTTTCAGATGGAAAGTTTTTTAAATTGATTTTTTTTTCACAATTTCATCATTTAAAATTAAATTTGTTGGGAATTAAATTTTTTTATTGAACTTAGGTTCAAAATTTCACAGGTTGCGAGTTTTAGAGATTAGATTATGTTTAGAAGGTTTGCCTGGATTTGCTTGTTTGTTTTTCCTTTCTTAAAAGTAATTTCTTTTTTCATCTTTTTTTTAGAGTTTCCAAGATTAACACAAGTGGTTTTTTTGTTATTTTAGATTCTTTTATTAACTTATTTATTTCAATTTTATCATTCAAAATTTAATGTATTGAAGAATGATCTTCGTGCTTATTTTTTCCTTCCTTTCTATTTGATTATCTCAATATTGTGCTCATAATGATGAGGTTAGTGGTTTAACTCGGGTTGACTTTTTTTTATAGGTTTTTGTAATTATTTTTTTTTCATTTGCATCTTTCAACATTAGGTTGTTCAATGATTGAGTTTCATGATTTTATTCAATTTGCTTTCAAACGTGGTTACCCTAATATCATGATTGGATAAGATATTTTACATCTTTATTGAGGTGGTCTCAGATCGAATTTTGTTAACCTTTTTTTATTTTTTTTAATTCTCATCCTTCAATATTTTATTTGCTAGAAATTAAGTTTTATTTTTTTTTCATTTTATTTTTATGAAGTTATCATATTCTCATTTAATTTATTAGAAATTAATCTTTAGACTTTTTTTCATGGTTTCATTTCATGGATTCAGATTAATTAAATTTTTTTAATGTTAAACAAACATACAAAAAATTTTAAAAGTAATTTTCAAAAAAAAAAAAGGCTTATACAACTTTTTCTTGGCAAAAGAAGTATCTTAATGGGGTAAACGTAGACTTTGGATGGGAACCCCTTGGGACAAACAAGGAATCAAGTGCCCTTCTAGTTGTCCGTCGTATAGTGCTTTAAACAACGACGAGACGTGATTCTTGAAACGTGTGCGTTTTTTTAATCAACTGCAAGTTCACTAATTAAAGAATTAATTAATTCAATAAGAACCAAGGCACTGATATTACCGCAACATGTTCCTCCATGATTGAGGAATAACACCGACTACTATCTGCTGCTCCATAACCTCACCAAGAAAATAATAGTAATAATATTAATATATTAATTATAATGGTAGGGAAGCGTATCGATGCAAATATATGGCCATGTGGGCTTATATAACACGTTTGCAAAAAATTATCTCCAAACAAGGTTATGTAGTCATCATCCACCATTTTCATTTTCCCTGCATGCTCAGATGGCAAACCCCATGTCTCTCTTCGTCCTGCAGGTCCTATCATTCTTGTTGTTGTATATATTGCTTCTCTACCTTTTCAACGTAATTCTGAGCAGATTTCGGCGTGTTCAAGAGTTCTCCGGCCACAAGCCTCCGACGTATCCTATAATAGGATGTTTGATCTCATTCTACAAGAACCGGGGTCGTTTGTTGGATTGGTATACTGAACTGCTTGCAGAATCAGCTAGCAACACAATTGTAGTGCACCGCCTTGGTGCACGAAGAACCATCGTGACTGCTAACCCCAAAAATGTCGAGTATATGCTCAAAACCAACTTTAACAACTTCCCCAAAGGGCAGCCCTTCACTGAAATTCTTGGGGACTTTCTTGGTTATGGTATATTCAACGTGGACGGGGAGCTTTGGCGCGCACAACGCAAGTTCGCCAGCCATGAGTTTTCCGCGAAATCCTTACGAGAGTTCTTCATGATCACATTGGAGGAAGAAGTAGAGAAGGGGCTGCTACCAATTTTGGAATCATTGGCGGTGACAGCAGAGGTAGTGGATTTGCAGGAGTTGCTAAGACGGTTTGCGTTCAACATGGTCCTTAAGGTTTCACTTGGGATTGATCGATGCTGTTTAGATCCTTCTCAACCAGTTCCACCTCTTACAAGAGCTTTCGACGAGGCATCGGAGATATGCGCAAAACGAGGAGCTGCTCCCCTCTTCATAGTTTGGAAGATGAAGAAATGGCTCGGGATTGGATCTGAGCGACAGCTTAAGAGCGCGGTTGAAGAGGTTCATCGATATGTTTCTGAGATAATCATCAACAAGAAAAGGATGATTGAAGAGGGAGAGAGTCGCAGTGAAGACCTCCTCTCTCGGCTTATTTTGGCCGGCCATGAAGAGCAGGTCATAAGAGACATGGTGATAAGCTTCATCATGGCAGGCAGGGATACAACCTCAGCTGCAATGACATGGCTATTCTGGTTGCTCTCTTGTCATCCAGATATAGAGAAGGAAGTGGTGAAAGAGACAAGACTTTTAATGGAAAGAATGTTAGATTATGACTCATTGAAGGAGTTAAATCTGTTGAAGGCATGCCTATGCGAGTCAATGAGGCTCTACCCACCCATAGCCTGGGACTCGAAGCATGCCGTAGTCAGTGACTTGTTGCCAGACAACACTCCCGTCCGGGCAGGAGACAGGGTGACCTACTTCCCCTACGGGATGGGAAGAATGGAAGCGCTATGGGGCGAGGACTGTTTCAAGTTCAAACCAGACCGGTGGTTTGTTGAGGCAAATGAGAGGAGAGAACTCCAGGAGGTATGTCCTTGCAAATTCCCAATCTTTCAAGCTGGTCCCAGGGTGTGTCTTGGGAAAGAAATGGCCTTCATTCAGATGAAGTACGTGATGGCTTCCATTCTTGACCGGTTCAAGATTAAACCCCTCAGTTCAGCTAGGCCAGTCTTTGTCCCACTCTTGACCGCTCACATGGCCGGCGGACTAGAAGTTTTGGTCCAAAAGAGGACTCAGACGACGAGCATAAACAAGCAATTAAATTAGAGTCATAATTTGGAGCTTCTTTTTTCCCTCTCAATTGTTAATCTGTATATATATATATAAATACTACATGATTATATGTACAGATAACATGTGGACATACACTGATCTGTACCCCTAATTATAAGAATCAACGTCATCAATCATGGATGTTAGATCAAGTTATAAATTTAGCTATGTGCCCGACAAATAAGACACAAGCACGCCTCATCTTTAAGTTTTGGTCAGAAAGTACATGCGTGATTAGAACGATTATTCACATGGAATAGATATTCTAATTAGAAATAGGTGCACGATTAGTTAATGAATAGGTGTCATAATTGCGGAGACCGCGGAGGTGTCGATCAACTTACCAGGTTCCACGTCATCAAACGGGCCCCAATACACAATTCTCAGCAAATAAGAAACTGCCACCTCTACGGTGTCTCTCCCTATCCTTTTCGTTAGTTAATTGTACTTTGAGCACCTGGCTTTTCCCAGTAACTACCATACTATAAATTTACAAAAAGAAAAGAAAATAAAAGAAAAGGGGAAACATCAAGCAACCTACCAACCACCGCTTACCCGTCGTCGTGCAAAAAGATAGATAAAACAGATAATTACTTATTGTAAAGGGCAATTATTTGCTGGAAATTTTATGTGACATGACTCAAGAACACGTTAGCGGATGGAGGTGTTGATTATATTGGTCGTTAAAGTTGTGAGCTAATTGCTATCATCCATAGCGCCATCACATCAAAATTCCATTCACATTTAGGATGTGAAGGATTGCACACGGCAAATAACGCACCGTCTTCAGCTACAAGTGATTTACTTTCCGTCTTTTTCTTCCTACGTTGATCAAATTGATCCCTAGAGAGATAAACTTCCAAATTGTTTGTTCCATTCATCATACGTACCGAGTTCATTCGAAGAAACGGAGGGCCTCACTTCTTGCAATGCATCTTCAAAATCCTTTTTGCCAAAAAAGATATATTCAATTCAACGTAAACAACTGATAAAAACCACCAAATTTACTAGGAGAGCATGTAATTTTATCAATGTACGCTTTTTTACCTGAAGAGTAACTGATCGCATATCCTCCTTTTTCAGCTTGGTAATTTCTATGCCCTGTTTGAGAGCTTCTCTTAGCGGACCCATGGATGCATCCTTCACTAAGTTTTTCATGTCTGATCCTGAATATCCTGAGCAAAAAAAACACGCAAGGCAGGAAAAATTTCAGACACTAACCCCCTTCAGATCACCAATCAAAACATAACAGAGGAAGTATAGGGAGTTCTGAATCCAAAATGCTTGAACTAAGTACCTTCAGTCAAACTACATATGGTATCAATTTCATCCTTGGAAAGCTTGAATAGTCCATCCTTCTCTAAGAGATTACGTACAATCCAGGCTCTTGCTTCTTGATTCCCAATAAGCAATAGGTCCCAATAAGCAATAGGTTAGTCACTTCATTTATTTATTCATTCACAAACTTGAAAGACATACAAGAATTTGGATTGCACCTAACGAGGGTAAGGGGATGTAAAGCCTTTTAGTAAGGCGTCTACGTGCTGCTTCATCCAGTTCTTGGGGTCGATTTGTCGCTCCTGAAAAACACATATATTTACCAAATACTAATGGTGTTGGTGAAGAAGTTTGACTAGCAAAGAGCAAATCCCTTCGTAAAAGGGAAAAATGTTTGTTTCAATGAGTAAGAGTGAGACTATTGTTATGTTGTTGCCGTGGCATGCTGACCAGGAAGTACACTTACCCGGCACATGGTATGGACAGGCATAAGGATTGCTTGGTTGAAAATAAGATGTGGTGGAATAGGAAGTTGTGGGTGCAAAAGGGGCTTGCTTTTCCATTATATGGAACATGACAAGGATTTGCACTGCACAGATTCTCTATTCACTACTAGGAAAATCCTAACGCAGAACTAGTGTCAAAGCATGAGAATCTTGTTTCCTCAATCAGTTTCTTTCCAAAGGAGCTCAAAACTTTAGGAGAGAAAAAGGCATGAGGGGGGAAAGAGAATGCAGGCAGACCTGAATGTCTCAAAACTTTGGGCATATATTGCAATGGAATCTGATATTCAGCACTAAAAATTTACCTATAAGTAGAATTTGCTCACTACCACTGTCAAAGCCTTCCATTTCAATGAGGAACTGTGTTTTCAGTCGTCTACTTGATTCATGTTCACCTTCTGACTTTCGCTGCAATCGATGTGAAAGTTTTAAGTGCAACATCTTATTTGAAATGAATACCATCTAATTGATATAAAGAGATATTAAAGGGGGTTATTGCATGTTTGCACGAAGTAACCCTGCATGTAGATGGGAAGCACTCTGTGAAGGATCAAGAAAAAGGTATTTCATAGTAAAAAAAAAGGCAAACAATCTGTGTCATTTACCTGCTTGATAGGTATAAATAGTCAGGAACCTAGTGTAGCAGCGAGGGTCAGAAAATACTATACCTGAGACAGAAGGGAGTCTATTTCATCAACAAAAATTACAGCAGGCTGACGACAACTGGCAACACCAAATAACGCCCTCACTAACTTTTCACCCTCCCCAATCTACAGTCACGAGTCAATTTTCAAAAGTTAAGTAGTATGTCCTACAATGTTTAGGCATCAATTCAATTGTAAGAAAGTAAAAGGTTCCTCTCTTTTGTTTTCTTTAGCACATTAATGAACAGTTCAGAAAAAATAGCAAGATGTTCAGGAGTATAATCTAATATAGCCCTTGCAACCTATCCCAATTGTTTTAAATGTGACCAATCATCAGATATTTTGTTGAATGAACAGAAAATTCAGTTAGGGAAACTCTGAAGAAGTAAGATGAACACATACCCACTTGCTAGTTAATGAACTGGCAGAAATGTAGAAAAAGGTTGCTTTAGCCTCCCCAGCTATTGCTTTCCCAATCATTGTTTTTCCTGTTCCCTGAAACATGAAAAGCATTAAATTTATAAAGTAGAGAGTATCTCCCTTGATATTACTTGGATTCAGTACCTACCGGTGGGCCAAAGAGAAGAAGACCTCTTCCAGGAGAACGACACCCTTTAAATATATCAGGACGTAACAAAGGCCATATAACCATCTCAGTCACACATTTTTTCGCATGATCCAGGCCAGCTACAACGTTGCCAGGAAAGCAGTTCAAATCAAAGTGGAATAGATGGGAACTAAAACAGGTTGTTGACTGAGGTAAGAAGTGTGAGGTAGTATATTGTACCTATATCATCCCACCGAACATTAGGATCTCGATCCATAATCTCATTACTAATATGCTCAATGAGACGGGGTTCCAAATTCCTCAACTTTTCAGGAAGTTCACCATCAGGACCGCATAGCATTTCCAAACTAAAACAAACAGCAACTTTAAACTTAGTGAATGTATGCCTCACTCTGATTACCAGTCAACATCTATACTGAAAAAAGGGGGACAGACTAGAGACACAGGCTGGCGTTGTAAACCAGACCATACAATATCAAACATTACTTCTGCCCACTGAGCAGAGAAAAGCGAAATTATTCTGTTAAATCAAAATGGGAGTGCATTATAAGTTTATTGACAGGTGAAAGGATATCACGTACAATTAGTTCGAAAAGGCATTATTAGATTGTCCTGTGACTTCCAAATGAGGTTCGGTAAGAGTATTTTTTGCAATAGAAACCTCCAAGTTTTAACTACTCCAGAGGACACATTCAGATGGTTAAACCATCTTATAAAGACTTTAATAAATTAGCAATTGTCAATTTACAGCGTTAAGAACTGATGAGTAATTTTAACTCACTTCTGATGCCATGAAATTATAACCACATAACTCACCATCTCTTTGCCGAGTCATCCGATGCATCATCGCTCTTTCCAGCAACTCGTGTAGTCACATTTCCAGTATTGCCCCCATTAGATTTTATGGGTGGAATAAAATTTCCTCGAACACCACGGCGTGAAAACCCATATGATCTCGCACCATATCCTCTGTTTGTGCTATCACTTTGTGGGGAGACAGATGTACTTGGTGATCCTGCCAAGCCACGTTTTTGCTTTGCTTCCATTTCCTATACAAGAGCAGAGACGGTGATTACAATTGTCCCACAGGTCATGATAAGAAAGGAAAACGATGCTAAACTTTTAAAGCACTGAACCAATATACTTCCAGCACAAGATCATTTTTTACAAGTACTCCCAACTCTAACTGACATTTGAGTTCTCTTTAAACAAACCTTGTGACAGGTATGAAATTTAGTTGGCATATTGAGATGTTTCTACTTTAGTAAGTAGTTCTCTAAATTAAGAATTCTAACTTACAGAATCTATGGCAGAAAAGATGCTTACCAATATTTTAGGTTGATTTTTCTTTTTCGGATTTCATAACCCATCTTGTGGTGTCAAACAAATTTTTCTACATGTTTAATGTAGGAGTTTGAGACAAAGAGATATTAAAGGCAAAATGATAAGAATTCGTTTTTTCTTCATTCAAATAATATAAATTCCATTATGCTCATTTTGATTGCTTAAAGACATGGTACATTGAAGTCAACGATTTATACACGATGCTAGACCAGAAAATACTGCTACACAGGAAACAAGACAGAAAATAATAAGACTGCAATAAGGGTTATGATTCAAAGCATACTGCTTGTAATGGTAAATGGACAAGCCACCTAATTGTGCCAGTGATTCTGACTTGGTATTTTCTGGATAGGTTTCAGTATATAGATGTTAGATCATGTGTATGTTGCAGGCATAAAATGAATGCATCCAAGAATTCTAGTTCAAGTATTAGCATGGAAATGACAGAAAAGGTGAGGACAGGTAGTTAGAAGTGAATGGATACCAGTTTTGCTCTTGCAGTAACAAATCCATTGCCAGAACCATCAGTCTTATTTTCTTCATTGTTTGTTGGTGAATTTGCGTTGTCATTTCTAGGGCTGCTGATTTCCACATGTGAACGTTTTGATCCCACAGGATTTCCATAACCTCTTTCTTCCTCTTGAAGTTTTATAAAACTAGAAAGACCGTATCCTTTAGGATGGTTGTTATGTGAGTGGGGCTTTTCTATAATCATGTGATCCTCAGAGATATTACTTTTCGGGTTCAACATACTCTTATGGAAGCTATTATTCGCTTTTGAGGTGTTGTTTCCATATAGGGATGCCAAATTTGCTTGTGGCATAACCTTTGATGTACTGCAGCTCAATTTTTCCTGCCTATCCTTTCTGTCATCCTGAAAAGAACATAGTAATTATGGTCAAGGACCCAATAATTTGACAGTTTCACACCTTATTTGAATTTTAGAACAGAATATAAAGAGCTTATTCAGAAGAGGACTGCGGATCACAGTCTTGGACATTATGATTTAAAAAAAAAAAAAACAGTTAAACATATGAAGAAAATATGAGAAAAATAGAAGGAAATTTTAAAAAAAAAAAAAAGTCCAGCTCTTTGAAGTTATAACTGCCTCTTGGCAGTTGGAAAGCTAGGAATTGAAGTCATGAAAGCCAATTTATTGATTTATATTACATACCAATTTATTTGAAAGCTTTATATTATACTTCTGAAGAAGAGCACGAAAGTACTTTGACTGCTTGATCTTCTCAATGTCAATATCTCCTTTTCTGCTAAAAACCTGCCCAAGAGCTCTACCTGCTTGCTCAAATGCTCGACTGGCCATGCAAGGATCACAAGTCATTACACTCATAGAACCACAAAATATTTATGATGTTAAAACAAAACATCCAAGACATGAATTTTAGCTCCTGGCAAAGATACTGAAGTTCATGTATATAGTTAAAATCCAATTGCCTCGTTTTGTGCCGAAACTTGAGTCCGGAGATAAACAGTGAGCATTCCTCTTCAAAAGTATCTTTTTCAGAATTCAATTGCATTATCGCACTCCGTCAGTCCTATCACTTCTTGGTTTCTAATTTTAGTTTTATAATTAAATTAGCTTTCAACTAATTTAAATCAAAACTTCAACAATTAAATCATACCTTCACTTTAGGTTCCCAGTTACCAATTTTCAAGTGCAAATTAGCATTCAATTCATCTGAATTTAAAATTGAACAATTCAAACAAATCAATAAAAAAGAAGAAAAAACTAGAAACCTAGAAAATCCGGTTACTAACCATCTTCATTTCTATTTTTCATTTTTACCTATACTAATCACCATGATTAAATCAGTATTCAATATAACCAAAATAAGCTTAAAGATAAACCATGCCACATCTAAATACAGCTAATTTAGAACCAGGAAACCCTAACAATCACATACAAGCAATCAATCAAGAGCAAAAACATGGAGACCATATCTAACTAAATACACTACCGATCAGATTCAAGAGCGAGGGACCGGCGAGCCGAGTCGAGCTTGGAGACGGCGTCACGGCGTATAGTCCGAGTGAGGGCCTCATCAGCATCAGAAAGAGAATGTGAGTCGAGGAAGCCGAGAAGGCGAAGAGAGAGCAAATGAGCCGCCGAGAAATCGCGCTTCTCGAGAGCTAAATCGGCGCCGAATTGGAGCGAGTGGAGCCTCTTCAGGTTCTCGTCGACTTGTTTTCTCCAACAAATCTGAGAGTCTGGAGGATCTTCCATTTTCGGTTTCAGAAGAGGAGAAGAAAATGGAACTGGCTCTTCTTTTCCCGCCATTTTTTTGGGGTTTAAATTGAGAAACGCTGTTGATTGTTTGGCTCGCAAAATGAAATATTTCGAGTGAGGGTGTTTATAGTGTAAGTAGTGCCAAATGGGACTGTTTTTTAGAGTAAACTACGAAATGGCCACCCCCTCCCCACACAAAGTCAAAATAATGGGGTGAAAACTTCATTTTTGCCCCTAGAGATTCATAAATGTTCCATCTATACCCTTATAGTTTAAGATTTCCAAGTTTTACACTTCTAGATTTCAAAACGTTTCAATGATACCCTAGACATTAAATAGCTAGCATTTTTTTTTCTCATTGTTTAGGTTTATCTAAGGTTTTTAAGTGATTTTATGAGATATTATAACATTTATGAATATTTGAGAGAAAAATAAGAAAAACAATATAAAAAGATGAACAAAAGTAATTTTTTTTCACTTGTTGTTTAGTACAGAGAGAAAAATTGAAAGTTTTAGAAAAATTAGAGGGATAACATTGAAAAATTTTAAATTGTGAGATAGAAATGGAACACTGATAAATCTATAAAAGCAAAATTAATAGTATATCCAAAAATATATTAGAATTGATGATGGAATTTTCCTTTTTCTTGGGTGTATAATGAGTTACGTAATGTGATGTCAATTTCAGAAAAAGAAAAGGAAGTTGTATTTATGGAGATTTCCAAAAGAAATTGGTTATGATGAGGCATTTTCTTCTTAGTTCAACACACCATGTTGATTATTTGACTCAAATTCTACTGTATAATGATCAATCCAGATGCGAATGACCTTTATCAAGAAAAATTAAAAAAAATTAATTGTTCATTTTATTAAAAAAAAACAATCAATCCATAGGAATGAATCTCAATCTAAACAAGATTTGAATATCATGGATCCTATTTTAAACCCAACCACTAATTTTAAATATTATAAAGAAGAAGTTACATGGTGTGGGGTTTTCACCGAAGTTACATAGTGTGGGGTTTTCACCGTAACTCTAGATATAGATTATTGTTGATTGCGATAGTAAAATGAGTGTGGTGTGTAATTAATAGGATCATGAAGGGTATTTTAGTATTTTTCACGTTGTCTTTTCTATTTTTTATTCGAAAAACTGCCGGCGCGTGTTTCACACGCCCTAACGAGTGGGTGGCGCTCGTGCCATTAAGAAGGCGCGTGAGACGCCTCCAGGTGACCAAATCTGGTCACCCGCCATCTAGATAGAAGTGCAGACGTGCTTTATTTCACATGGTGCGGCGCATGTAGACATATCATGATTGGATTGACACCAATGATCGATTGTTTGTGTTTTTTCTTTCTTTTCTCTTTTTTAACAACTAAAGTGCACAATTGTCATCTGTTTGTTTGTTATTTGCTTAGGTCTTGGTACCACACAAACCCAAAGGCCTTAGGTCTTGCAACAATGTCAGGCCCAAGAGCTTTGAATTTAGCAACCATGTTTGGTATCAGACCCAGGCACGGGTCTGGCATGGTGCCAGACCTAAGGTTAAAACATTCTTTATAATCAATATGTTTTTTACATTTAATAAAAAAGGATATTGAACTGCCGCGGAGCGCGGGTCAATATACTAGTATTTATCTAGATCTAGTGAGAGAAGAAGTAAAATAATGAGTTATGCTGTTAGCATTTATATCATAATCTAAACCCTATCGGACAATCATGTGCACAAGTTGTGAATTATTGGGGATTGTAAAAGTGAATTCACAGTTTTTTTGTTTAAAACATCACAAAGGACTAACTTTCAATGGTGAAATAGTCTTTTTACGGTGTTCATTTGTCATTCTATAATTATTTAGGAGTATCTTGGTCTTTTCATCATTTTTTTACACATTAATTGCCCTAAAAAAACACTTGACAATGCTCTAAAGGTTTTTTTTAATATTTCACTTTTTCAAACATAATGTAATGAGTCTAATGCCCTTAAAAAGCTTGACTACATGGACTTATTCATAATTTCATAATGGTTTTCTTATAATAATTATTTGGTCCTGAGGGTAATGTGGTATTTTGATAAATAATAAAAACAAAAAAGTTATTGGTGTGTGCGTTGCATGTCTCAGTTGCTCTACTATTTTATGATGATGCGTACGACTGACTTTAATGGTCAAAACCTCTGTTTTGCTGCATCATTCGACTCGTCCCGATGTTATCTTTCTTATTGGGAGGCTCAACAGACCTTACGTTCAGTACCAACAACCTTTTCATTATTTATTTTATCTCTCCTCATAGAAATTCATGCCTAACTCTCTGATTTGCTTATCAGCCTTTTAAGTTTCTTTCTTTTAATTTAGTCTCTCCTTTTGTTATTCCTATTTGTTTTATTTCAATTAATTTCTAAAATTGGACTTGTTTTCAATTGATCATCCTTCAATTTTCTAGACTGACAGACTTTGTCTCTATTCCTTTGATTGTTGTTTTTTTTTACTTGATATAGCTTTTTAATTTGATATTTTTTTCAGTCTCACTCTCCTTCATTTATTTTTCTATCAGATTTGATGTTCATTATTTTTATTGATATTTTTTTTTTACTTTGGTAAATTTTTTAAATTGATAATTTATTTCTGATTTCATCATTCAATATTAAATTGATTAAGAATAAAGCTTATCGGTTGAACCCATGTCTACGATTTCACAAGTTGTGAATTTGAAAGATTAATCCATGTTTAAAATATTCACCTGGGTTAATTACTATAGATTGAAACTATAAATTTACCGTTTTGTCCTTCAAAAAACTTCATACTTACTCATTTTCAATTACTATGAATTAGATGTTTTTGAATTGATTAAGGTTACTACTATACTTTTACTTTTTTTTTCGCACGATTAAATTACTATAATGCCTTTATAAGCAAAACAACACCTAACTTGAGTCTAGGTTTTTGTTTTTTGAGATTTTACTTTTAAAAGCATGATATAATTATTTATTGCTATAATCATTTAGTCTTAGGGATGACTTGGTTTTTTTAATTAATTTTAATAATGATTAAATAGAAAGGTTGTTGGCAATTGTTTTTGGGTCTTTTTTTTTAATTCTTTTTTTGCTTTTGGCCTTCAATATTTGGTTCATTATAATGGAGTTTCCAAATTTATTTCGGTATGAGTTTTGTGGTTTTATCACGATCTCACATCTTATATTGTGGGTTTCGCAGGTTAATTATAGTTGGACCAAATCGATTCAATGCGTCACCATCTTAATATTTTTTAATATAACATGAAACCAAACACATAGAAAAAAAACTTAAAGCTCACCATCAAGACTCTATTCGTTGTCTCGACCTGAACACAATACAAGCCACTATCTTTCACCAAAATGGATATTGATGAGTGTGACCACAAATAGAACTTTTACTAGTAAATGACATGCGCTACACTGCAGGTCAGGTTAATTTTTTTAATATAAAAATAAATATTTATGTGATATTAATGTTTTAGAAGGAATAAGAAAAATATAAGAATTTAGTAACTAAAAGAGATCGCATGTGTTGTCAGAGCAGTGGTCCAAAAAGCAAACAAAAAACAAAACATCATGAATCGAGCATCTCATGCTACTTTCATGCAATTAATTAATTTAATCAAAAAATAAAATTTCTTTTAAAGAAGCTAGATTCAACAATGGTATAAACAAAAATCTGAGTTAACCCATGTCGCTTTCAAAACCACCAAAAAATCCCATAAAAAATGAATAAAGAAATAATAAAATGTTGGTGGATGAAATTGAAAAAAAACTTAAAAAAAAAGAAAAAATCAAGCAAGCCCGAGTGAACTTTGTAAACCCAAGTTAATCTCTCAAACTCATAATCCATTAAATTATAGATCTTGACTAAACTAAATAGCTTCACACATGCTAAATTAAATGCTAGATGATGAAATTAATAAATTTAATTTTTTAAAAAAATTCTTTTAAAGAAGCTAAATTTAACAAAGACCAGGAAAAAAAACTAAAGCAGCCCTTGTTATTTAAAAAATAAAGATAAATCTCATAGAAAGATAATAAAAAAAATTGTTAGAAAATGAAATCTGAAAGAACAAATAGATCTTAAAAAAAGAAAAAGAAAAACCAAGCAAGCCCGAGTGAACTTTGTAAACCCGGGATTAACACCTAAAAAATTAAATATTAGAGGATGAAATTAATTAATTTAATTCAATTTTAAAACAAAATTCCTTTAGAAAAGCTAAATTTAACAAAGATAAAAAAAAAAACAAGGCAACCCGTGTTATTTCAAAATAACTAAAAAATACCATAGAAAGTGAATTAAAAATAACAAAATGTTGGAGGATAAAAAAAAAAGAAAAAAAAACCAAGAAAACTCGTGTCAAGTTTGTAGATCAGAGTTAATCTCTTAAACCCGTAAATTGTTAAATTCTAGGTCCGAACTCAACTAAAAATCTAAACACTCAGTTAATTAAATGTTGGAGGATATAATAATAAAAAATCAATCTAAAAAATATTTCAAGTTAACAAAAATACAATTATAAAAAAAATATTAGATTTGAAAGGGAAAAAAAAAAATTAAAGAATGATGAAATTGCAAAATAAAAAAAAATTACAAAAACCATCTAAAAAAACTGTAATCAAAAGAATATAAACCAAATCTGAAATATGAAAATATCCATTGGGAATGGAATTCAAAAAAATTCTTAATTTAATAAATTATTCTAAATAAAAAAATTGCAATTAAAAGAACAAAGATGAAATTGAAAAAAAACCCCTTAATTGCATAAATTATTCTAAATTTTTAAAATCATAATAAAAAGAATAGAAAAAAAAATCTTAAGTACAACAAACCTTATGGTCAAATTTGATTTTTTTTAAGGGTAATATGAAAATCTTGTAGGAGACATGAAAAAAAAATAAAAATAAAAAGTCACACACACCACCTCGACGACCGTTGGGCTATGTGCACCACTTATTTGTGAGGGGGATACCAAGCCGCTTTGGTCACTGGACGACGTCACATGTGTCGTTCAAAAGCGGCGGACATTGTTTACATGTTTCTGATTTTTTTATATAATTTTTTTATTTTTCAAATTATTCTACTGTCCAATGACACTCAACAATTGTCAAATCACCACATCTAAATGACAAAAGAACTCCCGAAGGTAATTTTTTTAATTTTCAAAGGGAATGAAATAACTTACTTATTTAAAAATTAAATCAAAGACTGAAAAGCATGTAGACCAAGTTATTTTTTTTCTTTTAAGGGTAATTAAGTAATCATATTATTCCAAAAAAAAAATGTAAAAATATCGTCTAACTCCTCCCATTCTAATAATGATCAATGTGTCCCTTAAAAAAGACTTTTCCATCTCTAAACACCGTCTAACCGTGCTTTATTAGTTTGCCCATCAAAAGATAAAATTAACATTTCATAGTAAAAATTCACAATAAAATAATAATCTATTTTTAATATAGGGTATAATAATTATAGCCTCCATATGGTTTTTGGACCTAGCAGCAGGCAATCTTCACCATTAAGAGCTTACCACACATGATCTCGTTGCCAGAGAATTTAGCAAGAGGGCCAAGAACCGGTGGTCTCGTTGCCATAAAATTTAGCAAGTGGGCCAAGAACCTGTGGTCTCATCATAGATAAATCCTTTCACCATTGCAAACTAATTTATGCAACCGAGTTTGATAAAACTAAAGTTTTTAAGCATATGGATGATTATTTATTATAGTTAGGTGAGAATATGCCATAAATAAATTACATGGATTATAATGTTTTATAAACTATTGAGACATATCTATACATGAGAAAATATTTAGTTACATCACATGAAGTTTTCTTATGAGGAATCGTTCTACTATTTATCCGGTTATTGGATCTTCTAAAATCAGACCTAGAAATTTCTGTTTAGACTAATTTTATTATTTTTTTCTAGATTTTTCTAGATTTATCATTTTATTTTGGATTGTGTTAATTTCTTTATGCTTTCATATGTTTATTTGTTCCCAATAAAAATAAGATTTTCTAATCTATTTAAAATTTTTATAAAGATGTAGATATTGTTAATCTTATTTTTATAGAATAAAATTATAAATTTAAAATTCATAACTGAATTTTGTTTATCATCAAATCTTCTATGTTTTATATATTGTTATCCTAATAGCTTCCGCCTCTATCACTAATTAATATTGGAAATGTGGTTGTAGTTGTTTTTTAAAGTGTTTTTCACTCAGAAATATATCAAAATAATATTTTTTTATTTTTTAAAAATTATTTTTAACATCAGCACATAAAAATGATTTAAAAATATCAAAAAAATATTAATTTGAAGCAAAGAAAAAAATAAATAAAATTTAAATTTTTTCAAAAATACTTTTAAAATATAAAAACAAACAAGTAGACGTGCAACATATCATCCCAAACCCAACATTCTGACTTTTAAAACCTTCCTCACCCGATTCCATACACAGCCACTTGGATCAGAAATGACCTTAGAGAGCTGCTTCATAGACAATGGCAAGCCAAAGTATTTAGTTTCACATGAACATAATTTAGACCTAGCATGCCCATGCATTTTAGCTATTCTACTTGATACTAGCACATGAGAGGATTGCACATTATAAACCAGCTCTCCTCTATGTTTTTTGCACAAAATAACATTTCTCTAAATAGGAGGTTCAAAATTCAACTGAACATTATCAACAAAACAAGATTTTTAAACATGTTTGTATCAAGATAAGCTTCACCAAATCATTAACTACCATGCTGACAAAGTTTCCAGTCATCGATACAGATTTATCATCCAATTAAACAGTTTACTTGAAGAAAATTTAAACAGATACATGTTTTTTCGCCCATTTCTACAGTGACATGGTGCCAAACTGCAGGTTCCAGTGAGCATGTGCACCAGTTTCATTTGGTGAAACTGAAGGCCTTACTGCTTGCATTGAAGTCCAGAAGTCCTGAATAAAATGACCAAAACCAGCCTTTAGGTTCCTCTTGCGATTAAAATGAATTTAAGGAAATTAACCAGTGAGTAATTGGCATACACACAAAACGCAATTGGTTCTTACCTCAAGGGTCACTGCTCTCAGCTTCTCTGCTTCCAAGTTTTCTATATCCTTAAGACCGTCTTTCATAGCATCTCTTAGCGGACCCATGGCAGCGGTTTTCACTAAGATTGCCATATCAGAACCTGAATACCCTGAATAAATAAATAAATTCATAGTTTTAGACAAATGTCAGGGGATATATCATAGTCTTGAAGAGTAAATACCTTCAGTTAAGCAGCAAATAGTGTTCAAGTCTTTTTCAGATAAGGAAAATAATCCATCCTTCTTCAATAGATTGCTAATGATATATGATCTTGCTTCTACACATAGAGTAAACACCACAAGGTAATTAGTCCACATACTTCCAGCGTTAAAACTGCTGGTTCAGAAATTATATGACAGCTTAAGCTGCACCTGGTGAAGGCAAGGGCATATGCAGTCTTCTGGTTAGGTGTTTTAGGGCAACCTCGTCGAGATCATGAGGTCTACTTGTTGCACCTGCATGATGTATTGATGTATCAAATCCAATTCTGATGGTGCAGCCCAAGTTATGTTTGGTAGTAGGAATATGAAAGCATATGTATGGTTCAGAAAGAGAATAGAAACAAGATAATCTTGAATGCGAAGAGTGAGTTGCTGCAAAGAAAGAATTAACCAGGCTTTTGATACAAAATACTGTTAGTCAAAGACTTTCGTTCTATATCCTCCTTGTATGCATGGACATTGAAAACTATCGAGTACCTATAAGCAAGATCCGAGCAGTCTTGTTGTCCATGCTTTCCATCTCAGTTAGGAACTGCATCTTGAGACGCCTGCTGTATTGGTGTGCATACGTTGTACTCTACATTAACCATATAAAAATTAAAAAGAAAGCATCTTCTTCGCAGTATTATTTAGAGATACAGATTTGTAAGATGCCATTGGACTTGATGATAACAGGCACCAGGCATGGATTCTTGAGTAGAGTTACCTTATTTAGTATTAAATCAATCTCATCACAGAAAATGACTGCTGGCTGCATACAACGGGCTATTCCAAAAAGTGTCCTCACCACCTTTTCAGAATCGGCAACCTACAGCCACCGATTAAACCAGAAGAACGAATAGCTTGAAAAGAAGCACAACTCAAATTCAACATCAGTTTCCTAAATAATTTGAAAGAGCAGCACTCAGGTACATTTGAAGTTGCCTGAAGTTAATAACGGATGCCGTGTAACGAAATATTTGCCAATCATTCTAGATATCCATGAAGTAAATGAGAAAATACAAAAAAATCTTACCCATTTGGTAGCTAATGTTCTGGCAGATAAATGGAAAAAGGCTGCTTTCATCTCTCCAGCTATAGTTTTCGCCATCATAGTTTTACATGTTCCCTAAAACACCAGAAGCACTAAATATGCTATGTAAATCAGTAACATCTACGCCTATGATCAGAAACTACGTAGCTCAGTACTCACCGGTGGACCAAATAGAAGAAGGCCACTCCCAAGATCACGACAACCCTTAAATATGTCAGGACGCATTAAAGGCCATACCACCATCTGAGTGACACTTTTTTTGGCATGCTCAAGACCAGCTACAACAATGTCAAGGTAAAAAGAATGGTTAATTAGAAATGCTGAAGGACTTAAATAAGTCTACCAATAAAGAATAGACGAGTTTTTTTATACATCTAATTATGTTACCAATATCATCCCAGCAAACATTAAGATCCGTATCCATGATCTCATATATAATTCGTTCAAGCAGATGAGGTTCCAAATGTCGTAATTTTTCAGGTAGCTGGTAATCAGGACCTCTCAACATCTCCAAACTAGAATCAGAAAAGTACACGATTGAATTAGATGGCCAAGTGACAATCTTTCTTCAAGGACTAAAACTGGCCATTGATTATATTTCTCAACATTTAATTCAGACTCTACAGCTTAAGTGAAAACTAACCTTTTCTTTCTCGTCCCATCTGTTGAGCTACTGCCCATTTCTGTAAAATGAGGTATCTGCAAACTTAGGGGATTTTTTTGACCTAGAGGAGAGGCCGAAGCTGAAGATTCGGCCGGTGCTTTGAGTCGCAATTGAGCATTTGGGGCCTATGACAGTAGAGAATCAATTATCAAAAAAAGAAAAGGAAGCTAAATGATGTAGATATAGCGCAAAATTAAGGATGGAAAAGAAAAGGAAAAAAAACCAAAGTGAGGTCATTATTTCAAACAATAAGAAGATATATTCAAAACAAATTGAAAAAAAAAAGACTACCAACAAATTATCAAGCTATCAACTGATCATAAAAGGCAAAGAGTGAGATTTTGAATACCGATCCATTTACTGGCGACAATATGTATGGATTCGGAGGAAAGTTTGGTCGTGCAAGATACTTGTAGAACTGGGCTACCGATGGATGCATGGGAGTTTCTTGCCACCTATTGTTCAATTTAGTGCCCTGCGGCTCTTTGTGGTTAGGAAACAGCCATCCATTTGTTTCTGGCAATGCGAGTGCGTTCGCGACCTCTTTGGACGAGAAACTGCTTCCTGGTCGCGGCAGGTGTGTAATGCTTTGTTGTTGAGATCCAGAACTTCCAGGTACTTGTGGTTGTCGAGGGAAACTACTTCCTGAAGGCTGCTGCTGATGATGATGATGAGGAACACCCGGAAATAGAGGAATGCTCGGAAGAAGAGGAATCCGTCCTGTATTCTGCTGCTTCTGTAGATGTGCATTCTGTTCGTACAAGCAGCTGACTATTGAAAGAAGCTGCTTGCAAAAAATTTGATAAGCGTTCAAAAGACCGCCTGCTTCATTCTGTATAGCTTCCAGTGCCTGCTGATTAGACTCTTGCCTGAAGACAGATTAGAAACCAAAAACCACCATTGTGACATGACGACTACAACATAACATAGTTATAAGAGTAGTCCGAGGTACAGATAAATGAGTTTGATAGATTAATTTATTTTTTAGCCGGTTGATTCGAGTCTATTAATTTTATTTTTCAGCTGGTTGACTAGAGTTTATTCACTTTTAAATGAAAGTTCATTGTTTCGGATAAAAAAATCTAAAAAAAAAATACTTAAATAACATTGTTTTAGATTAAAAGGAAATATTGATTGAATCTCATTCAAGTTTTGATTGGATCATCATGATAACGGATAAATTCGTTGAATCACCATGCGAGTGGATTGACCAATCAGTTTATCCAAGTTTAACTTAATCAACTCTCTAAATTATTTAAAATCAAATTTTATTTAGGTCGGACTTGAATCTAAAAATCATCGAGTTAATAACCGGATCAAACGAATTTAATAATCATTCATCATAATGCAAAAAAAAAAAAAAAGTGAACGTTTGACTTCACAAGCATCAATAAAGATTTGAGGAAAAAAGTATTTATCCTGTTTGAGCCTTGAGGTTTCGGGTCGTTCCAACTACCCACCTATGCTTTGGTTTTTGTCAATTAACATCCTGAAGTTTCACAAATGTTCAATTTGAGGCAAAAAATAAACGAAAAACAATTTGATAATTCTTCTGTCACCGCTATTTGTAGTATGCCCCGAAACCTCAATTATTATTTGTAGTTTCAATAATAATTCTAGATTTTTTTTAAAAAAAAGGTTAAGGTTTAGTAGATACATATAATTAATATTTGTTCATGGATTAACATGTTTTTTCATGAATCAATTATGCGAACTGTTATCACTTGCAGATAACAATGGATGATGATAGTTTCAGGCAAAACATGAAGTTTACAAAAATAAAAATAATTATAATAACAATAATAATTTTAGATCCTTGAAAAAAGGAGGTCAAGGTTTATTAGATACAATTAATTAATATTTGCTCGTGGATAGATTTTGTAACCGTTTATCACTCGCCGATAATAATGGACGATGATGGTTTCAGGCAAAACAAGAAGTTTAAGAATAATAATTCTAGATTTTTATAAATAAAAAAAGAGTTAAGGTTCAGTAAATACATATAATTAATATTTGTTCATGCATCAACATGTTTTTTCATGAATCAATTATGTGACCGGTAATAACTCGCCGTTAACAATGGATGATGACGGTGGTTTCGAACAAAACAAGACTGGTAGATCTATAAAAAAAAATAGAATAAATTTTATGCTTCTTTAATATCACCAAAACTAAAAGGAAATGTAACTACTATTAAACAATAATCATCTAGAATTAATTTATTCATAAAACACTAATTAAATCATAAAAATCATCTAGAATTTTAAACTATATATATATATATAAAAAAACCTATTCTCCAAATCTTCAAATCACAGTGAAAACATGCATGCTATATTTTAAGCAAATAAATTGAAACAAAAAACAAAAAACAAAGCATGTACGTACTAACCTTCTTCGCTTATTCGAGCTCTGACTTTTATTTTGAGTAGGAGACAGATTTTTCCTCCCATCCTCATTTTGAATATTTTCAATGTTTTTATCACCCATCCAAATACTGTACTAGAACTCTCTCTTTTTCTTTTTCTTTTTCTTTTTCAGGGCGAGGGGGGATTACCAGAACCTTTTGCTAAGTGAATGTGGTATAGTTCTGCTCGAGGGCTTTTATAGAAAAACATTTATGTTAATATTACTGCCATTTGTCCATTTTCCCCCTATAACAAAAGTTATTTAGATTATACTAGCCAGTTTGCTCGCGCGTTATCGTTATGTGATGTTTTTTTAATTTTTAATATTGAATTATTTAATAATTAAAATAAAATGAATTCAACGATATAAACTTTTAGGGAAAAAAAACGTATTTCTTTGATCAAATCTCCTCATTCTTATTCATATATTTCCTTTTCTTTTTAGAGAAAATGTTTTTATTATTAGCAATATGGTCTTTTGAATTATAATTTAAGACAATTAAAATAAATATTCATAGGAAATTGAATGGTTTAAATTAGGAAGAAAAAATATAATTCTTTAACCAGAACTTTCAATTCTTATTCATATATTTCTTTTTCCTTTGGATGAAAATAGCGTTGACAAAAAGCATGCCCAAACACATTTTTTTGACCCCAAAACTCAAGATTTAACCTCCTTTTCATCTAAAAAAAACTCATTAAAAAAATCCTTGATAACCCTATTTCTAATCTCATAACACCCTCTAATCAATCTAGAATTTCAAAATTAAATCAAATGTAAATAAACTTTGTAGGCTTTATCTACTTTCCCGGCATGTTAAATATTTAAACAATCCTCATCCAACTCTACTCTATAAAACAAATCAATTAGCACCAAAGTATGTTTTTTTTTTTTTATGGTTAGTCGAGATATGTTTCTCCTCCTTTTTTTTTCCTAACAACTCTCTCACTTTTCTCTTGATATTTAGGGACTGAAATGTAAGAAAAATGAAGTTTTAGAATCCAAATATAAAAACCAAAAACCACGAGGACGAAATAAAGAATTACTAGCCCAGACAAAAGACGTTTTCACCTAAAACTGCGTGTCACAGATGTAAAATTACTGAGCATTTATATCCATGCATCAAGCATTTATATTGGACAGACAAATCGTTTTTACGAGCTACATATGGAGCTCCCTAATAAAGAGTGAGTTTTGTCTTGGAGCTAAAAAGAATCTGATGCTCATAACTGTACCAATCAAATATAAGATTCCCATTTATAACAAGGAAAAAAATTAAACAAGAGGAACGGGCGTTAGTTTACACTTTTGCTGACAGATAAATTAACGTTAGTTTACACTACAGGTCTCTCATACCCTCCCCTTCATATGTATGTGCGTTTAATTGTAGATGGAAGAAGAAGAATAATAAATAGGTGTATTTTAACTAGTCATGTAATAGATTTATTTTTTAGAAATTATTAATTTAAATTTCACAAACCTCTTAAAAATTATGATAATTGAAGATCATATATGCTTGTAGAGCTCTCTAATAAAAGTTGTGTTTCTTTAAGGAGATATGAGTTCGCGCTTAGAATGATTAGCATGCATAACATGTAGAATTATTACGGGATATAAGTTGCGTTACGCTGCAGGTCAGATTATATGTTTTTTTATAAGAAAAAAAAGTTATAATTCGAGTTATAGATCTAATTGGGTCAAGGAAAATGATTTTATTTTAATTAAATAATAAAAAAAAGACAAAGGTAAAAAATTGATTAAATAAATATTTTAGAAAAATAATCACGATAAACTGGGAAAAAACATTTTTTTTAAATGAGAAAAATGATGCAGTTAAATTCTCAGACAATTAAACATGGAAAGATGAAATAAAATGCGGCTTAGGTAATGAGATATGGATAACCCGATAAAAAAACACACAAAGCCAATATCTTTTAAAAAATCAATGTCAAATGATAAAATCAGAAGAAAAAAGAAAAAAAAAGATGTCAATTTGTTTTAACTTTTCAAACTCGTGACCTATGTCATTAAATTAGAAGTACCCTATTTAGAAAAAGCACAAATCCTAAATCCGAACCAATCAAATGTTGAAAGATATAAAATCAGAAAAAAAAATTAATTTAATGTTGAAGGATTAAACTAAAAGAAATAATTAAATGTAAAAACATTGCCAAGATAAAACAAATAGCAATCAAAATAATAAGGAAAAAAATTTGATATAAGAATAAAATTAAATTAAATATCGAGGGATAAAATTGAAAAATAAATTTAATTAAGAAAAAGATTAAAAAGATAAATAACAATTAAAAAAATAAGATCAGATTTCAGATATGAAAAAATAAAAGGAGAATGAAATTGAAAAAAGAAATTGCAATTTTATAAATCATTAAAAATAAGGATCAAATTTGAAAGAAAAAAATTGAAGGGCTGATTTGAAATTTTTAAGTACCATAGGTGGAAACTGAAATTAAGAGAGAAAAGAAAGTGGAGAGAAAAGAGAAAATCTTGTTGGAGTCAAACTAAAGGTTATAACGCCATACACGTCGTCTTGTAAGGAAAAGGATGCCGAGACAAATCTAACGATATCAAAGAAGCCCGTCGTTTACCTCTGGAAGCCATCACATGCATAACTAGAAGGCAAGGAGCACTTGATGCATTGACACTTGCTAAGCACGCACCAACCCCTTTTTTTTATTAATATTTTATATTTATTAAAAGACTAAATTGCCACTTAGTTAACATGAATATAAGACAAAACCCAATGTAAAAAGATGAAATAGCTCCTACCTAATAGCTTATCACTTTTTGATTTTTAAGGGTATTTGCATCATTTAATTGCTCTAATCAAAATAAAAAGATGAAAGTAACAATTGAGAAGTTCATTATCTTTTCTTTTTAAAGGAACTTTAGTAATTTTATTATGTTAAAAAAGGCAAAAAAAAATTGAATTGTCCCTAGTCAATTATGCATAATGAGGACCATTGAAAAAGACTGAATTACTCTCAATACCAAGAACATTGATTTTTTTAGAAAAAATCAAAATAATAATTACATTATATTAGTGAATAATAATTTGAGTCATTGTAGTATTTATTATTATTATTATTATTATTATTATTATTATTATTATTTTGTAATTCTCGCAGAATTTCCACTAAAATATAAGTACCAAGTTATCAACAACACAACTAGTAAGTCATTATAAGCATTATATCCATGAATTTCCACTAAAATATTAGTACAAAGTTATCTACAACATAACCAATAAATCATTGTAATCATTATATTCATAAAGTCTAATCATTATGGACTTTTTCATCTCATCATATCACCCAATTAGAATACATCTAATCTCACAATTCAACCACTTCACATTTTATATGACAATCTTAACAAGATAATAATTAAATAAAATAAAATAAATAAATTTGTAGAAATCATTATAAAATAAATTCATGCATTATTAAATCATATATATATATATATATATATATAATTCATAATATTTCTAAGAGTCTAATGAGTAAATACTAATAGCAATATTACATGTATCATTAATTTTAACATTGTTTATATATCAAGATTAATCCCAAAATTAGTATATCTATTATTTAAGAAATGAAGATGTAATCTTGAATTGTTAATTTATTAAATTACATTGCAAAATAAATTAGCAATTCAAGATTACATCTTCATTTCTTAAATAAAAAATATACTAATTTTGGGATTAATCTTGATAAGATATACTAATCACAAAAGATATACTAATAACATCTACTATTCCGCATGAGATTGTGATGTACCTGAAATTAATATAACATATAGTATAAACTAGTATGTTGACTCGCGCTTCGCAGCGGGTCATTTTTTTTTAAAATGTCAAAGAAATATTAAGAGTATAGAGAATGTTTTAAGTCTTTTGGTTCTGACAGTCATGTCAGACCCAAACGAGACCCAAGATTCTTGGATCTGACGGCCATGCCATACCCAATAGATCAACCTTTTTTTTATCAAATAACAATTGATTTATTTAATTTTTGAAACACATAATATAATTTATAATTGCTCTTTATTAAGAATTAGGGACAAAATTGAATTATATACCACATGATTATAAATTAATAATAATAAAAAAAAACTAACAACAATAATCATGCTAATAATACTAACAACAACAACAACAACAACAACAACAATGTTAAACCCAATAGCCTTAGGTCTGGCATGAAAGTCAGACCCTAGAAACTTGGTTCAGGCAGCAATGCTAGACTGAAGAGTCTGCGTCTAATAATTTTTGCCTGACCCAAGTAAACAACAAACAAACAGAGAATAATTGTGCACTTTAGTTGTTAGGAGAGAGAAAAGATTGAAAAAACGCAAACAATCAAAGAAACATCTCGCGAAAAGATAAGATGAGAAAGTGAAAATGAAACTAATATTATAATCCCAGTGAAATGTTTCTTAATCTACAGTGTTTTTCTCACGTCATTTAGCTTTTCTTATAATAAACCAAATAATTAATTCATGTAATTCATATAGCTTATTATTTTTATTAAGTTCAACAATACATTTTCAATAACTAAACACGATTATAAATTAGATATCCTTATCATCAGTCATACTGAAGCCACTAACACCACCTAGGGTAACTAATCAATTGAATTCTTGGTTGTTAGATATACTGATGCCACTAGTCTTATTTAGGGTAACTATTCAAATACCAATCTCGTTCGTTAGACAATCTAACACCACTAATTTTATTTAGGATGACTAGTCAAATACTAACCTCAGTTATCACAAAAGTTGACATTACTAGTTCCATCTAGGGTAACTAGTCAAATACCAATTTCGGTTATTGAACAAGTTGATGCCACTATTTCCATTCAGGGTAATTAATTAAATATCAATCTTGGTTGTCAGACAAGCTGGCGCCTCTAGTCTTATTAAGGGTAGTTAGTAAATTGTCATATTTTCAACGCTCATGTCACAATTAATATAGTTGCATAACATATTTAAAGAAACTACAGTTATTAGACATTAATAAATTTAAGCGTAATAAACGATTGTGGTACAAAACACCTTCTTGATGCTTGTACACGCACTATAACCCCCTATTGCTATACAGGTCTTGTAGCCTCTCTTGTATTTAGCAGGTACATAATATCACACTCCATTCAATTATCCTCAAAACTTCATTCCAAAACTTATACCAATTTCAAGTTTTAATTCAATAACAAAAGGAAATCTTGAAATCTCTCATTCTTTTTCTTCTTTTCATGCAATTGAATTCTCATCTATACATTAAAACCCATTTATTGATACAATTCTTCCCAATTATAACATATAGTCATTCCTCTATAATCTTTAGTTTAGGCCAAATCTTAAGATTAATATTATCTTGCCATATTTTTATTTATTTAATTTTTTTTTATCAATTCAACCTTCACATTCAAGGCTAATAACACTACATCAACACATTTGCTCACCCAATAAAGCCAATTTTATTTTCCTTCATCAAACTAATTTTTGGCCAAATAGCCTTATCATGTTACCCATGATGAATTCTTTAATTTCTTCTTCACAAGTAATAATCATAAATAGATACAATAATACATTTCTAACACAATTCCACAAACAATTTAAATTAACCCATCCTACAAAAATTATTTTGGTCAAACCTAATGATTTGAAGGGGAATGGAAATTTCTTTCAGTTTTCTTCATTAACCATTCTTATCACACCCAATTTTACTCAATTTTACTCGTAATTCAAGACAATTAAATCAAATGAACTCAATTTCCCTTTCTACTCTCTTTGCCAAATGTTCTATAATATAAAAGGATCTATTTTCCTTTAAAAAACATATCATTTTTACATCACCCATCCCTTTTTCACATGTATTAACATACCACAACATCAATTAATCAATGCCATTCATTCCCTAAAATTAGTCTTAAGGCCGAATCCATCTCTCCAATTGAATAAATTTACAACATACTTACTCATTTAATACATCACACTTCACTATTTTACACAACTTACATGATAATTGAATCAATCAATCTCAATTCTAATTTCTTACACCTATGTTGAAGCCCTAACAATGGTGGGGATTAATTTTCTTTTCAATTCTTCCAATTGAATCATTACTCAATCATATTTCATGCTTATAAATATCATTCAAACACAATATCATCAATTTAAATAATTATTCAATCAAACCTAAATTTCATAATGCATATTTCAATCAAAATGTATTATTTCACAAGATACTAAACCAAACTTGAATCAAAGTTTCTCACCTTTTAAAAACAAGTAATTTGAAGGAAAAAAAAGGTTGAAAACAATTTTTCTTCTCCTTCTAATTCTTTCCTCCCAACCAGCCACTTTAGGCTCATTAAAACCCCAAGAAATCTCAATTCTCCTAGCTTGAATCCCTCACTAACCTCCTTTTAATCTCTTTAACAACTCCTTTTTATGTTTTAAATGGAAGAATTTCTAGTAGAAAAGATGAAACCTCCCTTCTCTCTTGCTTATGAAACTCACGACAATGCTTAGCTTCCTTTGGAAGCCAAACTTATATTTATATGGCTATTTTCTTCTAATTACAAATCAACCCCTAGTTTCTCTTAAATGCTACATTAGCCTAATATTTTCTTCTAATTATTCCATCTTGACTTGTTTTAAAATTCCAGTCATACCTAGAAATTTCAACATTTACAATTGATTTTAGATTATTTCATTTTTCTTATTTATCCATTTTACACGTGGATTAAATTTGTTAGTGTTTTTTTCTAAAAGTCTTTAACCGGGGTTTACATCTAATACTTTGTAATTTATTTCATATATTCCGTGTTCCAAATAATAGAACTAGCTTATAAAAATGTGTCGGAATTGGGGTTAAAATGGATTAAATATGTAATAGTTAAAATAAAATCAATATGAAGAAATTATTCGATAATGAGATTGCTTATAAAAAAAAGTTCTTTGATTTTTAATTGATGACGAGAAATGTAAAAGAAATATTAATTTCTCATAAAAGGGATTAAATAGGTTAGAATCATACTAGATCATTTTTCGAGCTACGTTATGGGCTAAATCAATTTTTTTGACATAAGTAAAATATTAAGGTGTTGTTAACATCTTTATTTTTAGCAAAATAATTTTTTAAACTATATAGGGATTGATCTCATGTGACCTGGTTGACTTGGTAGGTCCAAAGCCAATTTAGATGACCGATAAAAATATAATTTGACTAAAAAATCAAGATGACATCTTTTTTTAAAATTAAAACAACAATATATTAGGTCAATTAGGATCAACTTGAGTTAATCTGCTAAATTTGCTATCTAAATCATGAGACTCTGATAACCCTATAGAAAGTAAATTGAATTACCAAACTCAATTCTCAATCAACCCAATATTGAAGGATAAAATTAAAAATAAAACTCAACTAAAAAGATGAGCCAGTAAACTCGGGTTAACCTGTCAAGCCTAGGTTATGAGACTAGGATAACCCCATAAAAATCAAATTTAAATAAATTATGAAGCTCGATTCTCAATCAATCAAATATTGAGGGATGATAAAAAAATCAATTAGAAAATGACATAAAAGCCACCTGAGTCAACTGATTAAACATGTGACCCAAGTCATGAGACTAATATAACTCAAAAGAACCCAAACCAAAATAAATTACGAAGCCCAATTCCCAATCAACCCAATATTGAAGGATGAAATTAAAAAAAAAAAACTAGAAAAAAAAACTGAGTCAACTATCCTAACCCGCAATCTGGGTCATAAGATCATGGTAAAACCATAGAAAGCAAATAAAAAAATATATTATGAAGCCCAATCAACCCAATGTTGAAGGATTAAATTGAAAAAAATTAAAAAAAACTTAAGTCAACTCAAATTAACCTGTCAAAACTAGGTCAGGAGACCAAGATAACTTTATAGAAAACAATTAAAAAAAATTATAAAATACAACTCCCAATCAACCAAATATTGAAGGATGAAACTCAGAAAAAAAATCAATTAGAAAAAGGACAAAAAAACATGAGTCAACCTTACTAACCCATAAAACTCATAACTCGGGTAATGAGATTATGATAACCCTGTAAAAAACAAATCTAGAAACAATTATGAAACCCAACTCCCAATCAACTCGATGTTGAAAGATGGAGTTGAGAAAAAAATAATTAAATAAAGAAAAAAAATAACCCGAGTCAACACGACTAATTTGCAAAACTCATGACCTGAGATATAAGACCGGAATAACTCTATAGAAAGCAATTTGAAATAAATTATGAAGTTTAATACCTAGCAAACCCAATGTAGGAGGATGAAATTGAAAAATAAACTAAGTTTGAAATTAAAACAAAAGTCCTTGAAATTTTAAGGATCGAGATACCTCCCTTCATATAAGAAAATTTGAAATAAACTATAATTCCAAAACCCGATAAACCTAGTGTTGAATAATAAAAAAGTTTTAAAAAATAAGTTTGGAATTAAAAAAAAATCCTTAAAAATTTTAAGGATCAAAATAAAAAAAACCTTAATATTTTATTGTTCATTGCTACAGTAAAATGCAAGTCATTTCCCAAGATGTTAATGTTCCAAGCAACTTTTTAGCTACATGCTCCTGTAAATCAGTCTTTGTTCCCATCTTGGTGTGGATGGTTTGCAGGAGTGGATAGGGTGCGGGGAGCTCATATGAAAGTAAGGATGCCATTAAATCAAGTAAAAAAAAAATATTTTTTTTCAAATGTGATCAAAATACTTTAAAAAACAAACGCTTAAGTTAACATTTCTATAACTTTACCCCCTCCTCTCAAATATCCAAATATACTTGTGATGTTTCCTTGTAGATTGATATCAGTGTGGGGTCATCAAGAACAAAAGCTTGTGATTTCCTATTATGCGTTTTAGGGGGGATGTGGGGAGCTATCTCATGTTCATGTCTCTAGTTGAACTTTGGCGTCGCAACAATGCTTGCAAAAAGGCCATTCGAACATGAACCTGAAAGGAACTAGGAAAAAGGAACAAAAGCTCTGATATGTGCTAACTCCACACGTGGAGAATAAAAGGCGTCTCATTCACCAAGCTACGGATTGTACTAGTTGTGTACCCGGCATAAGAAATGCCCATGATACGAGAATGAGAGGCGCGAAATGATATATGCCCAATCACAAGTCAACAGTCTATCTTGGTTACGTGCGCCGCACACGCCATAGTATCATAAAAAAAAACTCTCCAGGTGAATATGCAATCGATAGGAGTCTTATGTCATGTCCTTTCTACAGTGAGCAAATATCCCACAAGACCACGACAATCCCTATCATAGATTCTCAGTGGCTTGTCGTTATCAATTATAACTAGCAAAAGCTAAAAGGAGAATCTAGTCAATGAGCCTACCAATCAAGGCGCAGTATTCACAGCATGATGCAAACCAACACAGTTTAAAGCAGCTGTAAATGCATCTTTCACAAAACTGACAAAACATAAGCTCTATAATAAGATGGCTTTTTTTTCACTAGCATAATAATTCAAGCAAGTATGAGGATAATTAAAGCCTAAACGATGTTCAAAAAAGAAAAAGAAAAAAAAACAACAAAAAGCTACCGAACCTATTTTGTTTTAATACAAGCATGAAGCATTCCTCCCAGGGCCATTAGCAATAGGGCGATGATAGGCTGTACTATTTTCACAAAACAAAGGTGAAAATCTACAAATGCTAAGTGAAAGAATAAATGACAGGGTTACAGATCAGCAGCTCTTCAAACTCCCAACTCACATGCTCCGAGGAGCATCGCTTCCGGCAGCGGGCTTGCGATTCAAATATCGAATTACAGCATCTTCAACCCTGTTCAATGACCAAATAAGTACAGATAAGTGGATGTTTCTTTTTAATTTTGTCATGTGCCAAAATTTTCATAAATTGAATTAGATGCCCAAATTTGTCTCTTTTTGACTAAGCATTAGAATCCTCAAAACATTTCCCTTTGTTAATCTTCATAATTTTGTCTAGGCATCCTCGTGATGATATTGCAAATTCTGTGACTAAATAACAAAAACAAGCCCGATCATGTGATCAATTAACAGTTCTTGCATCAGAACTAAAAAGAAAAAAGTGAATAACAATTTGGCAAGTTGCAGGTTAAGCAATTGCTTAATATAACCCATATTTATCATCTTTCAAGTGACATTGTTTTGAGCAGGTAACAACATATTTGATATACATCTACAAGTCAAATTCTAAGATTATTCATCAAGTCAACCGTGGCATTCATATAATGTGTACATGGACAGTGGACCTAAAATAGAATCTACGGATCAAATAGATGAAATGAAAGAGGTTCAAACAAGGAGAAATAGAAAATTAAACTCACCATGGCTGGTTAAAGAAATCTGAGCGGCGCTCTTTCTCGGCATTTCTACTAGCTTCTCCAGCTACCAGCTTCAAATCCTTGCTTTGAGATTCAATGAGAGCATTGACAAATTCGACAGGTGATTGACTAAATCCAAGGAAGAATGCGCGTCTCCGACGATGTTCATGAATTTTCCTTATAGCAGTACATATCGCCTCATCACAAGTATCAATCTCTTTATTCTTCTCAGCATTTGCCAACAAAGCAGACAACTCCCTCTGTATTGGGAATGGCACGTCAACCACCACATCATAGCAGACAGTTCCAGCTGGACTATTCCCCGATAGCTTAATTTTATGCTCCAAATGTATCGGCTGTGGAGGAGATAAATGCTGAGATATCCTCTGTGAAACCATCGTGAACTTCATCTTTGATTCCCCAAATACTTTCTGAAGAGGTGCATCGCAATTGAAAAATGAAGGGTCCTCAGGGTTCTGCAGTTTCCTAGCCTTCACATAATGCCAAATTGCAGCTATTATTCTAGGACGGGTTTCAACCTCTATACCAAGAACTTCCATCAAAGCTGGAGAGAGCTTAAATTTCTCAGGCACATAATTCATTTCCAAACGTATATTCACAGAGAACTCTTTGTCCCCTTTTCTCTTGACTTCAAAACCCTCGTGAGGTGCAGGTGATCGAGCATGCTCCCATATAATGATATGATTATCAGGATATAGTCTCTGATCCAGCTGAATTGACACTCTCTTGAAAAAAGATGAGAACTTTGGGTACAATGGGTTTGATTTCTGGACTGCTCCAGGCTGGTCAGGGTCCACCCCATCTTCCAAGATTCTCCCGATAACTTTGAGAGTCCAAGTCGGAGGGTCAGCATTTGGCTTCTTGGGGATTGTTCTTATCTGATTGGCAAATGTATTGAAGACATAAATTCGAAGGGTTTTCTGAACACAAGGAGGGCTTTTAAGCGCCTCCTGGATGTCGACCTTCTTTCTAGCTAAAGCAGCATCAACACGGGTTTCAAACTCAAGAAGCTGGGTGTACAGAGCAGACTCTGGCAGAATTGCTGCTACTCTATCTTGTAGCTGCTTCTCTGGTAGCTTCTGCTTCTTCCTACGTGCAGCAGAAGAAAGATCCATGGGTTTCAATGGTGAAACCATGCTCGACATGGGAACACCAGGAGGTCTACCCAGAGGTTTCTGAGGGAGCCGTTTTGCACTAGCATTGCCAGGAGTCGAGAACGATGGTGAAGATGAACCCAAATTGCCTATTCCAGCACTCTGATTTTGGTTAAGAGAAACCCCTTGCGCTTGTAATTGCGCTTGGAATTGTGCATGAGCTGCTTGAACTTGAGCAGCGTGAGCTGCTTGTGCCTGAGCATGAGCCTGCTGCGCTTTCAAATGGGCTTGCAAAGTAGCCTGTGCTTGGGACAGCTGGAACTGACCACCCTGAAAGCCAGCACCCATCTGCGCTTGCGCTTGTGGGAATGTTGGGTTCGCGCCCATCGATGGATTGACCATCCCTGAATTACCAAATGGTGACGAAGATTGCCCCAAACTCTTTGGCGGGTTATTGTTGTTGTTGTTGTTGTTGTTCATAGACATAGCTAATCACTATATAAATTACCCACTAAATTAGCCTAAAAACAAGCTAAAACTACCAATCCCCAATTAGCTTCGAACACCCAAAGCATCTAAAACGCTGCCATAATTAAAACCTTAAAGAAACAAAAACCCACCAAAAATATGCAAATCTAAACAAATTTCCCCCCTTAGAAATCAAGAATCAAAATTGAATGGAAATAAAGAGCTATAAGCCCTAGAGAAGCCCCAATATTTAGTAGGAACGAACAGCGACTGAGCTTCAAGAGGCAGAAATGAAAAACCCTAATTTCACAAAAGATGTTAATTCAACCCCACTTTAACACAAATCATTTTGTTCTAGATAAGGAAGATAAAGACAGGAAATAAAAATCATGGGTATCTATCTAAAAGGGAACCTTAAAAAAAAACATGAAGAAAAGGTTTTGAGTTTGGATTTGTCAAAAGGAATTCAAATGAAAAAACCAGATGAGATGAAATCTTACAGAAGTGCCGTTAAGGTAAAAGTCTACTGCTTCTGGTTTTTTTTGGTAGTTGTTCTCTTCTGCTTCTTAGTGAGCTAAGGCTAAAGAGTTTGCAAATAGAGGAGAGAGAAGACTGGCTTTCCTTTCCTTTGCTTCGCTTTGTTTCTCTCTCTCTCTCTCTCTTTCTGTATGCCTTTGTTTTCTTTTCCGTACGGAAAGGGAAAAGAGAGTGAGAGATAGAGTTTAACGTAGAGGACGACTTGTAGTTTAGGGGTGAATGACGTGTCGTTCCTAAAGAGAGTTGTTTTAGAGAAGGTTTGTGTGAAGGGATAATGGGCTGAACCCCATGAGTATAGAAAGGCCTAAGACTTCCAAGCAAGCTTAGATTACAAGTCCGAAAACCTAAATCCAGCCTACCAATCAGAAAAATTCTAGATGAGAAATGAGGGATTTAAGTTTACATGAAATAAATGGTGAAAATCTTACATTCATTTATGGATTATGGTCATGACGTTGTTTATTCTCGTAGTAGGATTTCATTACTATATTTGATACAATAAAGCCAAATCTTGTAATGTAACGGACCAGCTATAACAACTAGCATTAAAATATTTTTTTCTGTCTTTTATGTTGTTTCAAGTTTGAACCATGTGGTTGTTAATATGATGACCACCGGAGGCTTACATGGTCATTAACTTGAGAGCCCGCGGGATTAGTCGAGATACTCGCAAACTAACCCGGAGACCCATGTTAATAAAAAAAAATCTTTTTCCAGGATTTATTAGTTATTATTAAATTAACAAGCGATAAATAAGTTTTTTTCAATCTTAATTACATAATAAAACGATCAAAATATTTATGAAAACAAAAAAAATTTAAAATTAATATCAAGAGGCATTTTTATATCTTCACAATGGTTTTTTCATTATTAAACTTTTAATTCAGAATATGAGATTAATATAATTTTATAAAATATAAATTATAAAATTAATTTTTAATTAACATAATATTAAAAACGATGGAGTAGTTTTACTCTCTCTCTCTCTTTTTTTCCCACGCAACATCTAGAGAAGGTGAGAGAGTTCAAGGCGGAGGAGCTTGGAAGATACCGGAAGTAATTAAGGAATCTACAATTATAATTAGTTGTGAGATATCGTATAAGTAATGTATTGGAGGGATTCCGAAGCTTCCGAGAGAAGATTAATGGTTACTGATGCTTTGATAAATTTATCAGGACGCGTCATCATGCTCGAGCAACACAAGGCAACCATTGCAATCAAGGGGTCATGGATATCTTTTTAAATATCCGTGATGACAAGAAATAATTATAGGTAAATACATCTCTTCGTGGAGACATTTCAACTAGTTGTTTGAGTGAAAGATGACAAACTTTGCCCTGGCTTTAGTTTAACTGTGTCGATTTATGAATTTTTATAGACCTTTTCATTATAATTAGTTCTGAGATATAGTATAAGTATTGTTTCAAATCATTTTGAATATCAAGAAAAGAAATTAATGTTAAAATTAGCTTTTTAAAATGCTTATTCACCCTTTTTTTTCCAGAAATCTTTGATGGAATAAGATAAAAGTAATGATATGAAAAATAAAACAAATTGAATTTTATGATTTTTTTATGTTAGCGTATATATTCCGAAACCAATTAATTGGTTACACGACAAGTTAACTTTGTTGATATACATACATACATATACATACATACATACATACATATATATATATATATAATTTATTAATAAAAACTTATTTTTCTTTAATATTCATCAAATATTTTACTAATAAATCTAGAGTGAAGATATTCATTAAAACAAAAATGCTTTGCAAAAAAAATTATAAAGTTATTATAATTATGAATTCCTATTACATCAAAGTATTATTTCTAAATTTCATGCTCAATACTCTATTAAGACTAGGGGTGATCATTTTCGGTTCAGTTTGGTATAAAAGAAAAAAGTAACCAAAACGAATTTTTTTTTAAAAAAAACTGAAACCGAACCGAAACCGGTTCAAATCGACCGGTTTCGGTTCGGTTCGGTTTTTTAGGACAAAAATTAGTTCAAATCGGGTTGGCTCAATTTTGGCTCGGTTTTTTTCGTTTTGGCTCGGTTTTTCCGGTTTTTTTCGGTTTAACTCGGTTTTTTTCGATTTGGGTTCGGTTTGATTTTTTTGGGTTTCAGGCTTATAAAACCGAAACCGAACTGAACCAGTCGGTTTTTTAATTTAAATCGGTTCTTTTTTCACGGTTTGGTTTTTTTGATTATTTTTTATTTTTTTTCCAGTTTTCTCGGTTTAATCGGTTTTTTGTTTTTTTTTCTCACCCCTAATTAAGACTGGACATGACTTAGAGTTGTTGACATTGATATATATTATGTTCTTTTATTTATGGAAGGAAATAGTTGTTCTTATAAATTGAGAAATGAAAGACATTTAGAACTAATATGTAGGTGCTTGTCAGATGACACATGATAGTTATGTAAGTGATCTTTAGACTTGAGATCATTAAGTTATCTTACATAAAGAGTGTTATATTTTTATCCTGCTACACGTTGTCCTAATCAAGAGTAACAAATGGACAAATATTGGGTATAATATGAATTATATAAAGATATTTAAGTAATTAAAAGAAGATTCATCATCCTAAGTAAATTAAAGAAAATATTTTATTTGTTCTCAAATAATATTGATTGTAAATCTCTGCGCAAGGTGGAATGAGATTTGAAAAGAGTTTCAAGTCTTATTCAAATAATCAATGACCATGGTATTAAGAACAAACATGATTTAACACAGTAGACACACTCAATGCTATAATGTCTAAATGAAACATTGTTGATGAAGGGATAATAATTACATTAATATACTAGTCACTAAAAGATTAAGTTAAATCACTTATGACTTTCTTAATATTTAAGAGATCATGACATATTGCTAGACATTGCACTTGATCTTCAAATATAAGTTAATCAATTGTTGAATTGATAATAAATGAATTTATTTAAATTTAATCCTATTTATTTAGGATTGTGATTTATATCTGGGACAACTTATTAGGGAACCTAATGGGTCAAAAACATAAGAACCATTAATTAGAAATTAAAATGGGATGATTAATCAATTATGACTTGATTGTTAATAAATTTTATAAATTGAGGACAAAAATGTAATTAATAGAGGGATTACAATTCTAAACTTAGAAACAATTAAGGGAGGACTTGATTGAAAAACTTCTAAAATTAGCTTAAAATAATATATATGATGTTATTTAAAAGGAAAATTGATATTTTACTATTTATAAAATTTTTATATTTCTTTGTAAATAGAATGCTATGCTTCTTATTTCCTATGATGAAAAAGGTGAGTGAAGTACAATACTTCAAAATCTAAAACACAAAAAAAAAAAATAGCTAGCACTCTATAGCATTACAATCTCTCACTCTTAAAAGGATTTAGGAAATTTCTCACTAATAGTTCATGTGGTTTATTGTTAGAGACCGAACAATTGAATGGTTTGTGGTTTGCGACAACCCAACCTTGAAGCAAACATTCAAAGTCGAAAAGAAAATATGATCTTTAAATTTTTAAATTTATCATTTTCGATGCATCTATGTATTTCAGGAAACCCAACATTTTAAACATGTAAACTTAACTTATTTATTAATTGAATTCAAATTAAACAATATAATTGAATATAGAATTGATTCTAATGAGCCTGTTAAAGTTTAAACCTTGGAAATCAAAGAAGTGAGCAAAACCTCTTTAATCACTAAGTAAATCCTTTGGATTTATAGCTAATCTTCAATGCTATATAATACATCCACTTTTATTGGACAATAGTTATTAGAGTAGAATTTCTTATCATTTTGAGAAAATAGAAAGTTTTTATATATTAGTTATAGGTATTTTAAAGTTCTTTAACAATGTATTTTTTTTTCAAAAAAATCATTTTATTTGTTTTGAGATACACTTAAAAAACAATCCTTAACAAAGTTATATTTATGTCAAAAAAAATAAACATAAAATAAACATTTCCAATCAAATAAATTAACCATTTTTCCCATTATATTACAATATTTAAGGGTTGAAATAAAAAATAATAATAATTTAAGGGTGTCAATCAAAATATTCTATAATTTCAGATAGTGTTTGTAGCATGACTGTTGCATGTGTTTAGTATGCTTAACAGGACATGATTAATAAGACCAAACAAGTTGTTTAATGTTTGATGCACCACATTAGATAAAACAAAGACAAGGATCTGTTCTATCTGAAATGGTTACAAAAAATAATATTTTTCAAGATTATTCATTATCTACTTATCACTTATTTATTTTTTTAATTTGGTGGGACTAAAGCTTGACCAAGTTTACTTATATTTTACTAAAATGAAATTTGGCAAAAGTGGGCAGTGGCACTGAAAACCTCTGATTCTGGTCTTGGTTCTGGTTGATGCGTTTTGTATTTACAAACTCACTTGATGCATTTTGAATTTACAAAGTTGAAGTTTGCATGCTGTCAAGTAATGGGGTGCTTGATTTTATCTTGTTTTGAAACCTAATGAAAAAAAGCAGGGGATTGTTGCCTTGTGAACAAGTCTCGTAAACTTCAGGGAATAGGATACATCAAAATTTAACGAACACAAAATATAGATGAAAAGAAATATCCCTTTTCATTTTATGTTATTTAGCAGTTTTTAGTGTTGTATTTGCATATACCATGTAAAATGGATCTATTTGCCCTCGAAAGTCATGGGAAAGTCACTTCAGTTGTCTTAGGGTTGCCTTGAAAGGAAATGGCAATAAGATGACTACTATAAACGAATCCTGATATTACAAAGATTTTTATCATTGTATAAAGTTGAAGTTTGAATGTTATGAAGTATGGGGTGCTTAATTTTGTGTTCCATTGATGTTAAAACCTGATTAAAATGCAGGGGCTTGTTGCCTATGTGAACAAGTCTCTCGTGAATGCTAGGGGAACTAATTGTATTATTCTTGGGTGAGTCTTTAAAAGCAGTGTCAATGACTAAAGGTTCAGTGAATGATGCTATATGGCAATCTTGCTATTGTTTTGTTTGCATATGCTATATGAGAAGGGCTTGTTTTTTGTAGGAATTTATATGGTTGGATCTGTGTAACTATATATTGCAAAGGTTGGATATCCTATTCTTAGTGATTCTATGTATATACTTAAAAGTACTGTGGAAAATCACATTTGTTTCTGTTTTTTTTTTTTTAAGATTAATTGTGTGGTTTACTATGATATGTCGATCAGATGGCACTTGACTTGAATTTTTTCAACGGGTTATTTACAGTTGCATTTGTCTTGGTGATTCTCAAAACAAGAGAGATTGCCTGTGCATTCAGGAAATATAAGACTAAAAGGTATTTGGAAGATGTCCTGGCCTACATATAAGCCCCTCCCTTCATGCAAATCTGTGGTGGTGATGGCCGAACTGCTCAAGCAAAGAATCAACATTCAAATGGCCTCTTAAATCTGCCAGATTTATCCTTGATTTGCTTTTACTTGGTTACTCTTAAGTATGATCTTCAATTCATAACGATGTACAGTCCTTGTTGATCGACCTACGTGTCGTGTATAGAGACACAACACAACAGCCGTTTCAATAAGTAATTCACCTCATCTTATTGATAATTATTGTGTGCAATATATACAGCAGCGTGTAATCAGTTTTGAAAACAAATAAATGGTAATGCTAAAACTATGTCATTACAATATACAACTGCAGATTTTACGTTTCAAATATAGCGTTGATGACAGAGTCTGTGCCATGATTTTCTGCTATTCCTTTTTTGTGTTGATTTGAGCATATTCTCTGCATGTTTCCCTGATACGCCCCCGCAAGATTGAGCTTCCATCGGCAAGACCAATCTTGTTACGTAACACAGTCGTTCGTTGTTTGGACAGTGGCTTGGTTAACAGATCAGCGAGCTGGTCTTATGTGTGTACATGTCTAACCTAAAGACTTCCTTGTTGCACCAAATCTCGTACAAAGTGGAGATCAATTTGAATATGTTTCATGCATGAATGGTTCACTGGATTGAAGCTGAGGTGCGTGGCTCCTAGATTATCACATAACAGCAAAGGAGAGTCTTGGATTGGAAATGCAAGTTCTTTGAAGAGAGTGGACAACCAAATTGTTTCTGAGGCCGCATTAGCCAGTGCCCGGTATTCAACTTCCGTTGAGGAGCGTGCAACTACACTCTGTTTCTTGGATGTCCATGAAATGGGATTAGGTCCTAAGAAACTGATGTATGCAGACGTCGACGTGCGGTCATCCACATTCCCAGCCTAATCGGCATCAGAATATGTGTGTAACACTAAAGGTCCAGCTCTGTGAACCTGAATACCATAGAAAATGGTTTGTTTTAAGTATCGTAGAAGCCGTTTGGTTGTTGTCCAGTGAGTTGTAGTGGGTTTGTGCATAAATTGAGAGAGTTTGTTAACTGCAAATGAAATATCTAGTCGCGTCAAAGAGAGGTATTGAAGGCTGCCCATAATGTGGCGAAATTCTGAGCTGTCCACAACAGCGGTGCCATCAACCAGTTGAAGTGACTGTGATGTGGACGGAGGTGTGGAGATATCTTTGGCACCACTCATGTTGCTATTAGCTAGAAGCTCATGAACAGGTCTCATGAGCCGGCCTTGGTTGTGTGAGGAATAAGCCGGCCTTGGTGGGAATGACTTCAACATTCAGGAAGAAGTGAAGAGGTCTTATGTCCTTGAGAGAAAACATATCTCATAGCTGCTGAATGAAGGTGGTCATAAGCGTGGGATTGTTCCCTGTTATGATAAGATCATCAATATAAACCAGTAAGTAGCAGAGATTGGATTCATTGCTGTAAATGAATAGAGAGGAGTCTGCCTTGGAGGTGTGGAATACCATATGAAGAATAACAGTTCTGAGTGTTGTATACCAAGTTCTAGGTGCTTGTTTAAGGCCATAGATGACTTTGTTCAACCTGCAAACATGGTTAGGTTTGGACAAATCTTTGAACCCTGGAGGCTGCACCATGAAGACAGTTTCAGTTAATGCACCATTAAGAAATGCATTGTTGACATCCATTTGCGTAATTCCCAGCCACGCATGTCTGCAATAGATAATACAGCTCTTATAGTTGCTGGTTTTACTACAGGGCTGAACGTTTCTGTATAATCAACCCCTGGACGTTGATGAAAACCCTTAGCAACTAGGCGGACTTTGAATCTATCGACAGAGCCATCTGCATTCATTTTTACCCGAATGATCCACTTGCAACCCACGGGTGCACAGTAGGGAGGTAATGGCATTAGGTCTTATGTTCCATGTTTCATTAGAGCAGTGAATTCATTTGACATAGCCTCACGCCAGTGAAGTTAAGTAATGGTTTGGCTCATACAAGTTGGTTCTAAGGTCTAGGGAAGAGGGTGTTTGGTTATTATGTGAAGTTGTTTAGGTTTGAAGATTTGGTTCATGGAGAGTGTGGTCATGGTGTGGGTGTGAGGAGGAGGATTAGCGGGTGGAATAGGACTGGAAACAATGGAATGTGGAAGAGGAGAAGTTGGACTATGGTCCAGTTCAGTAGGATGAAGAGGGGGTGTTGTTCCAAATTTAACGAAGACGCAGGGGTATTGAAATTACCTGGGGAGGATGCAACAATGGCAGGGGAGTCTTTCGGAGACAGTGATGAGGTTGGTGTTGTGGAGACCATTGGTGGTGGCACAGCGATCTGCGGGAAACCAAAATGCAGTGGAGTGACTTGATGACTGGCTGGACTAACCGGTTTGGACAGGACTTTGCAACGTGACCAAATTGGTCACATATTTGGCATTTGGGCTGATAGCGTCGATTGAAGTTGTTGGCTCTGCCAGAATTAAAGCGACGTCCATCACGTTGAGTGCCACTAAAACTTCTGCCTGTGCTGGAACCATGATACCCCCGGGGGTTGTCATTTGGTTTGGGGGACCACTGTTGACTCCATCTATAATTAGAAGGCTTCGTTTTTGTGTAGTTGGCGGAAGCTACTAGGTGCTGCGTTGTTGTTTCCAAGTGCCTCAGATATGCCTCATGTCCCACCAGCAGATCATGCAGCTCCTCAAATGTCAGTGGTGATTCCCGGGCTCGGTCAATATTTAGCTACAATCTAATGACATGTAAGGAGATTGTGAACCTAGTGACATTTAGCTACAATTTCTCAAAATTCTGAACCTAAACCATTCAATACATAAAGCGCTAGGTCATCATCTGAAATTGAGTGATCAATAATGGCTATTTCGTCAGCCAAGGTCTTCACAGCATGGAGATATTCTGTAATTGACCGGTGTCCACGCTGGATTAAGGTGAGTTCCTCCTTTAACTGCATATCACGAGTTCTTGATCGGCTAGCATATAGATTTTTCAGCTTTTTCCAAGCTTCACGAGATGTTTTTGCCATAGCAATGAGTGGTGTGATTGAGGATGATGTGGAGGCTAGAATAGCACTCAAAATAAGTTTGTCTTGCCGGACCCAGTAGAGCTTGTAGAGCTCATTAGTGGCTGTGCCAGAGGAGGAGGGACACATAAGTGTGCCTGCAATATAGTCGAGTAGATCGTAACCAATAAGAAGTGCTTCAAATTGAGCACGCCATTGAGGGAAGGTGGAGGGGGTTAATTTTTCATTGATCTGTGCTGTGATATTGAAAGCAATGAGTGGTTTGTCTGCTGTGGAAGAGGGTTGGGTATTAAGGGTGAAATTTGGGTTTTGATCGGAGGATGATGACATTGTCGTGTTTTGGATCGGTGATTTGTTAGAATTTGAGTGCTCTGATACCATATAGAGACACAATACATCAACTGTTTCAATAAGTAATTCATCTCATCTTATTGATAATTATTGTGTGCAATATATACAGTAGCGTGGAATCAGTTTTGGAAACAAATAAATGGTAATGCTAAAACTGTGCTATTACAATATACAGCTGCAGATTTTACGTTTCAAATATAGCGTTGATGGCAGAGTCTGTGCCATGATTTTCTGCTATTCCTTCTTTGTGTTGATTTGAGCAGATTCTCTGCATGATATAGAGACACAACACAGCAGTTGTTTCAATAAGTAATTCACCTCATCTTATTGATAATTATTGTGTGCAATATATACAGCAGCATGGAATCAGTTTTGAAAACAAATAAATGGTAATGCTAAAACTGTGCTGTTATAATATACAGTTGCTGATTTTACGTTCCAAATATAGATTTGATGGCATAGTCTGTGCCATGGTTTTTTACTATTCCTTCTTTGTGTTGATTTTGAGCAGATTTTCTGCATGTTTCCCTGATACCATGAAGGGTCTGGATATGGATTCTATGTGCATATCTCATATTTGAGCATAGAAACAGAGGCAACTAGCCCACAGTGCTTTTGGCAGAATTAACTGTAAGTTTGATCTTTCTTTTCCTTTTGCCTTTCTCCTCTCCAAGCTACAGCCTAGTGCATTTTCCTAACAGCATGTTATTGTTCCTTCTGCAGCATATTTGTCATAGCAAGTCCGTATTGAGTTCGATTTTGTCCAAAAAGGGAGGACCAATCAAGGAGGAGGTAACTTGCTAAACCATTGGTGGCATCTTAAAGCAGTGTCAATCAAGTTTCAGATGATTGCAAGCACAACATTTATTCAATGGATACACGACAAGAAGGAGATTCTTTGTAATTTAGAATAGCATTTTGAATTTATATAGCAAAGAGGCTTCAAGAGAAATCAAGTCAAGTTTCTACACCGCATTTGAACTCAGATGTGGATTTTGTATGATCCACAATATATGGTAATGGATTTTTTTGCGTAATTAAACTCTATGGGAATATTGAACCACAATCTAAGTGTACAACATAAAAGACTGCTTGAAGTTCTTGTTGACATCTGGGTGCCTTTGAAACATTACACTCATACACTGGAAAAAAGAACAGAAGATGCAAAGGATGGTCTAAATTTTACTTCACGTGCTATGTGGACCTCAGAAACGCAACGACTTGCTTCGCGGTGACGGATCCTGTTAATGCAGCTGAAGGTCGTACTCCCTGATTATGCTAAACAACTGAAATTTGCTTTATAAGATCCCTTACATATGATTTTTCCCTCAACATCTTTGTTTATGGAAATTACAAATTGGGGTAGAGATATTGTGGTATAATTTGTTGGATTTGCAGCCTGAAACTCAGCTGGCGTCGAGAAAAATCAAGATAGCACAAGCTATATAATATGATATATTACATCTCAATATTGACATAAAATATATGCATATGTGTGTGTATATATATATTATTTATCATTTAATATGCATATATATATATATATACTTCAAATATATATATTAACTATTTTACTTTTTATTGAATAATAAATAATAGTAAATAATGGATACCCAAAACCCTCTAGATAATTTATAAGAATCTAAATTTTTTCCTCAATAAATAATGAATGAATAGAGTAGAGGAACAGATATAAAAAAAATCCAAGCCTTGCCATTTCCATCCCTACCTGGAAGCAAATTTGTTCATCTCACTTCTCAGAAGTTTTTCTTCCTGCAAGACATGTATTTGCATCAAGAACCCTATTGTGGGGGATGCGTTTACGAAACTTGAAATGCATATCATCTCATGGTGGTAGATCATCTGTCAGTATCTTCTATCACGTAAAATCTAATGCAGAAAAAGTTGAAAAGACAAAACAATATAGTTGCTCTTGGAAATGATGGTTGACTGTATCTAGGGTTATATCAGCAGTCAGCAACTACGAAGCAATCTTTATTGCTGATTTTGAAGAATGTATGTTCACTTTGCATTCCTGCAGCAACTTTGCAAGAACCTTCAAAGCTATCCAGGCTACATTCTCGTGGTTAGTGGAAAATTCATTCTCACGAATTAACTGTGGAGTCGAACCAGCAAAGTGCTCCAAATTAAGAATCAGTGACGGCAGTGGAATATGACAATTCTCCATGGGATTTGCTTGGGCAACAACTCAGCTTATTTGGGGGTGGCAGTGCTTTATACGCTCCCCACTTCTTTTCTTCTTTTCTGGACAATTTTGGTGACAATACCCTATTGGAACGTGATAAACTGCACTTCATGATGGTAATAGAAATCAAGTAGATGGAACAGGAAAAAGGAATAATAAAAATGTTTTGACAAACAGAGTTAAGAGTATCAAATATCCCAATTCAGTAACACGCAATGCTCCTTTGCTGTACCGATCTTTCAAGAGTTCCAACAAATCTAACCTAGACTCGTTGGTATCAAGGTCATAATTATTGCCATATGTTCCTTGATCTGAATATGACATCAAACAAAATGACAAGCTGTGTTATCAGAAGATAACATCAATGCCAGAACACAGTTCAACATGTAAAGATCCGAAGTCATTGAGAATAAAAGTACATACAAGACACTCGACCGCTATAATTCAGCTAGGTTTCTTAAATACCCACATCCACACAATCTGGAGAGACACCTAACGAAATACCTGAGGATGTATTGAAAATATATATTGAAGCATCTAGTGTGCCAAATCCTAATTTCAAATGTAGCTATTATTCGATACTCATATAACAACTCTATAGAGTTACTGCCTAGGAGTGTCAAAATTCAAGCTACCATAACAGAGCAGTTCAATATAAAGTTACTCAGCCTGTTTTTGCCACACTCAAGAGGCCTCCATTGCAATTCTTCAGCTTCAGAATCAGGTCTGCAGGTGTATATAGCCATGCCATCCCCGGAATAAGAAACTGTGGATGTAGATGCACCTATTACAAGTAGTTCATTGCCCAGAGACTTGAAGGCTACACCCCATCCTTTGTTAGAATCTGCTCTTACCGGCACTGCTCCTAATTTCTTCCATGTTCTGCTCTTTTTCAAGTATACCTTCAACTGGTTTGATGAAGGCTCAAGGGAGTAAAGCTCATTGTTCACAACAGCAATGAGGGGTGGAGATTGGAAAGTAGCGATCGGTGTATCCTCAAGCATGTCTGGGATCAGGTCCCATGCCTTTTTATCCTCATCATAGGCTTCAGCACAAGTCAGAACATTTCCCTCCTCGTTCCGTCCTCCAATCACAAAAAACTTGTTATCCATGAAACAACCAGAGCAAAGCTTTCTTCTTTGCCGCATCCTTGGAAGGTCTTCCCATGATTTAGTATCTGGATTATATTTCTCTGCAGAATTTAGAACATCAACACCAGTGCCGGTCACTCCACCAGCTACAAAAGCAAAGGCACCACAGGATGCAGACGCAAACAAACACCTAGGATTGATCATGGAAGGACCCTTATTCCAGCTGTTTGTTTCCAATTCATATCTCCAAACAACGACACCCTCTATCTCCCTGCCTGAAATAATCAGATGGGTCCCTGCACAAAGGGATTCCTTATCTCCAAAAGAGAAACAACAGTCTGCTGGTAGATCTGGAAGTTTCCTGCGAGAACAGAATTGTCTATCAAATGCCCACCAACTTTTGTCCCCGGTTGCAAAAATAAAAACAGATGATTCTCTAACACCAATTTCCCTCCTAATCTTAAACAGCTCACCACTCTTTACTAGAGAAAGTATCCGCTTGTTCACGTTTGGAAACTTCCAGTACTCTGATCTTGGAACTCTTGCCAAAATCAGATTCTCTAGCTCATCACTTAGTTGTGGAGCATACGAGTAATCTGCATCCTGAGGTTTTACATTTGACGAATCACCAACTCTACCATTGCTGCAAGAGAAATTATAACACCCCGATCCTCCTCTACTAATTTCACAAACACCAATCTTTTTCATCGGGGGGCTATTAGAAGCAATCCAAGAGCTATTGCCAGAGTGCTCTGCCAGCATCCTTTTCTTACTAAGATCAGGATCATTTCTGCTCACATCCCCTCTTCCATCTTCACTCCCCGACTCTTTTCCTTTGGACATGGATCAAAGACCTTTTCAAAGCCTGAAATTCTCTGTCATCGAAAGAACAGAACAAATAAAAAAATGCCAGATTATCATCAACAATCAAAATACCAATATGCAGAATTCATAATATTTGAAAAACATAAAGCAAACAATTTTGTTTTCAACAGCTAAACAGATGAGTGAATATGGATACACCTTGCTAAAAAACTAATCCCCTGAGAGTCAGAACCCAACAACAAATATTTTCATACTATAGGAAATGATTAGATATACGTTAAAGATCTAGAAGCAGCAGTTTCTACCCAGATGATAAATTAAATCAATTAACCATTCGGAGACACGAAACTAATAAAAACTAACAAAAAGAAAATCTACGGACCCAAGAGATTAAAGAGGATATGAACCCAGAAACATGGCTTGGATTTAGATTCCAAAAATGGGTTAACGAGAAAACCAACTACATAGACAAAGCAAACCCAGATGAAAACTTAGCAGCTCTATGCCATGAATCAAACTTGATCAAGATTCCATTAATGAATTAATAAGAACATGATTCAAATCCAAGCAAGAAACAGTGTACATATCCACCAACCTCAAACGATATATTGAAGTTCGAAATCAAAGAACACTGCTGTATCACCAGTTGATCAAAACAACAGAGTGAATCAACCCCAACAACAAAAAAACAAGTTAACAAGATGAGAGCTTTAACCAAATTAGCCAAAAGGAAGGAGAAAGTGCAGTGACATGGATTAGATTGGTAAGTAATCCAAAAGTCAAAAGAACACAAAATGGATACACACCCAACAAAGCAAGGCCAAAAAAGTACCAAGAAATGTTCTTCAGACAAAACATATATACACACAAACAGAGAGAGGGAGGCGTACCAGTTAAGGTAATTCCCAGTCAAGTCAAGTCAAAGGAAGTGAAGTAAATGAAGGGACGGTTATAAAGAGAGATAGGGAAAAGAAATCATCAAAGAAACGAGGGTTTTAAGGGTTAGAATTAAGAGAAAAAAGATGAGAGAAAATATTTAAAAATCAAGAAGGGAAGAGAGAGGAAGAGCAGAAGGAGGAGATAGAGAGAGGTTTATAATAAGTGTATGGATGATGGTGAAAGAGTTCAACTTGAAGACAACCCATTTGTTAGAGAGGATTTCTTTTCTTTTTTTCTAAAAAACATGCTTTATTAATTTAGCTTGAGTTATTGTTTGTGGGATCACAATACAATTAATTTAATTATTCATTTTCAGTTGTTGTTGTTGTTGTTCTTGGCTGTTACTGCCATCATCACCTCCAACAACACAACAAAGCATTAACTATCTATCTTTTCTTTTTCTTTTTCTTTTTCTTTTTCCTTTTTTTTTTATGGTAATTTATAATTTCCTTTTCAGGAACAGAGGATTCATTATGCAATATTGTTTTCTTTTTTTATTTGATTTGATAGATTCAAAGTAAATTTATTTCTCCAATCGATTAAATTTTTAAAATTCATTTAAGAATTTGTTTTCCAACTATCAATAATTTGAAAAATGATTCATAGAGCTTAAATCTAAAACCGAAAATTCATGGATTAATTATTCTTAAACAATTTATTCACGAAATAAGTGTTGATTACAAATATTCACCAATGAAGTGTAGGCTTACAATATTTATAAAACCAAAAACAAACTAAACATTTGAATTATTCTAAAAATAATATTTCACACGCGAGGAAAAAGAATCAAGGAAAGCTTGATCTAATATATGAATGTTCTCGGAAACAATTGATTCTGTTAAGAAAGTATATCCTTTCATGGTTTGATTAATCAACTTCCTTGCATGTTTGAAATTCCATCCAATGCTTTGCAGCATGTGGGTCAAAACGATGAACATGTCTTAATCCCTTAATCCTAGTCGCTGAAATTTTGATTTTTGGTTATTAAATGAATTTAATATATATATAAATTGGTTTTAAGGCGAAGAACACTTGTAAGATTCGGTAAAACATGGTTTTTCTCATCTCTTTCTTGTGCTGTGTAGAGCAAGAAAAAAAAAAGAGATCAAGGAGAGCCATAATGAGATGTTTTTTGTTTGATTAGGAAAGTGTCAAAAGTCCATTTTGATGGGTGAGCTTAGAGCTAGCGTGGAAGAAATCAAGGCTTTTGAAAACGATTTTATGCTGTTTTGTTGAGTCCCGGTGTCATGGGCATAATTATCACATCCCATCTCAGTTTTGGTTACGGATTGGATGAGTAAACTTAAATCTATTTTAAAACAAAAATATTTTAAAAAATTAAAATTAAAAGCATTTTAATCAAAATAATAAAAATATATATATATATATATATATATATATATATATATATATATATATATATATTTGAAGTTGATCTAATTACATCTCATCCAAGTTTAATCAGTCAACTTTTTAAACAAGTCAAAAGCAAATCTAATCCAATTTAAACTTGAACTTCAAATCAAGGGATCACAAAATTTATCCATGGAGCTAGAACAAATCTGATAGCCATGATGGTGAGTAGTTGCTAGTTTGGATTGTAATTTTTAATTTTAATTTCTATATTATTAATATAGGTAAATATTTTTATTAACAAAAAAATAAATTAAGAATTTTGAAACCACCTTAATTTATGTAATTTTCTTTCAATGAGAATTGGCTTGTCTTTTATCAGATCTTGCAAGATGAGCACCCTACACGATTACACTAATTTAGACCGTATTTTGGGATGCAGAGAGGAACAAAACTATAGTTTCTGGTGAAAGAAAAGGTTGTGTCGACTAATTTGAACCTCTTCTTTTATCAGATCTTGTAAGATGAGCTTTGCGGAAGCAATTCGAATCACGTTGTTGTATAATTTTGACCTAAACAAATCCTTTGATTTTGTAGTGGAAACGAGGCTAGAAATTAAAAACCTTTTCATGTAGCACTTGTACTTAGTTTTAGTTAATCAAATTACTTATTTGTCAGTGTTTCAACAAGACTGGTAATCATAATTAAAGTGAACCGTTCTTGTTCTAATGTGTAATGCCACGCATATAAAGGAAGCATTAAAAAAAAAAAAAGAACGGCCGAGTATTTATTTTTAAAAAAACTAGATCATTTTAATGAAAAAAAAAGCTGAAAGTAGGGTTTTATTCTAGATAAACTTGAAAACAATTTATTTTTTGTATTGTAGTCGATGGAGTTGGGATGAGCCTCGGGAAGAGTATTTTTTTTAGCTAATTTTTATTGTTATATTTTTATTTTTTTCTATTTAAGTTATTAGTATTTTATTTAATTATATATTGTCAATTCAATATATTAAGGCTTCCAAGGATATGACGTGATGGCAAACAACTTGAGTTCGCATGCAGCAGTTCAAGTTGAGTCGAATATGTACATCTTTTGTAAGAACCTGAAATAACAAGAGTTTTACTCGCTCACCTATATCTACAAAGTGTACTTTTCGAGAAGTCAGGTTTCTTTGAATCCAAAAACAATAAAATACCTCTTGGTACATATACGATAGAAAATGGGTTACAATGAAGAAAATATCAAAACAAATTACATTTAGTGTCCCCCTTTTTATTATTTTTATGTTTTAGGCACTTCATATTTTCAAACTCTAAATAAATTAAAAAATTAAATTTGAAAAAAAAAACTAGCTTTCGGGTATAATGGGAAGATATATATATGTATCTTCCCATTATACCCGAAAGCTAGTTGAGCTTTAACCTCTCGTTGAAAACCCAAAAGAAGAAAGAAAAGCAAAGAATCCAAGCAGCTCAATCATGGCTATCAAGACACAAGTACTTTTATAAATGTTGATTGGTACCGACTAATATATATAATCCGATTAGGCCAATTACTACCTACCTTTTTTGTTTGGGTTTTTAGCTGTAACGCTAAGGTAATTAGCTCAAACTAGCTCTCGCAGAAATTAATTACGTGTTAGTGACGTTTGATCATGCCTTGAGTTCTTGTAGAAATTTTACATCAAAATTATTCAGCAGATTTCTCTCTTAATTAATATATATCGTGTAATTAAAGCGATTAGGAAAGAGGATTATATATTGAGCTTGTAGCCCTTAATTAAAATAAATAAATAAATAGTGAGATCTCTTGTTCGAACATCAGCTTCCCAAATCAAAACACAAGAGAAAAGAAAAGGAGCTTAAAATAACTTAAAAATAACCTAAAATATTATGGCTCTTGTTTGTCAGAGAAAAAGAAATAAGAAAAAAAGGGTATGGCTCTTCAGTGGAAATTAAGAACATTTATTATAATCATCATAGCTACTAAAATCATTAATTTAATAATTAAGAGAATTCTTAAGCAAAAAACATAATGATAGTAATTCCCGATTACTTTCAAAATTGACCCCATTTATTCAAAGAAAAAAGAAAAAAAAAAGAAGAAAAATCAGGGTCAAGTTTACATTTATCTAAAATAATGGATAGCTATAATTAATTCGTTTCCAGCACGAAATTTAGCGATTTAATTCATTTTTAGATCGTTTATAAGAAAATAAATTCCAATTGAGTCCCACAATATCCATTGAACACTATCCAATTAACTCTCCTCTTAAAATTCTTACTTTTAAAAAAGAGTGAAAAGGACTCATCTTCTTAAGATAATATATGCACCACTTCTAGACTGGTGGGTAATGCATGATAGATGGAGGATTCAATTGATAATTGCGACAAATTTGTCCTTTTCTTGTAAGAAATAATAATAATAATAATAATAATAATAACAACAACAACATTTTCTTGTAAAAAATAATAGTAATAATAGTAATAAAAGTCCTCCTGCGTGTTGTGGCCAGGATTTTTCCTTCATGAACTGGCTTTAGATGTTTCTTGTTAGCAGCACTTAGCACTAAAAATAGAAAAAAAAGAAGAAAAAAGAAAAAAAGAAGCTTGGGAGGAGTTAATCCACGAGGACTTCAGAGGGTTCATCCTTAATTAATCAAAGTTTCTGAGTGAACAATTTGGAATTGAGAGAATTGGCAAAGCTGACTCTTTTGTCGTTTCCCTTTACGAATTTGGAATTTTCTTCTTTCATTTATCCTTTCCCTCTTTGAACAACCAGACAACGAGCAACCCAGAAACCTGACAGCAATTATCACTCATTCAATTATGCACGCTAGATATAATTTAATTATGCTTTTTTTTCCTTAAAAAAAACATTTTAAGATGATTTTATGGATATATTTTCCCCATCGATTTAGTGTATTTACAAAAAATAAAACCCTTCTAAAAATTAATGGGAGATTGAGGTTGAATAACTGAATTAATTTAATAAATTAAAGAATAAAAAGAGAGACCATAAGATTATTTATATCCAAAAAACATAATATAAAAAGAGATCATTACCGTTTTTTCTTTGCGCCAAAACCAATAGTCTTTCTTCCAAAAAAAAAAAATATTTTTGTCAAACAATTAGATGCTTTAAGAATCCTGGAGATTACCTATTCAATTTGAAGTCTAATTAAGTGTTCATCTTTCTTTCTTTTCGGCTGTATGGTGAAGATATTCTTCGACCAGTTGATTGAAACTAAATTTATTATTGGATGATCATAAGAACATGCCTCTCGCATTGATTTAATTCATTGAAATAAATAAATCATTTATAATACATGGTCCTGGATAGTGGCAATAGGGTTTGAATCTATAAAGTCAGAATAAAGCAAACGCCCTCAGCCACCATACCACCTCCTCCTTAGAGTCAATGAGAATAAATATAACAAGTGAGTTTTAACGAGGATGATCTAGTTAATATCACAACTGATGATCCTTAGCCATTAGCTTAGCCATTAGATCTGTTAATTTGTTGTAAGATTTGATAGTTTTATCCCATGAAATTAACTAGACCCGCTTGCAAAAATACTTTAAACTCTAAAATTTGGAAGGAGGCCCCCTGATTTGATCAGAAGCTTACATGCAGCGATCTCATGAAGTGGCCAAGGGGGTCACTGGAGGCCTCCTGAGGCATTGCTATCTCACAAGAATCTAAGCATAAAGCGTGGACAATCACGTTTGATGGGATTCTTGAATAAACAAGGTGGAGAGAAGAAACAAAAAAGGAACCGAGAACTTGAAATCTGCCTTGGAAATTAATTCAATGAACAAGCTTTAACATAAGGTAATTAATCTGGTCCGTGAGACATCCCATGAGCTGTCCATAATCAACTTTTTCAGGGAAAAAAGAGAGAGGTTGTTTAATAAGCATATGCAGATATGATATAGGGGAAACTTTTGAAGAAAGCAAAGCACAACAAGTGGCAGCTGGTCTAGAAGCATGAGCTTGCTATGGTAACACTTGCAAATTAATAAACAATGGACTAGTTATAAGGCATCACGTCTGTCCTATTCAGATTGTTCTAATCAAGATTATAATAGAGATAATTAACAATGTGGGATTCATTAGTTTAATGCAGCCAATTGCATAGAAAGTGGATGTCCATTGGATGAGGCTTTCTTTTATTAACATTAAGCATATTTTAAGGAAAGTTTATGTGTTGGCTCTCCACTGATTAGTGTGGTGGATTTACCTTTGCTCTTTATATATTTATAATCAAAAGCTGATCAAGGCTTCACTGTCATTGCATATATAGGTTTAGCATTTTTGCCAACACAGGTGCATGTAATCTCTTGAGCTGAGGGTGGGATTGGCTAGAGGACAAAGGCCTAATCAGCCTCAAGGACACAGATTTGAAAAAAAAAAAAAAAACCCTAGAACATAAAGAAAGAAAGAAAGAATGAAACCCACTAATCTTGTTTTAGATGGCAAGAGATTGAAGCAGCACTTGTATTAAACCTTTTTCATGGAGATAAACAATCCTTAAAAAGGACTCGTTTACCTAAACCAGTCACTTTTTGGGATGCTCACGAGCCATGTGATGCTTCAAAAATGGGGTATAAGAGGACAAGTGCCTTGCTTTTAAAAGGGGTTTAAGCCTATAATAGATTAACGATCGATCATTCCTAATGCTAATGCAATGGCCCTCAAGCCTCGCACATACTTAAGTACCTTCTTGAATGTTTCTTTGTAATGCGACCATTTCACAGATGCCCACCTTCGTTTGTTTTTCCCAACTACTGTACTGACAAGTCACTAGCTAGCTAGGCTAATAACGAGAGAGAAGGCAACCATCAACATCAAATAGTTGAGCAAATGTCATTTCAGACGTGGAACATATTCATTTAGCTGTTGCTGTGCTTAGAGCATATGCCATTCGTTGATGCAAGCCATTTCAGGGCTATGAGCTCTCGTCAAATCAAGCATCTAGGTAAACTGTTCGGACAGTAAAAATTAAGCACAAGACGCTTTCCTTCACACCTCTATCATTGTTGACACGACTGCTCATGGACTTGGATTTGAGCAGGTATTTAGTAAAGTTATTACAACTCAAAATGAACCCATCTGAACCCATCTAACGTTGCCTGATTGCTAGGTTATACACAGCAAATTAAGTTTTATAATTAGTTTGGATTTTATAGATTAAAACTACATATAAGGGGTGTTGTTTTCGCGTATTCCCACTTTTATTTATTAACTGAACAAATTGTTCAAGTTCTTAATGAAAATAGAATATTCAATAGAACTGGACCTATATTTTTGTTCTTGTTTACCGATTCCTACTGTCTTATGGCCTAATTTACGATGTATATTATGCTTGACTACTGCTACACTCGTTTTTATTACTGAAATAGCTAGTAACTAGCTAGCTAGATGAACAACTAACAGTTACCAAATCGCCTACCTGCTGAATTAAATAAAAAAATTGCTCAAAGCCAATATAATGATTATAGATGTTAACCAGCTTATTTAGTAAAGTTTGTTTCATTTTCACCAACTAACGTGGAATCAAATCTAACTTAAAGCAACGATCGATAGTGATATTTTTTTTATAATGGACTTTTCGTGATTTGGTTGATAAATAAATACATTCTTAATATTATGTTCTAGAGTTTCTTTTTTAAAACTTATGGGTGAATGCATTAATTAATTTGAATATAAAGAGTCTTTTATTTTCGACGATATTAATATAAGATAAATATCTTTTACATATCAATAAGATAATAAGTATGATAGGTCTCTAAAAAGATTTTGTATAAACCAGTATATATACACATACACACACCGATTTATCATATTTTTAATATTTTTATTATAAAAAAATCATTCATGATTGGATATATAACCTTAGAATGTGATAATAACTATGTTTTTTTTATTTGATATGTTTATTAGATCTATTTTATTTTAGAATTAGTGGAGAATTGAGTCAAATATTTTAAATCTAACATATTAATGAAACCCATTTTATTTAATATTATTTTGATTTATAAAAATCTTAATAAAAAAGTTAAGTCATCACCTTCTATCTTCGTTTTAGACGGTTTAGAGGTTAATGTGGACGGGGGAGAGTTCCATGGAAAGACTTTATGACTTATCTGTGTGCAAGTGAACGTGTTTTAATGTCCTCTAATCGGGAATTAATAAGATTTATTAAGAGAAAAGTGTCCCAATGGCATGATGGTGGCGGTGCATGCGGCAATAGACATACATGCATATGGACGGCAGAGCCAAGTGTCGACATCTATGGTGGAAAATTCATCTTCAAAGGGGTCAACCGTCCTATCCTAATCATATACAAAGATTCCGATGACCAAGTGCCCAAAACAAGATAATATTTGACAGACACATTTGGCAGATGATTTAGAAAAAGTCCATTCAATTTTGTGAAACTCTGGAACCGTGTAAAACTAAAATTAGGGCTCCTGATTTCGGCCAACGAGGAACATGACATTTCCATTTTCACAACAAATGATGTGACAGACATGGCTTATTGATGACAGCACAGCTACAGCTGCCTGAAAGAGAGAAAACCATTTGATGCAATGCAGTGTTGCCATGATTGAGTTCTTCTTAAAAATATATTTTTAAAATGTAAAAACAAACACAGACAGTGTTTCTTTCTTTTTCAACCGCAATGAGGCATCAAACTTCAGTCTTGCATTGCTGCTGGCACTTGAATTCGAGCACGCACATTAATGGGGCTGCTACTGTTTAATCATTTGACTAAAGAAATTTCATCATGAATTATCACGGGGGCTTAGCTATTGTAATTAAAGCAACTAGTTTTCCTCACCACAGTACATCTATGATTGGAAACTTCAAAGCAATTCCCCCCCCCTATCTTTTGTGGTCTTGTTTAGTAAAACAGTGCAAAGTTAAGCCCACCATACCAACACTGTTGATCAGGCCAATCAACAATTCTGTTAGTTGGGCTCATACTTTGAAGGACAATGCTTGGAATCATGGCCCAATGTACCACTAAAGGCTATAAGAAAAGGGAAACCCAATTCAAACTTGTCAGCCCAACACCCTGATCCAAAAGAGAGCCACCCAAACCAGAAAGAGAACCAACAAAACTCAACCACACCATAACCAAAGGACTCCCTCAGTCATTCACTGTCCTTTTATCCATGGCTACCTCTTTATCTCTCCCAAACTTCTTCTCCTTCTTCTCACCTTCAAACCCACCTCCCAAAACCCCGGTGCCACCACCCCAACTCTCCTTTTCCACCCCGCAAGCTCAAAAGTACAAGTCTTTATTGTTTTCCCAAGAGAGTGATGGTGGTCACCGTGGTTCTTTATCGACTGAATTGTCATCAGTTGTGTGCCCTTCACTTGCTTATTCAAATACCCTTTTCTTTAAATCAGCATATAATGTGCAGGTCGTTGTGGAAGATAATGAGCCTGAAGAGAGGTTGCTGAATAGGTTCAGGAGAGAAGTCATGAGAGCTGGTGTTATTCAAGAGTGTAAGAGAAGGAGGTTTCATGAGAACAAACAAGAAGAGAAGAAGCGTAAGGTCCGTGAAGCTCATAAGCGTAATCGAAGAAGGTCTGTTTTGTTGTTGTTCTTTACTAATTTGATTCTTTTGTTTTTATTGCTTCTTTTGTTTGGTTGATGAGAAAATTTGAAAAGGAGGGATTTTGATGGAAGGATTTATTCAACTTGAGAGGATTAGTTGTTCATGGGTCTCATTGTAGTGTGAATTTTTCTTTTTTATGTTTGTTTAGTTGATTGGCGATTGGATTTAGGGTTGGATGAGAATTTTTTTTAATTAACATAATTTTGTAGTTCATAAGGTTCAGTGAAGAGTAAATTGTCCAGTCTTTAGAGTTTGGATGATGACAGATTGAGGAATTCAAAACATAGAGATGGGAGTTTCGAGAGTTACTGTGTGTCTTATGATGCATTGGTATTCATGTGAATTCATCTTAATTAAGATAAATGTTTATGAGTGCTAGGTGAAGCTGAGGAAAGAAATGCAGAACTTTGAATGCTTTGTTTCGTGTTGTTTTGGTTGGCCAGCCCAAATTTGAGGGGTAGAATTTTACTTTACCTAAGCAATATAAAGTTTAATCACTTCTGATGGGCTTATTTTGTTTCTAAGCAATCTAGCTTCACGCTCTGATTTCAATGGGGTTTCTCAGTGTGTCACCTCCTTGTGCTTGATGTTTTTTATTCTTTTCCCACTGCAATTATATTGGATTACTTTATAAGTTCCTTTTCATCTTCTAAATGAATGGGAATTCAGATTTTCATCATTTTGTGTGTTGTGGTGCCATTTTCTGTGCTCACTGCTTACCCTCCGTGACGAAACACAACTGCTTATTTTACACACAGGGGCACTTCAGTTTTTCTCAGTGATCTATTTATTGTCTGAATTCCTTTTATAACTATTTTGCTATTGAAGCGCAACTCCACAAGCTTCTATATCTGATGAACTAGAGATAGGTTTGGTAGTTCTTGATTCTCAAGGAGGTGATGTTTAGTTTCATCCTTCATATTATAGATTCTCTATCATGTCGTTTGTTTGTTGTATTGCAATTTTTGTGAGTTGTCTCTAGTCCCTTTTACTGGAAACTGTGTTGTTTGCATCAGCGCCTAGTTGAATGGCAGGAATGAACAATGTTTTTTGTTGGATCTTTCATGACAATTGGTATTTACTGCTAAAATTGTCTCACCTCCATGACAGGCGCCCCCAGATGAGAGGCCCATTCCAAAACAAGCCAGAAGCATCTCCAAGCAAGAAGAATGATGATGATGACGATAACTGGGAAATGCCTGAAGGAGACGCTTCTTTTTGAAGCATTCTCCCTGCTTTCTGACTGTATAATTTCTTTAAGATGTGAATGTAAGAGGCTATTTTTCCAATTAAGGTTTCTTAAGTAAATCATGTTATTTGTTTGACTCCATACGTTTCCTTTTTGTTGCTTTTTGTATCCAATGTAATGATATTCCACCGTTGAATCAATTGAAGGACCCTTAATCTTGTGTGACCTGAATTATTTCTCAGATGACATAATATTTTAATTATGAAATAGGTAAACAGACGTTTATTATTCATGCATTTCATTCATTCGAGAGGTTCACACTTTCAGTAAGAACATACCTGTGTAATCAGATATATGGTCAGCACTTTGGTTGATTTTTTTTTAATCAAACACTTTTGTTGATTGGATGAGAAATAAATTCTTACTTGTCGAGCACTTCATTTGAGCTCTTCCTGAAGAAATTTGCGAGGCCGAACTATTGTCCTTCACCAACAGAGCATTGAACATTTCTTGACTCTTCATGAACAAGGTTATCAAGAACAAGGTTCAGGCCATGAACCTTGCTGTCCAGATCACTAACAGCAGGTAGCATGTAAGGCATGTATCTCGCTCATATCTTTGCCTGGCTCACATAATCCACCGCAATAACTCGGTTCTATATGCGTAGTGCGCAATCCAACCATTTCAACAAACCCCTCGTCCATTATTCGCTGGCACACGGATGCAGTTGCCATGCTGGGATAAAGAAACCTACCCAGATTCCACACTTCGAGGAACTCGAGGGATGCGAAGTCTGATTTTATGAAAAAGAATCCCCCACGTGAGTATTTGTTAATGCTGCTTTGGTTGCTTGATTTTGAATCACATCCGTTTGTTATTTCAGACTCGGCAACCAAAATTGGAAACGGATTCCTGAGTTGTCTCAATTGTATAGGAAGTTAGCATATGATCTGAGCCCAGTGGCTTTATGATGGAAGCAATGGGGATGAACGAACTGGCAGCATTGAAAAGCTTGGAAATCTAAGCCAACAATAACCAAGTGGTTCAAGAGGTGTTCAGTCCCCTCTCCGATTTGAAAACTCTCTAGGAAGAGATCAAGAACAGAACCAGGCCTTGCCCATGACTTTTCAAGGACAGTCAATATGACTATTGTACCTGGCGCTGATGCTGCTCTTGACAACTTCTGCAACTTTCTCCTATCTGTATTCTAGTAACAAAATCACCAAAAAGAAAACAAGGAAATAGAACACTCAATGCCTTGAGCATTACGTTTGAAAGTAAGGTACAGTAAATTCTGAAAACATATCAGGATGCGCGCCTCCGGGTTAAAAGATCATTCAAGGCCCCAAAACTGGCCGACAGCAGCATGGATGATTACTTCTACTATTTATTTCGCAAAAAAAAAAAAAAAAAGGTTCACATGTCCCATAACTTGTAAAGTTATCTTCGAATACTCAAATTTTCTTACTTCGGCGAACTCCAAAAGCCTAAGGAAGCGTTTGGCATTGCGTTTGTAATTGCGTTTCGTTAAATTTTGAATTTTTTTTACTAAAATTGAGTACGGTTTGTACTTTTTGGATCGTTGTGATGTGCTGATGTCTCTATGTGTCTTAACAATAAATGTACAAAACAAAATTAGATGAATTATTGGAGGAAAATATATCTTTCAGATTGCTATGTGAACTTTCTTGTTCTTGTTCTGTATAACCCCCAGCTGTTGGATAAAAAAGGAGAATGAAAATCAAACATAAAAGGACCATTATCGAGGGAAGTATAAAAGTTGGTGACTAGATAGATGGCTCACGTTATGTTGCAGATCATTTTTTTTTTTTCAATGTAAAAAAGATACCAAGATAATATAAACATTCTAAAAAAAAAGGAAAAAAAAAAGATTCTAGTCATTGACTTGAATTGGTCCAATAAAATCATCTAATTTAATAATATAATTACAAAATAAGATATCGGTAACAAATAAAACAAACAAAATAAATGATTTAATAAAAAAGATAATACTTGCCAATATTATGGAAATATATCTTTACAATACTACTAACATATCTCAATGATATAATTTGTTAACAAATTAAAAATTAAATGAGGATGAGAATGAGATAATTGCATTGAAAAAAATATAAAAAATGAATATCAACTCCTAGCAAATAAAATGAAAAATGATGAAATTGAAAAGAAAACAATTTTAAAAAATAAAAAAAGAAATTGACTCGAGTTTGTCTAAGTTAGCATATAGATGAATTCTTAAAAATACATCTTCTGAAGGAACTGAAAATGATAATTTTTTATCATCCGGCTAGAGCAAAAATCGCCAAATCTATAATCTAGTCGTGAGACCTGGATAACCCTGCAAAAAACAGATTGAATAAAATCACAAAGATCAATTCTAAAACTAATATAATATTGAAAGGAAAAATTAAAAAAACAAAATAAAAAATAATGAAATAAAGGCTCGCGTCAATTTTGGTGAACTTACTGAATCCATGACCTGGGACATAATATTGGGATAACTCCATAAAAAGAAAACTAAAAAAAAAATTAACGAATACCAATTTCCAATGATCCCAATGATAAGGGATGAAATTTAATTTTTTAAAAGGATATAAAAACTACTGAAGTCAACCTGGTCTAATCTTCAAAACTTATAACATCGATCACGAGGTCAAATTACAGCATAAAAGGCAAACCTAAAAAAATAATAATGTCAAATTCCCAACCAACCAAAATAATTAGGGATAATTTTTTTTAAAAAAAGGGATTAAAAATATAGACTTCAAAAGAATGAGAATCAAACATGACACAAAAATCAAGTCAAGTCAAATCAAATCATAAGGGATGAAATTAAAAAATAATTTCAATTAAGAAAAAGGATAAAAAAAAAAACAATCAAAAAAAGAAGAATCAAATTTGATATAAAAATCAAATGTTAAGGGATGAAATTGAAAAAAAATTAATTCAATAAAAGATTCAATACCAAATGCATTGCAATAAAAAAAAATAAGGATCTAATTTGATTCAATAAACAAATAATCAAACTTTTTTTTTTCTTTACAATGGGCATGATGTTTTTCTAGGAGGGAAGATAACAAAGAAAGAGGGAAAAAAACACGTGGGCGGAGCTCAACCGCCAATCTTCTAGTGGCATGAACCCCATTATCGTGATAGAGGCAATGCGGTATATCAAACGCTGCTCTAGAAGGTGTTGTTTATAATTTTTACAACGCTACACACTTTACTTATAGGGCATGAACGACATCCACTTGTTAGCGCGTATCCTTACATGAGAATAATAATAAAAAGTCATAATAAAATGATGAAAATATCCTTTTTATTTTAATTCTGAAGGACATTAAAGTGATTATAGTATAAAAAATTCAAAAAACCTGAAAAGCTCTTTGCTCGAAGATTTTTTTTTTTAAGAATAATTTAGTAAGACCTATTAACCCGTTCATGTGTAAGTTATCATTTGTAACTTCTCGCTCTTAAAGAAATTATTTGGAAATTTAAGGATGAGGATGGGATTTAGAAATTGAGAATAAATGTAATTTTCCAGTGGGTACGGCTGTGGTGGTGTTTTGGTCAGAAGGGAGTTTACGGTATTCAATGGTTGTTCCCCGTAATTAAACCATGTGCAAGAAAATTTTGGGAGAAGTCATATAAAATCACCAGCAATTCAAGAGAAAAGGAAGGAGAAAAGGGTAAGGGCGGTGGGGTATTTTTTTAAAAAAAATTTAATAAAAAAATATAATACTTAATAAAAATGCTTTTAATTATTAATTAAAGTGTAATAATAATTGATAATTATGTAAATAATATAACATTTTACTTTAATTTTTTTGATGTGTTAGAATGAAAATATAAAATGTCATCAACTTATAAATTCCATCAACTTATAAATTCCATGATGTAAAATTTAATTTTTTAAAAAATAAAAATAAAATTATTAAAAAAATTAATAAATTACATGAGGCTTTTTTATAATTATTTTTTTTATTTAGTTTAGGAATCCCTAGAATAAATCGATAATTATTTATTAATTTTTTTTTTTTGCTTCAAGATAGATCTAGAACTAGAATAAATAAGGTTGTCTAACTTGTATTTTAGTAAAGAATTGGATGAAATAAAAAAAATATTTTGTGTGCAAACTCTTAATTTAATAATAAAATTTAAATTAGAATTTTTGTATAGTAACTCTATTTGATAAAATTCTAAATTGCTTGTACTTCTTGTTTTTTAATGGTATTTTCATATACATCAGTTATATTATAATTGCCTTAGTTAGAATCATAGTTAATGCTCTCTTAATTTTTTTTTTATATATCTTATATGAGAGCACCAAAATCAAGACAAATCCTATAAGCTTTTGAAAAGTATATGAATCTCTAAAGTTTATCAAAAATTTATTAGCTTTGTTAATTGTATGAGAATAATACTTGTAAAATTAATTTGATTTTTTAGCCAAATACTAATTTATATACATTAAGTAAAATCACTAATATATTCTACATGATAGTACAAGTGTCAAGATAAATTCTAAAAGCTTTAGAAAAACAAATAAATATATAAATCTTATGAAAAAAAACTTGAGATTTAATTTATACTCCCTGCATCATGAAGATATTGTCCACATATGTCTCAAAACGGTTGTCCATAAAGTTAATTATTTGATTTTTTTTTTGTTATGGTCCTAATTACTATTTTTTGAAGTCTTTTAGTCTAACCTCTCTTTTCTTTATTTATAGCATTAGATACTCTAAATTTTATTTAAATAAAAAAATAAAAGAAAAAAATTATTTACTAGAATTTATTAAGGAAATATTTTTTTAGTTCTATTTTTCTTCTTATAATCCAATTATTATTTCCTCAACTTGGTAAAGTTATTGTTTATTTGATTTTTTAATTGAGGTGCATTGATAAAAGAACTAATGAAATTTTTATCGATATGTTAGTGATTGTGGCATTAGTGAAATTAGAAATATATTTCACCAAATTATATCAATTATGCCATATTTTTTAAATATTGAGAAATCAATTATAGTTTTTTAAACCACGTGCTAATTAACAAACTCCAATAACAATGAGAGTCTATGTTGTTGTTAAACAATACATTGTTTTTACATATGATGTTTGGGAAAAAAATAATAGAGAATAACTTAGGAGTTAGGTATGTTTGGTATTGTTGTTAAATTGTATGTTGGAAATTTTTTAAATATTTTAAGTTTTAAATTATTAATTTTTATATGTTTTTGAATTGTTTTGATATGTTAATATAAAAATAAATATTAAAAAAATACAAAAATATTATTTTAATGTATTTTTAAGTTAAAAGTAATCTCTACCGTATTTTTAAACATGCATTTACACAATTTAATTATTAAAACATCATTAGTCTATAATGTATCAGAATTTGAAAGTTCAAGTGATTTTAAGCAAGGAGGACTGATTTTTTTTTTATTATTATTAATTTAAAGATTAAATGAAAACCAGTCTTTTACTTGAAAAAGAAAGAAACAAAGAGAAGAAAACGACATCAAAACAATGTACATAGATGACGTTTTAAGCCAAGGGACCCATACCATGCATTATTTCATCTCATGTTGAGAGCTCATGAACCATGACCAAAATGCTTTTCAGATACATTATATAATTTGCTCTTGGCCTTGGGACCCCTATCCTTAGATCACGTGTTTACAATAATGTACTCTGGGGTTAAGTGAAAAGGATGCAAATCGGACCTCCGCAGCAATTGGGTCCTCCAAATTTGGTTGTTGCAGCCTTGGCCCTTGAGTGCCCTTGCCTCCTGTCTGTCTATATGGACCTCCAACTTGGAGGCTCCGAGTTGCCAAACCTTTCAACACCAAACCAATCAACTGCAAGTTGCGCAGAAACCAGCGGATTTGCATATTTGTTACGGTAATCATTTGCATAATTGACATTAAACAACGTTAATTTGCTCTCTTGGGCTAAATGAAAAGGCAAGCAACATGCAATTTGCTAGCTATAGCATCCTTGAACATTAACAAACCAATCGATTAAAATGATTAAACACTAATTTAATTTCCTGGATAAAACCCTTCAATCAAACGTTGAAGATTATCCAAACTCTATGGCATGTGGGGATTGAATTGTCTTACAGTAGATCTCTGTCAAGTGCTTTAAAATGATTTGCACATGGGACCCAAATCCCATGTTGATCCTCTTCAAATCGCGTAAAACCAGACAATACTCCTATATATATATATATTATCATTTTACTTGTAATAAAAATAATAATGGATAAGACTGGCCTTTCAATAACCTCAAGGGCCGGTTAACTTTACACCGTTGATTTGTTCGATTCTTACTCCACTTGGAATATGACGGCGCTTATCTGTCAACAAGGGACCAGACTTGGATTTTGTAGATGCAAACCACAATGACCCTCCCACAAGCAATATTTCATCGTTTATGACTTGGTGGGGACCTAGATTGGATCGATCAGCCAACAATCATGTGTTCATGGGGATGACCGGAGATCTTAGATGGTGATTTCGGTGGCAGCATGTGTAACATGCACAGCCAGGAATAATCTTTTTTTTTTAAAAAAAGAAAAAAATGGAGAAAAATACTAGGTATGAAAAGAAAGCTGGGATTATTATTATCTTGATGAAAAAGGAAGGTGGAACATGATCATATGACTGGCATGATTAATTAATAATTATTTATCTTTTCCTTTCAAGCATTTGCTTTTTATTTCATTTAAAGTCAATGGCAATAACAATTTGCAGGCTTATCTCCAAGAACGCAGGACAATTTTGAAGAAAATTAATCATACAGTTTTGATTATGCAAATCCATCATCCTATAGTTTTCGTTAAGAAAATCTGGAGGTCACTGGGACTAATTTTTACTAAAAATCTTCTTGAATATTGGGCTTGGAGGGTGACATATTCACATATAAAATGAAGAAGAAAGGGACATGAGACAATAATTTTGCTGTAGGACTTCCCATCTCTCTGTCATTCTTGATCAAACCAACTTGTCAAGTTACATTCAAGAAGACTATTGGATGTTATTTATAAGCAAAAGTCCAAAGCCTAGTTTACCTCCTTATCTCAAAATCTCCCACCCCTCTAGCTTTCAAAAAGACATCACATTCTGATAATTGCCATGATTATCATTATGAGGTGTGTTCTAAGACTAGTATAGGTAAAGGTACTCTAGTAATGACGAAATGGACTAGAGTTGTATTGGTTGGTACAAGTATCTAACTGCAAATCCAAATTTAAATCCCAAGAACATGGTATTTATACTATATTAATATATCAAGCACAAGGAAACACCAACATCCAAGAACTTCAGAGCTTCTGTCTCTGCAAATTCTGCTATCACAATGGAGGCAGATTCAAGCCAATTGGCAGAAGCAACAGCAGGTCATAACTTGGAAGTTGGTGAAGAAGGAAGAGACCCAGAAAGCAATACACTTCACGAGCCACTCCTCAAGAGAAATAGGACACTATCTTCTAATCCACTAGCCTTGGTTGGAGCCAAGGTCTCACATATAGAGAGTTTGGATTACGAGTAAATAACTTAATGACCCTTCTTTCTCTTACATTTCTTGTTTTGCTTTTTTCCTCGAAGAACATTTAGTCTGAATTGGTATGGCTTTGATGCAGGATCAATGAGAATGATCTTTTCAAGCATGATTGGAGAAGCAGATCCAAAGTTCAAGTCTTGCAGTATATATTCTGGAAATGGACATTGGCCTTTCTTGTTGGACTTTTAACTGGATTAATTGCAACCTTCATCAATCTTGCAGTTGAGAACATTGCTGGTTACAAGATTCTTGCTGTGGTTCACTTTATAGAGAATGAAAGGTGAGTTTTCCGTTCTCTTTTCATTTTCTTTTCCCAATCTTGATCAAGGTTGGTTGTGATCATTAGAATGTTTTCCTTTTTTCATGATGTATGTGGTGCAGGTATTTGACAGGGCTAGTCTACTTCACAGGGGCTAATCTTCTCTTAACCTTATTTGCTTCCGTCCTGTGCGTGTGTTTTGCACCAACTGCAGCAGGGCCTGGTATACCTGAAATCAAAGCTTATCTCAATGGAGTTGATACTCCTAACATGTTTGGGGTTACAACATTGATCGTTAAGGTGTGCTAGCTTTCAAATGGAATTTTCTATAATTGAATTCAAACTTAATGGTATACAAACTTAGAGCCAATAGATGTTGAATTTTAATGCTGTTGAAAACTAAAACACACGAAGTATAAAAGGATTTGTGTTTAGAATCGTTGTTGAACTAGTATTTATAATCTTTGTTGGAATAAGATAGTTTGAGCTTAAATATACTAGTAAAAGAAGGGAGGCTCAAATACTCTGTGTGTTTTACCATTGGTATCAGAGCTTTTTCAACAAATGCAAGCAATATAACAGAGCAAGTTCCAGCTACCTGAAAGAAAAGATCACATGTTTCTTCCATTGGTTTCTGAAGGCTAAGTTTTAAGGCCAATTTGATGAAGTTTTTGGAAGTAAAACGTTAATCACAAACCTTCTACTTTTAGTATGCTTGTTTAGATCCCGCAATGGGACAGGAATTTACCGATTTTGTTTAGTGTAAGAATCAAGTTACTGATCAGAAATGCATTTTACGAGCTCTGTTGCATAGGCATGCAGTAATTGACATTCCCACTAAAAACAACATGAAAGTTCACATCCGGTCAAGGACGGATCTTGGATATTAGCATCGAGTTATTTCAATTCCTAGGAATCCTAAAGTCTTTTCCTTGCTATTGTTAGATATTTGGAAGCATAGGAGCTGTCTCTGCTGGACTTGATTTAGGGAAAGAAGGGCCTCTGGTGCACATTGGCAGCTGCATTGCTTCCTTGTTAGGCCAAGGGGGACCTGATAATTACCGACTCAAGTGGCGCTGGCTTCGTTATTTCAACAATGACAGAGACCGCCGAGATATCATCACCTGCGGTGCTTCCTCGGGTGTTTGTGCAGCTTTCCGTTCCCCAGTGGGTGGTGTCCTCTTTGCTCTTGAAGAGGTAGCAACATGGTGGAGGAGTGCACTCCTCTGGAGAACTTTCTTCAGCACAGCAGTAGTTGTGGTAATCCTCAGGACTTTCATTGAAATATGCAATTCAGGGAAGTGTGGACTGTTTGGAAAAGGAGGGCTGATAATGTTCGATGTGAGCGATGTTGTGGTGACATACCATGTGATGGATGTCATCCCTATCACCATAATTGGCATACTTGGAGGAATTCTGGGAAGCCTCTACAATTACCTTCTCCACAAGGTCCTTGTAGTCTACAATCTAATCAACCAGTAAGCAGACTAATCTGACTCTCTTTAATTGCATTACAAAAATGGAGTTGACGCATTACAATCTTTGAATGTCTAAAATGCTGCTAAACAATGCAACACTCACAGCCACAGGAATCCTAGACTGAACTGATTCAATTGTTTATAGCATGAATGAAACAATCCTCGGTTTAAAACCTATGCCAAATATGAAATGGGTGCTCAATTTCACAATCAAGAATCACTTCATTGTCCACATAGTTGAATGAATTTGACAGAAAGGTTTATATTAGGTGAGACTGCTTGTTAATAATCACCTGTTGTTTTTGTGCAGGAAGGGAAGAATACATAAGCTCCTTCTCGCCCTAACTGTTTCAATCTTTACCTCAGTGTGTCTATATGGCTTACCATTCCTTGCCAAGTGCCAACCTTGTGATCCCTCTGTACAAGAGATCTGCCCTACTAATTCCCGGTCAGGCAACTTCAAGCAATTCAACTGTCCAGACGGCCACTATAATGACCTTGCTACTCTCCTTTTCACAACAAATGATGATGCCGTTCGAAACATCTTCTCTTCCAACGCTCTTAAGGAGTTTCAGCCTGCATCCCTCCTAATTTTCTTTGTACTCTATTGCTTCCTAGGACTATTTACCTTCGGCATTGCTGTGCCTTCAGGACTTTTCCTCCCCATCATCCTTATGGGCTCAGCTTATGGCCGTCTGCTTGGTATTGCCATGGGATCCTATACCAAAATTGATCAAGGGCTTTATGCTGTTCTTGGTGCAGCCTCCCTCATGGCTGGATCGATGAGGATGACTGTTTCACTCTGTGTGATTTTCCTTGAACTCACCAACAACCTCCTATTACTTCCCATAACAATGATAGTTCTCCTTATATCCAAAACTGTTGGAGACAGCTTTAATCCAAGCATCTATGAAATTATTCTGGATCTAAAAGGCCTGCCTTTCTTGGACGCAAACCCTGAGCCATGGATGAGAAATCTCACTGTTGCTGAGCTTGCTGATGCCAAACCACCAGTAGTCACTCTTTGTGGAGTTGAAAAGGTATCCCGGATTGTGGAAGTCCTCGAAAACACCACGCATAATGGGTTCCCAGTTGTAGACGACGGAGTGGTGCCACTTATGGGGCTGGCCACCGGGGCAACAGAACTGCATGGCCTGATCCTGAGAGCTCACCTAGTTCAAGTGCTGAAGAAAAAGTGGTTCTTGCCAGAGAAAAGAAGAACAGGGGAATGGGAAGTAAGAGAGAAATTTGACTGGGTTGAGCTAGCTGAGAGGGATGGAACAATTGAAGAGGTGGCTGTGACAAGGAATGAGATGGAAATGTATGTTGACTTGCATCCTCTCACCAACACAACCCCTTACACAGTCGTGGAGAGCATGTCAGTAGCGAAAGCCATGGTGCTCTTCAGGCAGGTGGGACTTCGCCATATGCTCATTTTACCCAAGTACCAAGCAGCTGGGGTAAGTTTTTGTTCAGAGTGACATACCAACTGCCTAATTCTTTCTAGCACTTGGTTTCATCGAACAAAATCAATTCAAGATGGTCAATCAACTTAGAACTTGTGAATTTTGAAGGGTTAAACCATCGCTAACCCAATGATGATGTTCCATTTGCAGGTCCCTCCAGTGGTTGGGATACTGACCAGGCAGGATTTAAGAGCACATAACATCTTGCTTGCCTTTCCTCATTTGCAAGGATCCAAAAGCAGAGAAAAGAAGCACTAGATATCTCCTCCCAGTTCAGCAAATGAGAAGTTGAGTGATTACAGCGGCTGGAACAAACACATTTCTGTCTTTGTCGATTTCATATTTTTTCCCTGAGTTCTACATTCTTTCATCAAATTCTACAAGAAATTGGATGATGAAATTTCTCTCCATTCTTTCTTTGGACTTCACAACATCATTTTTCATTCCTTTTCACAGACGAAGATAAGAGGCGTATAATGATTTACTGTTAGACTTAGAGCCTTGTCTCTTTACATGTAACATGTGTTGGAAATATTTGAAAGAGAAAGGGGAAGCATGGTGGAAGACAATATCATTTCTTCTGGGAGAGAAAATCAAGAGAAAATCCTAATGAACTTGAATTTAAATTACAATACTAAAAAAAATAAACCGATGCATAGAACAATTTAATTTTTTTTTTTAATGGGCTTCAACACTTCTCTTTAATTTTAAAAGTCTAAATTTTTTTGAAATCTGAATTCTGATGATTGTTGCATCATTCTCATCTCTTGTTGATGACAAAAAATCTCACTGTCTTATTCCCAGCCTTCAATTTGTGGATGCTTTCCCCTAAAACTCTATTAAATTATTGAGTTGCTGAAGAATTCACACAAGAAAAAATTTGTTGCTACACAACTTATCTTCTTATTTTAGCAAATATATTTGCATAAACAAACTTATCTAAGCTCTATTTTAGTTTGGTGGCAGCTGATGAGAGCAGAGGAGAGGTCATAGGCTGTTCGAGAGGAGGCACGAAGGCACAGAGAAGTGAAGCTTTATATATATATATTATTTTATATATATATATATATATATATATATATATATATATCCCTATTACTCAAATGAATTGAGACACTCCCCATATATTTTTTTTAATATATAAGAAAATATATTCATAAAATTTGAATTATTCAATTCAAATCAACAACATAAAACTATTTGGTTCTTTATTACTATCTATTTTACCTGCTCTCTGTCGTGGATTGTAAATTATTTTCAACAAAGTTTTTTAGATATATAAGCTTTTTTGATGCATGTTTTACATAAAAAAAACTATAAATGTAAATCAAAAAATTTATGCAAGTATCTAATTAAATAAATTAATAATTATTTGTGTAAATAAATAAAAAGAAAATCATTAATGATAACTCAAAATAAAATTAGAAAAATTAAAAGATAAATATAAATCAAGATATTTGATTTCGCAACGTTGAACATTTACTTGGTTGTGTTTACTGAATTTATTTATTAAAATCAGAACTTTATTCAATCAAATAATAATAAAAATAAATACATACATGAAATTAATTGAATAAAAAAAATAAAAAAAATATCATGCAAGATTACACATATTAGAAATATTTTTTTAAAATAAATTTCACCTGTGTGAAGACAAGTTAATAATAATAGAGGAAGGATATTAATTGAAATATAAATTAAAAAATTATTTTTAAAAAATAATATATTAAAAAAATATCAATTAAAATCAAAATTAAAATTAAAAAAAGACAACGATGGTCTAGGAGTCGCAAATGCATTCAAAAGAAATAGAAAAAACAAACGACTTCGGTAACAACCTTGATTGGGTTTAGTAAGTTAATTTTATTTTAATTAAACAATAAAAAAACAGACAATGATATTAAAAGGAATTTTTTAAAATAAAAATAAAAGACCATGATAACTTGAAATTAAAAAAAAACCTTTGAAAGTATGAAATTGGATTAAAAAAAGAAGAAAAATGGCTTAGGTCAACTCGAGTTAGTATGATGGACATGTGACTTGGATAATAAAAGGCGAGCCAACTCAGGTTAACTCACAAAACTCGTGATCCAAGTCATGAGACTAAGATAACTCGATAGAAAAAAATTAAAGAAAATCACAAAACCAATCTTTTTTTAAGAAAAAAAACTAATGTCGAATGATGAAACCAGAAAAGAAAATAAGACAAAAAAAGAAATATCAACCCGTGTTAACTTTTCAAACCCTTGATCCAAGCCATTAGACCATAAGCATCATAGATGGGAAAACCATGAAGCACAATCTCTAGCAAATCAAACGGTGAATGATAAAACTAGGGAAAAAAAATTACACGAAATGATCCATAGAAAAAAAAAGTCATTAAAACAATGAGGGTTAAAATTGACATAAAATATAAATTAGAGGGCAACCCAGAATCTTTGATTGAAGAGTTAAATTGAAAACAAAAATAACTTTAACAAAAGAAAAAAGTTCAAAAGAATGAGGACTAAATTGAAAAAAATAATACATTATAAACTTGGATTAAAGGATTAAATTGAAAAATAATAAAACTTTTACAGAAGATCTAAGGAAAAAAATAAAAACCAAAAGAATAAGGACTGAATTGGAAAAATAATATATGATGAATTACAATTGAAGAACTAAATTAAAAATAAATAAAACTTTTATAAAAGAGTGAAGAACAAAAAAAAAATCATATCAAAAGAATAGGGAATTGAAACTGAAATACCAAAAATAAGGACAAGAAATATTTTTTTTGGGGGGGGGGGCCCACTAATGACAGACAACATTTTCTTATCCAACATGCACCTCATCAAAAGAAAGAAAATATGGTGATGCTTTTAATGACACTGTAGAAAGGTATGTTTTGCTATTAAAAGGCGCCGCACACGGCGTTCAAAAGGCATAGGCGCCTTCCACGCACCAACAACTTTTTAAGTATCTATATTAATTATTCAAAATGAAAAGACTAAAATGTCCTTCATTAGTCTGGAATTAAGAAAAGAACCGTTATGAAAGGAAAAAAAAGCCCCTGGACATATGACGTGTTTTTTTTCTTAAATTTAAGGATAAAAATGTAATTTTACTATTTTTTAAAAAATAAATAAAATGAAATACCTTTGGTCAAAAATTTTATATTTTTTTTATTTGGGGGACAATTTAATTATTACTGTTTCAAAAAATAAAAATGATACATATACACTGAACAATTCTTTAATGACCAATGGATCATGAGAAAAAAAAAAACATAATTTCATTGTAGTAATAAATAGTTTTTTTGTGTCTATATGTATAGTGATTTCTCTATGCATTTTAAAGTTTTGGTAATAATTAGTGATAATAATAGTGACAATGACAGTGAATATTGTCGCCGGGTGCGATGTAGAGGCTGGCATGCTTTGAGATGTGTGCCTCCTGAGAGGTATGTTGTTGGGAAGAAAAATGTTTTTGGTTTAATCATAAAATTATGATTAAGATTTAGGATTCACCACCTAGTATTAAGATTACTAGGAAACCTAATGGTCTGTGAGAGTTCGAGTAAAGGACTGATTGTGTAAAGGGAAAACACATCACTTTCAATGTACCCTACCTAAGGTAAGTTGCATTGTTATTTGATTGTTTTTCTAAGTCAAGTTCCTATCAGTTGGTTCTCTTCTAAATTCTAAAACAGATCTCCCTTCATGAGAGAGTCTCTATCTTATTGAGTTCAATTCTAACTATTATAAAGTTTAAGTTTTAGCATCGCATTTATTTTGAATTTTTTATCTTTAATACCTGAAGGTATACTCTATTATATAGTTTTACACCCCAAATATTAAAGTCTGCATCTAAACTCTAATATAAAATGAACAAAATAATTGGTGAAGGATTTTTGACATTTTAGCCAAATCCTAATGGATAATCATAAACTGCTTAAGATATACTTTTTTTTTTTGCTTTTTAAAACATGAGAAAGATGATTTTTTTTTTGAAAATATGCTTAAAAAACTTTTTAGGATCTAGTTGTATGCATGGAAATATTTTGTTTTGTTTTTTTGAAAAGGAAAATTAATTTAAAAGTTTTGAGATTTTTTTTAATTTTTAAGAAATGTTTCGGAGAAAACCGGGTTTTTTTAATATTGAATCTGTAATTTACAATGTAAATATATAACTCTATATTATGCAAAATTTGATAGAAAAACATGCAAGAAAATAAAAAAGTAATGTAAAAGGACTTTTAAAATTTTTATGAATCTTTTTTTTGTTTTTTTAATAATATATTATATATTAATTCACCATTAAAATAATAATAAAAAAAAACCATCAGGCTTTTACTATAGACGTAGATTTAAACACTGAAAATTGAAACAATGCTTTTATGTCTTCGTTCCTTTTGACAAAATTGATAATGATTGTTTTCAGAGGTACTTTTGTCTTCTTCAAGAGTTCACTAAACATTGGTGAATTAATTAAAGATAAATCGGTCTACGCATAATTATGCAGAGTCTTTAAAAGTAAAATAGCATATCATCACTTGGGAGTATTTTTGACATTTCAAATTTATTGCACAATGAATTATTGAAAAGCTAAAAAAAGGAAAAAAAAATGAGTGTGCAAGGGCATTTATGTATTTTTTTCTTCTAGTTTTGGGTAATTATCAAATTGAAAAAGGAGCTAATGTGTATTTTACAAGATATTAAAAAATAACTAAAAGTCATAAGGCTTTATTGTGTCCATGGACCCAAAACACCGACAAAATTAATAATGGCTGTTTTCAAGAGTATTTTTATCTTTTTCAAGGGATTTCACTAGGTATTGTTGAATTAATTGGGGACAAATTGGTCTACACATTTTTTTGCATAGTATAATGTTGTTTTTATCCTTAAAAGCGAAATGACATATATACCTATCACTTGAGGATATTTTTGATGTTTCAAATTTAATTTCACAATGAATTATTGAACTTACCCCTGGAAGCAAAAAAGATAAAAAAGAAACGGGTGTGTAAAGGATTTGCAAATTTTCTTTTTGGTTTTGGGGTAATTATTGAATTAAGAGAGAGGTTGATATATCTTTTACAAGATATATAATATTATTTAAAACAATTAATGTTTGTGATGATCGTGCAACTAATTTACGTAGCCAATGGTGGCTTTTAAGGTGGCGATGAAATCCTCTTCACGGTCCTACTTGACTAAATGACATGTGTTTTTTCTTTGCTTCCAGTTCATCATCGATAGTAGTTTCTTTTTTTTTTTTCATTTTCTCTCTCGTATGAGGGAATCACGTTGACCCTAAAAAGAATTCGATGCAATCATTTAATTAGTTTTTTTTTCATATTTAATCTCTGATTTTTTTATTAGTATTTGTGTTATTTAAAATAATTTATAAAATTAAAATTTATTTTCATTTTCAATTTCATTAATTTTTTTATTTGTTAAATTTAATCCTTGAAAAATTCAATGCAAACTTTGAGTTAGTTTTTTGTCTAGATTTGATTTATGATTTTTTGATTAATATTTACTTTATTTAAAATAATTTATAAAATTAAAATTTGTATTCAATTTCATGCTCCTTGATTTTTTTTCATCTGTTAAATTTGATCCTTATTCTTTTAATTGCTATTTATTTTATTTAAAATAATTTGTAGAATTTATTTTTTTAATTTTATCCTCCTTAGGTTTTTTTTATCAAATTTGATTCTCAATTCTTTTATTGCTATCCTTTTTACCTTTAAAATGTTTTTAGTTTGATTTTTTTCTTGATCAACATTAAATTTGTTGGGGGTTGAGTTTCTTACTTGAGCTTGAGTCTATAGCTTAATAGATTGCGAGTTTGAGATATTAATCCAGAATTAGAAGGTTGTTTGCTTGGTTTTTTTCCATTTTTTTAATAATATTTTTTTGGTATATCATCCGTTATTTTTTTCCGCTTTGTATGGAATTTTTCATATGTTTTGATAGTAACAGGGTTTCCATGGTTTTTTTTGTCATTGCTAGATCTGTCTCTTTTAAAATGATTTTTTTTTAGTTTGATTAAATTAATTTATTTCATCCTTTAATATTAAATTGGTTTGGTAATTCCTCAATATTCTTTGTAGTCTTTTTTATATCTTGTTTTTTTAAAAGAAATCAACCTAAATGTCATGAATCAGACTAAATTGCATATAAAAAATTACTTTTGGTGTTTTTAATATTTTAAGATTTTAACATAAAACAAATCTCTTTATTATTTGCTTCCTTTTATATTAATGAATTTTTCTAAAAAAGAAAAACATTATACCTCGTAGTATATTAACTCGATAGCTTCATCTTAATAATTATACACATATCACTCTATCATTTTTAGTTTCGTGTTTCTTATATAAAAAATATATTTTTATTACAATACAATTGATAGGGTTTGATCAATAACTCAATATTGCATATTTTAGGTTGATTTCTAATAATATTGCACACAAACGATTAATAATTCTAATTATATTTTTAAATTTTGATTTAAAAATTACTAAACATACCACTCGCAAGTTTTATTTTTTTCAATATTTACTTTATTTCGAAGGATAATATTGCTTAATAAGTGAGTAACCTTGTTGAAGAAAATCATAAATAGTTGCTCTCTCTTTATTTAGTTAAAGTGAAAATAATAATAAAAGAAATAAAAGGGAAAAATACACGAGTCCATGTTATGTCGGCAGGACAGATGGACAGGGGAAGCTGCTCAGTGGGCCAATGGGTCCCACCAAATAATCGTCCACCTCCCTCCCTCCCTCCCTCCTCTAACTCAATATAATTAATAAAAATAAAAAATAAAAAATAAAAATAAAAATAAAAACAATAGAAGAGATCGCTTTGGCAGCAAAGAGAGAGAGAACTGTTGTTTGCCATCATCATTCATCAATTAACCATTCCGGTTGATTTCTTTCAAGAACAAACTTCCGACCGCCGTGCAGCTCCGGTCTAGCGATCCACTGCGTTTCTATTTTTCGGTGATCTCTGATCTCTCCTTTTCAAATTCCTCAAATGTTTTTGTGTATTTAATTATTTTCTGACTGTAAAATAATCATGAAAAGTAATCAATTTGTGGGGTTAAATTTTATCCCTCTTGTTTAGTTTAATGAATATTTGGGTTGGTCAATCTTGCTTTTAGTTTTGGAGAGATTTAGTGGAAAATAAGAGAATATTGGTGCTTGGTTGCTGAGAAAATCGTGGTTTTTGATTTGGATCTTTAATTCTATTAATGGGGTTGCCTGAATTTAATCTGTTAGCTATTGTGTGTTAGGGGATTGTTAATACTATTTTGCTTAATGGCCTCTCGTTAACATGACTATATTCATGCCCATCTTGAATCTTGTCACTTTTTCCATGGCTTTTGTACAAGCATCAAAGTGATCATTTCTTTTCAGCTTAATGAAAAAAAGTTGATGCTGCAGATACAAATCGTAGTTTTGATATGATGCTGGTTTATTTGGATTTTTTTTTGGTAATTGTGATCTGAAATGAACAAAAAATGGGAGGGTATTTAAGGTCTTAAAAAGTGGATTAGCTGTTATGGATGGCATATAAAATTGGGGTGTATTTGGTATTCATGTTTGGATTTAATTTAGAGATGTTGCTAAGGTTTATTTTTATAGAGCTTAGCATGCCTCCATAAATTTGTAAACTGGTTTGTGATCTGGTGAGTTATCAGTTTGGTGAAACTGTGTAAGGTAGTACTTACAATCCTTTCTTATTATTCATTCAGTTATTTGTTTTGTGGAAAAAAGATAAATGGATTATGGGAAATAATATCATCACTTATTCTCTTCTTGTACTGGTATGTATTTATGTGTTTGTTAAGAATGTGGATTATCAGAAGAAATGAAATATCTGTGAAAGTGATGATCTAAGAAACTTTAGCATTGCTTCATCATTGTATTGATGTTATATTTCCTATAAAGAGAAACACTTATGTATCAATCAATTCAAGAGAAAATGATTATTAATGTTGTCTCTTTTTTACTTTTGGTTCAGATTCTCTTAAAATGTCAGGTTCAGGTCAGCGCTTGAATGTGGTTCCTACTGTTACAGTGCTTGGAGTTGTGAAAGCTCGCCTTGTTGGTGCTACAAGAGGTCATGCTCTTCTCAAGAAGAAGAGTGATGCTTTAACTGTGCAGTTCCGGCAGATTCTCAAGAAGATTGTCTCTACAAAAGAATCAATGGGAGATAAAATGAAAGCCTCCTCATTTGCCTTAACTGAAGCAAAGTATGTCGCTGGTGAGAACATCAAGCATACTGTCCTTGAGAATGTCCAAACTGCAACTCTTAAAGTCCGATCTCGGCAAGAGAATGTTGCTGGAGTTAAGCTTCCTAAGTTCGACTATTTCCATGAAGGTGAGACTAAGAATGACCTCACTGGATTGGCAAGAGGTGGCCAACAGGTTCAGGCCTGTCGTGCTGCTTATGTGAAAGCTATTGAGGTTCTTGTTGAGCTTGCTTCACTTCAGACATCATTTATGACGCTTGATACGGCTATCAAGACCACAAATCGTAGGGTCAATGCACTGGAGAATGTTGTGAAGCCAAGATTGGAGAATACTATAACCTACATCAAGGGGGAGTTGGATGAGCTTGAAAGAGAAGATTTCTTCAGATTGAAGAAGATACAGGGTTTCAAGAAGAGGGAAATTGAGAGACAGCTTGCTGCTGCCAAGCAGTTTGCCGAGGGACAGGTTGCTGAGAAAGTTTCCTTGCAGAAAGGGATTTCATTAAATTCAGCTCAAAACATGTTGTCTGCTTCAGAGAAGGATGAGGATATAATTTTCTGATGCTGAGGTTAGTTTATATGTTTTTCCTTAGGATGTGTGGCTTTGGTTGCTGTTGCTTTGTCTAAGGAGGTTTCCTATTTCTATTTAGATGGAGAATCTCATTTCGGAATAAGAGTCTCATTTATGTTTCTATTTATTGTGTATTAAATTTCTGACCATCAGTGAAACTCTGCAAAAATATTTGTTTGTTAGTCTTTGGTTGGTAACTTCGGCATATGTATTGGATCACTTATTTTCACATAAATGCAACAACAGGCATTGGAACCTATGAGAACTTAGATCTTCATTGATCTTTCTTTTGCTGGTGATGTGAGATGGTTTTGCTCACAGCTGTTCCTTCTTTCTTGAATCCTGGATTCGTTTTACGAATACTCCTAAATCCTCCACCTGCTTGATAATTGAGCGAAGGATCTTGCTGAAAAGGATTTGCAAGTTATTGTTGTATCTTGTAAGTCTGCCAATTTATGACCTGACAATTATTCATCTGCTGAAAGGTGTTTTATGCATGTCTGTTACTAGTGGAGAGGAAGTAGGCATATCTGCTTACTCTCTCCACTCAATTCTTTGGTCCTGGTTTTGATTTTAATGTTGTTATTCGCAAAAACTTTCTTGATAATGGATTGTCAAATCTTTAAGCGTGCATTTCTGCTGTCAAAATGGTGGTTGTTGATATTCTGTGACGATGGATTTTCAAATTTCTCATGGGTGCAGTTTTTGTCTATCAAGAGCATAAATCCTACAAAGATTCTACCATTGCCCTGAATGGATTTTCAGTCACCTATAACAGAACCATGAATCACCTTGACCAAATCTTCTAGCAGAGGAAGCTGAGGTGGCTTTTCATGGCCCATAACACCATCGTTTCTTTGGCATGATCAAGGCTCAATTATGTTTGATTTTAGTGAATCGAGTATAATTTATCAAATAAAAAAAGATACTCCTACAAATAAAATAAAATAAAATAAAATACAGAAACGTTTCTGACCAAATCCATAATAGAAAAGCTAATAGAAAAACTCTTAATGAATTGGTGAAAATACGAACTGCAGATAATGAGTTAAGCATATGATAAAAGACAAACCATGCACGCACGCAAGACTAAAAACTATTTTGTGATTATTTTGTTTCTTTTAATTATTAATATGGTTAAAATATTTATTATTTTAAGTTGCAATTCTTTTAGACTGTTGAAAATTCAGAAGCTGCAAGGGAATCCACATATCCAAGCTAGATATAAACTTTGGTTTTGACTTTACTCATGATTTCACAATCACATCAATATGCCAACATTAAGAGAACTCTTTGTTTCACTGTAGCTTTAGTATTGTGCACAGACTTCCTATCATTTGTGAATTAATTATAATAGTAAAATGATGATTTTACCTTCATAAACATAACACAATTTACCTTGGAAGTGGAGGTATAATAGTTTTTTTGTTGTTATTTTCACAATAAAATTATTGATATGCTCTCAGAGACAAAAATTAAAACACTGGCAGGTAAGAGCGATTTCAATTTTTATTTTATTTTTGTTGCACAGTAAAATGACCACAATACTCTTTAATCATAATTTTGTTTTTCTTTGGTCAATAACTTTTTCATCTTTGTGTCAATAACTTTTTCATCTTTTTTTTTTATATATATAATTATTGAGTTTAGTATGAGCAGTTTAGTGTTTTGGTATAAATAAAATATTATTTAATCTGAAAAGAAAGGTTGCGCATGAACCTAACACGAACTTGCATAGGTGCTCTTGCACTTTTTAAACGACGCCTATAATGTCGTCCAATAGCCAAACTTCAGCTTTCACAACATTTTAATCATCATGATGTCGCCTCCATTCCTGAGCAGCGTGTTTGGCAAAAATATATTAGGTTTTATGCTGGTATCCTTTTATTTTTTTCTTCCTTCTTTTCTCTCTTCTCAGTTCTAGAGCTCACCCTTGCACATTTTAAAAGTACCGGTGGCTGTCTGATGAGTACAACGTTGTCTGACTACCTAACTCTAGCTTCCACAATGACATTTTAATTCTTATAGCATTGTCTCAATTCTTGGGCTGTGTGTGTGGTAGAATATATTGGGTTTTTCACCGGTGACTGTTTTTTTTCCCTCCTCCTTTCTTCTCTCCTCCTTGGTTCCAAAGCCCACCCCTACACATTTTCAAAAGCAGCCTTTTTTGTTACTATTTGCTAGTTGTTGCTATGTTAGAATGGTACTTATTCTTTTTATTACTATTTGTCTTGTTTTTAATTCTTTTTTATTTGAACTCTCTTTTGTGATTTTATCCCTCAATATTTTATTGATCGGGTTTTTGTTTAACTTTTGGGTCACAAGTTTGAAGATTTTGATCGGGTTGGCTTAGATCTCTCTTTTTTTTTTCAAGTCTTTTTTTATGATTATTTTTGTTGATACCATCCTTCTATAGAGTTATTTTGATCTCATGTGTCAGGTCATGAGTTTCATGTGTTAACCCAACTTTGCTTAGGAATATATTTTTTAAAAAATTTTATTTGTTCTTGTTGTTGTCTATTTTTTATTTATCATATTATCAAATTAATCGAGATTTAACCTGATTATCTGATTTCTCTTATTTCTTTAAAAACACAACCATCTCCTGATCTTTTCTTTTTCAGGGTGAAAAAATAGTTTGGCCCGGCCCACAGGCCACCAATCTAGTTAACAAAAAACTAAAAGAGAAGAAGATTTTAAAATACCCCTCCTCACAAAACATTATTCAATAGAATAATGTTTTTTTCTTTCTTGTTTTCTAATATATATATATATATATATAATTTCAATTACATCTATCAACATGAAATTTAGTGAGGATCGAGTTTCATAATTTTTTTCAATTTACTTTCTATGAAGTTATCTCAGTGTCATGATCTGGATGGTGGGCTTGACGGATTAACTCGTGTTCCCCCATTTCCTTATTATTTTTTTTCTCAAATTTATCCTTCAACATTGGATTGATTGGGAATTAGATTTCATGATTTGTTTCGGTTTGTTTTTTATGAGGTTATCCTCGTCTCATGACTTGGTTCATGGATTTTGGTTGGTTAACTCGGGTTGACTCAAATTGTTTTTTATGTCATTTTTTAATCGAATGTTTTTTCAATTTTATTTTTCAACATTAAGTTGATTGAAATTGAGTTTCATAATTTGTTTCAATTTGCTTTTTATGGGTTATCCTAATCTCATGACTCGAGTCGCGGGGTCAGTAGGTTAACCCAGGTTGACTCGGGTCATTTTGTTATCATTTTTTTAATTAAATTTTTTATTTCAATTTCATCCTTCAATATTGAATTTATTAAAAATTGAGCTTTATAATCTATTTCGATTTACATTTTATGGAGTTATTATGGTTTCATGACCTGACATGCGAATTAGCAGATTAACACTGACGTAGCGGAAGCTAAATAATCTCGAATCCACGAGAATAGTTGTGTTCAAAGAACAAGTTTATTGATGAATAATAATATCCCTACAACCTTCCTGACTCTGTGCTTTTAAAAGAAACAAAAATAGAAAATAAAATGCTAAAAGGAATGGGAAACAAATATCAAACAAGTTTGATTTGTTTCCAACACTAACGACAAATAAAAAAATAGAAAATAGAATCCTAAAAGGACTGAGATCTAATAAATAAACTAACTAACAGTATTAACTTCCTCATGTCCTACATCAGTCTCCTCCTCTTGGAAACAAACTCACCCTGAGTAATTCGAATACAAAGGCACGTCCTCATGGTATTCCGACAAATCGGCCACATTGAAAGTATTGGAGATGTTCCAATCATCTGGTAGCTGTAAGGTGTAGGCATTGTCATCAATTTTCTTGGCGACTCTGAAGGCTCTATATTTTCGTTGTTGTAGCTTAGTTCAGATTCCAGGGAATTGATTTTTTCGCAGGTAGGCCATCACCAAATCTCCCTCTGTGAACTCTTTCTTGTGCCGATGCTGGTCTGCAGCAGATTTGTAAGCAGCATTAGCAGTCTCCAAGTTAGCTCGCACCTCCGAATGTAGTTGTTGAACCCTTTCGGCTAGATTTTCCTCGGCTCTACTGACCTTTGGTTGGATTGGTAATGTGACCAGGTCCAACGCATGTTTTGGTTGCTGAGTATATACGACCTCGAAAGGAGGTTTTCCTGTCGAGCGATTGGTCATATTGTTGTATGCGAATTCTGCTTGAGCCAAGTCAAGGTCCTATCATTTTGGTTTTTCTCCACTAATGCATCGTAACATGTTTCCTAGAGTACGGTTTACCACCTCCGTTTGTCCGTCTATTTGTGGATGGAACGCACTGCTGAACTGCAGTTTGGTGTCAAATTTCTTCCATAAAGTCCTCCAAAAATGGTTTACGAACTTGACGTCACGATCTGCCGTCTTTTTATAGGCGATGAAATGCGTCATTTTTGAAAACCGGTCGACCACCACCATGATGAAATCTTTGCCCCTCTGCGTTTGTGGTAATCCAAGCACGAAATCCATCGATAAATCCTCCCAAATCATCTTTGGAATGGGCAGGGGAGTGTACAAACCGGTATTTTGGGTCTGTCCTTTTGCTTCCTAACAAACCCGACAGTGTTGGATGATTTTCCCCACGTCTCTCTTCAGCTATGACCAGTAGTAACGGTCGGTGATTAACGTGATTGTCTTATAATGTCCCAGGTGGCCGCCCAATCCACCCCCATGAAGTTCTCGTATGATTTTCTCTCACAAGGACCCCTTTGGAATGCACAGTTTATTGGCTTTAAACAAGAAGCCACCGTGTTTCAGGAAGTCACTCACATTTTAGTGGGTGCTGCACTTGTTCCACACTTTCTTGAAGTCTTCGTCATTGATGTATTGTTCTTTCAGAGTCTCGAAACCCGTGATCTCAGTTTCTACTGTCACCAACAGTATGTTCCGCCTACTCAATGCGTCGGCGACCTTGTTCATCAGTCCAGCCTTGTGCTTTAAGGAGAAGGTAAATTTCTGCATGAATGTGATCCATCAAGCATGCATATTGTTCTTGTGGTGTTGGTTGTTGATGAATTTCAGAGCTTGATGATCACTGTACAACACGAATTCTTTTTGGATCAAGTAATGTTGCCAATGCATGAGAGCTCGAAAGACGGTGTAAAATTCTTTCTCGTAAGTTGTCCATTGTAGCCTCGCATCGCTTAATTTTTCACTAAAGAATTCCACCGGTCTGCCCTCTTGAGATAACACGGCCTCAATTCCCTTCCCTGAAGCATAACAATCAACCTCGAATAATTTGTCAAAATCTGGTAACGCGAGGATGGGTGTCGTTCTTAGTTTCTCTTTCAGTATAGCGAAACTCATTTCTTGCTTTCTTCCCAACAGAAACCACCTTTTTTTGTGCACTCGGTCAATGGTGCTGCCAAGCTGCTGAAGTTTTGAATGAACCTTCGGTAGAACGTTGCTAACCCATGGAAGCTTTGCACGTCTGCCACAGTTGAAGGGGTCGGCCATTCACGAATTGCCTTGACCTTGGTCTCATCCTCTTGAACCCCATCCTTTCCCACGACAAACCCCAAGAAGACCAGCCGGTCTTGCAAGAAGTTACCCTTCTTCTTATTCACGTATAAGTGATTTTTCCGCAGTACTATCAGCACTTCCCTCAGGTGTCTCAAGTGTGTCTCCTCATTAGGGTTGTAAATAAGAATATCGTCGAAGTAAACGACGATAAATTTGCATGAGAACGGTCTCAACACTTGATTCATGAGTCTCATAAAAGTGCTTGGAGCGTTGGAGAGACCGAAGGACATCACGGTCCATTCGTACAGCCCTTAACGTGTTTTGAATGTAGTTTTCCACGCATCCCCAGGTCTAATCCAAATTTAATGGTACCCGCTTTGTAGATCGATTTTGGAGAACGCTCTTGCCCCTCCAATTGGTCGATCATGTCTTGGATAGTGGGTATTGGATGTCGGTAACGGATGGTGATTCTATTGATTGCTCGACTGTCGATACACATTTGCCAGGTGCCATCTTTCTTGGGTACTAGTAATGTCGGTACTGCACACAGGCTCTTGCTCTCCTGGATATATCCTCTACATAACAAGTCATCAACTTGATCCTGTAGTATCTTGTGTTGTTGGGGGCTCATTCTATAGTGTGCTAGGTTTGGTAAGCTGGCCCCTGGAATCAGATCAATATGATGTTGTATGTCCCTCATTGGTGGCAAACCCATTGGTAGCTCTGTAGGTGCCAGATCAGAAAATTTGGTCACTAAAGGGAGGACCTTTTCAGGTATTGTTTCCTCTCCCGTATCCTCCTCTTGAGCTAGTAACACACAAGCTTGGCATTCCTCAGCCACATGTTTTGTTGCTATGGTTAGGAAACTTTCTCCCTCCTCTTGCAGTGCCTCTGTTTTCAAAATAGGTGGTTTCAAAAAGATATGTTTCCCTTTCCACCAAAATTCATAGGTATTGGTTTTTCCTTTGAAGCCGATGTCCACATCGTACTGCCATGGTCTTCCTAACAAAATTTGGCAAGCATCCATCACCACTACATCACACACAATTTCATCTTGGTAATTCTTACCAATTGACTACGGTACCCTACACACTTCATTGACTACATCAGCAGCGCCTTCCACCTTTCGAATCCAACATAGACCATAGGGCTGCGGGTATTTCTCAGTGGTCAGTTTCAACCTTCGAACCAGTTCTTTGGACACTAAGTTCTCAGAACTTCCTGTGTCGATTACTACCTTCGCTATCACTCCATTGATAATGGCATTGGTTCGGAAAACTTGATGGCGAGTTGAAATCTCTGATCCTTTTTTGGGCGTCAACAAGACCCTTTGAACAATGCAATTGAACTTTTCGTTCCTACCTTTTTCTGCTTTCAGGTTTTCTACCAAACTGTGCTGAGTTGATGTTGTTAATTTTTTTGCTTGAATATCACACGGTTGATGCATCACCATTCCAACGAAGTCGTCCTCCTCACCCTCCTCAATTCTGTCGACCACCTTTGTGTTATGATCATCGTCCCCTTCTACTTCATAGTCACCTTCAACAAAGTTGACAGCAGGTCTTTGCGGACATTGATTCGAACGGTGTCCTGGTTAATGACATCTGTAACATAGCGAGGGTGTTGGTTTAGTATAGGGGTTTGATGCTTGTTGTGGTGCAGCTCTCCTTGGTTGATTTTCAGTAGCCACGGTCTCATTGCTTGGTTCAGTTGTGGGTGTCACTCTGCTTGGTCCTGTTTGATGCTGCTGGTTTGTAAACCTGGGTCGTACAGATGGTGCTCGGATTGGCTCTTCAGCCTTTCGTGCCAAATCAAAAGCTTGTCCGAGTGTGAATGTATTAAGCATCTTCATTTGGTCTTGGATGTCCCGATTCAAACCTCCTCTAAACCTTGCGATTTGCATGTTTTCATTGTCTGGTAGCAAGTTTCGTGAATTTAATAAAATGAACTCGTCGATGTATTCTTTCACGGTCCGATTCCCCTGTTTACAATTCTGTAATTGAACATATAAACGTTGCTCATAATCAGGAGGTAAGAACTTGCCCATGAATTTGCTCTTCATCTTCTCCCATGTTGCAATCGGAGGTTTTCCATCTAGCACTCGCTTGTTTTTTAAGTACTTCCAATAAGCTGCAGCTGATCCTTTCAGTTTATTGGCCACCACTTTGAGTTTACAATCTTCAGAGCACCATCACCCCAAATCTCGTCTCAACCTCGTCGATCCAAGAGAAAAACTCATCCACGTTCTGTGTTCCTTTGAAGGTTGGCATCTCAACATTGAGTTTATAATCTCGGTCACCTTGGGTTCTCCTTGGAGCCCGATCTTCAGATTCAATAAATTGAGAGTTTGTTGACGACATCACAGGTAATGATTGTGTGTTTTGGTATTGTGGTATGTTTTCAGGATTACGGGTCAAGGCCGTCGGGCCACGAGTTCATCTACCCTTCCTCGTCGTTGCTCGTCTATCCTGTTGCTATTAGGAGACAACACCTCCAATCTTTGAAGAACCTCTTCAAGCTGAGCTTGCAGTAATGGAACCCCATCGAATAGTGGACGTATGTCATTGATGGCGACAGTAACAACCTCGGTTGCTATTGCCTTTATTGGCTGATCGTCGTCGGTCGAACGATTACTCCCAATATCATCGCATGCCATCAAAAATTTTGCTGAGAGCGTAGGCTCTGATACCACTTGACGTAGCGAAAGCTAAATAATCTCGAATCCACGAGAATAGTTGTGTTCAAAGAACAAGTTTATTGATGAATAATAATATCCCTACAACCTTCCTAACTCTGTGCTTTTAAAAGAAACAAAAATAGAAAATAGAATCCTAAAAGGAATGGGAAACAAATATCAAACAAGTTTGATTTGTTTCCAACACTAACGACAAATAAAAAAAATAGAAAATAGAATCCTAAAAGGATTGAGATCTAACAAATAAACTAACTAATAGTATTAACTTTCTCATGTCCTACATCCAGGTTAATATGAATCGATCTAATATATTTTTATTTTAATATTTATAAAAATAATCTCATTTTGAATAATTATTTCGTTTATTAGTAGTCTCAGGCGCGTCATTGGGCTCAGCAGCTGCAGGAGGTTCAGCAGTTTGTGTTGGAGGACTCTCTGATTCCTGCAAAAACATCTAGGTAACAAAAATAAAGTGAAAGTATAAACAACCAAAAAATTGGAAAAAGTAGAAAAAATAAAAATGGAACAAAGTTTCATGGGAATTCATACCAAAGCATGTCAACAAGCGAATCATCTTCTTACAGGAGAAAATTGATTTAGCAGAATTGGCGGTATGCAGGAAAACTTAACCAAAAACAATATAGAAAATTAAAAAAAGAAAAAGAAAAACTAAAGAAGGAGAAGTTAATGTATTCCAAGAAAAAATTAACTATTTATTGAAATTACTAATTTAATCCTACAACAACAAAAATATAATGCCTATTATTCAAAGATGTTTTGGTCTTTTAAATTTTTTTTTCAAAATAATATAGTTACCTTGATGTTCTTAAATAAAAAAATCGACATAACTAGATCACAAGAGTTTTTTTTTTTTTATCATTTTACATTGGTTTTATTATAGATTTGAAGGTTAATCAAGTGTATTTTTGTAGTTGATATTTATTAAATATTATTAAGAAAATATGTCGGACATCCATAACACGTGCCAGCATGTGCATGGCCCTCGCTTCGTTTGGACGGCAAATGCAAGATCGTCGAGCTACCAAACACTATCTTCTATTGTGGTATTTTAAAGGTCTTGATGTCTCTAACAGGTGACATAACACGTACACCAGATGCGCCTTTGGTTTGGTGCCAATTACCATTTTTTTTTTATCTTTATTCATCTCGAATGCATTGTCAACCCCTTTAAAAATTCAAACCAGCCCTATCAATTTATCTTTCCTTCACATTTGTTTAATAAAATTACAAATAGTTTTTAATTTCATCCTCTATCATTTTTAAATATATAAATAATTTATCAAATTACAAATATTTTTAAATTTTACCCTTGTGATTTTTTAATTTTTTAAATTTGATTCTTATTCTTTTGATTGCTATTTATTTTGTTTGAAATCATTTTTTAAATTATTTTGTTTTACAATTTTATTCTCCTTAGATTTTTTTTCCATAAAATTTTATACTCATTCTTTTTATTACTATCTTTTTCACATTTGCAAGTTTTTTTATTAATATATATATATTTTTTTTTAATTTCATTATTTAAAATTAAATTGGTTGAGAATTAAGCTTTATGATTGAATTCAGGTCTAAAATTTAACAGGTTGCGAGTTTTAGAGATTAGATCGAGTTTAAAAAATTCTCTCGGGTTTGCTTGTTTTTTTTTTTAACTTGATTTCTTATTTTTATTCTTTTTTGTTTTGCTTTATTACGTTTTATGATTTTACTTCCATGGAATTAGTTCTAAATTCATGACTAGAATCACCTGTTAATCTTTTTTTTTTAATTAATTTATTTTAATTTCATTGTTTTTCTATAAAATTATTTTAGTCCAGATGGAATGTTTTTTCTCTTTTACTTTTCTTTTCTCTCTTTTACTGTTTTTTTACTGTCATTTTTTTATTAATTTATTTATTGTTATTGTATATTTTTTTTTCATTATTGAAATTATCAATTCAACGAATGTCTTAAATTGTTTTACCCTACCATTGCTTTTTTATGTCAAAATTTTTGTCTAGACAACAAATCCAGTATATTACTACCACGTAACAAAAAATTTTCTGCCTGTTTCATAATTTTGCTCTGAGTTTTACATTCTCTAATAAAATTCTAGAGGAGATAAGGAGATACAGAAGTGATGCAATTTCTCATCATTCAATGGACTTCTCGTCATTCTTTTACACCTCATTCCTTTTCCACTCAAGAGCAGAAAATAAAGCTGAGGCCTCTGATAAATTTCCCCTTAGCCATCTCTTACATGTTCTAATTACCTGTAGTTTGCACCTCGAGGTTTCTCTTCACCTTCACAAGCATACATTCTGTGGGTAAATTCATTTTAAATTAATGGATGTTTCCCTCATAAGCGTTTTTTCTTCTTCCCGGATTTCTTTTTCTTGAGACCTGCTCCTTGGCCCCTCTTGAACACAGCTAAAATTTCGATGCTGCAACCATTGCTCAAAATCAATTGTAATCCAACGTCATGAAACAAATAAAAACAAACATTTTTAGTGCACATATGATGGCATCGAGTTCACGTGGATACTAAATTCACTGTCATTAGGCAACTCAACAGATTCTTCATGATAACTGCTTATGAGCCTTTGTTTAGATTTTACGACCACAGTAACGACAATTTGGACGAGAAGACACTCTGAAAATACTACAAATTTCACCCAGAACTCCTATGTTGCTAAATTTCTACCTCGTTAAATGAGGCAAGATTTTGTATCTTTTTCAACAAGTTGAAAGATTAGAGCAACTACTATATATTAGTAGGAGCAAAGACACCAAAGGCAAGCGCTAAAATTTTGTTCAGGAATTCTATGGTGGGAAGAAGGATTTGGACCAAGTCAGGAAATGCTGTGCCAGTTGCATCAAAAACAGTAAGGTGAATAGTACTGCATTTAAGATAATGCACCCAGGCTTATAGACACAGCAGATTTGGGCAGGGAAATACATGAAAATAGAAAGGAGCAGTACCTTTGGGTGCCAGGAAAGAAGTTAAAACCATGAGCCTTTTCCAGACGCCATTTCTTACTAGATAACAATGACTTGCAATCCTGTGAAAATTAAGAAGTGGCTTGAACTTGAGAATGCCTAAGTCAGAGTTTTATCTATTCTCTTCGAACTTAAAGACCATGCAGCCACTATAATTCCATAAGTACCTCTTTGAAGCTTTCCCATCCACAGCTTATATAAATAAGTGTTTGAGGCAGTGATTCTGAGCCCTCAAGAGCTGGCTTGCTTCCAATTTGAACTGAATCTTTCATTGCACGTAACACCCATGGTCTTTTCTCATCTTTGACCTTTGAATAAGAGCTGGAATTGACAAGAACAGAAACTAATAAATTGCAAACATCGAGTCCTGCAATACTGCAGCCAGGATTAAACACCTTTTCTTACAAGTTATATCATTAGGTGGCACATTCAACTTCATTGACCAAAGGTCTATGAACCTGGTCCTACCTCTCAGGTGCTGATTTAGCCTTGCGCTCCAGTGACGATATAGTCCGTAATACATCAAGAAGAGATGCATCAAGTCCCTTTCTAGGAGGATCTACAACGACTACTTCTGACCCCATGAGCCAAGAAAGAGGTTCCTATTCAGCATATGAACAAAAGCACATAATTAGCTCAAATCATTTGATAATGATATTAGTTTGAAATAATTTGACTGTGACATTGAAGTTAAAAGTCTGAGAGAAGAAAGAAGTTGCTTTTTGTCCCTCAAATTCACAAATTGCACACAAGTTGTTCAAAACTACCACTGTTACTAGAGGTGAACTTGTGAAAAGAATGCAACACATATCAGTATCTGATATTCTAAATTGAAGTTTCTCACAAAAGTAACCGTAACCTTAAATAAGAAAAGTTAAATACGAACAACTGAAGTGTCTGCAAGATGCCAACTAATGCTGCTATCTACATAGTTTGGAAGGCGTTCAACAGTCTTCTCAAAAGACAGCTTTGACTCTTTGTTAACCTCAACACATTTAACAGATCTGAAAAGCAATAATCACAACACTGCAATTAAAATCTTATTAATTTTAATTTAAAAATTAACCTAAATTTTTTTGAACCAGCATGGATCTTGCCTGCATTTCCTAGTGGCTGCCAATGATAATCCAATTGCACCAGCTCCTGCATACAAATCAGTGACAGATGCTCCATACGGAACATATTTTTGTAACTTCCGCAGCAGGTTATCAAAAGCCTGAAGTGAAATTAGTCGAGGAATATATCAAAGTCAGGCATGCAACACGATAACTTAGAACAAGCCAGTTGAGAAGGGGGAAGAGAAGACAGTATGTGTGAAGATGCTTGAATCTACATTTTTTTGCACTAACAATTTTATCTGCTAGATGGACTATATGGAACCCACTCAAAACAGAAAGGAGTTTTCAGATTAGAAGATTGTTCTACCCGAGTGTTTGCTTGTCCAAAACTGGACGGAGACAAGGACATATCAATTCCTCCTGCATGTTCCCAAAAGCCACTTTCTCCTAAAAGATGCCTCCATCTATTGCCAAAAATAATCTGCATCATCAGCGAGATATTTTAGTCTCACATAATTAAAGGTTTCTTTCTTCTTCTTCTTTTTAAGCAATGGTTTTACATCACTTCTTCAACATGTCACGCCATCATTTCTGTGAATTTGCTAACCCCATCATGATATCCATCCTAACAAAAATTTACAGTTTTCTGTCTCCAATCAACACTTTATATCAGAGAATCTTAAAACAAGTAGAAACATTTGTTTATTAAATCAAGAACACGCTGTTCAAATTTTCTTTTTTGCAGACATATTCTTTAGTTTTTGTAAATCATGAAAATACAAACACTAGCCAAACACACACTCATCAGATAAATACTTTGACTCTTCGGATGTTCATCAATTATTCACATTAAACACTTCACATCATGAACACAGAGCTAAGTCATTATTTCCTTTTAGCAACGAAGCAACTCCCTACTCACATTGTTTGTTGATGTCTGAAAGTTAGCCCATACAGAGTGAATAAACCTGACGTCACTCTTTGGTCCACCATTCCTCCATAAAAACTGCAAAACACAACATGCAATTCAACATTTATACATACATGCATGAGTACAAGAATTGGCAACAAAAAAATTAATCAAGGGGGTGCAAAACTCACATTAGCCAAGGCATTTAATTTTTCAAAATTATGAGAATTCTCATTTCTCGAATTCCAAACTAAGGAGACCTGCACCTTACCTGGAACATACATATAAGCAATTAACTCAAAAATCTCAATTATCTTATAACTTAAAACAGTTTGAAAAAAAATCCAATCCCTAAAACAGAATATCCCAACCATTTTTATATCTCTCTGGGGCAGGAAGAGACGTATTGTAAGTTGTCACGGCCATCTGCAAAGTTCAACAAATAACATCATTTCTCAATTGGAAATCACCTATCATTTTAAATTTTGTTTGTTAATTTCATTAAGAACCTGAACATATCGCAATTCGCCTGTCCCCTCATCTTCATCGTATGGCTCGATATTCAACTTAGTAACACCTAAAACAATCATATCCAAACAATTAAACACCAAATCCAAATCATTTTCAACAAAAATGAAGAAATTAGACCTTGTCTCAGCAGTTCAACGGCCGCATTGATATTCGGATGATGAGCTGCAATAAATTAAAATAAACAAATATTAATGAATTAACCTCAAACGGAGTATTTTCTTTTTGCCTATTTAATATAATATATACCTTTACAATGGGGGATGTCTACTACGTTATGAGTGCCTTCTTCATAAAGCCCAATCAGCGGCTTCATCGAGGAACCACGAACGGCCAGTTTTGCCCGACTCCTCCATCCCCACTGTACATGCGAGTCAGAGAATCAAAACCATAATTAGTTTTTTATTTAAAGAAAAGACGCAGTAATTGATATTCCAAAATTATAATAAAAAAGAGGGAAAATACCAGTCTACTGCTATCAAAATCGAAATCTGAAACTCCTAGACTCTTAAAAAATTGATCAGCCTCGTCGACGATAATCGGACGGTGGAGATTGAGTTCATGCGTGCAACCAGAGCAGCTTAAAACAAACACAAAATAAATACTTAAATAAATAAATGACTTTACAGTAGGTGTATAAAAGAGATTGAAAATGAATCTATGGGAAGGGTGCGTACGATTGGAAGTGAGGACACTGGAGGGCGCAGGACAGGGAGGGGACGGGGGTTGTGTTGTTGAGGAGGTTAGGGAGTGTTGGTGGTGGCGAGGAGGGAGAGGAACGGAGTGCCGCTGGGGACGCGTGGCAGGTGATGAGAGGACAGGAAGGTAAAGGTAACAGGCGGTTAGGGAGGAGGCACAGAGGCATTTGTGAAATCGACGGTGAGTGAAGTGAAGGTATTCTGGATGGCGGGAATGGATAACGTATTGGAAAATGTTGCTGAAAATATCTGTTTGTTTTAATGGGTTGAACGGGTTGGTGATGGAGCTGACCCGAACCCGGGTCTTTTGAGTAATACATGTAAAATTAATTCATAATTGTTTTCAATGTAATATGTCGTTAATCAATATTTATCTATATATTCATAATTACATGTCACAGCTCAGTATCAAAATATTTAATTTAATAAAAAAAATTAAAATTTAAAAATTATCACATGTATTAAGAGAACATTATTGATAAATATCAAATATATTATCTTACCAGTCAAAAATAAAAATATTTCATGCATAAAAAAGGATGTTTTAAACTAAAATGACGTAAAAGTTATAATGCTAATGTAATTGTATTAAAATTAAATGAAATCTTTATTTAAATTGTACATATTTATAGGTGGGGGTAAAAGAACCAAAAAACTGATTAAATCGAGAAAATTAGAAAAAAATAACCGAAAAAACCGAACCGTGAAAAAAATCGATTAAACCAATTAAAATTTTGAAAAAACCGACCGGTTCGGTTCGGTTTCGATTTTATAAGCCTGAAACCGAAAAAATCGAACTGAACTGAACCCAAACTAAAAAAAACCATAAAAAAACCCGAGTCAAACCAAAAATACCGAGCCAAAACCAAGTCAGAACGAAAAAACCGAGCCAAACCAAAACCGGTCGGTTTGAACCAGTTTCGATTTTAAAAAAAATACAAAATTCGGTTTGGTTACTTTTTTATTTTATAAAACCCGAACCGAACCTAAAATGATCACCCCTTCATATTTGTATTACATATAAATGGTTTTATTCTTACATATTATTTTACTGTTTTTTTATTATCATAACTATTTTTTATTTCTGATTTTTTCTTTGTTTTTAAAATATACAATAATTGAAAACGAATATCATTTCATTATTATTCAGTCAATTCCTATCACTTTCATTGATTTAGCACTTGGGCTCATTTTATATTTTCAGTGCAAAAAAATAAAATAAAATAAAAAATCTTAGGAAATGGGATAATCACGATGACCAAGAACCAAATAATATAATAAGAGATTAGATGAGGAAAAAAAATATTGAGTTAAGATTGAAAAATAAATAGAAAATCAAGATGAATTTGGAAAATTTAAAAAGATCGTAATTCAATTAGGAGACAAAATAAATTCTCAATTATTATTTGCCTCTCTTTATTATTTTTCTGTTTTGCTAGGTCTGGTGAGTATAAATAGAATAGCATATATAAAGATTGGATGGAAAGCACACCCAAACAAACAAAAGAAAAACCAATTTTCCCTCGAAACTATCCCAAATACATATATATATATATATATATATATATATATATATATATATATATATATATAAACACACACTAGTTGACTAAATGAAAAAACTAAAAAAATACAAAACAAAAAGACTAGTCACTCCTTTTTTTACACCAGGCCCCACCAATAAAAAATGATTAATAATGATTTTTTTAAAAGGATTTATCATTATGAGCAAGTTTAAATTTAAAATGAGAAAAGATCATTTTTAAATGTCCTTCACAAGAAAAAACTATCTCTTTGTTTGAGCTTTAAATATACTTTTTAAATAATAACTCGGAATAGAACAGCTCCAAGGCTTACTACTACAAGAGTGGACTGAGTGCGCTTACTATACCCTTATACTAGGGATATGTTTTGAAAGTTCTTAGGTGTTTAATATATTTCTCCAAATAAGAGAAATGAAAAAATATAAAAGGGATAAAAAATTATTACAGAAAGAGCAAGAAAAATTACCACAAATAAGCTCTATCTAAAGTGTTCTAATAATGGAGCAAAGTCCACAAACAAAGGTGAAATATCAATGAAGCACAAGATACAATTTGAAAAAGTTTCAATGAGATTAATCACTAAAATATCAAAATCAAACAAGTGATCTTATTTATTTACATCTTTAAGTACATTTTGAGCCTAATACATATCTCATTCTTTTATAGATATGAACCTTAGTCTATATTACATGTTTTTAAAAGCTTTTTCTAAAAAAAAAATATTTATTTTTATAAGTTTTAGCCTTTAAATACAAGAGAGAAATATTTGCATATCATTATTTATGACATTAAGTCATGTGTCTTTACCAATAAATGGCGCAAAATAAAGAAGATGCCTTTTTTTTTAAAACCAAGATTCCGTCGTAGAATCCAACTTTTCTTTTCAAAATGGACATTTATTTGCTAGAGAATCCATCCAAACCATTTCTAAAAAAATACCAAAAAAATTAGGATTTCTTTTTGTCTTTTATAAACCCAATCCCGATTTCATCTAGAATTATAATTAGGAACTTGAATGACATGTTTTAGGCTTCCGACCAAGAAAATCTAAATGTCCATACTTTCAGATTAACATCTCAAATACTTGATCCTAAAACACACCAAAAAAAAAAAGATTTGGCTGAATTTGCAAAACTCATGACAAAAATAAAAATGTTGATGCATATGCTTTATTGTGGCTATTTGAAAGATGATTATAGCTAGATCAACTGGGGGGAATTCAGAATATCCAGACGATGATCTAAGGAATTCCATCATAAGCTGTGAACAATATATCACAAATATTTTATGATGATGAAAAATGAGTGATAGTGAAACACTCTAATATTACACACGAGGGTTATGACAAGCAAAGCTAAAATGGGTCAAGTAAAAATGATGGATCAATCGTGCCTATTTAAGTGGTCAAAATGAAGAAAATAGAAAGGAAAACTCATAGCGAGTTTGTATCACTCAAACAATTCAAGCAAGCAAGTAGTTGATTACTAACACTTTCAAAACCAAAAAAATTCAAAGATACAATTGATGTATATATATTGAGCTTTTAAAATATATAATTTCTGCTTCCTCTTAACTTTAAAAGGTATCATTAGAATTAATTACTACTATAAAGTGGATTCTCTTATATTATTAAAAGGCATCTTGAGATCATCATGTTATAAAATAATTAACTTTTCAAAATCATTTCAAATTGGTCACTCTATAAAATAACAAGATTTTCAAAACCCTTTCAAGCTGGTCACTCTATAAACCGATTATGTTTTGATTGTTTTTTGGTTGTACCAAGAAGATAATAAAATGGGCATAAAACAAGCCAAGTTATAAAATTAAAACATATTTGATAAATCTTATTGCTATGCAAGTCAAACTAAACTCTGCAATCATAGTAGCATTTAGATTTCATTTCGAGGTTGGTCACTTAACAATTTTGACCCATTCATATTTCATTTTAAAGCTGGTCACTTGATAGCATTTCACTTCAAGGTTGATCACTTAATAATTTTGATCCATTTTTATTTTATTTCAAGGTTGATTACTTGAAAGTTTTGACCCATTCACATTCAATTACAAGGTTGGTCACCTGTATTTTTTGACCCATTTGTGTTTCACTTCAATGTTAGTCATCTAACAATTTGGTTTTATTTTCTAATTTTCACTTTCAGGTTAGTCGCCTAATAATTTTGACTTATTCGTGTGTTATTTTCACAAACTTACTTTATAAAGACAATGAAAAATGAATTCTCCAACATCTTTGTATCATAAATATTATAAAGAGAGGGCAATTGTCATAACTCATTTTTTACCCTTGATTTTACCTCGTGTTTTCAAAAATATACAAAAATTAAAAAAAAATCCTTTCATTGCTATTCAGCCAATTCCCATCCTTTTTTTATTATTATTTTTTCTTAGCATTTAATGTCACTTTACTTTACTTTTTATTTGAAAAAACATAAAAAAATAAAAATTTAGAAAGTGAAATAGGAAGACTATGATGAATGAGGACACATTGATATAATGAGAGATTAGATGCGGAAAAAATAAACATAAGATGGAGTTAAGATTGAAGAATAAATAGAAAATCAAGATGGATTTGGAAAATTAAAAAGGATAGTAATTTGATTAGGAGCCAAAATAAAATCTTGATTTAATAAGGAGACAAAATCCTAATTCAATAAGACAAAATAAAATCTCATCATATATTATTTGTCTCTCTTTATTATTTTCGTGTCTTGCTAGGGGTCCTAGTGAGTATATATAGAAAAGCAAATACAAAGACTGAAAGGAGAGCACATCCAATAAAAAAAAAAAATACTAACCTTAACTCAAAATTCTCCCTAAAAATATATACCCTAATTGACTAAAGAAAAAGGTTAAAAAAAATACTAAGCCTAAAAGAAAAATAAGAAGACCAATCGCTCCTCCTCTTTTACACTAGACCCCGACTGTAAAAAATAACACATGAACTCTCATCTTTTGTCCTCTAACTCTTTATAACAAGATATTCATACCAAACATCACCGAGTATGGTGTTTCTTCAAAGTAAAGCTCACATTCAAATTCAGCTTTTTTAGCTGAGGGATTTGAGGATTGAAGATCGAATTATTGGGTTTGATGAATACATGAATTTAGTTTTGGATGATGCTGAAAAAGTCAAATATCAAAAAAAGGAGCAGAAAGTCTTTGAGAAGGATTCTTTTTAAAGAAGACAACATTACTTTAGTGATGAACACATCAATCATGACCTAAGTGAAAAAAACTTAGCCTAGTTCTTTTTCACCTCCAACAGTTACTTCCACCTTCGCCTCATATCCATTAAATCATTTTCTTCAAAACCCTATTCCACCATCATTAGTCATTCCATATTAAGAGTGTTTGATATTATAGTGGCGTAGTTTGAAAAAGTTATTTTAAAAAGTACTTTTAGTTGAGGTTGGTTTGAAAAAATAGGTGTTTGGTTAAAACTGTGGTTGAAATTGAGGTTGAAGAAAAAGTAGTTTAATGTGTTTGGTTCAAAATACTTTTGAAATTGAGATTATAAAATAATTTTAAAAAATATAATTGATGGTTTTAATTTAAATATTGAGATTAACTATTACTATTATATCATGAAATAAATAATACTTATATAAACTATTTTTATTGTTCCCTTAAATTCTTTAAGAGCGCAACATAGGAAATATATCGAAATAAAATTGGGGTTGCCGCAAATATTACATCATCGGCGATCCCCGCCTAATTTATGTAGTGTCATTGAATAATATTTAACACTATTTTTCAAATAGAACCAATTAAAAATAAAAATATATTTTTATTTTGTTAGACGCGGTTCAATGTATTTTAGCAGAACCGGAAGGGTATGCTCCCGCCCATGGAAAAACCACAGGCATGCTCCTTGCAGGGGGCCAGGAAGCATGCCCAGAGCTAAGGCCCACTGCTCATGAGTTTTTCGGCTCAAGAAGCGCAAATAAATGTCGTGCCACAATTAAGTAGGCCCCGAGGAGAAATATCGTGGGAGCATTACCAAGCGGATGAGTTAGTCGCAAGAAGTAAATGACATCAACATTTACTGTCATGTCCTCAATTAGAACCTTGGCCGTTCCTAATGGTTGTTCTATGGATACTTTTTTTTTTCAAATAAATTGTCATTTTTTGCTTCCATTTCTATAAGTCAATTTGGTAGACCACATAATGTAATTCTACCAAGATCATGTTCTCTTAAAGTTAATGCAACCAAGAAGCTTCATTTCGAGCCTAATGCCCATACTAAAAAAATATAAGGATTAGGTTTTGTTGTCAAGTCCAAGTTCTAAATCACTGTCTTAGAATTTAAAAGTTCTACACTACAATGACCAAAATACACATATCCTTTCAGATAAGATTTTAGAATGTATGCACAATAGATATTATATTATTAAAAACAAACACAACAACTTATTTTAGGTATGATGATGTAGAGTTATTTTAATCTTTTCTCTAACATAACTAGCCTCTTCCCTGTAAAACTTTAAAGACCAATTAAAGTTTTTAATTATCGTAAATTAAAAGGTGACTCTTTATTTTTCAATTTTACATTTAGATTGTTAAGATGTCTCCTAAAATATTTATAATTAATTTTAATATTTTATAAAATATTAATTGATATACATGCAACACATGTATTAAGAATACTAGTAATAATTAAAATAAAAATGAATTAACTAATCACATGACATGTAAAAAAATTATTAAGCAAGATAAGTTATGACAGTAGGGATGGGTTTTTGTGTGATTTCCATTGTTGGGGCCCACTATTTACAACTGTTTTTGAGTTTACAACTTTACACTCTTTAATGTAATGAAATTCTTTCAATCTCCTGACCTGGTTATTTAGTCTGTCTTTCACTTTTAAGTGTGCTTTTTCCCTCCTTTTGGCCCTTCGTTATGTGTTCTCTTGCTGCAATCTTTCATTTGCCTACCTTTTTTACTTTCTCGACTGGTTGCTATTTTTTCATCTGTTCTGGTGACATTCAAGTGCCATTTCAGACTGCTCAGCTATCAAATATCAAAGGCTGATAACAGAACATATTGACTCTTGTAATGAACCACAGAGTAGTGTTCGACACATCAAGAATATAAAAGAAAGGAGTATGGTTCCAGACAGGTTAAAAATGAGATAAATAAGATACCCAACTCTCTGCATTAATCAGCCTTTCAGAATATTTAGGGGAGGCGATCTTATCAATCAACGCAAATCATGTGATTAATATTCATTTTAACATAACTACTTTGTCCAAGATAACTCATAATGTGAGAAATTCGAGACTAGCCAGTCTCGTAATACATCTTGATATTAGTCCCGACTCGAAAGGAACATTCAATTGGGCCTCATATGTCATACCTCTGCTTTGTCACTCTGTTATTAATCATCAGTGCCAAAGTACCGGTCGCCAAACTCACCCATGCCTGGTATGACACGAAACTCCTCATTCAACGCAGCATCAATCTCCGAAGTGACGATTTTCAAGGATGGGAACCTTTTGCAAACACAATGGATACCCTCAGGAGCCTAAATTCCAGAGTGAACATATCAGTAAACTTTGGCAATCTAAGCTAGAACAAGATATTGCAACCACTATAGATATGCCTTCGAGAAAGTTATCAAAGATAGTAACTTACAGAGATTAGGTTTAGGAATATAATGTGGGATTCTGGAACTCCTTTCTGTATGAGAAGTTCTATCGCTTGGTTTGCAGAGTTACCTTTAAGAAAGTTATCGGAGATAGTAATCAATCATCTAGAAGGTAGCTAAGAATAATTTCCAAGGATAAACAACAAATTCATCTAATCATAATTTGTCAGAACTTTGACATACCACATATGAATGCAAGCAAAGATCCTAATAGTGCTACTACTAAATAACAAAAACTAAAGATTGTTCCTAAATGAATGTGAGAATTTCTCAATCATTTCAGTAGGAAGGGATCCTTCCAAATATTGTTCAGCAGGAAAATGGCCAAATTTGGCGTAGCTATACTAACAGTAAGCAAATGTATGGCTACAGGTTAGTACACAAGGAGCTTGTTATAGTAAAATCTTTCTGTGGACAGGAAATAAGATTCCAATGAAGTGAATAATTTCCAACAGGATCTACGTTATTCATTTGAGAAGTCAGAATCACGAGGGGCCAAGAAAAATCTCAAGAAATAGAAAATTGCAGAGAGAAGATAACTACCAAGTGCACCAACCAAAGTAAGAAAAGGGTAAGAATGCTAAAAGAACAGACATGCTTGAGACTTTACTACAGAACAGAGAATGGCAAAATTATGGGATCATAATCAGGAGTGGAATGGCACCACTCCAATGTTCACGTGAATAGAAAAGTATTACCTGTAGCAAGAACAGGATCTAGAAGCAGGACATGCCGTTCTGAAATATCCTTGGGGAGCTTCTCATATATAAGCTGCATAAGTTGGAAACAGCTAATTGAATGTTAAAAGATAACTAAAATGTGAACCTCAAGTACTAGGTGGAATCTCTTATTGGGTAAACAGAATATTTACCTGTTTTCCATTGTCTCCATCACGGTGGATGAGAATTTTTCCGATTTTAATTCCTTTGCAACATGCTCGCAGTGCATTTTCCATGCTTTCTCCACTGTAAATGACAGGCAAGAAATACTGGTTAGCAGAAATATTCCTGTATTGAGACAACATGACCCTAGCATCAGGGCCGTGAAGCTGAAGAGTGTGTATCTAGACTAATTACTGCTTCCCACTGCAAGATAACAACTTGTCTGTCAACACATTCCTGGAGCAAGACGCCAAAGCCAGATGACTAGAACTACCAAAGTCAATAACTGATTTAAACCTCACCTTCGGACAATAGAGACCCCACATAATTTCTTGCAAAAGTCAACCCCAGTGTAAACAGATCCTGGAGTGGAATAAAAGCAGATTTTCAATGTTGTGGAGAAGAATTGTGCCAGTAAATTCATATAATCTTCACATCCGGCTATTCAAACACAGAAAACACACTCTCAACACCTTCAGCCATAAAAAACTATTCCAAGAATGTCACTATAATCCGGCCTCCCCACTAAAGCATATCACTCACACACCAACAGACCAAAACCAATATATATGAAGACAGAAAACTGAAAAGGAAAGAGATTAATGACAGTAACAAATGAATTGCAAGAAAAGAAAAAAATACACACAAGAAAGAAACGTATTATGGAGTATGGACACACGCTTCTTTAGTTATTCTAGCCCAACACACCTGTTGGCGTCACTACTTGCTTCTCGGTGAATGGCAGATGGCCCAAACCATGTTCCACAACCTTGAAAACTCAGCAGAAACAGTCATCACACTCTATCATAAGAACAAAGGTACAAGAGGAATTTTGGAGAAACAGATAAAATTTTACCAGACGGATAAGTCGGTCTGAATAAAATACAAAATCATGCTTCGATATCTCCTTGTCTCGAATCAGTGTATGCATACCTCTTATCTGCCACATGACTCATTAACATAAGCAAATTGAAAAAAAGGATGAATCAAAGCTGGACAATATTCAAATTCAACCAAAGTGCAAATGTAACAGCAGAGGTTAAGGAAGATCTTTATGCACAGTAGTGCTATCCATTGACATCATATTCCTATCCAATGACATCATACTGCAAATAGAACCATTCCCACATTGGTGCTGACAGACAAAAAGACAAGATCTTTTTGGTTTCTTCTTCTTTCTTTCGGTACTTGATTAGATACATATACAAATGAAAGGAGAAGAAAAACTTCAAGCCTTACTCATCTTTCCAAAGGGGTATTCAGATTTTGCTCATTAAACACTTAATCTGTGATTTTTGTTTATATCTTTTCCATATACTCTGTGCTTATGTCTAATACCCAAAACCAAAAGCCATGCTAACATGACATTCTAGTTCACCTGGACTTTTGCATAATTCCAACTATTATGCTTCAACTCCAATATCATACGGTGCCTCTTTTTACATTTACCTATATACTTGATTTTTATGTAAAAGTGAACGATTATTATAGTTCACTGAATATGATCAGTTTGTTTTGGAGATATAAACCACAAAATATTACCACTAATACAGTACACACAGCAAGTTTTACTCTCTCTTGCAAATACTGTATATACTACAAAAAATAATTTCACAAAATAAAATTACATCAACACATGGAGCATAATAACAAAAGACATACCTGAAAAGTTGACTGAATAACATGTACATTTGGATATATTTTGCACAGATCATGTTGACCTAGCTTTGTGTGGATATGTTGCACAATTAAATCAATGGCAACATGATTGTCGCCCCCCCGTGGGATGATCACATCAGCATACTTCTTTGATGGCAACACAAAATCATCAAAAGCAGGCTTCACAAATTTAGCATACTGCAAAGTCAACAATATGCTTCAGTGTGTGACATCCAAAGCAATGTCACAAAGAGTTTAAAGAGATTAAATCTCTGAGAGTTGCACTCTCAAAGTTCTGCAAAATTCAGAGCATGAGAACCTTGAAAATTATTGGAATGGACTTTATTCTCGCTTCAATTTGAATGAACTGATTACTAATCCTGGCTTTTGAAGTTATAATTCATGATCCATGTAATTTTAGCGGTACAGCAGAAGTGTTTTCTACTTCCAGCCAACAGACAAACACACATGAATTGATATGGAAGTCCAGATCCACTTTTGTTGATATATGGGCTCAACATGGGGGTTACTTCCAAAGACATATATGCAGCAGCACCAGTTCGGTGCTTGCATTTAAGTTACTAATTGATGGGATAAAACAATTTCCATGATACCATTTGCTGAAATACATTTTGATTAAGACACATCTTAGAAGTCAAAGTCCTACACCAATTTATAAGATGTGCATATCTATATTTTCCAGTCATTTCATTCTTAACAGGCAATATAGTGTAGCAACCAAGAAGAATGAAATGAGTCCTATACTTTGGCATCTAGAGACTTTAATCTGAGTCCTCCTGATGCATGTTCATGTTAGTTGAACTTAAACCAGCAGCAGGCATTAGTCACAGTACATAAAAACTTGTGTTGCAAGTTTGAAACATTTCCTTAAAAACAGGGAAAGGTTCAAGTTCAAGAAAATGGATACTTAACAAATCATTATATCCATTTGAGTGCATGCCACTTTCTTCTTTATTAGGTCGTTACACAATCAGGAAATAGGCTCCACTAATGCATGCAATCACATGCACAGATAAATAATAATAATAATAATAATAAATCAATAAATAAATAAAATAAAAAAATTGATGCTATGAATAGCAGGAACAATTTGAGTTATGCTTTTATCAACAGATATTCAGCAATGTACTCTAATGCAAATATACTTAGCAATGAAATGCCATAATTTAATATTAGATTAGGAATAAAACATGATTTATGTGAAAAATCACTCTCAAACCATGGCTGACCGTTTTTATATTTCATTAATTGATGAAAATATATAAGCATAAAGTGCTAACCTGTTCAAGAACAGAGTTTATGTCCCTCCCCCTCTCAACCGTGTCACGCCTTATTCTACGAGCAAGCCTGACATCAGCATCTAGAAGCAATACATCACCAATATTAATAAAGGGAAGAGAGCAAAAGCAAGAAAAATATATCAGTAACAGATAAACATTTTTAACTGCATCTTTCTTAATTTGACAGTCAAATAACTCTAAGGCAGACTATCATGCAACATGTCTAACTAGACTTCCATGGTTTGATTACAATATTAAGTCACTAAAGGCAGCTTTATTGATTAAAATAACACAAACATATGGCATTCTGACCCCAAACTTGTTTCCATTTTAAGTTGAACTAAAAGCTATATGTACAAGTAGAACCAATATGCAGATTTCCAATGATTACAGTGCTTATTCTTCTCAAGAGTGCTGCACTTTTAATCATCCAAAGGCAAAAAATTTCCAATTTAGTAATTGGCTATCAGTTTACCAGTTAGCACTTTAATGTGCTTATGTAGGGCATGAACTTTCTGATCATACACAAGCACGCACCACACAATCTCCAATACAACTAGGTAAGGACTCAAACCTGTATCAACAAAAATTTTCATGTTCATCAGGTTGCGGACGCGCTGGTCATGGAAAACCAGAATCCCCTCTAGGATAATCACATCAGAAGCATTTACCTGACAAATAATGTTTCAAAAAGAACTAGAAAGAATTCGCATGTGCAAATGACCCCTCTAGAAGAATAAAGGCAAAGAGATTGAAAAATAATCAGGAAAAAGAAGTAAATAGTGGCAAGAACAATTCAAACGCTCAAGTATTAAATTTCAACTTCTTACTTTCCATGACAGACTAGAGCTCTGCCACTGTTTATAGGGTCTTAACATCATTGAATTCAATGTATGGAAAAAATTGCACCAACTGCACTGGGTTGACTTTTAGATATTGTCAAAATTTACAAACTCTCCCAATATTATCACTGCATCATTCACCCTCTTTGTTGGTAATTTCCTACATAGAGTTGTGGCAAGAAGAAAATAATTGTGATACCACATTTCCTTTCAATCAAAACCAATAGTGACAGCTATACAAAGGCAGCAATCTCCAACTTTTCTAAAAGGAAGAGATTCCAACTTGGGTACTAGGATAAAAATCCCTAAATGATTAGCCTAAAATTTCACCATTTACCATGCCATATCCAAAATGTGTACACTGATCACGAAAAAACAAAGTCACTTTTGCAGAAAATGCAGTAAAGGAAGTACCTGCCTGAAGCTCTCCGAACTTCTGCGATGATTCTTAAAATCATAGATAGGAACTTGATAAGACTGTCCACCTCTCAGCTTTTGAATACAGTCTAAAAGTTGCTCGGTATCAAAAGCATCTACAACAACAACAACGGCATACTTTACTAACACTCCTAAGTCCTAACCACCACAAAAATAATTGTTTAACAAAGAGCTAACAAAATTTAATAAATCAGTCAATTTTACCAGGATGATCAAAATTATACTCATGCACTCGCTTCGATTCTTCAGGCGTCAAACCACGATAAAATGAATCCTAACATTCGAAAACAAAGAATCATAAAAATTAAAATAAAATTAAAATGACAATTGAATTTGAGACTTAACAAAATCAAATCCAAAATGATTAAAAAAAAGAGAGAGAAGAAAACCTGATTAACAAGAACAACACGATGATCATGAAGCTGTTGAATGATCATATCACATACTGTAGTCTTGCCCGATGCCGTACCACCAGAAACTCCTACAAATTAATAAAATATCCAAAAATGAAAAATATTATTATCTGATTAATGGCTAAATAATTAAAAAAATTACGAGTAAGTGAAATTTACCAATGACAAAAGGTTGTTTGGGAGCGTTGGAGTCGGACAAGGCTGAAGAGCTGGCGGAGGCGGAGCGGTGAGAGGGAGAAGCAGTGGAGGAAGGAGGAGAAGAGAGAAGGCCGTCGAGACGGAGGCCGGAGAAGTGAGGACCTGAGGCCTTCTCCATTACGTAGTCAATGGAATTGGTCTCTTCCGGCATCGTTTTATAGTCTTTACTTTTCTACAGGAATGCCTGTAGAGCTTGTTTCGAACAGAAGAAATGTGCTCTTTGTTTGGTGTGTAAGTGCTGTGGCCTGTCACTGATTCTTTTTTAGTTTTTTCTTTCAGAAAAAAGAGAAAAATGTGGAGTTGCGTTGCGAGAAGAGAAAGATGCTGTTGCGTAGTGGGCCAGAACATTTTGGGTTCCATATTCCATTTTTTTAAGGAAGAAAGAAAATTTTAATTTCTAATGTCATTCCTTATTCATAAAAAATAATCAGTTACATGAAAAAATATATAATTCTTGTGAAAGTACAAGTAAAATTAGTATAAAGGTTTTTATAATCTCATTTTTTTATCTCTATTTTTTTATATTTTAAAAAAATTCAAAATTCAAAAAAATATATTTTTTTCAATAAATTTAGTTAATTTTAATTATTTTATCATTTTTATTTATTTTTAACAAATCATAAAAAACACACAAATCTAGAAGATAAAAAAATATATATATTTAGAGTTGAAATTTGACCAATAATTGAGTATCAGATGCAAAAATAAATTTGGAGAGTGCAAGTGCTGTAATTGATTCTTTTTTAAGTTTTTTCTTTCAAAAAAAGAGAAAAATGTGAAGTTGCATCGCGAGAAGAGGAATATACTGTTGCGTGGTGGGCTTGAACATTTTTTGGGTTCCATATTCCATTTTTTTAAGCAATAAAGAAATTTTTAATTTTTAATTTCATTACTTATTCATAAATAAAATTCAGTTACATGAAATAATATATAATTCTTGTGAAAGTATTAAGTAAAATTAGTATAAAAATTGTTTTATTTTTTACCTTTATTTTTATATATTTAAAAAAATTCAAAATATATATATATATTCAATAAATTTAGTTAATTTTAATCATTTCATCAATTTTTACTTATTTTTAATAAATCATAAAAACACAAAAATCTAGAAGATAAAAAATACATATTTGGAGTTGAAATTTGACCAATAATTGAGTATCGAATACAAAAATAAAATTTGAGAATTTTTGGGTCATGATTGAGGTTTCAATTGAAAAGAAAATTGAGAAAATGACTTAATTTAATTTAATTTGGATAAGATTGAAAGAAATTTGAAAGTTCAATAATGAGTTCGAAACAAATAGCCAAGTGAAAAATCATTTGAGGGTTTAATTGAAGAAGAAAATCAAAATTACGAGCTAAATTAGTCAAAATTGCATGATTTTAGAAACTAATGATGAATTTGCAGCAATTAGATAAATTTAGAGGTCTAAATTGATTCAATTAGGAATGTAATTAAAAAAAAGAATTTAGAACAAGTTCAGTTGAAATTCTAATAATCTAGAATTCAAGGATTAAATTAAAAGTGGCTAAATTAAAAAGACCAATTAAGGAACTAAATTGAAAGAAAATCCAGGATTGAAAACCCTAATTGAATGAAATTAAAAATTTCAAAAGCTAAGGACTTAAATGAAAAGAAGAAAATATTACAAGGGCCAATTAACTTTTTATGTAAATTTGTTTGAGTCATATTCTTTTCATTCAAGTCCAATTAAGTACAAATAAATTAAATTAATTTGATTTAGCCCATTTAATTCATATTTTAAGTCTAATTATTTTCAATTGATTCAATTTAGTCCAAACTGTTCAAGTAATTAAACCTCAAATTCCAATAACAAAACCAAATCTTTTCAACTCCTCAATCCCAATAGTAAAACCAGATTTTCAGCTCCTCAAGACCTAAATTCTAGCAATCGCAATCAAAATCAAAATCAAATTAAATCCTAGATTTCCAGCATTCAAATTCCAAAACTTCAGCTCCCTCTTCATTTTAAAAGCCAAGAGCATGGAGGAACTGAGGGCAGCCAAGGAGGTCAAAAAAACAAGACTGAGGGAACCATCACAGGCTCTCTCACAAAGAACAACAAAAATGTAAACCGCCGTGTAAATGGAAATGTAAATGTAAATGTAAGATTGCAAAAATAGTAAGGAAGAAAAAGAATGGATAAATAATGGTAATAATAATAAGTATGATGTATAATGGAGGGGATAGTGTCTATAAATAAATAAAGAAGTGTTGTTAAGGTTAAAAATAAAAATTTTGAATTTAATTGAAAATTTATAATGTCAACGAAGTAATAAATTTTGATTGGTAAAAAAATAAGAGAAATGATGAAATAATCTCAAAAAATTAGTATGGTAATGAATGGTAAGCTATAAAAAAAGATAATACCAAGAAAAAAAAGGCAAGAGTGATAGTATAAATATCAGTTAAAAAAATAATAATATTACCATGAAACGGTAATAAACTTGAGAAAGAAATATAAAATAATTACATTTTTTAAAATGATAAAGTGGCCATAGATTTTAGAGGAATAATTGATATGATTTATTTAAGGATTAAACAACAAAATTTGTATTTTTGCATTAAATCATCTACCGAACAAGTTTATAGTATTGAGCATAACTTTTAATTTAACCGTTGGATCAGGATGCAATTTTATGATCTACCAGTTTATGCAGATTTTTATTTTTGATAGATTAACCTAAGTAAATTCTTAGAATCATCTATATCAGTTTATATATTAATCATTTTAAAAGTATAAATAGTAAAGTGTGTGATTTCATTTTACTTGTATTATCAAGATAAAATATAAAGATTTACAATGTAGCACTAAAAAAATATTTAAATTAGATCCTCACTTGCTTCTTCTTGGACCCATTGATTGATTTTTTTTATAAGATCCTTCATGCTTGTTGATATGATATTTGTTTAAAACTTGTTTAAAATTTATTTTCAACCAAACATATTATTAATCTAATTTTCATATTATTATCATCATCAAAATATATAGAAACAGAAATGTGTGAACTACATATCAATAATAATTATGAGAATGAATTTTGGAAAACCAAGAAAGAGTATTTATTTTTATGGGTCAACTTACTTTATAAAATGCTTTTCAAACTATTATTTATATATATAACACACATACACATATATGAAAAATATTTATCATTTACTATAAATATACATACTTCAAATATATATATATATATATATTAGCTATTTAATTTTTTTATTAAAAAATAATACTAGATAATGAATACATATTGGATACCTAATCAGATAGATAATTTATAAATATTTTATTTTTTTACCTGATAAATAATAAATAAATTATAAATATCAAGAAATGCAACCTATTAGTCCCATTGCCATCCCTAGTTTTATTTTTTAAAGTTACCAAAAATTGTTTAATTTAAGCATAGTAGGACCAAACGAAGCTCTACTAAATTAGGTTTGGAGACTTCATCGGTCAGCCATGGACAATGACAAATCTGGCGTAATTTGATTTGAATTTTTAAAAAATTGTATGGGATATTATCATATTTTTTATTTTTTCTATTTATAAAATAAGTTGCTGTTAAGAAATCTTTCAATTATGATGGTTGTTGATACTATATATGTTTTTTTTTTATTCCTTTCAAGCTTTCTTTAATATTCTTGCAAAAAATTTAGTTAAAAAAAAAACCCCTGGCAAAGCATGGGTATCATTATAGTTTTTAATTAGTTTCGATAAATAAAAAAAAAACTTTTTTTTCTCAAACAAACAAGAGGAATTAGATAAGATCATTCTCATTTTATTTATCTTGTAACTGTTTGGAAATATAGTCTAAATTATATTTTAAAAAAATTATTTTTTATTAAAAATTATTTTTTTTATTTTTAAAAATAATTTAAAAAAAATATTATTTTAATATATTTCAACATAAAAATTACTTTAAAAAATAATTACAACAAAACTTTCTCAAATGTAATAAAAAAAAAAAGGGAGTAAGCAGTAACAGTAACAGTAACCAATATAATTGCCGAAATTGCATTTCCACCTACGAAACTCTTAATGAAAACCCCACAGATGAATACCAAATTAATCGCTTTATTTTTAAAAGTAAAATACATTCCTCTCAAAAAAAAAAAAAGGAACAATTTTCACACCATACATATTTAACCCCACAAAAAATAAGCATACAAAATCGTATGACAAATATAGGAACTGTTGAATACTTGAGTCTCTCACATCATATATACATGTTCAAAACATATATAGCAAACTGGTAGCCACCAACGCTGTGAGAAGAACAAATGCAGCAAAATAACTGTGCATGGCGGATGCAGAGGAAGCTGCGGGAGATGAAGATGAAGATGAAGATGAAGATGAAGATGAAGACGGTGATTCTGGGGTAGACGGAGCAGTCCCGGATTCTACCGTAATCTTCACTTTCATGCCTTGGCCACAGTGGCCTAAAGTACCACAAGCGAAGTAACGTGTTCCAGGTTTGTTCAGTTTCACAACATCATTGCCAGTATTCATTGAGTTTAACGCAGTACCAAGGTCACAACTCTTGTAGGCACTCTTGCCGCCAAGTTCAACCACGCTGTGCAGCCCTGATGTGTACTTGAAAACTATCCAAAGAAAAATAGTAACCATGTAATGATGGAATTATACATGTATAGTTTGTTCATAGAAGAAGAGACATACCTAGTTGATCTCCAACCTTGAATTTTTGACCTGAAGCCCATGAGCTGAAGTCTGTAGATTCTTCCCAACCTTGGCTCCCCCCAACAACATGTTGAGCTGCCATTGCTTCTTTGGTGATCAAAGCAACAACAACCAACACCAGACAAACTTTGTGCTCCATTGTTACTCTCTTCAATCTCTTGGGCTTTCTGGAATAACATTCATGTATTGATAGTGCACATATATAGTGGGAGAGACCTACCGAAATCCCAACTGTCCCTACCATTGCTTTTCAATTCCTGATCCCTCCTATGTTACGATAACATTTAATCTGTAATTTTCACTATATGAATACAAGAATTCAAAGCTACAATGTACTGTATTGTCCCTATAGATGCAAGCAAATGAGACTTGGCGACTGGTGCTATACAAAACATCTAGCATAGGCATATGTGTAATTGTGAAACATAACAGGGACAAATTTAATGTTTATGAAGATCAAAGTATTATGTTTCAGTATTTGGATTACCCTTAAAGCAAAATCTAGTTGGTTAAAGGTCACAAAAGCTTTACGTTGAAACTAAGCTATAACTGTTGTCATCATATTCAGTGATGGGCGCTTGTCTAGAAGCTCACATGCATGTAATTACAGAATAATTATATATAATATATAAAGTCTCCTACACAAGGAAGGACGTAATTGGTAGGTTGTATGTAATCATTACCACAAGTATATAGCTAATTTGTGACTATAGATTTCTGTGATAATTAAAGAGTATGGCAAATTAGGGAATTACTTTCAGGATCTACATTGACAGTTTACCAGTACTCAACAGCTAAATCAAGGCAGTTTGCCAATTGATTATCTCCTTTTCGATTGGAGATTAGCCATGACATAGTTGAATTATGAAAGATGATTAAAAACTATGTATCATATAATCAAATTAAGTTTTTGGTTTAATCAGTTTCATTGAACAGAGACAGCTTACATTGCTCATAGCCCTAATGGGCTCGTGTGCGTATATTTATAACATGACACCCTGCAGATAATTACTGCTTTAGAATTATGGTAAGATTTATCACCAAGTAATTAATATAAGATTATAAGGACCTCTTTGAAAAATAATTAGTGTTGATGGTTGAAAAATGAAACAACTTGATTATACACAATGTCCTTGGCATTTACTCCCATGATGAAATCGGCATGTGCGTAATCCTTGATGTATTGAATTGTGAGCTTGTCGACATCATGGAACTTAAGGCTGTCAAGTAAGAGCTCAACGTCGCGAACATCGGATAGTGCATCTTGCCCTCCGTAGCTGATGAAGATAGGCAGGTCATGGGGGATGTTGGAGAGGTTATAAATCGGTGGTTTGGCTTCTCCATAGTGCATCATATTGAAATCAGGATTTCCATAGTTGTATTTTGCTAGAACGCCATCACGAACAGCTGCAAGTTCATTTCATCAAAACAATTTCGTAGATTACTTTAGCAGTTTTCATTGAAACAAAATAAACGATAATTAACTCCGTATTAGTTAGTAATCAGGTAGGTAGGGGTGACTAACTTACTTTGAGCCAGGTGCACCATGTTCTTGGTCGATGTGGATTGAGGCTCGTTCTTCAAGAAGAGATCAACCGTGGAGGCATTGAGGCAACAGTTCTTGCCTTGAATTCACAGAAATGAAGCATGCATATAGTTAATATGATTGAAAAAGGAAATGCATGCTATCTTTCAACATGAGATTATGGTAGGGTAGTTATTTTGCAGAAGGAAATATAAACAACATGTATCTATTTGGCTGCCGCAATAATTAACACACAAAACTATACCACTAATTGAGGTCAATAGATCATAGCAATCAACTCCTGGATAATCACAAAGAGCTCTGAGAAAGTTAGTCACCGGCTCCCTGTAAAGAAAAAAAACCAAATGAAGGATTTTAGATCTTTTTAAGTTGGACAAAATTGCTTCCTGATAATGAATTCTAAGTCTTTTTTCTTACCCTTTAGGATTGAACTCAGCCATACCGAATAGGGTAGTGATCTGTTGGTAGCAGAGACATAAATTTGTTCAGACTATATGGTATGTGTATTCATGTTAAATATTAGAAAGAGGAGTGCTCCATGAATTGTGTGTGTGTGTATAGCTACTGCAGCCTTAGTTATTACATACCTCAACGAAGGCTTTAGCAGCAGCAACATCAAGTGCAGAGTTCATATGGCCCAAGTAAGCAATGGGGCTCAACAACACTGCTGATTTCAGTTTGTCAACTAGTAAACCTTCTGAGAAGGATGCTAAAGCTATCAAGGTTCCCTGTCAAGAAGAACTGTTAATTTCAGATCATTGGGACAATATACCAGAAACGGGAATCAGTTTTGGGATAAATTAATTAACAATTGTTCGTGTACGTACTGGTTTTTTTCAGACAAATATATATTATCATACGAAAAACTTGCTATTGCAGGAACTAATAATTTCTTTCTCTGGTTTGAACACTGCACAATGTGTTAAAAGATAATTGATAATCTATGTATTGAGTGCTGCATGACATAATTCATACCAGGGAATGACCCACGTAATGTGCCTTCTGCCCAGTTTGGCTGTACACATAGTCAAAAACAGCTGGAAGATCAAAGACCACCAATTCATCCCATGACCAATTCCAGAAACCCTGCCATAATTGATTAGATCCAGAAAACAAAACTTATTAATAATAAACAAAAACTCTTAACAGTGCTGTTAACCAAACATTAGGCCATTTATATTGATCAAGATGTGGTCGCAAAAGGTAGGAAGCTGCCTTCCATATATATATATATATATATACACCGATTTAAGCTGCAACAAGATGACCAAACAATAGTGGATGGATCATGCAATTACAACACAAAAGTACAAGTACTTCCATTAAAGTACTGTTTTTCGTTTGTCATAAGGCTTTGGTAGTGTTACCAACTTGTACTATGACTTTTGTGATGTAAATAGTAGAGATTATTCTAAGAAGAAAGAGAGAGAACCGGTTCATATGGTTGAAGGGAGGTATGTCGACAGCTATATCTGGTCCCTCTAGCATTAGCAATCCATACATCAAATCCTTTATCAGCTAAAATCAACGGCAAATTTTGTTCCGGTGGGTTCAGAAGCCATGTCATTCCATCCTGCACCATAAATTGCAAACAAGCACTAAATATCATTATAATGTCAGATAAATTAGAACTATAGCATAAAATATTGTATCATGACTTGTCTTTACAAGTACTAATTATGAGTTTGACATGAAAAATAAAGCTGAAGTAAGACAAGCGATGTCTCAGTGTTTTCTGGGAAAATGCCTAGCCCACGTTAGGATCTAGACAAAAGGAGTCATGCATGAACTGCAGGTGGCCCTCACAGGAGGAGGGGGAGATGGAGACCTAGAATTCTGAGCCTGAAACGATGCATGGTTTTGTGGGCTCGTGAGACCTTCCATCATGTTGCGGTAAGAATACCAAGGATAAGGACAACACTAAATCTGAACGCCTTGGAAAATTAAATGTCACTTTGTGATCAACGAGTCAGTCCCATAAACGAAAGAATAAACTAGAAAAAGAGAAGCTCATTACCTGGAGTATTAACCAGAGGTAAAACACACACACTGACACACACACGCATAGTTTAGTTTAGTCATATATTCTTTGGATTTCTTTTTTTAGTAAAGTAGATTTGAATTTCAATTTATTTATTATCATATAATAGAAGAGGCCGGCTATACCATTGTACTATCCTGTTATTTTATATATATATATATATATATATAATAATTTCAGATACCAATCTAGACCCAAATAAGGAGGAAATTTTTTAATCCAATCATATTCATGTAAAATTCAAAGATAAAAATTAAGGTCCGATCCAAAATAAATAAATAACTTTAAAATTTTAAAAAATTAAATATATAACAAACTAATTATATACTAAAAAGTTGTAACTTATAGTATTTGAGTTCATATTTCGAGTTTGGGTTAAATTTGAGTTATGAATGCTCAATAAAAACCCAAAATTCTATCGGTTTGAGTTTAGGTGTAAAATATTCATTTCAAACTGGGGTTTAATAGTTACTTCGAATTTAGGTATGGATAGTATAAAAGTTGATTAATGAATATTCATTTCTATGTTATACACTGGAATATCCAATAGAATTTCCAATAAATAAATAAAAAAACTTGTAATAAAAACAGACATATGATTTGCATATATTGTGAAACGTTTTCGTGCTCCAGTTTTTTCCCCTCTCTCCACTCTATTTGACACGTCTGTTGATCTTTCACAACATACACAAAACGAAGAGAAGATGGGAGTTATAATTAATGCTAGCGAGCGTGCACATGTCATCTTTTACATAACCATTCGAGAAGTTATGGCCACTTTTTGACTTATATTTTGCACACAACTTTTTTTTTTTTTTTTACCATAAAAAAGTAGCTCGAACATGAAATTTTGTCTGGGAAGAGGACCCTACTCTCAGCTAGCTACTTATACTTTGCACATTACTTGAAAGAGAGGGAACATCACAAAAACAAAAGAGAAAAAAGGCTAAGCCTATTGATAGTGATTTCTAGAGGATATGCCATCTAAACAACAGCAACAAAATGATTAGTAATTTGACTTAATATCTGATTTAGCGGAAATCATGCTTAATTATTGACCATGTTCTCATGAGAATATGTTTTTTGAAATGGGTTATGAATGCATGTGCCCTTTGAAACATAATTATTAATTCCATTCCAAAAATCAACCCAGCACAAAGGTGAGGTGCTTAATCAAGCTTTAAAAAAAAATAAAAGGGTAAAATATTATCATTTTAACTTGAAAGTTCAAGCTACCATCTCATATTTGAAATTTCGAGTGAGGGTAAAAATCGAAAGAACATGAGGAATGCCACTTTCCACCATTTAACAGGAAAAAGAAAAGGAGGAAAAAGTTACCCAGTGATTTATGGTGCGTAAACAAAGCTTATTCTTTGCAGATGATTCCTTCCTTGTTGGCTTTTTATAATTTAGCTTTATTTCAACTTGACGATGCTCGTGAACCATGAGATAGCTCAGACATCACCACTTTCGCAAGTATATCGCAGACAAAATGAGCGCATGACACTCATTTGGAATGATCGAAAACAACTTAATTTACTAGCATCTACCTAGCTACCGCACACTGTGGCCCTGACTGGTACTACTGATGAACTCTTTTTGTCAGCTTTTTAAAGTTAGCTAAGCTAGCTTTAGTGATGTTCACATTCAAACTCTTTTCATTTCCATTATAATATATTTTTTCGTCTTTTCATCTTTTTCGTCTTTTTATGCTGTTCATCTTCATCTTCTTCTTCCTTTCCTTTTGACATAACTAGAAAAAAGACCAATTTATGTTGCAGGGACACACTTTCATACTGAAATAAATTTGGGACTGGTTTAAAGGCACTTACTACAAGGACACCATGCTGTATCAAGACTGGCTGTCTCTTGGTGTCACCGCCACCAGCACGGCCTTCTGGTATTCTCTGCATGTTAAGTATAAATCCATCTTTAGTTTTGACCTGAAAACACCCACATGATTCCCATATTAGCACACTTTTATTTGCATAACATATTAACACTCTTGACCAAATAAATAGTTAAACTAAAGTTTGAGCTCTTACATCAATCTCCTGGCATTTGTACCCATGAATTATCACCGAAGTAGAGCATATACCAACTATTGGTGGATCTATGAAACCACTGACTAGGCCCATAGAACCACGGCCGGAGCCATATGCTTGATGGGCTATAGCCATGATCACGGTTACTAGGACACAAAAGGCATGGAGAGCCATAACTTAGATGCCTTTGATTGGTGGCTATGTGATGCGTGAGAGTGGAGAGTGTTAGAAGGAAACTTGGCTATATATATAAGAGAAGAAAAGGAGGCACTCCAAAAAGGGAAAAGGGGTTTCATTTCATGGGCCTAACTGACTGGTGAGATTTTTGGCATAAAGTTAGGTCTTTTTTCACGTTATATATATCCCATGACGAGGGAGTGGATGTTGTGGGGCGCTTCGAGGTTTTTCTTTCCCTTCTTATCATGAACAAACTTTGATATCCTGATTCATCGACTATTTATATGCAATAAAACACAAAATTAATCCTAAAGATCATATCTCCACCCGACCTGTGAAAGCAAAAGAGATTTTGAGGGCATTTTATTTTACTTTACGTATATAACCAAAACAATTCTAGGGTCCCACATAGAGATATGTGATATATAGCTCCTGGGGTTTTCTGCATTCTGAAAAAGCTAAACCGTAAATTTAGAAGTTGTTTGATTTTACTTTAGTGGAAGGCGGGAATTTCATAAGCTTTGATCATGATCAAAAGTGAAGAGTGCATAGCATAGAACTGCTCCATATCATTTTCAGTTGTGTGTATGGCTATCTGTTCATGCATTAAAATCATTTGTTGTTATTACAGGCTGACAAGTGAACATTTTTTTAGTATAGATTTTTATAAATAGTAATAATTTTAAAAGAAAAGGAAAGAATTTTAGCTTAACAATCAGTTAAATTCAAGTTAACATGGATCTAGTAAACACATTAGATTCAAAACACTTAGATTTAATGATCAGTCAAGTTCAAAATATTAACATTAAATATGTGTATGGATTGATCATATGACCTGTGACTTCATAACCTAGTACGTGTTCTAGTTTTTTTTTTTCTCAGGTTTGTCCGTGAACCAAGTTAATACTCGGACCCGAATATTTCTCAAATGTAAAATAACAACCAAGATATTAACCAACAAGTGTTAGGGGTGTTTCCAATTTAGGTGGAAATGAGTTTTAAGCAACAAATCATATGCATGATATATCTATACTGCACGCATGTATACTTCCCTGATCTATCCTCAGTGCCTTGGAGCATATAGCAGGAAATGGATAGGGATACAAGATACAGAAATTGAAGGTGCCATTTCAAGCACCCAATGACCCAAATGCATAAAATACATCAGTAACAGGGCTTCTTCTCCATAGTGTCAATGTCATGTGCAATGACATTTCTGCAAATTAGAAGTGCATTGGAAAACTAACCAACACAATACCACACCACCTCGAGGTAGAAGAAGAAATGATGGCGGTGTCCAGTAAGGGAAAAAGGGATCTGAGGGAAAGATGGGAACAGATCATGTGCAAAAGACGAGCCCCTGCTGTCTATGCTATCATTTCACTTGGAAAGTTGGGCTCACCAGGCTATCGATATTATTCCATTCTGAAAGTTGGGCTTTGACTATTTGTGTGTTTCACACTGCTGTCCAATACATTGTGACTTGTTTCCAGGTTAATGTCTAGGATATCCAGATATAATAAGATATGGATGCGGCGATACTCAATTCATAGAGTAGTTTATAATTTACTCCTATTTTTTATGATTTTGTAAATTAGTCCCTCAATTTCTGAAAAGCATAAGTTAGGCCATTGACCAAAGTTGAATGTTAATTTCTTTTTAAATTTTCTAAGCTATTATTTTTAAATGCACTTTTAATTTAGATGTAGTATTTAAGATTGGAAAATCGGTTTTCAAAGGGATAGTTAAAAAAAAAAGACCATTTTATTGTGATGGAAAATCAACACAAGGACCATGTTACAATGAAATATAAAAATATAGAGACTTGATATCAGTTTTTTTTAATATGAGGATTAAATAATTATTTTATTAGAAATATAGGAATAAAGTAATAATATACTCTTATAGATACACTAGTAAAATATAATTTAAGTATTGTACATTCTATTATTTTCAAAATAGATATATAATAAGTGTTAGATAAACATTAAAAAGGCTTAATTGATGCTACTTGATTAAATAAATAAACATTAAAAAGGGTTAATAGATACAATAGCAAAAATATTATTTAAATATTGTATTTAGGAATGACAATTTAATCTGATCCTGATTGATACTGACTCGACCCGACCTAAATGAGTGTGTATCTTTTAAATCCAATGGATAATTGATAGGGTATGAATATTGTTATACTCGACCTGAAACCCACTTGAACCTAACCCAAAATATATATTTAAATAATATAAATATATTTGTAGAATATTTAGATTTTTTAATGCAATATGATATATACATACATTAATATTGATATAAAACACACATATATAAATAATATTTATCATTTTTTCATTTAATATACATATACATACTTCAAATATATACATACATATATATTAGCTATTTTTTTTATTGATTAATAAATAATAGTGGATAATGGATAGCTATTGGATACTCGAAACCAAATAGATAGTTTATGGATAACTAAATTTTTCACTCGATAGATTATGGATAAAATATAAATATTAAGAAATCCGACTTGTAGGTATTCATTGTCATCCCTAATTGTATTATTGATGTTACTTAACTAAAAAATTTAATATCTAAGAAATTAGAAGAAAAAAAATTACATTTGTTTCAATTTCAAATCATAATAGAGGTAAACAGAATCATTAAACATTTTATGCTCCAACCAATTTCTCTTTTTAGAGTGGATATGCTCAAAGATACTCTAATTCATCTCATAACACGAAAAATTACAAGTTTAACTTAAAACTCGTATAGCCAATTTTATAGATTTGGAGCACAACTTTCATATGACATCCATCATTCATATATATAAAAAATTAACAAGTAGGATTATATCAATGATAATATTTGGTTTATTTTTAAAATAATTTGAATATAAAAAGATAATAATATAGACAAAAGAGTGTGATCATTTATCATGGACTCTTAATCAAAATCATGTTCCGCATTCCTAAACAATTTCATCTCACCTGTAACCTTGTTTTGCAACGTTGAATTTCTATATGCATGTTTCTTAAACATATCTAGAAGCCCGCATATAGTATTCTCATATGTTTTCATTGGGTTTACATCATATTCAAAGTGAGGATTTAGTCAAAATTTAGCCTTAGAAAATTTTCTATATAGTTTTTCATATATCAATTATTATGAAAGGTTGCACCCAAATCTTTATATTTTGATACCTCCTCTATATTTCTTCCATAACATAATGAATAACATTATACAAATAACCCATTGAAGATCTATTATCACTATCAATAATTCTTAGTATTTGAACTAAAGCTTGGTCATTCGTACAATTGTTGTACTTTATTGTTAAAAAACAAAGTTAAGGACATTCTTCACAAACTATTTGGCTTCGATATCTTTAGCATAAGTATAAGAGATCCACTCTCTTGGTGTCACTATAGCTCTCAAATTATCTTTGTAGGCTAATATGCTTTGTACGACAATAAAATTAGTAGCAAAGCGAATAGAAGTTGGACGAAATATTTCTTTGCCTCTAGTAAACTTCCTTATAAAAAAAAGGATAATAATGATTATATATGTCTTAACTCATTTCTAGGTTATTCCCTAAATTCATCTTTTTTTTCTTTCCAAAGTAAAATAATAATAATAATACTAGCAAAAAGACTGGTATTTTGGTAAAAGTAAGAATTTTTTTTGATGAAATCAGGAGTTTAATTGAACTTTATTTTGGGTTTGGCAATATGTACCTCATTATTAAGCAACTCCATATTCTAACGATCACACAAAAAAAAGCTATATCCATTCTAGCTTTTATATCATCCTTTGGTTTTTTTTTAACATCCATGACCGTGTTAAAAATATTTTCAAACACATTCTTCTTGATATGCATAACATCCGAAGTATAGTGAAGGACATTAGTCTCATAATAAGGAAATTCCTAAGAAATTCTTTTTTTTACCCAATCACTTCTCATACTATAATAATACATCATACAATACTTCACTTAATAGTATTGACGGTGCATCATCCCTTTCAGTTTTACTTTTCAAAAAGTCATTTTTTTTTGTATCTATGATAACTTAGCAAGAATCTTAGGTGGGGAAAAAAAAACTTTACGACCATTCGTTAAGGTGAAGGCCTTATTTTTTTTTTCATATAATATGGAGAAACTGTTTTTCATGTGTGGTCCATTCTCAAATCATTACATATGCAGAAAAATCATTTATAGTTTACATTAAAGCTTTCTTTAATTGAAAATTATGTTTCTTTGAGACTTTGAGACATCATACGTCAAAATCTCGAATGATCATAACTACTTCAACTTATCAGTCAATGATTGAAGACAAACATTTATATTTTTACCTGGATTGTAAGGATTGGATATTGTTGTAGATAAGAACATGAATTTCAGTCTCATACACATCCTCGAGGGCAAGTTGTAAATTGTTAGTATGACCGGCCAATAAGAATAGGATTAAGAAAGGACACAAATGGATTAAATTCGTCTATTCATAAACCAAGACACATGTTGCATGGTTTCATTAAAAACTAAGGATGCACTTTATTAAATCGCTTCCAAGTTCAAACATGAGAAGGATACACCATTACTCCATTATTCGTATAATGAAAATGATGTCATGTTATGTGCTTAGCTGTCTTCGAAGACATAAATAATCTTTGCAGCCTATGAATAATTGGAAATGATCTTAGCTTTTTGTATGTTATAAGTGTCTTTCCCCTACCTATATTGGGTTTATATCGAACATACCTATAGGTTTTGCATTCGGTTAAATTTACATCTTCACCGTAGTATAATATGCAAAAATTTAGGCACATATAAATTTCTTGGTATCCTAAGCAAGGGGTTTCATCATAGATTTTACAGTATAGAAATTCTCTTTTAACTTATTCCCTTCAGGTAAAATACTTTTGTCTATTTGATAATGCTATCATAATTGGCTTCATTCATACCATAATCTGACTTTATGATAAACATTCATGCAATGACCAATAATTTACTGTTATTTATGCACATATTCTATAATAGTTCATCATAATTTTAAAAGAAATAAAAAACTTATTTGTATCTACATTTGATTCTTCATCTATATATAAACATTCACCTAAATAACCATGATTTATTCTCATTGCATACATCACCATACTCCTATAACAATTATTATTATCATTAATAACTTTATGTATGTTGTTAGAAATAAATGTGGAGCCAACAATCCTTTCTAACGTAGGGTTTTCCATGTGCAAACCAACACAAGTATTTCTCAATGAATTTTTTTTTAGGAAATGCATCGTCATAACATTTGGTTGGAAGGACTTTTTTATATATACTTCGGACATGAACATATAATTCCATCTTCACTAATATTCTTCGGATTTGAAAGTATAAAATTAATAAAATCCTTAACAATAATCTTTCTTATACAACCTTTAAGGTGAATTTAGATACATCCATGAAGAATCATTTATTACTTAGAAAACCTATATGGATTAATGATGACAATATTTATCAATAAGGCAACAATTAGTTCAAAATTAACTTTGATAATTAAAAGTTAATTTATGATCTAATAATCAATTATTATTTTTGTATAAAAAATGTAATGATGTATAAAAATATCAACTAAATAAATCCAATTAATGGCTAGTAATCGATAACTCAATTAATAATCTATCATTTGTTCAATTCAAACTTATTCAATTTAAATTAATATCATTTAATTGTTATCAATTACATCAAAAATCAATTACTCCAAGATTTCTAGCTTAATAATAAAATTGATAAAATATTATTGTTACCTATTAAATAACCCATAATTTCTTTCATTATAACAAACCTAATTTATAAAATAAAAATAAATTGCATCAAATTACAACCATCTTCAAATTTGCACAATCACAAACAAACCCTAAAATAGAAATTAAACTGTAATCTCTATGAAAAGATTGTAAAACATTAAAATTTACAAGTAAACTAAACTAATATATTAACTTATAACATAAATAAGTAGGTATGTTTATTTGGTGTAATGAATATTTGAAGAAAATTATATCAAGACAACAATGTTGAAACTATAAAATGTTGGGTGGCCAAAAATTTGTAATAATGAAGGAAGTTAGATTTCTGCTAAAATAGAAATCTGTCGGGTCTAATATTTTTCTATATATATATATATATATATATATATATATATATATATATAAAAGCTCACATGAGAATGGATAAACAAAGTTAGAATATGGTTGTTGCCTTCTAGAATCTAAATCTGGCAGCCAATTCATTACTGAGAAAGACGATTCTTTTCAAGTCAACCCGCTAGTTTTACAATTATAATGTAAACTACTTCTCTACTAGGTTAGGACTCTTCATTTTGGTATCTAATATATTCTATTATAATTATAACATATACTAAAACATCTAGGACAATCACTTTAGCACTTTTTTTTTTAATTCTCTAGTTTTTTTATTCTTATTTTATATTTCTAAACCTAAATTGATGATGAATTTGTCAAATATTAGTAACGAAAGACAAATTTAAAGACAAGGGACCAAAGTGTTTTAAGACAAAAAAAACATAATGATCAATCTAATATTCTAAAGCAAAGTTCAATTTGGTCTAAGAGTTTATTTTCTTTAGTTTTAGTTCCTTGTATAAAAAATAAAAAAGAAAGTCACCGTATTCTAATGAGAATAGAAAAAGTTATTAGTTAATACCGATTATGACTAAAAAAAATTATTTTTAGTGTTAATAGGCTCCTCTCAACCAAAAAAAAAATAAATTTCATTAAGGTATTATTTAGTTGTCTAGTAAAATATATCTTGCCTCGTAAACTTTGGGGAATTGAATTGATTTTTTATTTTTACACTGATTTTTTAGATAATTTTCAATTACAAATGAGTTTATATGATGTTTTCTAAGTATTTTTGAGTAAAAACAATTCAAAAACTGGGTTTTAAGATAGAAAAATCTTTGGGTGGCGGAATTATAAATTTCAGACAATGTATCGTGTTGTAGTAGGAGACACTTGGCCTATTTTTTTTTATTTTTTTTTCTTTTAAAAAATAAACGATGCGGTTATAAAATAAATTGGGCGTAATTAAACACCAAGTACGTAGACAAGTTTTTCTCGGTTCGGACCGGACGGCTCTTGCGCGATTCTTGTTGAGGGCATCCTTTCAAATTTTTTATTTATGGTGCAAATGATTTATTTATAAATAATATTTGTTGTAAAGGAACCACAATTCCACGTGATTGAGAGGAGATGGAGGAATTTTCTTTGGCTTCAATGGTGCAGATTGGTCCACGTCACAACAAAACCGTATTTGTTCAACATATCAAATTATTAAGGTTAGGTATAAACAATGGTTCAGATTAATTAATAGTGTTTAATCACTTTTTAAAATAATATATATATATATATATATATATATATATTGTTGTTGTTGTTGTTTTTGTTTTGAGAAGATAAAAAATTATTTATAATTATCTAAAAATATAATTTTATCTTCTCTCTCCATCAAATATATTAAATTTGTTTACATCTTAATTTCATTTATAATAAAATATTAATCAAATACAACCCACAAAATAAGTGGTAAAGAAATCACACCAAAACCTTTGACTGCTGGAATAAAAAACACATGCCCTCGTTATAATTGAGGCAATTCGGTCTTTCAAATGGAAGGAGATCTGTACGCGTACCATAATGAGCCAAAATGACGAAGGAGACACATTACAGCAAGGTGGCTATCAATCCTTTTTGCAAGTTGATCCCAAACCAATCACCATTCACTTTTATGCCTTCCCAGGATTGAAATTTCTGGCCTTCCACTACTAATAGCTGAAGAACAAATTCTTTTGTGTGCTCAATCATCGCATCCCCTTGCCTAACTTTGACTTCCTCATCTCTTGAGCGTTCATCTACCCACTGCATTCTTACGATCACTTTCACCGAAATAAAATCACATCAAATTTCATTACGCTATAAGAAAATAAGAAACCAGCATGCTGTGTATTCCGCATGTCTCCTGTCACCTACGGTTTACATTTTGAACTTGTTCATGCATGGATGCATGCGTTGTTCATGGTTATCAGATTGTGCCAGACAATTCTGCGTTTTTTGAAAAGTAGAAGAAAAACTAATCATTTTTGGAGAGTCAAAGCTTGGATTGATCGGGTCAAGCATGTCCTTTGATCTTGGTTCTTGGACTGTTCTGAGTCTCGACAGCACAGGCAACTTCACTCTTCCGTATGCGTATGGGACGGGAGAAAGCATCCCATCTGCTCCTAAACACACCCTTACTCCAGGACTATCTTCATGGAGGCATCCCTCGAAGCATGCGAGAAAGGATCAAAATGTGCAACTGCTTATGGAAATGAGCATGCAGATGACAGATGATACAGTGGCAAAGCAAGGATAATTAGAGATAATATCTACCCACCACTAGATTCCCTATGGAGATACATCAGATTCTTAAGAACTTGAAGACTAACTTCATATTATTGTTGATTGAGAGGAAAATAAAAGAGTCTCAGATAATACACAATCTCTGTTGTTGCTTTATACATGTCCTTGGTCGATGAAACAAAGTTGCCCTCTAAGCAATACAATAATATTGAAGTTGGGCAGTTATAGCTTATGGCCCCTTTTTCTTTTTTAACCACAAAACTTGTGACCTCAAGATATTTCAGATACTGGCTTTCCCCATATACAACATAATACGCACGCTGGAAACTATGTTTTATCATACAGCTATGGCTTGGCTTTTCTTCTTTCTTTCACTAAAACTACGGCAAAAAGTCAAGCTCGGGATGCAACATGGACTAGATTTAAATGATTTCTCCTTCTCAATTAGGGCATCTCCATTAGCAGTCCTTTCACTACTACAGACAGAATTAGTTCCAGAGAGATAAGGGGTAGCATTGGCAGATTTGGGAAGGACGTCGAGTATTGTTTGCTTGACTTCCATCTTCCCATTGGTAGCCATCTTCCCATTGGCAATGTTTTGGTCGCCTGAGCCTGAAGTTTGTAGGTCATCTACATCTCGGTCTTCTCTAATCCTATCTTTGAAAAGTTCAGATAATCTCTTCTTCCCAGTTGGAGATGGTTCGAGTTCAGAACCAGGAGGCCTGCCCTCCAAAGGGTTTTTGTTGGCTTGCGGGGTCCCAGCAGAGAAATTATGGTGGACTGGGGTATTGCCACGGGAAGGAGTAAAATCTGCAATAACAAAAAATCACGGAGTTAACACCGGCAACCATTTCTGCACTTCTAACATAGATACCATCAAGAATTGGTAGCGTTTCAAAGTAAATGAAACGAAAGAGTGGAGCAGAATTGCCTACTTAACAAGAGACAACATTAAAAATCCTGATTGGTGGTGTTTCATATCTATGCAATCAGTTACAGAGCCTACGAACCAACTACTTAGCAGTAAAGCTACTCGGATAGTTCAAATTGCAACATAAGGCCGTAATGTATCTACAAGACATGCAAGAAAACTCAAAGAAAATTAAGTCTTACCTCCATTCACACTGTAGAAATCATCTTCACAGTCCGAGTCTAACCAGGCTCGAGAATCAAAAAATGTTTCTTCTTTACTACCTGCGAAGTACAATGAACATGCACCAACTTCAACTGTCAGGAAGGCACTGGAACTTGCAATTAAATTAGAATAACATAATTGTATCATTCTTAGATCTGTAATGCTTATCAATAATTTATGAAAGTAGTCCACCACAGAACCAATTATTTATCTAATATCCAATAATGTCACACTTCCATAGAAGACGAACTTGTAGACCCATAAATAACCAACATAGGACAGACAGTTTTACCAAAACATTACCAGGCCTCCAGCTGGGGAAGACAAAACACACAGAGCTCAACTAATCAGCAACACAACCACTATTGAAGAGCACTTGAACCAAATCAAATTCTGTTTATCTCAATTTACATCTTTCTTGGTGTTCCTGTACAATTGCCTACCAGCCTCAGTTTCCCTAAAATTATTTTATCTGATTTTAAGATATCAGCAGTGGCATTTATAACAAAACTAACACCTCGAACCGATTGTGACATCCATTCACACTCCAAACCTTTCAGAAAATTCTTTACCATCTTCCACACGACACAAAGATTTCAATGTAGTGATAAAAATGGTCCCACCAAACTGCACAGTTTCAAGATGCCATGGCAATACTGACAAATAAGTCAAATATATTAAATATGTTATTGATAAAAACTCATCTGCCTAAAAATGATTTCTCACTGGGATAACTTACCTCAAGGGGCACTAACAATTAAAACATTAATATATTACCAGATTTAAGCAAGGAAATTAATCTTACTCGTACTCCGCCATTCCTCTTGTTATAACCAATAAGGAATAAAAAAATCTCCTCATGGAGAACCTCAGCTTTTATCCTCCAGACTGAACAAATATCACTAATAATATAAATTCCTTGCATAAAACACACCATTTCCATTATTGCAGGCTACCAGCTAATGCACTCCATTTTGAAAATTCAACAGAATGGAACTTCTATTTTAATAATAATAAAAAAAAACTTAATTAGGCCATAACACCCTGCAGTCATATAAACTTCAATTTTTATGAATCCAATCTAGTAACCATAGCTTCATTCCTTTCTATGATCATCTTAGATTAGTCCCAAAGCACCTATATTCTTTTACATGAGAAAATAAAACCCATAAGATAAATCACCAGAACCAATACAGCAACAGAGGACACAATACACCTCCCTTTAAATAAATAAACCAAAATCTTCAACCATATAATGAAACACACATACAATCCTACGCATACTACAAACAGCAAAACCACCAAAAAAAAGGCACAATCTTGAAAGATGTCACAAACAATTACAGCTAGGAAAAAAAAAACATAAAACTTTTTTGTACTTTCTGACATCTTCAAAGTCTATGGTCATATATCTAGATTAACTCTACAAGCCCCACCACCACTCATTTCAGATCGCACTATCACCAAAAAAAAAAAGAGCTTAAAAAAACAGTACTTTTATCATCAAGACGTTACTTAAAAAAAAAAAAAACAGCAACCCAGTTCACAACTGGTAGAGATAAACCAAAGATTTGGGAAAAATCATAGAAAAGAAGCATACCAAAATCTCCAAAAGTCTTGATTAGAGGGTTTGCAGTGGACTGTTTATTATCGTTGATTGGTGACTTTGGAATCACAAGCTTGTCTTTTTTAGAGCTAAATGACACTCCTAGTTTCATGGCTGACTCCGGTGCAGTAGCGTTATGAACTGAAGCACAAGAACCCATATTTTCTCCTTCCCTAAAACACCACCTTCATCCCTTTATTAATTCCTTCAGGGGGAGAGAGAGAGAGAGAGAGAAAAGGATTTTGGAGTTATTGTAAAGGAGAGGCGACTGGAAATATGGCTTCAAAAGAAAGAAAAGAAATCAGAGAGAGAGGGAGGGAGAGGCCTCCAGAGGGAAGTATAGCTGGGGAGGGATTTGTACGCATGTAATAAGTGTATAGGAGTAAAAATAAATAAATAAATAAATAAAAGTATGTGGTGTGGGTCCACGGAAATAGGTTTTAAACTCTGAAATCAATGAACCAGGAGAGGAGGTGCCGGAGTGATGAGAAGTGGTTTTTTTTTTTTTCTTTATCGATGACTATTAAATATTTAATAAATAATAATGGATAGATTTGGATTTTGATTGGCTCCTTGCTTGTATTTCCATGTGCCATCCCATTTTCACTGGCGTTTTCTGTAGGGTTATTTAAGGATATTTACGTAACTGGAAAATGGAGGAAAGAATAAAGAAAAAACTTCTTTTTTTTATTTTTTTTGGAAATGGGAAATAGCTTTGAATGCTAACTAGTATTTATGCCTCGAGGAGGATATACAAGGACTTAGTATATTTGTGTGGATGCATGGATGGATGAATTTCATTGAAGAAATTATTATGTGTGGGTGTTTTTTTTATTCATAAAAATATCTTATTTTATCACTAATTTATTATTTTTGCACCTCACTAACGTTTGTATACATGGAAAAATATATATATATATATATTTTTTACATATAAGATCTTCTTTGATTCCTGAAATATTTGCAAAATAATAAAAATATTATTAAAGATATGGAGTATTTTCATAATTAAAAAAATGATATGGATATATTTTCGTAGTTTTATTCTTTTATAGATATCGTAACTCTTTGATATGGATGCCTTAATTAAGATTGTAGCTCTCAATATAGAATATTCCAAAACTAAAATAAAATTGCAAATTAAAGATATGAAATTTTTTCATAAATAAATAAATGAGATGGATATCTTTTCTTTTTCACGTTGGATCATGATTCTATGAGTGAAGTTTGAGGTACAATTGGAACTTGGAAAGCCAAGAATCAAGAAGTAATTAATGTATTAATCCTTTCATTTATCGATGAGCATCATCAGGAAGAAGTAAAAAAAAAAAAAAAAATCACATTCTTTACTTCTTCAAGAACTATCACAGGAACCTCAGTATGAATTATTAGAGCCTAGACGGTCCATTAAAGTGGCCCGCATCTTTCTCAAATCAATCAACAATATAAATTAATCATATTTTTAATGATGATCATATCATTCATTCATTTTGTCCACATTCCATGTTTATATATATTTGTCTGCATTTCGTTACTTAGATTATTCTCTCTTTTTAATTTAAAAAAATATATTAAGAGTGTAGAGATTTTTTTTATATATAGGATCATTAAATTCAATCAAGTGGTTTGATCTTGAAACTTGTTAACTCGACTTCTTGTTTAACTCGAGTTTCGAATTAAACTGTATAAGAGTTGATCCAAAATGAATCATTTAATTTAATGGGTTCAAAGATATCGAACCATCAAACCGGATAATGAACTGCATTGGGATTAATAACTTTTTTTTTTCTTTTAAACTAGTATTTATTCAACTATATGATAACAAAAATAGATGATCGCAAAATCGAGCGTCAAATTAATATTGAGATTTTTTTAAGACTATAATAACCTTATAGAAAGCAAAATGAAATAAATTGTGAAATTTCATTCCCAATTAACTCAATATCGAAAGATAAAATTAAAAGAAATAAATTAAAAAAAAAAAGTTAAATTGACCATACATGCCAATAGCCCATGAACTTTCTAAAATTTAATAAAAAAAATTTTTCTAAACCATTTTCTTAACTATATGATATAAAAAAATAATTACTTAATTGAGTTCAATTAAAAAAAATTCCGCTAAACTCGTGAACCGGGACAACCAAAGTTACCTCGTTAAATTCGCAAATTTAGTCATTAATTCCATAAAATTTAATAACCTAATTTTTTGCAAAATCATTTTTTATTTAACTAAAATTTTTAAAAAATAGATCATACCTCGATACTGAAATATTTTTATGATACGAACTTGATGTTGAGATATTTTTTTGATATTGCAATAACCATATAAAATACAAATTAAAATAAATTATCAACTCTAAATCCATATAAACACATCATACAAGAATTAAATTTAAAAAAAATCAATAACTAAATGAAAAAACAAGTAAAAAAAAAAAAAAAACTTTGAATTTCTATTGTAATCAAAAGTGCTCATGGGTGCGGGGAAAAATGTTTTCTCCGCACGTTTTAAGTTATACTTACTTGATTAATTAATTAATTAATTAATATATTATAAATTTTGTGGCTGTCAAGTAGTGGTTTGGTTAGTAATCAATCACTAGCAGCCATTCTTTCTGGCCTGGCCTCAGAAGCTTTGACCCTGAAACCGGCATTTTATAAATCGTGCAGTGATCCATGAGAGAATCATGCCATGTCTTGTGTACATCACATAGCGGAAAAAATAATTCCCATTAATGGCGGATTCATTGCTTTGAATTCATTCCATTATACCTTTGAATCTAATGCTTCTGTCACCTTTAGAAAAATTTCATATTAATTTTTTGATATAAGAATTAGTAATTAATTAGGGTGTGAGAAAGGAAAGAAGGAAAGAGAGGTTTTTTTGAATTGTAAGCAAGAAATTGAATTTTACTTGGATTTTATTTGTCGGCTCTTCTACTTTTTTCTTTTTCTTACAAGATAAAATTTCTGTGTATTTTCCTGTTTTGAATATCCCTTTTATGCATGTTTAACATTGGGCTATTTTCTATTTTTTTAAAAATAATTTTTAAATTATTTTTACCTGAAAAAACACCCAACTAGTTTATAAAGACAGAAAGTGATGATAAAAAGAAAAGAGCATCAAGCGGACACTATGTGTGATAAAGTAATGACGAAGTCTTAATCACGTTGATCATCCAGATTTTGAAGGGGAAAAATGACAATTTGGGAAATGTACGTCGTTGTAAAGCTGAAAATGATGTGATGAAGCATTTGTGATCCTTTTTCATTTATTAATTAATTAATACAGAAGATCGAACCATATCCCCATGCACTATCAATTTTTTTTAAAAAAATCAACTAGTAATTATGTTATATTAGTCCTATTAGTTTTTTTTTATTATTAACGTGGGTGTCTAGATCAGTTTGCACGCACCTTAATTAATTCCACGGACCCTGAAATTAACGATCATATAAACTTCCAGTGACCATAATATTAACAACTACATGGCTCGAACCTGATATCACAGCGGGAACAAATCTTTTACTCCTAAACTCTTACCACTGGACTACCTACTAGATAGTTAATCCTATTAGTTAAGGCTAAGAAAAATGTGATAATATAAGCAAGATATATATAAGATATGTTGATTAATTTTATTTGAGTATTTTGAACATTAATTCAAATAAAAAAGAAAAAAAATGAATTTCATAAAATAAATTTGTGAAATCCTTTTATTGAGATAACTACAAATTAAAATATCTCCAGGCATTTTTTTTTTAACAACTTGCCCTAACCCTATTAATTTAACCAAACAATAGTTGAATGTTTAACAGTAATCACTTGATCAGCCATTGCTAAACACCACCTAACAATCATTAGTAACATTGAATTATTATTATTTCTTTTTGGCTTGTGAATTAGCAGTTTTTCTCGTCTGTGGGATGGTGGGTGTCTCATTACCTCTTCTTGAGGTAGGGAACCTTTAAAACTATAAAACTAATTCACACACCCACACACACGTAGATGTGTGGGTGCGCGCGTGGCATATGAAATTACTATAAAAAAAATATATATATATATATATATATATATATATATATATATCATGAGAGTAGACTTGGGTATGTAACATAAGAAGATGCATACAGGATATGGAACCTTTAAATGGTTGTTAGACTATCTACCTCCCAAAGCAAGAATGTTGGAGAACAGTCATGATTCGAAGAAGTGAGGTTATCTCCATGTGAATGAGCTTGCAAGATCATTACATTTAATCTGTAGAAAAAGATGGCGAACATGGTTCTCTTATATGATCTGTAGAAAAAGATGGCGAACATGGTTCTCTTATATGATGACTTCGTTGATCCTGCAAAACAAATTGATTGTGGAATAAGGTGCAATCCGATAATTAATTGAGTTTTTAAATTTGTTTGATCAACTAATAACCATGCAAGAAATCAAGAGAATAAATTAGCATGAAAAGTGGCAGATTTTTTTCATGGTAATTTCCATTGGGTATCTATATTAATTTGAAGTCGTAACTTGTACATGTGTAAACTAAAAAAGAGAAATAAAAGAGAAAGAAAGGTCGCTCGGTTGGGCCATGACCTAACCAAGCTTGAGCTGAAGCTCGGTTAATTTTAATATTATCATTTCCCCTTCAATTCTTGTAAACATACATGTTTGGAACACTTTAACCAACTGAAAAAAAGAAAAAAATACTTGTATTGTAAAAATTTATCTCTGTCATACTTGTACAAAAGTGTTGCATGTCTTAAAATGTTTGCTATTTTTTATAAATTCATTAGATGTTTTTGTCAATATTTAATGGAGAAAGATCCATAATCTTTTATAGACAAGTGATCATTGATCTGGAGGTGGCTTGGTGATAGGGACCTGGAGATAAATGGAGACTTTTCCATGAAAACTTCATAAAGGCTCTTCATGTTTGTAGACATAGATATGCACTATGTATGTGTGTATTAAAAATTCAAAAAATGATGGAGATATAATTTCTGATACTTATCTTATCCGAGGTACTACATCACAAGAATTGTTTCATGTTTGTTCATGTTATATCTCCTCCTTTATAAATTCTTGAAGGTATTATTTGGAGATTAATATTTTTATTGTTTTTGTGAGTCCATGACACTTTTATGTATCATGTCCATGATCACGGTGGAAAAAAAAACAAAACTTATTAACATTCCTCATGTTTAAATCATTTTTCATTGGATATAGATATTATAGGAAGTCTTTTTCCAAGACATTGATATGTGTTTTTACGAGAGGTGTGATCATGAGCTTGGAAAATGCTAAATGATCATGATCGTGCCCTTTATTGCTTCTTTTGGATGTTTTAATTGGAGATTAATGGCTTGGTGGAGGTCCTGGGCTTATGACTTCCATGCCTATGTTAATCAATGATAAAACAAATATGACATATTTTTCTATACGTTTTGTTTTAAAAATACAAAAATTCACTCAAAAAATATTTTAAAGATAAATTTATTTAATATTTATATTTCTTCAACTAAATATATTTTTATATAATTTACATCTATTTCTTTTATGATACAGCCTAAAAGTAAACCCTCGGTGTTGCAAGCAAAAGAAGGTGCATTTATGAAACTTCACGGTGAAACAGGGACTCGAGAGGCTGCAAATTCGTAGGTTAACTGAATAACTGATGGATATTTATCCTTGTAAATTATTAAATTGAAGATAAAGCAGATATTCTATTAATTAAAGCCTTGAGAACTTTCTCCAAGTTAAGGGTTTGGTATATGTTCTTTGTTCGAGCTTTATGTTTATTGGTTCTTTAAATTGTTTGCCAATCTTGCCCTCTTTATTTTTTTTATTTAATTCTTTAACGAGCGTAGCAGGTTAATTAGCAATATTTTATTATTATTTTCTCACTTAAATTACCGTTTTCTTGCCCAAAAAAAAAAAAATTACCGTTTTCGCGAAAATTGACTGTAGTTTGATCTTTTATATATATATATATATAAAGAATATATTAAACAATTTTATAATATTATCCACAAATTATTTTATATTCCAACTGGGATTGATAATCCCACCTTGTAGGACGGTCGAGGGAGAACCTATACCATCATTTATAAATCAATAAAATAAAAATAGCTGAGGATTTGAATGGTAAAATTTTAAGGGTGTTTGAGCGCACGGTAATAATAATTTTTAATTTTTAAAATATATTTTATTTAAAATTATATTAAAATAATATATATTTTTATTTTTTAAAATTTATTTTTGATATTAGTACAATAAGGATAATTTAAAAACATAAAACATAAATTAATTTCTAAAAAAATCAAGTTTTGACTAATCTTCACTTAAACCATCAAAGTTGAGCAGTTGACCTTTTGAAGTCACAGTTGAAAGTTGACATTCCAATATATACACTAAACTCAATTCATTTTCTCTTTACATGGTTATAATTTATAAGAATATTTTTATTTTATTTTTTAAAAAAAAGAAGAAGGAAGAAAGACAGAAAAAAAAAAAAGAAAAAAAAAGGAAGCAAATTAAATTAAATCATGTGAAATATATCTGATAAGATGTCGACGCGTATGTCACCCTCATTTTTGTCTTTTAGTGGAAGAAAAATCTGTCTCTCTTTTAACATTTTTTTGGTGGGCAGGACACGGTATACGGCATGTGTTCAAACTTGGGCAGCTTGGCATCAATAATAATTCTAACAAATAATAATAAAAAAAAAAGGGCCCCACTCCAATTCTCCTAAAGCTTCTAGCTAGTTTTATAATTAGAAAACCTTCGTGTGTAATTTGAAGAACTGAAAATAAAAATATAAAAAATTGTTAAACAATTGGTGAATAAATAAAATAATACAATAAGCACTAAAAAAAAACAAGAAACAATATAAAAGAATTTGGGGTAAATCTGCAACCTTAATGAAAAAATGGCTTGAAATTATTTTTAAAAAAATTCATGGAGATATATATCAGGCTTTAAAGTGGGAGAAAACCGAATAAACTTTGTTTTAATTTATGATAAAAGCTATGGAATACACAGCCTCTAAATTATATTTATTTAAATGGCAATCGAAAATATATATTAAAACATTAGAAGTTGATCTTTAAAATATGTCTCTCGTGAGTTCATAGTCAGATCTCATCATGCTGAAAGGTCTCGTCCTCTACTTTTTAAAAGTATTAGCATGCAATTTGATGGATGTTTGTACCTGCTTGACTTTATGAGCCAACTCCATAAACTAACTAACTTATCGACTACATTTTTCACATCATTTATCTGCTATATATTTTAACAAATAATAATTGAGAAATGGTGTGCTGGAATTTCTCCACTTTAATCTCATTGATAAATAAAATGAGAATTAGATTATTGTGTCCTTGTATTTTAGTTCATTCTCCAATTTCATAATTTTCATTGTCGCGGGGATTTGCGGGTTAACCTGAGTTGATTTATATATTTTTTTATTGTTTATTTAAATTAAATTTATTTTTTTCCTTTAACATTAAGTTATTTGATAATTAAGTTTTCAAGATTTTATTGAATTTTCTTTTGAACGCGTCCATTTTAGTATCACGACTGGGTTAAATATTTTGCATCTTAATTAACCTCAGTTGCTGTGAATTGAGATTTTTTGACTTTTTTTTAATTTTATGTGTGTGTGTAATTTTTTTCTTTCAACATTTTATTTGCTAAAGATAAGCTTCACTTTTCTTTTTATTTTCTTTTATGTAATTATCATGTTCTTATTTGATTTATTAAAAATTAGTATTCATATCTTTTTTTTCGTATTTTTTATGTGATTATCCCAATTTTATATCCATGGTCGCGAAGTTTGTGATTTAACTTGATTTAACTGGGGTTTTTTATTGTCTTTTTTCCCCCTTTAGCACTAAGTTGTTCTGTAATACGGGTTGCCTCAGATTGAATTCTTTTTTTTTTTGTTATTTTTATAATTTATTTATTTTTATTGTATTTTTAATCATATTATTTAAATTACCAATAAAAAAAGACTTGGGTGTTGGGTTTTTTTTCCTTGGCAATTTTTGTTATGTTGATAAAACTTTTATTACAAATCTAATTAATGCAATTCTCCTAAATAAAATCCAACTTATGTCAATATTTTTCCCCAATTAATGTAAACATTTTGGAGATAAAAATAATATAATAAATTAGTATTGGGTACATTATTATTTTTCGTATGAGTAACATTTAGGTAAAATTAAAAATTAGAAAATTAGAATTTTTGAATTAATTTTAACAGACCGAATATTTTATTATCTTTGTCATCCATTTTGAGGAAAAAAATAATTATCACTCATAATACAAAAAGATGCGATCGATTAGGCAATGATATTCTAGTTACATATATTTTTTTATTGAATTAATTACTACATAATCTTGGGACATTGCTATTCTTTTCAATTTTAGGTTTTATAAGACTAATGATATTCTCAAATTAACTTTTAACTATTGTTAATTATGGATTCATCTTTTATTTTTAATCCCATCAAATATTCGGTCTAAGTCAACTGCATTGGAAAATGGGCCTTCATGGGGCTTATTAAAGCTTGATGACTTGAACTCCTCACTTCCCATTGGGCCCAAACTCTTAGAATCAATATCCAGCCCATTCTCAATATGATCACTAATATTCAGCAAGGGTTCCTTTTCTTCAGTTAGCGTGTCAAATTTATTACGCTTAGGAATGGTATTATTACCCTTTAATTTCGCTCCTTCCTGTTCCGTTTGACAACAAGCCATTAATTTCAAATAGTACAGTTTATGGGGCTTGATTTTCAGGATTAACATTAATACTTGGGATGTTCGGGATTGTGCCGTTACCGGCCAAAGGAGTGCCGTCGCCGGAGAAGATCCACCATTAACTAGGACCTGGGGCTGCTCGATGAATTTTTTATGCATACAATTTCTACTAACATGACCGTAGCACCCACATGAACTGCAAATATATAGTGTGAAGGCCCTCGTACTCAACTTTGTGCCAACGATCTTGAATCCAAACTTTCCCTACCACCGGTTTATCAAGGTCTACTTCAATAAAGATCCTTGTAAATTCCCCCCTCTACTTCAAGGACCCCATTAACAATCTTGAGTCTATCCATCTCATGATCGAATTTCACCATGAAGAAACCGTGCCCAACATCCATTAGATCAAATCCAACGGATAGCCTCCATGATTGTTTTAGCCTAAGATCATTCATCTGTGTGAATCCAATACTTTTTCCAAGTAAATTCACTGTCAATGCATCACTCCAAGGGTAACACAGATCATTAAACACCCTATCATCCAACAACACCCTCTGTAATAAACGATTGCCATCTTCACATTCAATACGTACCAATTTCTCTTGCAGGAAATCCACCTTCTCCCGTGATGGTGGAGGTGGCTTAGAACCCAAGACTATGTCTCTAAACTATACCTTGCTACCATGTCCATCTGGTGGTTTGCCACGTATATATGGGGACATGGGGGCTATGGCTTCCAGAGAATTCCACTTCCATTGCAGTGATTTCACAAACCCGGAAAAGTAAAACCAGGAAAAGTGAAAGCACTCAGTTGTGAAGAAGAGAAAAATGCCTGTTCTTTTTACTACCAAAATAGTTATCCTTGTTCATGCTAAGTTTGTGATATATATCAAATCCCATGTCAACTCCATACAACTAATCGATCAATTCTTTAACACCGTGGCATGATTACGTTTGATAAAGAGAAAAGGTATACCAAAGTTAGAGACGTATTGCAACTAGATAAGCATAATTCAATGGTGGCAGTATTAGAAATACATGGGCCATATATGAGAGCTCCAGTTGTCCAAGAAAATCCAAATGGAAAAGGTGGAAGATGTGAAACCACTAGAACTAACCGGAAAAATCAAGAAAAAGCATCAATGATGATCATAACAAGTGGATGGATTAATGATTCTCATCAAAGAATGAATATGTTGTCTCTATATATGCTTTATTAGGTAGGCCACCGCCAGACACACCTAATTCTTCTCATGTCTCCATCCAGTGGTTTCAGCCATGAGAACTTTAAAAGTGAAAATACATCTTTGTGATGTGTCGCCTGCGTCGCCTGCGGGCTACAGTTAAAGATATTTAGTTTTAGTCGGTAATAGTTAAGTGGTCTCTTTTATTTTAATAAAAAATATTATAAAAATTTAAAATCTAAAAGTGTTGAGGGTGGCTCAAATTAATTACAAATTTATTTTAATCTTTAAAAAAAATTATGGTTTTCTTCTATAGTAATAATATTTTTTTAGAATTTATTAATGATATAATTATAATAATTTTTAATTTTATCTTCAAATCAAATCTATGGTTGTTTTTCAATATTGATAATATTTTTTTAATTATTTTATTAATTATATCAATTGTAATAAAAATAATAATATTTATAACACAAATATTACTATTTTTAATATTAATACTTTAAATTATAATAAAAATAATAATATTTATAACACAAATAATAATATTTTTGATATTAATACTTTTAATTATAATAATATTTATAATACAAATAATTATATTTAGAAACATAAGACCCAAGAATCTTGGGTCCTGACGCAAGATACATTAGCATTGGGTCCTGACGTAAGACCCATTAGTCTTGGATCCTGACACCAAACCCAACAGAAATGGCACTTGATGCAAGACCCAGGAGAATTGGGTCATAAAAGAGCCCAAATAAATTGGGTCATGATGCATAACCCATTAAACTTGGATCCTGACGATGAACTCATTAGCTTGGGTCCAGACGCAGGACCCAAGAGATTGGATCCTGACGAAGGACCAATAATCTTGGGTCTAGTAGAGTTGCACAACCCAAGGGATTTGGATTTGGGCTCTAGCCACACCCAAGCTCCTTCGGTAAGGCACTTTTTTCCCGCCCCAAGTTTCTTGAGTCTAGAAAGGGATGCCTAACCCAAGTTAATAATAATAATAATAATAATTGATTTTACCCTTCAAATCAATTCTATGTTTTTTATAGTAATAATTTTTTTTTTTTACAAATTTAACAATATTAATGAATATAATAATATTAAACTCGCCTAAGCTAAGTTCTTATAATATTTATAACACAAATAATACTATTTTTAATATTAATACTATTAATTATAATAAAAAAATAGTATTTATAACACAAATAATAATATTTTTGATATTAATACTTTTAACTATTATAATAATATTTATAACACAAATAATACAATTTTAATATTAATACTTTTAATTATAATAAAAATAAAAATATTTATAACACAAAAAATCTAAGACCCAAGAACCTTGAGTCATGACGATGGACCCAAGAGAAATATAATAATAATAATAATAATATTTTTAATACAAATAATAATATTTTTAATATCAATAACATTAATTATAATAATAATAACAATATTTATAATACAAAAAAATATTTTTAATTTATTCATTATTATATTAATAATAATAAAAATAATAATCTTTATAGCACAAATACAAATAATTTTTATATTAATACTTTTACTTATAATAAAAGTATGTATCCAAGATAATTAGGTTATGATGCTAGACCCAAGTGAGTTGGGTCCTGACACATGACCCATTAGTCTTGGGTCTGGACCTAGTGCTTTTGGGTCCCCAAACTTATTGGATTCTGCTGTGCAACTCGACTAAAGCTATTTTAGGTCCTGACCCCAACATGACCCAACTCTAATGGGTCTTCTTTGGAGCAGGACCCAACACATAATTTATTTATGTATTTAATAATACATATAATTTAAAACTACTGAATAAAAAATCTAAAGATAATAAAATATTGATAAAACTTTGAATCTCATCCACTAATGTTATAAAATTAAAATATCTTCTATTACCCAAAATAATATTACATTATAATATTTATAAATTATTTTTTAATGGATTTTATTGTTAAAATAATACAAATATATAAAGTATATGATGTGAATCAAAAATTTATTGAGAGCTCCATCAACTTTAATATGATAATATTAGAGAAAAAAATTAAAAATTTTCAAATTTTTTTCAAAGAATTTTTGAAACATAAAAACAAACATACTTTAATAAGAAAATTCAACATAACCTCAAATAAAAAAAATTATGATCACCCAACTTTTAAATAATATAAAAAAAACTCCCATCAATTTATTTCATCTTTACTGTGTGGAAAAAAATTACATGAGAGAAAAGAAAAACAATTACTGATGGGTCTAGCGACAATTGGACCCGAAGCTATTTTGAGTCCTTCTGGGGGCAGGACCTAACTTAGACCAGCAGAACTAACTTAATACATTCTTCTTGGGTGTTGTTGCGCAGCCAAATCCAATCTCAATATATTTAAAAACAAAATTAAAAAAAAATAAAAAACATCAAAAATATTAATTTGAAGTAAAGAAAACAATAAAAAAATTTCATTGTTTTTCAAAGCTTTTTTGAAAAGCAAAACCAAATATGCTTAAATAAAAATATTAAACCCAAACTGAAATGAAAAAAAATTGTCATCACCTATTTTTTGTATAATATTTTAAAAACTTCACATTAATTTATTTTCTCTTTATAGTATGAAAAAAATCAATAAGAGAAAAGAAAAAAAATTTCAACAGGAAAAAAAATAAAATTAAAAATATCTTAAAATATTTTTTAAAAATAATATTGAGATAATATTTTTTTATTTTTTAAAATCTATTTTTTATATAGCCACATCAAAATAATATAAAAATATCTTAATATGAATTAAAGGAAAAAAATATTAATTTAAAGTAAAGAAAAAAATAAAAAATCATCAAATTTTTTCAAAGCATTTTTTTAAAGCATAACCAAACATGCTTTAATAAGAAAATTCAACCCAATCTGAAATGAAAAAAAAATTATCATCACCCTATTGTATAATATATTAAAAAATCACATTAATTTATTTCCTCTTTACAGTATGAAAAAAAAATCAATAAGAGAAATGAAAAAAACTTTAAAGAGAAAAAAAAAAATTAAAAATATCATAAAATATATTTTTTAAAAATATATTAAGATAATATTTTTTATTTTTTAAAATCTATTTTTTATATAATCACATCGAAATAATATAAAAACATCTTAATATGAATTAAGGAAAGAATATTAATTTGAAGTATAGAAAAAAAATAAAAAAATAACTAATAATAATAATAATAATAATAATAATAATAATAATTGATTTTACCCTTAAAATCAAATCTATTTTTTCTATAGAAATAATATTTATTTTAATATTTATAATATTAATAATAATATTTAACTTCTTATATTTTTCAATCTTTTAAAACAATTTATGTTTTTCTTCAATGGTAGTAATAATTTTTTTTTAAAACAATCTGGTAATGACAATAACAATAATAACAATAGTAATAATAATTATTAATTTTAACCTTCAAATAAAATCTATTATTTTTTTCAAAATTAATAATATTTTCTACAAATTTATTAATTATTATATGAATAATATTAATTATAAAAAAATTATAATATTTATAATAAAAATAATTGTATTTTTAATATTAATAATATTAATTATAATAAAAATAATAATATTTATATCACAAATAATAATATTTTTAATACTAACACTTTAAATTATAATAAAAATAATAATATTTAAAATACAAATAATAATATCTATCATATTAATAATAATATTGAACTTGTCTGGTAAAAGTTTTGATAGTAACAATTTTTTTAAAAAATTAATAATAATAATAATAATAATAATAATAATTGATATTATATATATTTTTTCTTAATTGCAGAGTCCGCAGACCCAGCCGCCCGGGTGTGCAGAGCTAAGGCATGGGTCAGAAGAGACCCCGACGTGTGAGTCTGCCCTAATACCCGAGTTTGCAGAGTCAGGCGTGTGAGGCGGTAGACCCACTCGCCTCGGTCTGCACTGTTCTAATTTTTAGATTCCAAATTTCAGCTATGTTCGTCTGTCTGCGAAGCCTGGGTTTTTTTAATGCTTTGTCAATACCTTAATGGCCTCAGCTTTCTTGATTGGAGAAGTATATCAAAGAATGCCTGGATTCTATGCTCAATGGTAATTGAGCTTCTTGCACCACATCTACGGGTCAATCTACTATCTAGTTCTGATGCTCGGTGAATTGAGAACATTACTGTCGAGAGAATTCAGGAGATTCGCAAATTCTGTCAGGTCACTTTGAAGTTAACAAATCATCAACCGTCAAACAAGTGAACTGCACAAATGATGGATGTGCTCTCTAGTGATCTGGTGGATTGGAAATCTGATCACAATCTTGAGTGATCACAACCTTATATTCATGAGGAAATTCAACTCTGTGCAGTTGATTTCATCAGATGTTATAATGAATTAGGTGGAAGGCAAGATCGAGAAAAAGTCCTGGCACCTTCGAGGGTAAAACTGCTCATCTTTGGTACAGGCATCAGCATATACATTAAGGGGATATTGATGAATCACTGCATCTATGAAAATAATGAAATCCATGTCTCTGGGGCCTGCAGGCTCGCTTGTCTGGTCTTTAGCAGGGCGTGCGAGTTTTCCTGGCGCCCAGGGCATGACAACCTCAACGCCATGTGTCCACTGACAAGTCTTTGTTGCCCGGGCTTTGGCCCTAGTGCTAGGTGTCTGCAACTGGGACTGCAGTGCTTGGCCCTAGCACCCAACGCCAGGTTTTTGCAGCCTGGTGCTGCGCGTGGGGTCATAGACCCACTCACCTCGGTCTGCACCAAATGCGTAAGTTTGCAGACCCATTCGAGCGGGCTTGCAGGCTCGCTTGTCGGGTCTTCAGCAAGGCATGCAAGTTTTCCTGGCACCCAGGGCATGACAGCCTCAACGCCATGTGTCTACAGCATGGTATTGCTGCCAGGCTCGCTAGCTAGCCCTAGTGCCAGGTGTCTGCAACTAGGGCTGCAGTGCCTGGCCCTAACACCCAACGCTAGGTTACTGCAACTTGGTGCTGCTGCCAAGTTCGCTGGCTGGCCCTAGCGGCAGGTGTCTACAACATCTGGCTCTAGCATCCAGTGCTTGGCAGCTCAGCGCCAGGTGTCTGCAGTTGAGGTTGTGCAACCCTACCAAAATCCAATCTGACCATTTTCTCCCCAACAAAAAAGACAACCCAACCCCCCTGCAGTCTTTGCAACTTTTTGTGGCAAGGGCAGCCCTGTCATTACGCCTCCCCAACCCACAATACTTTTAGCAAATAGTAAACCCAAACAGTGTAGTGCATAATGAAAGCACTTATAATCTACCATAATTCATGTTAAACATTGCAATCCATAGTGAAAATTACTCATAGTCCACAACAACTCAGTTTATAGTAAAACACTTATCCTTTTTAGTTATATATATTTATATGTGCGCGCGCGCGCGCGCGTTATCTAATGATGTGAGTTAATAAAACGGGCTAACTAACTTGTTAAAGCTTAGAATGATTAATGAGGATCGAAAGAAAACTAGAAAGATTATAAAAGGTAGTTACTAATTATAAGCCAGTATAAAAATTGGAGGCTAATTTTTAATTATTCTATTTTAAAATTTTAACATTTAAAAATTTGCAAAGAAAATAATAAGATTATCGCTTCGTCCGTCCATTAAATATGTGTTAATAAACTAGGACTTACTCAATAGGTAAACTTAATAACACATGAAATTAAGAGTTGATTTATATTGAGTTTATATTAAATTAGATTAGAATTGATCCAATTAAATTTGATAGACACAACAAGCTATTATTTGAACCAGTTGACTCGATTAAAATTTGGGTGAGATATAATTTTATTTTTTTAAAAAATACTCCTAACCCAAATCTTGGATCGAATTATAAACCGGGATAAGTTTAATAACATTAACTTTTACAAACAATGGACAAAGAAATTGTTTGAAAATGTGAAGAAAAATCGAGATATTGAAAATGAGTAGTGATGCTAGTTCACCATTCTCTTCTTTCTAAAACCATGGAACAAGTGTGGAAAAAAGAACAAAAAGATAAATATCATGGATACATGAATTTGCCCTAATTTTTTTTATGCATGCTATTCGAATAAAATTATAATTCTATTTTTAATTAATTTTCCCTATTGCCACTTCCCACAGGTTTTTCCATGTACTTTTTTTTCCCTCCCATTTTATTTTCTTAATTTCATCCCTTCTTGATAAAAGAAAGAAAATCATACCGAATACCATTACTAAATCTCTTTTTTCTTTCTTGAGGGGTTTTTTAGTCTATCTCTATATAATAAGATGAATTCTCAATCTATTCTTACTTTTTTTCTTTTTCCTATGTCAATTTAATTCTAAATAAATATTTTTTTTTAATATATCCTATTTATTTTTTCTATCCAAATTAACAAAAAAAGTCACATCACTTACACATGATATATTTTCATGTAAAAAAAATCACCTTACTCTAAATAGAGTAATTAGCTCATATATCTTTATAATCTAAAATTTTTGTTATGTATAATTATATCAATTATATCCTTAATTTTTAGTTAATAAATCCGAAGAATAATAGTTTATATAAAACCTAAACTTTGAAATCATGTGAAATCTTAAATGTTAAAACAATATCATTTTAAAAAATAAAAAATCAAACCAACTAGGTCAACTATTATCTAAGTTAGAACAAGTCTAGATTTATCTGCTTAGCCAAGTTTAATTTTTAGGTGTCCCCGTGAGTTTTCACCAGACTTGATGTGAACTAAATATGGACATCACCAAAATTTCCATGAGATTACAATAAAAAATGCAGAAATTCAGAGTCATAATCGAAAACCTTTAATATCCAATTAACTGGCGGATAGTTGAATACAGAATCGGACCATACTGTTCCATATATATATATTTATGTGTAGCAGAAGCAGTTTCACAACCTCATGTATGTCAGTTCTTGTAATAAACAAGGAAGACTAATGTGCTGCAAGATGATTTCTAGATTCAGACAACAGCAAACTGAGTTCATCTCTTATTGTTCTAGCAAAATACAAGGGAATTGCTACACGAAAGCAAGGCTGCTCGAAGTTTTTCTTCTAACTCGTTGTTGCGCCAGGCAACTTTCTTAGAGGTCCTCTGGGCCATTAATTTCCTGGGCACAAAAAAACTTGATAACTCCATAGCGAGCCAATTCAAAGAATGTTTTAATTGTGATAAATCATGCAAGTGTAGTATCTTACCTTGTTCTGAAGAACGACTCCATCTGGTATTTCCAATTTCACACCAGATTTGACCGCGATACTCACTTTTCCCTGCAGAGGTGATGGAACAGAATGGCTAGTGTCAGTCATGAAGGTTTTTACCAAGAAAGACAAAGGTAACAAAACTATAATTACATGCAACACGTTGACATGACGGAATTTATATAAGTCGCAAGCTGTTGAGAATCATTACAAGGCCAGGCATAGAGCTTCGTGGTCACTGAAAGATCTCTCTATACAGTAAAAACAATCATCTATGGCCATTATTATACAGAAAGAAGGATCAACACCCAGCTAAGGAAAAACACTTCCAAAATGATGTTAAGCGAAGAGTTCGTTCATGTTTTTTGTAGAATGAGCACAGGATAAAAAGGGTCATTAGCAAAGAGAATGGGAGTATAGTGAGTAAACAGAACTTGAACCAGAGAGGTATTGCGGTAGCGTTGTCTCCTTCAAAATATGGGTTTTCCTTTTCCATTGCCACTCTTATTGATTCTGATAATCACAATGATATTAAGATAATCATGTTTTTCTTCAATGTATCAAATATATTAAGATTGACTATCCCTTCATATATCAACAAACGTATGGTGCCATTATCTCTCTGGTTTGTGTTTCTTCCATTGATCAAACGAGGGAGAGCATGTTAGAATACTATATGCTATAATATTCAAATATCATGTAATAATTGCTAGAGTTTCTTGAGGTCCAATCCAATGGAATGTTATTGTCATTTATATTAGCAAGTAGAGTTGTATATATATAAGCATGACAAAATGGAAATACAAACAATTAATATGAAAAGCTCCTCTCAATATTTGCATCTATCTTGAATTTTTCACATAAAATTATCCATAGCGAAGGGAAAAAAATCGATAGCATAAATTAAGATCTTTAGTGTTATTAAACCAAAGAGAGAATGAAAAAGATGACGACTTTTTTTCCATCAACTTTTTTCAAATCCTAAGACCTCTTCTTTCGATTTATGTTAACGTAAAGATTAGGTAAATTAGGAACGGAATGGTTAGGTTAGGTAAGTCAAAAAGATCATCAAAAGAAACGACTCCGATTTGAGCAAATCTGATAACACTCACCCGCTATATAGTTTTAAAACCCGGGTAACTAGAACTTAACCGAGTTAAAAAAATATAAAATAAAAAACTAGATTAATTTTTAATGATTCAATTAATTTGGTAAAATGCAATTAAAAACCGTGTTACAACTAATTAATTATTTATTTTATATTTTAATAAAAATAATATCATTTTATTTTATAAAAAAAATAATTAATTAAGGGTCCAACTCTAATAATTTAATAATCCGGTCAAAACCCAATACTCTGACCAAAATCAATAACCTGAATTTTGAGCTGGGTTTACCAACGGACCCGTTTTAAAAACTATGCCACCACCTACTTGAGAATCTCCTCGCGTTACCCATAAAAAAATTCGAGAACAACTCCTCTCCAGAATCCGAGCCCGTTATACCGTTTCTAGCCTCTAAATCGGGTCACAAAATCAGAATGGGTGTGGCAGCAAAAATCGCACCGTCGATGTTATCATCGGATTTCGCCAATTTGGCATCGGAAGCTCAGCGAATGCTCGATTGCGGCGCCGATTGGCTTCACATGGACATCATGGTACGACTCTACATTAAAACATAAAACGAAATCTATGGATTTTTCTTAGTATTTTAATTATTTTTGACAAAGAAACTGATTGGTTTCTTTTTTATAATTATTGTGTTTGCAGGATGGGTATAACCTCAATTAATGTCTCCTTCAAAAACCGTTTATCCTTAATTACTGCAAACTTATGTTCCTCTTTGTATTATCTCTGTTACTTAAGGTTGTTGGGTCTTTTTTTCTTTTAAGCTTTGGTTTAAATATCTGGGAGCTTAAAGTTTGCAGCTTTCATTCTATAATGAGTGAAAAAATTGATTTTTGTTAAATAATGTGTTAATTGATTGAGGCCATGGTTATTGCAAGGGGAAAAAGACTGGTTCTTTTGTTTGCGATTTCATTAGAAAGAAAGCAAGTTCACTGCAAAATGGAATATGGGTTATTAAAAAAATATTATGGTTATAGAAAGTAATATAGGAACAGGTGAGATCATAACAGAACGAAGGAGTGATAGGTGATAACACATATTTAGGGCAGAATCCTTTTTTTTTGTGCGCGTGCAGGCTTTCACTTAAGAATTTTGCGTGTTATACGTGATTTTAGAGCTTAGTTGGATGGTTTTGTTGTTCGAAAATGTGGTTGTTATCTTGTTCTTGTATGGAATTCGCTTAAATCACTAGAAAAGCTTTGTTATGTTTGTTGATGTTTCTGCATTGGCTTTTTTCATACTGTTATTGTTGAATTGGTATATGTTCTTTTGTTGTTTTATCATAGGCACTTTGTCCCTAACCTAACAATTGGTGCTCCAGTCATTGAGAGTTTGAGAAAACACACAAAGTAAGATCTTTTATAGCCTTTGCTTAAGCTTGTTATTTCAATTTTGGCACACCGGCATTTTGCAGAGTGTGATGAGCAATGTTATTGTTTCATTTAGGGCATATTTGGATTGTCACCTTATGGTCACGAATCCTCTTGATTATGTGGAGCCTTTGGGCAAAGCTGGAGCTTCAGGATTCACGTTTCATGTTGAGGTATCCAGAGGTTGGTTATCATGCTGTTCACATTGTTCTTATTTCTCATGTAGCCTACCTGTTTTCACTTATACCAGGTTTTTTTTTGGCAGATAATTGGGGAGAACTTGTCCAGAGAATCAAATCAAAGGGCATGAGGCCTGGTGTATCATTAAAACCCGGTACACCGATTGAAGAAGTTTATCCTTTGGTATGAAATTTTTACTCTGATATGTTGCAACAAAATAATGAATAGCTTTTACTTTGTTTTCAATTTTTTTTGTTTTGCAAGTTAGCTAGACTCATGTTGAGCAACATGAATATGGGAATTGTTGTGATGTATAAGGTATATGTCGTTCATAACTTACAGGTTGAAGGTGAAAATCCTGTGGAAATGGTCCTTGTTATGACTGTAGAACCTGGATTTGGTGGACAGAAGTTCATGCCAGAAACGATGGATAAGGTATCATGAAATACCTTTGTTGCTCATTTCAATATCATGTAGCTGCCCTGCCTTCTTGTTTGCAGTAACTTTGTTCATTTCCTATTATTAGGTACGGGCTCTAAGGAAGAAGTACCCATCACTTGATATAGAGGTGAGTGGATCGCTATTTGTTGTCTATACTTCAGCATTAGCACGACAAGTCCATCTCATGAGAAATATCAGATGCCTTTTACTTTTCTCCATGAACACTGATTGAAACACATGAAACTTTGGCTTGCAGGTAGATGGTGGTTTAGGGCCTTCAACAATTGACATGGCAGCTTCAGCTGGAGCAAACTGCATTGTGGCAGGAAGTTCAGTGTTTGGAGCTCCTGATTCAGCCCAAGTAATATCTCTCCTGAGAAAGAGTGTTGAGGAAGTTCAGAAAAACAACTGATACTGGTAGATACAAGACTTTTCAGCATTGCATGTTTAAGGAATATATGTCGTTGTTCTGTTTGGCATTTTGGAATTCATAAAATGGCATCTTTATCTCCTCTTTTCAAGTCTACCCATCTCGTCAACACTGTAAGAAGTGTACACAACTTTGTACGATAATGAGATCCATGGAGGGTCTGAATTAAGTCAATAAATGTATGTGCCTTTCACAACGTAATTTCCAATAAATTTTTTCAATAAATCCTTATTTACAGCTTCCAATTTGTGGCTCTTATAGTTAAAATGGTGCCAGAATCCTTGAGTTTGATATTCGGGTACCAAAATGTCTTGCATTTTTTTTTGTTTAACTGGACTATTCTATTAGATTGGATTACTACCTTATACGCTATCTTCAAGTTTTGTCAACTGCCTTAGTAGGGAGTTGTACTGTTTTTTATTTTTTTTTTTATTTTTATATTGGGGTCACTGCTGTGTTGGATTATGATATTTTTTGAACAACTTTTTAGGTTCTCCACAGTGTGCGATATATATATATATATGGAGGTGCACTGCTGATGTTGGATTATGATAATTTTTTTGAAACAATCTTAATTTAAGGAATAAGAAGAAAATGTATATCATCACACAGATTAGATGAATCAGCTTTATCAAGGTATCAATTGAGGCTTTCACATATTTCCAGTTGCTCTTTTACCAGTTTACAGCATCTACACATCTATTTGGTCAGAAGGATGAAGATAGAGATAAGGAAAGGGAGGAGAATGGTAAGAGGATGAAAGTAAAATGTCTAATCTGGTACTCCCCTTCCCTTCTGATTTGTTCGGTGACCGTGAGGAGTTCAAAAGAAAAAGAGCTTGAGAGGGCAAACCCTTTCTTCTAACTTACCCGTCCATCTCTCCTTTTCTACCCCAACACAAACTTGCAATTAATGACAGTAAGTCTTCAATTTCTCTACTGCAAAACGCATCTAAGTTTTAAGACAAGTAAACCATGAAACATTGTTGTTTTTCTCTCTGGCATGTGCTACGTTTGAGATCCTTTACAGAAGTGGCAAAATAAAGGAGAGAAATTGCTTTCCGAGCTGATTTTGTAGATTAGATTTCCTTCCTACCCTGTATCTGTTGTCTCTCCTTTTCTTCTCCCAGATTAGATTTCCCTCGAATTAATAATTTCCACCGATTCAAAGCTAATTGTCTAGATTCCACTCACACGTGCTGTAGCATGTCTGACTTGATCTTGTTAGTATTGCACGTGAGAGACCTTGGTACATGCTCATCGAGAAGCAACCCTTCACGTCCCTCGGCCAAAGCATGTTCCAAATATAAAACTGTATGCATAGTTTTCTTCTTTTTGTTAACAACAAAATCAGTGACCAGCACGTGTTATCACGTGCTTGTTCGAACCCTCTGCTTTCGGTCCATTCAAGCTCGGACACTTTTTAAACCATAACGAGCAAAGGGGACATTAGCAGGGAGTTCGTTATCTCGGGAGGTTTCACAGCCATCTCCTTATCTTTTTCTTCATACACAGAGCCATGTTTTTTTTTTTTAACAAGCCGGATTAATTTGGGTATCCGGTGGTTTCTTGTCGGATGAAGAAGTCCTCCACTCAACCTGATCCAATCAAGTTGGAGATAAATAAAGGTGATAAATCTAAACATTCCTAGTCGGAGATGGATGGATCAATCTAGCTCCGATCAAATCCACTGTGATTACTATTTTTATCACCAATAAATGTAATGAAGGTAGCTAAAACTAAAACTAAGATTTGGAAAGGAGAAGAATTTTTGGTACTTGGGCTAAAAGTGAAACACGTCATTTTTGGTACTTGGGCTAGATGTGAAACACGTCATTACAGCTCCGATCAAATCCACTGTAATCCTAAAGTCTCTTGACATTGACATGCCACCCTCTGATTTTCATAGTGGCGGCCCCCTTGTTTAGATCATTCATTCACGTAGAAAAAATTGCCATCTCCTTTTTGTGTCACACTGCTTTAGCGAGCACACATGGCTAGACTCTACTATATAGCCTTATATTGCATTGTAAGCTGGATTTAGGTGCATAACCACATGTTCTTTTAAGTTATCATTGGAGTATCTACTCCTCCTGGTCGAGAAATAATTAGTTATTTGACTTGTATTATTATAAATTATAGTTATTTTTAATAAAAAAACTGAACATATAAGTTTTTTTATATTTTTTTTACGTTAAAAATCTTAAGTGTGTAAATTTATAAATATATATATATATATATATATATATCTAATTAAATAAATCAAAAATCATATATATTAATAAATAAAAACAAATTCATTAACGATAATTAAAGATGTAATTAGAAAAATCAAGAGTCTAACATAGATCAAGATATTTAATATCATAACATAGACTATTTATTTGGTTGTGTCCGGTGATTTTATTTAGATAACTTTAAAGTAAAAAAACATCTTATTGGAACTTCATTATCAAATGAAACCTATTAACATCAAAATTAACCATTTTAATAGCCAAAATCAATGTGAATGTTAATGTCAATTTTATTTATTTATTGTCGAAATTCAATAATCTCTTTGTTTTTTCTCTTAAACTAGAGGTAAAAAAAATAATGAAAATGAACTTTTGCATCAAAATTAAATTGTTTAAAAAATTAATAGACCTAATGGGTATAATTTGAAAAGTTTGAGGATCAAATTGAATTTTTTATAAGAATTTTGAATCCACCACCCATTTTCAGTGTCTTTTCTAAATTGATCCATTTTCTTTCAAACTTGTCCTTGTTTAATAAATTTGAATCAATTACTCTTAAATTTGGTTTTAAAAAGATGTAATCGTCTAAAAATAATATACATAGTACGTATTTTTTCTGAACCATTTAAAGTTTGATGATGATGATGTCTGTTAACTTAATAATATCCGATGATAATTCACCATAGCCTGTACTTTTCATGACATTGCTGCTTGTCAAACTGGGATATCTATGGCCATGTTGACCTAGCAACCCCTAGTTTCTCTCTTGTGCCTTCGCTTTACCATACATGGACATCTCTTCGCTACACATTCATATTATTCTTCGTCAAAATACACATCATTTCTATCCATTCTCCCTTGACAAAATTAGCAAGCTCAAGTAGTCTGCATCTTGATCAATCCCTAGAGAATATTTATACAGATTTTGTATACGTAGATCTAAAGATATGCCCCATAGATGTATATATCTCCATGCATGCTTTATGTGCCTAATTCGAGGTTCATGAACAGGAACCCTCCTTGAATTTGTTAATCTTGGGTTGTGCTTCCAAGTATGCGACTAATTTGCCGAAGATAATTTCACATGGTCTGTCTTGGGAATTCTTTACATCATGAAAGCATTGAGGTAGTCATTAGCATCATGATTTACATGAAGGAAAAAGTAGCCTTATCCATGCTTAAAATTCATCTAGCTAGATGTGATTTGACGAGGAAGCTCGTCACACGCAGGATCAAATTGATGTAGAAGAGAAATGTCTGCCATATTTGTGCATGATTTTAATAATGTGCATATGTATTATGTACTATATGCTTCAATGTGAGAATCTTTTTGACATGCATCTACATGTCACTGCCTGTGTATTTTCTGAGACAGGTCCTCAAAAACACCACCTTATACTTAACATGTATGGATATAACGTAAGGTAAGAACTCAGAACATGAGTTCTCTTGTCTAATTAGGCACATGCATGGATGGACTGATGTGCATATTTTTGGAAAATTAGAGCAGGTTTGAAGCCCAAGAAGTGGTTGAAAGAGTGGTGGCTATAATCAGCAGCAGTTGAAAACTTTGGGATAGATAGCCACCCCTTAGCTTAGGGAATCAAGTCCAAGGGTAGATGGTTACCAAACAGCTGGAATCAGACAAAAAATAAACAAGTTCTTTGCTGCACCCAAGAGTTCTGTCTCTGAAAATCTTGAAATAAATAGCTGCCTCTACACCATTTTTGTATAGATCCAAAATATTCACCCTTCGGTGTGAGAAAAGCCCCCTTTTATATTTTAATAAGTGTTCTATGTAGAAGTTAGTGGTTATGGGCATGGTTCCACTTATCAGTAAGCTCTACTTTGGAGCTTTCGCCTTTATATTAATCTGTTTACTTGTCTCTGCACTTGGACAGAACTTGTTGAGCTGCCAGACAACATCTCCAGATGCTCCTGGCTACCATTGTAGCAGTAACGGATTGCAGGATCAGTGCAAGACATTTGCTATTCTTCACACTAGCTCATACTTCTCATCTCTTTCCAACTTAAGCTTTTATTTGGGCTTAGATCGGTTTGTGATCGCGGCAACAAACGGCTTTTCTGCCAACACTGAGTTTCTGCCGAAAGATCAGCCTTTGCTGATACCGATTGACTGCAAATGCAATGGTGGTTTCTTTCAGGCTCTTGTGACGAAAACTACCATCAAAGGGGAGAGTTTTTACAGCATTTCTAAGTCACTGGAGGGACTAACAACCTGCAAAGCCATTCGAGAGAAGAACCCAGGTATCTCACCGGAGAATCTAAATGGTAAAGTTCAGTTACAGGTACCCTTGAGATGTGCTTGTCCATCCTCTACTGAAGTCATTCTAGCAACTAGACTATTGCTTTCTTATCCGGTAAGTGCAGGCGACACAATCTCGAACCTTGCTATTAAGTTCAATACTACTCCAGAAGCTATTACATCCGCAAATAACAGATCATTGACAACCTTTAAACCCACAAGCCTTGTACCTCTTACATCTCTTTTGATACCACTAGGTGGCAAGCCTACCCTCGGTTCCCTTGCAAAACCTAATGAACCCAATTTGCATATTCCTGCAAGTAGCCTTCCAGTGATCAATCCACATAAGAAAAGGTCCAAGATGTGGAGGATTGGTGTTTATATTGCTGTTACTGGAGCTGTAGTTGGAGTAAGCATTGCTATTGCAGCAGCTTTCTTGGTGATCCAATTGAAGAAGAAGAAGCAAGTTTTAAGCAAGGAGGCAGATATGGAGCTTCAGCAGCTTAGTTTAAGTGTAAGAACTACAAGTGACAAGAAAGTCTCATTCGATGACTCACAAAATCATTTTGATAGTCAGATCACTGACACCACACCCGGTAAGGTGTTTGTGGAGACTTACACTGTAGAGGAGCTCAAAAGAGCAACCGAGGACTTCAATTCAAGCAATCAAATCGAAGGTTCTGTGTTTCATGGTCGTCTCAATGGGAAGAACTTGGCAATAAAGCGCGTGCAACCAGAAACTATTTCAAAAGTTGAGCTTGGGCTTTTTCAAGATGCAACTCACCATCATCCAAACATAATCAGAGTGGTGGGAACATGTTTGAGTGAAGGTCCTGATTCATTTTTGGTTTTTGAGTACGCTAAAAATGGATCTTTGAAGGATTGGCTTCATGGGGGACTGGCCATGAAGAACCAATTCATTGCCTCCTGCTACTGTTTCCTAACGTGGAATCAGAGGCTGAAGATATGTCTTGATGTAGCCGTGGCCCTACAATATATGCACCATATCATGCAACCTAGCTATGTTCATAGAAACATCAAGAGCCGGAACATCTTCCTCGATGAAGAATTCAATGCGAAGATAGGAAATTTCGGCATGGCAGGGTGTGTTGAAGATGATACCAAGGAGCCAGACTTTAATTCAACCAACCCTGCCTCCTGGAGCCTTGGATACTTGGCTCCTGAGGCTCATCAAGGTGTAGTTTCCTCTAGCACAGATATATTTTCTTTTGGGGTGGTTTTGTTGGAGGTTCTATCTGGACAAACACCGATAACAAGGCCTAACGACAACGGAGAAGGGAGCATTTGGCTGTCAAAGAAAATCAAGTCCATTTTGCTGTCAGAAAATGCGGATGAGCTGAGAGAATGGATTGACAGTGCAATGGGGGAGAATTACTCATTTGATGAGGCAGCCACTTTGGCCAATATTGCACGAGCTTGCACAGAAGAAGACCCTTCTTTGAGACCAACTTCTGGCGAAATCGTCGAAAAGCTGTTGAGATTGGTGGAAGAATCCACGGAAGGAGAGCAGATACTAATCTGTGAAAGCTCTTGCAAACCTCTAGTCAAGTCAACTGCAACAAGTGTTTAAATAGCTGATTAAAGGATCCTAAGCTAGGCATAAGAAACACTAGTTCAACTGCTGTTTCAATGTATTATAGTCTCTTGATGTGGGCAGTGGGATCCTGTATATAAGTAAGATTAATTTCTGTGAAGAAAAAATATATCATCAAATTGAGCAGAGAAGGCAGGTCTCTTCTACTTTGTATTATCCATGTTTCTCCAATAATACTTGAAATCAATGTTAAACATTTTCTAGTTTTTTTTACTTCTCTTAATGGTAAGCATTTCCTGACGTTGCTTTTCTCCATGGAAGCATGTGCTTCTTTGACCGAATCTGTGAAAGATTAGCTATTAAGAATCGAGCCAAAGTCAATTAAAAATCTTGCAACAGAAGGCCAAGAGATAGTTTAGTGAAAAGGCTGTCATAAGCCCACAACAAGCATCATGAGACACTGAGAAAAGATCACTATGGATGTTGGATGAGCATAAAATACAAGTCAGAACCCTGAGGGATTTATGAAGTTAAGAAATATTGCCCATGAAAGAATCTCCATCATCAACCTTTGCGATTGAAAGCTTATAGATGCTTTATGTTGTCAGTCACCAGGAAATTCGAGGGTGGTTCAGCTTCCAATGGAGAAAGAACTGGGTCGTGGACATGGGATGGGCCCAAATATGGGACAGTTTTTACAAGGGAGGTCCAAGGCCCAATATCTACTGGACGCCTCTACGTCCTCCTTCATCACGTTATTCAAGGCCATATTTAGGATAGAGGGAATAATACTGTAGATTAGTCTCTCTTTTAATTTTAATTTAATTTAATATGGATTTTTCTTCTCATTATTTCCTGTGGAGCAAGGATTACGGTATGTGTGACCTCTACAAACATGATTCTCAAACATATTAAACCTATTTAGTATAGCTGGTTTTCGTTTGCTATAGAGGTATTGGTGCTGGACGTACGCCTCTACTCCTTCACTGGTTTATTCAATACCATATTTAGGATAGAGTGAATATTATATTTCATAATATTGTAGATTAATTTCTCTTTTTAATATGGATTTTTATTTTCATTAATTATTCCGGTAGAGCGAGCAAGGAATATATGTGGTATGTGTGACCTCTGTAAACATGATTCTCAAATATAACTGTTGTACATGAAATTATATAAAATAATTATTTATTTTAATAATTAATGTATTAGCTAAAAACACTAAAAACATTTGGCATGTTAATGGTGTTTCACTGTTTTATATAAATAGTAAAACATTTTCTCCTCTACTTAATTTGTACCCTAAAGAAATTTCTAGAAACTTATTTGTGTTATTTATTTATTTATTGTACTTAATTTGAAAAAAATAATATTATCAAACTTCAAAAATTCTGCAACTTTAACCTAAATTAAAACAATATTTTAGAAGACTCCACGCAAAATTTCAACTTAATCTAATGATCAGATTGAAAATTACGTGCTACAATGTAAAACTAGTTGGTATGTGATTTTTTTTAATCAAAAATCTAAATTTTTTTATTTTATTTTTGTACAAATCATATCAATTAATTTACTCAATTCTTGAGACCATCTTCTTATCTCAAATATATTTATTTTATATTTTTATTATTTATTTTCTTTATAAACTTATTATTATTTTCCAGTAATGTTACCAAGTTTTTTTTAACCAGAATTAATTACAATAATAATAATACTAAATGACACCTCTTTATCAACCAAAGATCTCTCGAACTTGCTTAGAAAGGGTTGCCCATGTCACACTCTTGCGAGGGTACTATGGAAGCGTTTGGGAACGCGGTGCAAATCACGTTCTCAAAAAATTTAATTTTTTTTGTTAAAATTTAATATGGTTTGTACGTTTTGAACCGTTTTGATGTGCTGATATCAAAAATAATTTTTAAAAAATAAAAAAATATCATTGGCATGCATTTCAACACAAAAAATTATTTAAAAAATAACCGCTACCATACTGTCAAACACCTTCTACGTCTCTAACTCTTTTATATTGTTTTTTATCAGCTATACCTCGGATAAACTAGATACAATCCACCCTTCCAACTTTATCACAGAGTATTGAGTCATTGACCCTCCCACCCAGGTCGATTTTTATAACTATAATCACAAGTGCTCCTTTTCCTAAAATGCAGCAGGAACGCGGAGCTCCAATTTGGAAAAATTGCATGGCGGGCCATGCAATCTTGATGCATGCCTAGGTCAAAAATGTGGAAAAAAATTGCACGGCTAGGACCAGGTTGAAGAGCTGAACAGTCATATAGGTTTGGTCACCGCTGACTCTGTGTTGGCCGTGTGAAGCCTATATAACTTTGTTGACGAGGAGAGGAGACAACAAGGAAACATCCACAAATTCAGTCTATCAAAGAACTAGCTAGCAAGAGAAAAAAAGATTGCAAAAAAAGCAATGTCTAAAATTAATTAAATGAAACAAATCTTTCTATATATCATGAGTACGTACGAAGTAATTAAATATATATGCCACATATAGGGGAGGCATTTATATCATAAATATCCAACGAATCGATCATCCTACACCTATCTAAAACTAAATTAATGAAAAACATCATGTACAAAGAATGAATATATGTGTGTTTGTGTCTGAATTTATGTATCTGGCTAGCAATGATCATAACATCATAACCTTAAATTCATCAAAACTGAGGACTCCATCACCATTGAGATCAAACCAAGAGATCATAATTCTGCATTCATCAATGGTCTTAGACTCGCCCAATCTGCTAAGCATCCTCTTCAAACTCTTGGGTGTAATACAGCCACTTTCTTCCATTTCATACATTTTGAAAGCCTCCTTCAAATCCTTCACTTTCTCTTCCTCTTCACCCCCCTCCACAAGCTTAACGAAATCCTCGAGCCCCAGCGAGCCATCTCCGTCCGAATCCGAAAACTCCACCGCTGCCTCTGCATCTGTAACGGAAAGCTCTCCACCCATTTTCCTAACACATTGCTGCAACTCCGAAGGTGATATCTTCCCATCTCCATTCTCATCAAAGTGGTTAAACACTCGCTCAAATTGTTGCCGCTTATTCATCATCAATCTAATGGATGATCAAAATTAACTAGTAAATAGTAGAATAGTAGTTATATATATATATATAGGTTACGTACTAAAATGAAAATGAAGTAAATACACAAACGCACACACATATATATAGATACTAGAAAATTTTGGAAAGAAGATAAAGACGCGTGTCGTGAGTTGACCTGCCAACTTGTGTGAGAAGGGATTGAAATGAAGCCCAGTGGGTAGTTTCGTAAATTAGAAAAGTAAAGAAGACCGATGATCTTATACGACATGCTTGGGTCCCGCTATATGGCATCAGATGAAGCTCTTTTCTTTCGTGTTCAACGAAAGACCAAAAGGAATCAACGAAGAAATGACCCTTCGGGCATGGCAAAACAGACTTTGAAATCTTACAATATAACGTCTTTGATATGCTGGCGTGAATTTTTTTTCAAGTGTTTTTTTTGGTTTGGAAATATATTAAAATAATGTTTTTTATTTTTAAAATTTTATTTTTAATATATGATTTAAAAATATTTAAAAAATATATATATATATATATATATATATATATATATATATATATATATATATATATATATATATTTTTACAGATAGCGTTCAAAAGGCAACGCAAAACACGTTACTAATTTATATTCGACAGCTGTGGAATGTTCGAAATATATAGAAAGTAAAAGATAAAGACGAAGGACTTCTCTTTCCGTCTTTTCCACGAACGACTTTTCAAAACACAGTAACCATCACCTAATTAGTTAACAACGCCTCTCAGATTCAGACTCGCCGGCATGACACAGCCCCTTCCGCACGATGTTTATATACCTGAGCGGAGCTAGAATTATTTGCTAGGAGAATTATAATTAATATAATAAAATATAATATTTATTTTATTTTATTATATATAAGTTATAAAAAAACTTGTATAATTTAGTTTTATTCAAATAACTTACTATAAATATATAATAATCTTTATATAAGGTAAAAGGTTCGAAAAAATACTAAATTGAGTCAAAGCAACAAAGTTAATTTCATCTTCATAATATATTCATCACTTTAATGTTGTTGGTCTTTATATCTATCAAATATAAACATACAAAGTATATAAGAAACATTAGCTAAAATGAAGCATTATTTACGTTCGATAAACTTTGAAATAAAGCAAAAAATAATAAAGAACTATTCTCACTAATCAACGCGGGTTCTTTGTAAACTGAGGCGCATTGGAGTTACTCAACCATAACTTTAACATTACACATTGGAGTTAGTTCACTAGGCTGCGAGTTATCAATATTTTTTTTGAAAAAAAATCAAATTCTTCTTATTTTGTTCACGGTTCAACCTAAAATCAAAACATATATCGTGAGAAAAAATTGATAATTTTGGTGATTCTGCTAAAAACAAAACATAAAAAAATCAAAGTATAATCAAAACAAACCAATAAAATATATCTAATTAATTAAAAAAAAGCACTATAACAAGAATTGAAAAAACAATTGGTAAAATTAGCAGATCTTTGAAAAAAATGAAGCAAAAATGGTAGAATTATAAAAAAAACCTCATCAAATTATTAACAAACATCTCAAAACAAAATAAAAATAGTAAATTTAAATTATCTTGTTTTGTTTGATGAAAAATAAATTAATTGATGGCTTTACTTCAATCTTTCCATTGAAAAATTTTACTTATGATTTATATTTATATTTTTGTTTTTGACCCATTCCGAGAATTTATTGCGCAAAGTAATAATTTTATATTTATAAGATTTATATTAGGGCTACGTAAATTAATTAAAAAAATCAAATTGAAAAATCACACTTAATTACAGTAAGAAAACTCACATTTGTAGAATAAAAAACCTCCTCCACACTTAATTACCTATATATATATATATATATATATATATATATATATATATATATATATTACAGGGGTGGAATATTTTAGGGGGGGCCCGACCCCTTGATGCAAATTAGGAGGCTTGAGAAGAGACCCTGTAATGCATAAATCCTACTAGGATACAGAAACGTGGGGAAATCAAAGAATCTTGACAGAACCTGATTAGAACTCATTAGCTGTAGTTATTATTTTTCTAGAATAGCTGTTAGTTCCTAGTTAAATTAGTATTATGTTTCACTTATGTATTAGACTACATCCTTGGCTGTAGGGTATTTAAAGAGGGGAACAGAACAAGAGAAAATCAATTATGATGTATTCTTTGCAATTGCATTCTTGAAATACAAATTGGAAAGATTCCTCTACAGAGCGATTCTGTATCAATTTACTTATTATTATTGTTAAGAAACAGTGAGGGACTGTAACCGGTAGGCATATACATCACCCCTGCTTTTCCCCTTTCCTTCTGTCCCTGTGTGTGTATATATATATATATTTTATGAAAAAATATAAATACAAAAAATCCTAAAAGTAATCTAGAATATTTTTTAAAAAATTATTTTTTCTTACGTGTCTCTGTGCAACAGGCTGCAATTCTTTTTGACATGTTGTAAATTTCGTATAAAATATTGTTTAATTAATATTGAATTTTACACTTTACAAGAAAAGGTAAGAATTTATTCTAGAAGGTTGTGGCTTTCTGAGTGAACATAAACAATAAAGAATCATTGTGATGATCTAAAAGGGATTAATTGTATATATATGGTTTATGTACTTTTGACACTTTTTAATGTGGTATTTTTAATTTTTAGTTTTTTTTGTTTAGTTGATCCTTTACTCAAGAGATTTTTTTAATGTAATCATTCATCAATTTTGTACAATTTTTACTTTAATTATTTAAAACATAAAAAAACAAAATCCAACACGTGTCCATTTATAAAATAAAATGACAAATTAGTTAAATTATAGCTCATATATTAAATAGTTATAAAGAACTTTAATTAAACTTACTAATAATAGGAAATCAACTATTACTAGTATATTTACTAGTTGGGAGTTTCATGGATAATAATAAATTATTAGTAAAAGTGATATATACTAATTTGTATATGAAATTGAGATTTACAAAATTAATATTCTAAATAAATAGGAGGACGGTAATTAACACTCTTAATGAAATTTCAATATAAAAATAAAATTTCATCTATATAAACATATGAAGTAGTGCCACTTCAATAAAAGTTTGGAAAACTTTGTAAATATTCATGAATTCAGAGAGTAGCACACGACCATATTAATACTAAAATAATGTTGAATTTTTGTTTTAGATTAATTGGATCATGTGTGTAGTATTTTCAATTCTATTGAATAAAATCCTGATTTAAACTTTTTTGCCATCATGATTTCTTTAAAGTTTTAAAATGCTTACACTAAAAAGAGGTTTAAATCTAAAGATACTTTTTTTATTCATGAAACATGGTGCCGCCTAATATTACAAGCTAAATGGGGGATTGTTGTTAAAATATAGCTTGTATATTATGTAGTTAAAGAGAACTTTGTCCCACATTGAAAATGTAAGAGGTTTTGTTGTACCTTATAATGTGAGGGACACCAAATCAATAGATTTGGAAGTTGGAGGGAAGATTTGTAGTGAAAGCCAAAATTGATATATATAATCTTTGTTATTATTTTCAAAATTAATTAATCTAATAATTATGAATAACACCTCCTGCCAAGTTACTCTACAGATATATTGGTCTAAAATGATATTATTTTCTTTATAAATATTAGTTTGATATTGACAAAAAATAATTAGAAATAATATTATTCTCTCCCTAATTTTTTCTGTACAAACTCTTTGTTTACGTTTATCAGAAACAAAATAGAACTTCTTAATAAACTTATAGAAGTTATTATTTATAAGTTTAAGGATTTGTTGTATCCTGAAGGTATATTACTTTAACTCTACAGTAGTGGGGGCATTTAATACCTTAAAGATAGTGATCTTCATGCCTCGAAAGCCTGTATAATAAATCCTTTGAAAATAAGCATATGCATGTTTAATGAATAGGAAAAAATATAAACCCTTCATGTGAGTGGTTCAAAGGATCTATATAGCCTTTGAACTTTATCATGTTATTTGAATGGAGGGGTTAGAACATCATCTTTCCCTGGTAGATTTAATGAGGGATATATATCTCTTACATAATATTAAAAATACTCTTGTTCTTAGAATTAAAGGCTTATTAGCTCATTTCTTGCAATTCCTTATTAAAAGTCATTGACTTTACTTTATCATCTAAAGGTATCTAAATCCCACAAAAAGGATTGTTTTATACATTTTAGATCTTCTATCACCAACTATCAATTTTATGAATTCTGGAGAATGAAATATTGATATGAATGTGTGATCACCATCTATCCAAACACTAAAAACCCTCATTCCTAAGTATATTGGATTTTGGATCATCATCAATTGATGTTGTCTATAAGAATTGATAAAAAAAAATAGCAATTGTTCTTCCTGAACTAGTTTTTGACATATTTAATCACTATTTATGGTAGACAATCAAGATATCCTTGGGATAGGACGTGTCATGGACTTTCCTACGGTTTCTGACACATTTGCTCCGTTAGAGTTTTAACAACTCATCAATCAAGTGTAAGCCATTACCGTAGCTGTGATGGCATCTTAATAGAAACATCAGGACTTGTCACCCTAGCAAGTCTTAGCACATGGGGTAGCTTTCTTAGTACCAACCTCTCAACCACAAGCAGTCCTCTCTGCCAGGAGACAATTTTATTATCCAACGAAGGTTGGGCAAAATAACTTGGAAAGCTTTCCACCTTGATGATCTCCCGATCTCTCTAGATATCATTCTCATAGACATGAAGCTCTTCCAATAAGCGATCACTTTAAACATAATCTTTTTAGCCACCATAGGATTGAAGTTAGTGATCATTGTTATTGTTCCACGCCAGAATCATTTAGCTTCCCAAAGTCTATTCGATAAAAATCAGGAAAAAGTATGGCTGGTAGATACATCCAAGATGAAGTCAACAGTCCTCATGAGATAAAAGGATCACATTTATCCAGATGAGTCTTGCACACCCTCATCCCTAAAGAGTACATCTCCACCAAAATGACTTTAGATAACCATGATGGTCTCATAAATCCACGAGAACATGTCCAAAACATGTGTAGCAACCTTGAGTTGGTCATTTAATATGATGATGGCCATATGCTAGTTTCTCCACATGATCTTCAAAGGATTAGCACGAGCCTAGTATAATAACCTTAAGTCAGGCTCTATCACAAGTTTTAATGATCTTTGTGCTAAACTTGTGTCATGATTTAGCATTAGTATACCCGCCAAGAAGAGTTCCACAAAACTCTTTGGCATTACTTAATCAGGAGAGGAATCTACCAGGGTTTATTTGAAGAGATTCAACAAAGAAATACTCAAGGTGAAGGAATTGATGGAGCCAATAGCTTTAGAGGCTTTGATAAGTGGAGTGAGGAAATGTTCTTTATGGTAAGATTTGTATGCTCTGCCAGAAAGAAACTTGTTGAAGTTAAAAGAAGTTATAGAGAATTATATATGGGTGGAAGAATCTAGTATAATAAGGCATGAGCCTCCCTGTTTTTACCAAAAGGTTGAAGATGAGAAACCTTTCAAACAAAATTGCTTTCATATTAAAGATAATAATTCCAAAAAAGGTCAGAAAAGGCCTGTAAAGGATCATATATAATACCTCGAGAGGAGACATATGACTCCCTTGAATGCCGTCTTTACTAAAGTCTTTACAACCATCAAGAGAAAAGACTTTGTTCCATACCCACCTCCTATGGTGTCACCTCTACACATACACACCTCCAAGAAGATTTGCTTGTTCCATAAGGTTAAAGGTTATGATACAGATGATTGCTTCATAATAAATAAGGAATATAAGAGATTGATAGTCAAAGAGTTATCTAAAGCAATTTGACAAAGGCATGTTTGTATGGAACGTGATAGAGAAAGGCTCAACCAACTTGTTCAAGCCCTACCTGAGATCAATGTAATTTTAGGATGCACTTCGGTTGGTGAAATACTTTTAATGACAAGAGAAAGTATGGAAAATTAGTCCTCACAACGACAAGAAGAAGTTTTTTTCGTGTGATTTTTTGTTCTTAAAGTGATTATAAGGTGTTTAGGATTGTAAATGAGTTTTCTAAGGTTTCTATAATATTTTTAAGTGACAACAAGTAAAAAAAAAGGTTTTTAAGATCCAAAAGCTCGGACCTTAATTTTTTAGTGACCGAAAATAACTAGAAAATTGTTTAGCAAATGACAAGTAGTCTATAACTCAACCAAAAAATCAATTATTATTATTATTATTATTATTATATGATAAGAAATATAAAAATTTATTTACTATTAACTCAATATTAAAGGACCAAAAAATCTCGACCCGAATTTGATTAATATTTATTCAACCCACTAAAACCATCCCAAGTTATAGACTCCACTCGGTCAATTTATTATTATTATTATATGATAAGAAATACAAAATTGATTTATTATTAACTCAATATTGAAGGATAAAATTCAATAAAAATAACACATTAAATGATGAAATTAAGAGGAAAAAAACTATAAGATATATATAAAAAAATGGCTAAGAATTCTCAAGCTAACTTTTTGATTAGTGTTTAGTCAACCCGTCAGACTCGCTACCCGAGTTATGAACTCCACTAATTCTATTTAACTTTTTAAATTTATTATGATAAAAATAAAAAAAAATAATTTACCATAAATTAAATATTAAAGGATAAAATTGAATAAAACCCCTATAATAAATAATGGAATTGAAAAAAAAATGAAGATAAAAAAATGACTAAGAAAAAAAAGCCCTATTATGTTGGATTTTTGTTGTATGTGTTTGATTTAAAAATATAGTGATCATTGAGATTCAAACCCGCAACCTCTTCCAATACAAAGTCATGCATTAACCAAGCAAGCCAAAGATTGAAGCTGATAATAAAAGATTAAATTACTATTTTAACCTAATATATTGTTTATATGAAAAGTTAAAATGACCCCTCCCATTTTAGTTGTATTGATAGTTAAAGTTAATAAATCTGTTTTAAGTTATTATGTTAAACATAAGTAATATGTTTTTATTTTTCAATTAAAAAAAGCATGATATCTAAAAGGCATACATAATATTACTTTTTTCTCTTACATTATAAATATGCAACCTCTATTTTTTTATCTTCAAATTATTTTTATTGATGTTTTTAGATCGTTGTGATGTGTTGATGTTAAAAATAATTTTTTTTAAAAAAAATATTAACAAGTTATTTTGAGAAATGGTCTAGCCATTTTGAGAAATGGTCTAGCCATTTTGAAAAACAACTAGACCATTTTGAGAAACGATCTAATTATTTTTGTGTTTTGATATTTCCTTTAGTTGTTTTGGGTTAGGTTGTGTGAATATTGCAAGGTTTCCTAAATAAGTCGAGTGATATTTGAAAATCCTATTACAAAATCTTAATTGACGAAGTCGATAACCATTATATTTATAAGTTCTTTATTCTTGACCTTTGTGAATCATTTTCTTGCTTATTTGATGATTTTTTGAATGTTGTTGTCTAAAACATCGCAAGGGTGTGTGCAGCATATGTAACATATAATACACATATTCATACTTATATGGCATGAATTGTGTTTTACTTAACAATTAAAATAAGATTAATGCATGTGGCACACAAGCATGTTTCATATAGCATATTATCATAGACTTATTAAATCATTTAATCATTATAGCATGACATTTAAAAGCTTTATGATATATATCATCATTTATCAATATGGCATACTTATAAGCATGAATATGTGTATGCATTCATTAAGACTATATCTAATCAATATTATAATAGACATATGAAATATTACTTAGTTAATAACATCAATATTCAATATTTATGTTATCATCAAAACATAATGAAAAACTTCATTAAATCATCATTGTAGTCATAAGGCTAACAAAGATATTGCTAAGACTTCTAGACTAAAAGGAAGATAAAATGATGCGAACAAGCCCAACAATCCTTATATCAAACTAATTGTGGGTAAGTGCACTAAATATGAGGACCTAAAACATCATTCTAATGATTGTATGAGATAAAAATTGATCAACATGATTGAGAAGCAATACGAGAAAGAATATTTTAAAGGTGAATACAAGTTATATAAACCTGATGGAAATGATGAACATTTATATAAATCCTAAAGACTGATTCAAGAGTGACGTTTGTGGTGTAGGAATTAAGGGTATATTGTCCTAATAAAATAGACCCATGACATTCTATAGTGAGAAGTTAAATGATTCTAGATTGAAGTGGTTGACGTATGATAAGGAGTTTTATACTATTTTTTGAACTTTGAATAAGTGGAAGCATTATCTCATAGGCAAGAGATTTCTATTATATTTTGATCATAAGGCATTAAAATTCCTACATGTACATAAGTAATAATATTATACAAATGAGATGGGTGACTTACTTGTTACAGTTCCTAATTAGAATTGTGTGCAGGGCTGGAGTGTTGAATATGGTTATTGATGTTTTGAGTAAAAATAAAGTATTATTAATCACTTTAAGGGAAAAGATCACTAAGTTTAATGATTTTTACATTCCTTGATTCAAGATTTATATAGAGAAGGCTTGGTTGGTCACTTGGGATGAAAGTAGATAAGTGATGCAATCATTAAAATACATTATTGGCCTTACTTGAAATATGATACTAGTAAGTTTGTGTAAAAACACCATATTTGTCAAACTGTCAAAGAGCAAACACAAAATATAGGTTTATTTATGTCCTTTTCTATTCTTAAAAATATATAGGAAGACTTGTCTATGACTTTTATACTTGGATTGCCTTATACATTAAGAAGAATTTGCCTTATACATTAAGAAGAATTTTTTTTTTTTTTGTAGTTAACATGTTTTCAAAGATGGCTTATTTTATTCCTTGCTAGAAGATAAATGATGATTTTATAGTTGCTTGACTTTTTTATTAAGAGGTGATTTGCTTGCATGAGTTTCTGAATACCATTACTTCTTATTGAGGTAATAAGTTTATTAGTCACTTTTAGACAATATTATAAAGGATGTATAATTCATCTTTAAAATTTATTAGCATAACACATACACAAACAAGTGGGTAAATGGAGTCGCTGAAATAGACACTTGATAATTTAATTCAAAGCACCTGTGGTAACAAGCCAAAGCATTGGGGTTGCGCACTTACGCGAGAAGGATTTGCATACAAAGTGTTAAACATAGTATTATAGATAAATCATCATTCTAGGTTACTAGATTGTGTATGCATAGTGTCTTAAACATGTACATAATCTTGTACTAGTTCAGAAGAGTGTTAGTTACAACACTACTACTGAGAAGATGGCTACACAAGCTAATGTAAGATAAAAGTTGTGGCTTACCAATACTAAATATAAGAAGATTGTCAATGAACACTATTATGTTAAAGTGTTCAAGTAACTAGATAAAGGTGATGGGGTTTTTACATAATAAGAGATTTCTGGTAAGGATGTAAAGCAAGTTGCAGCAAAAAAAAATAAAAATGATCTTGCATAATAAAAAAGATCACTTACCATACTTATATTATCAAAATGCTAGATAAAATGGGTATTTTTAAAATCTTTAATATTTCTAATATTTATCTTTATTATGATGAGAACCATTATATCCAGATATGGTTGTTGACTTGAAGTTGAGTATTTCACAAATAAAAAGGACTAGTATGGAACATTTTGTGAATTTGTTTATATACTAGATAGACATAACAAATCCTAAGAAGAAGTTCGGACAAGCCAGATGATTATTTAACAAAAACAACCATAATTTTTTGTCTAATAATTAGATCTCATCAAATTTGAGGAGGAGCTTCTACAAGTCTTGTTCCTTTTTTTTTTCTTTTTTTTCCTAGTTAATTTTGCTAGCTCTAGATAAGATAATGAAGGCTCTCAAATTAGGCACATAATATGTATTTATTATTTTTATTTATTTTGCTAGCTATTTTTGGATTTTAATAATTTTTCCTAGTTAGTTTTGGTGTTTTTTTTCTTTCTAAATAGAAAAAATGGTTGATGTGTTATTTTTCAGAAGAGTTTTATGAATTATTGACCTTTCAGAATATATCAAATTTTCCCTATAATTTAAGTATGGAGTTGTTATTTCAGCTGTTATCTTGCCTTGTTGGACTGGCTACTCAACTGTGTTGTTCACAATAAAGGATATTATTATATATATATATATATATATATATATCAAGATCTCCGTAGAGTTAGCTTGCATGATGGGAACCACAGGAATCAAATCATATAAGAGTGACAAAAAGGTTCTTAGTAGAGTTCCATTTAAACATATTTCAACCTTATCAAAGACAGAAGATACAGACCCTAAAAAGGAAAAAAAAAAAAAAAAATTAACAGAAAAGAACAATATCAAAAGAGATATTACAGGGACTTCCGACAAAATATATATATATATATATATATATATATAGAGAGAGAGAGAGAGAGAGAGAGAGAGAGAGAGAGAGAGAGAGAGAGAGAGAGAGCGCATTACCTTCTAAGCAAAAATGGCAATATGACTAAAAGTACCAGTCACTTAATTTAGTACGTAGCAAATATGGTTTCTAGCTACAAAACGTTCTGCCATGGTTCTCTATATATAGCCCATGTCAATTTCTAACAAGTGATTAAATTCTGTTATGTTGTTCAATAAGTTAAAAAAAGAATAAACTTCTGCTGTGAAAAATAAGCAGGAACTTTAAAAGGGAGCGTATCAGTTGTCTCTTGTTTTGGGAGAAATTCCAAGTGAATTTATCCTTTACTTCGAATGTAATGTATGATAGAGAAAGAATGTCTGCAAAAAGTATTAGTGATATCCCAAGTTTCCCATAAACAGAAAAGAAAAAGAAACGTGTTGCATTTTGACAGAATAAAATGTAGAGGCTAGCAATTAACACTCTTATTCTAAAACTTCACACATTTATTGATCATTAGAGGTCTTATTTAAGCAACAAGGAAAAACTAAAATGCAAGTAACAAGTAGTTCAATCTGCTGCTGTTACGTAACAAAATCAAAGAAGATAATGACAAAATAAAGAAGATTATGTCAATCCTAATAGATTTTGACAATTTCAAAACAACAAATGTTTTATTAAATCTAAAACTCTTATAAGCTTCCACAGCAGCAGCTTCTGAGGCATCAATTCAACACACATCTTTGGCTCTGAAGCTGCAGACTCTAAGTCTCTATCTAAAGAACTCATACTTAGCTTGAGGAAGTGGCTTGGTCAGAATATCAGCATTTTGATTTTCTATTTTGCAGTAGATCAACTGTATTTCACCTTCTCTTTGTACTTCTTTTAGGAAATAGAGTTTCAGTTTAAACTATTTTATTTTTCCATGAAACACATGATTTTTTGCAATTGAAATTGCATCTTGATTGTCTACAAGTATCTGTGTGCTTTCTTTTTGCTCCATCTGCAGATCAGCCATCAATTTTCTGATCCAAATGTCCTGATTCACAGCAGCAGTAGCAGCTACATACTCTGCTTCTGCTGTGGATTGAGCTATAACTTCTTACTTCTTAGAGCTCTATGAAAAAATAGCAGAACCAAAGCTAAAACAATAACTTGAAGTGCTCCTCATGTCATCAACACAGCTGACCCAATCACTTTCAGAATAACCATGGAGTATAGAGTTTTTAACTTGACAGAACCTTAATCCTTAGTCAATTGTTCCCTTGATGTATTTGACAATTGTTTTTGCTGCTTGAAAATGAATTTCACTTGCACAATGCATATACCTTGAAAGTATACTTGTAGCATTCATAATGTCAGGTTTTGTTGCAGTAAGACACATCAAGCATCCTATTCAGGTTTTGTAGAGTGTTTCATCAATCTTTGCAGCTCCATCTTCTCTGTAAAATTTCTCCTTTTGATTCATTGGTGTTGTTGTTAGTCTACATTCTTCTATGTTGAACTTCTTTAAAATCTTTTTGGCATATTTTTGCTGGCATATAAAGATTTCATTCTGCTTTTGTTTAACTTCCATGCCGAGAAAGAATGTCATCTTTCCTAGGTCAATCATCTCAAAAACATTCTTAATTTCTCTTTTGAACACATCAATCTGCTTCATGTTACTTCCTGTCACAAGTGAGTCATCCACAGAAAGAGAAACCACAAGTAATTTATCATTGACTTTCCTGAGATAGAGTGTAAATTCACTTAGACTTTTTGTAAAGCCTAAGTCTAACAAATGTGCATCAATCCTGCTATACCAAGCTCTTGGTGCTTGCTTTAAACTATAAAGAGCCTTTTTTAGTAGATATACTTTCTCCTCTTCTCCTTGAATGACAAAACCTTCAGGCTGCTCCACAAATATTTCCTCCTCCAAATATCCATTTAAGAAAGCACATTTGACATCCATTTGATGTATAATACATCCATTTTGAGCAGCAAGAGCAAGCAGCATTTTTATAGTATTAAGCCTAGCAACCGGTGCAAAAGTTTCATAGAAATCCACCCCAAACATCTGAACATATCCTTTGACAACAAGCCATGCTTTGTGTTTGTTTATAGAACCGCCAGCATTGAACTTGGTTCTATAAACCCATTTGACTCCTATGGCCTTTTTATGTGCAGGTCTGTTCACTAGCATCCAAGTCTGACTTTTCTCAATCATCATAAGCTCCTTCTTCATTGCAACCATCCAATGTTGATCTGCAGCAGCTTCTACATATCCTGCAGGTTCAATTATTGCCACATTGCAACTCTGATAGATATCAGAGAGTAATCTGATTTTTGTAATAGATTCATCATCAATGTCAGCATTCTTCTATTGGAATTCAAGCTTATTATTCTCCTAGTTCCAGCTTTCTAACTCAAAGAATTGGATGTTCCTGCTAACAATTACTTTGTTGTCTTGTGGAAGATAAATCCTGTAGGCTTTTGAAATTAAACTGTAGCCTACAAAGATCCCAGGTTCTGCCTTTTTATCAAGTTTGTCTCTCTTAACCTGCGGAATATAAGAGAAACAAAGACAACCAAAAGTTTTTAAATTCTGCAACTTTGGTTTATAGTCATACCATGCTTCAAATGAAGTCTTTTGTTGTAGAGCTTTTGTTGGCAATCTGTTCAATAGAAAAACTGTTGTGTTTGCACCCTCAACCTATAAATTCTTTGGCAACCCTTTGTCATATAATAAACACCTTGTCATCTCCATGAGTGTTCTGTTTTTCCTCTCAACAACCCTATTTTGTTGAGGGGTATAGGGTGCTGTCAACTGGTGCTCAATGCCTTCTTTTTATAGAACTTGTTGAATTTCTCTGAGGTATATTCTGTTCCATTATCTGATCTAATCAGCTGTATTTTGTATGTGCTTTATTTTTCCACCTAAGCTTTGAACTTCCAGAAGATGTCAGCAACTTCAGATTTATACTTCATGAAATAAATCTAGCACATTCTTGTATGATCATCAATGAAAGCAATGTAAAACTTACTGCCATTTAATGATGGCATTTTCAGAGGTCCTCCCACATCAGTATGCACCAACTATAGTTTATGTGTTGCTCTCCAGGTTTTATTGTGGAAAAGGAAGTCTTGTCTGCTTCCCATACTAGCAAGCTGCAAACAAAGGAAGTTCTTCTTCTAAATCAAGTAAGCCTTTCACAAGATTGTTCTTCTTCATAAAGAGTAGAGTTGTATGATGAAATTTCCCCAATCTTCTATGCCAAAGCATTGTACTGCTATTTTCTTCATGTACTGCAGCCTGCTCTTTTTCCGTAAAATTCAAGGCAAAGCTTTTACTTTCCATCTGAACTTTAAACACTTTCCTGTTTTGTGCATCAGTAATCAAGCAAAACTTGTCTTCAAACAACACCTTATATCCTTTTTCCAGCAACTGACCAACACACAAAAGATTTTGATTAATTTCAGGAACATATAAGACATCAAAAATTAATTTTAAACTTGTGTTGCCTTTGATTGCCACTGTTCCTTTGCCCTTTACTGCTAGATATGCTCCATTTCCAATTCTACTTTAGAAATGGCAGTTATGTCAAGCCTTTTGAAAAGCTCTTTATCATAGGTCATGTGGCTGGTATAACCACTGTCTATAAGCCAGCTCTCTGTCGAGCTACTGGTAACAAAGCATGATGCTATAAATAGTTGTTCTTCTTCAGGTTGTTCAACAACAGTTTTGACTTCTCCTTGCTGCTGTTGTTGTTATTGAGATTTGCATACCCTTTCAATGTGTCCTAACTGACCCCACTTGTGACATTTTATATCCGGCCTCCACCAGCATCTGCTTTGTGGATGATTGAATTTTTTACAGTAAGGACATGATAGAAATGTTGTGTTGTTGCTGCTGTTATTTCAGTTTCTTTGTTGTATGTTGTTCTGTGATTTAGCAAAAAAGACACCTTCCACAAAACCTGCTTGTCTCATAAGTCTTCTTTGTTCTTGAGCCTACAGTGCATTTAGTAGTTCTGCCAAAGTGATGCTTGATACATCCTTTGAATTTTCTATTGATGATATTGTAGCTTCAAATTTTTCAGTAAATGTGACAAGAATTTTTTGAACAATTCTAGAATCAGAGAAATCAGTATCAAGAAGCCATACTTTGTTTACAATGTCAAGAAGTCTGTCAGAGTAATCCTTGATGGTTTCTGATTCCTTCATTCTTTGCATCTCAAATTCTTTGATTAGATTTAGAACTTGCATGCCCTTCACTCGTTTATTCCCTTCATACTCCTTTTGCCTTAAGTTTCAAATTTCATTTGTTGTTTTCAGTGTCATAATTCTGGTGAAGATTGAAGATGAGACAGCTGCAAATAAGCTAGCTTTTGCCTTTGATTTCCTTTGCCTACTCTCCTTGTGATTTTTCATTTGAGCTATAGTTGGATTGTCAAGCGAAAAAGAAACCTCATATGTATTTTCAACGACTTCCCACTGATCATTTGCATCAAGGTAAGCTTCCATTCGAACAACCCACACTTGATAATTTGTTCCATCAAACACTAGTGGTGCCATCACATTCACAGAGGCTTCTGAACTCATTTTGCGTTGGTTGGGTTTTTTTAGAAAGATAATAAGTGTTTAAGGTAAGTGTTTAAGCTCTCTCAACCTCACAGATCTCTCAAGAAAAGAATAGGCTCTGATACCAATTTGTTGAATTTTGACAGAATAAAATGCAGAGGCTAGCATTTAACACACTTATTTTGAAACTTCACACATTTATTGATCATTAACGGTCTTATTTAAGCAACAAGGAAAAACTGAAATGCAAGTGACAAGCAGCTCAATCTGCTGTTGTTACGTAACAGAATCAAAGAAGATAATGACAAAATAAAGAAAATTATGTGAATCCTAACAGATTTTGACAATTTCAAAACAACAAGTGTTTTATTAAATTTAAAACTTTTATAAGGTTCCACATCAACAAGCTCCATATCAACAGCTTCTGAGGTATTAATTCAACAAAACGCTAAAGCTAATTGATCTAACCTGCCTTTAGTCGGAGATCAGATCAAGAATTATGGTTCTTTTATTTAAGGGTACGCTAGCAGCTATTCAGTGAGGACTGTATTTTGAAGTTTTCTCTCTGCATGTACAACTCAAAAGTACTGTAAATGGACATTTCCTTGATAAAAAAGCAATTATAATTTCTTTAATATACTGATCTTATTAGTCCCTGAAGGGGTTACAAAACACTGTGGAGATTACATGAAAACCTGCTCTCTCAATCTGCTCCACCAAAATTTATCTGGCATGCATGTCCAACATGTATACTTTTGCATCTCATCATAACATTCAACAAGATCAAAGGATTTAAAACTTATTTAATGATGGAAAATAATGTCTGCACAATAGTGAGAATCAAAAAGAGTAGCAGCCGCAAACAAAGAAACAATTGCCCATGGGGTGCCAAAGTAATTGCTCATCAACAGAGCACGCCATCTTGGAAACCTGCGCTGGCAATACCTGTTCAACTCCTGGCACAGTTTTAGATAATAGTATTTTTTCAAGTAAGCATCCTGATAAAGCTTGTTGAAGAATTGCGTTGCCTCATCTGGATTCAACCAATTATCAATGATTCCACTACTGGTGAATGTATCCATATCTTTGGCAGTGTTAATGAGGTTGTCTAGGAGTACGGCATATGAAGTGATTCTGTCAGTGCATTTAGGAGAACACTGCTCGTAGCTGATGAGGTTTCGAATGATGACTTCAGTTGTCTCCTGAACTAGCAATGGAGGGATTTCCAGGACACCATTTTGGAATTTTATATCCAAGATGCTGCTTGACTCACCCGCCTTCAATTTAATTCCGGCGTCTACAAGATTTGTGACGGAAGGCATAGGTTCCCATCCGGTTTCACCATCTTCCTCTTTTCCAGATGACAAAACTAACCAATTTCTTAAGAGGTCAAGCAAATGTTTTTGTCCCTGATAAGAGGGAAGTTTGCGGGGTGGACGAAATGAAATAATGGTGTCAAAGAATTGGAGGGCAAGTTGCGCGAGGGTTGTCGTGTTTCCAGGTTCCGCGGTCATGTTGAACAAGTGTTCAAGGACCAACCAAGGTATTTGGTTTTCTACCAATATCAAGTCATGATATAGGTACTGCAACATACAAGACATGTTGAAGATAGGATCATCATCTTCTCTAAGATGATTATCTTGTTCTTTCCTAAATAGCTCAATAAGAAAGCAACCATCTATTACCAACATTCTGACAAAATCCTCTACACCGACATCAATTGGTCCAGCATAACACGAACGTGCCTCTTTCTCGATCCCCCTGGTGGATTTGATCAACCCCTTCAGTGTTATGCTCGCAGATCTTCGGGAAAGAAGGCCTTTGAGATACTTCAGTTTAACTTTCTCTGTAGATTTCATCAGTGGATGGTGACGGTGCCAGGGGCCGATTGAAAATGCGTTGGGGGTATAAGCTTTTTCGCTATGCCTACGTAGAATGTGGGGCACTCTAAAGATGCACATTTTATCAGGCATTATCAAATTCTGGGACATCATACTTTCAACGGAAGAGGTCAATGAATCAATATCAACTGTGACCTGATCATCTACTCCATGAGAAGGATCGCATATATCAGCACTCCTTGGACCACCATCCCTTTCGGATCTTGCCATCGTTTCTATGTGAAGAAGAAAAGAATAATGAGGACAAAAAAAAAATAAAAATAGAATCTACTTGAAGAGAAAGAAAAGGAATTCTAAGCTAAGTGTGAAAAGTAACCCACTCAACGAATTATATATCTCTTTTAAACCCATAAATTCTTCAGGCCAAGCTCAACAAACCATGATTCGAGTACCTACTCAGAACCCAAACCCTTCCAAATCTTACACAAAGAAAGTTTTCTGCAAGTTTTTGAACTCAGTTGCACTCCAAACATAACTCTGTTGGGAGTTTAGAAAAGTTTGTGATTTTTCAATCCTTCTGAAAAGAATAGTACTTTCCTAGCAATTTTCCCAAATGAGCAATCAGAAGGACCTATGAAGCTAACGAGCTGTGGTGTAAGGTGTAGGAGAACATATATTAGCATTAAGCTTCTTTCATACCTGACAGAATGCAGCTTTCCTGTAGATCTTCTCACTCCTCAATGATTTTATTTTGTTACCTTGTTGAGTTGTTGACTGCTGCCTGCAACAATTTGCAAGAAAATTTTTACCATTTCAGAGTGCATCCCTACAAAGTTTACTATGATATTCAACTGTGCAAAGATAAAAATGGTAAAGCATTACCTTTCTCGATTAGCCAAAGCCTTGATTCGTTCTTGATGATCTAAAAGTGAATTCTTCAGGGTTAGGGGCATGCACGTTTATTGTTTATGGAAGAGCAGATTGAGGCATTTGAAGATTAGTCTGTGAAAGCTTAGGCCGAGTAGGGAGGAAAATTTAGATGTTTCTCATGCAGCTAGAATCAGGAGGGGATGAAAAGAAGTAAGAACTACTTATTTCTGGATGATATTTAAAGCATTGCAATACTGAGACATCTTAAGGGGCATTGTATGAAACTTTGCATCTAGAAAAACATGGCTCTGATAAAATGCTCTGGAAGCTCTGTTTATTTAAGGTATCAGTCCTATTCTTTTCTTTGGTGGTAATTTATCCCTTGCTTTGGAGACAAAACTTCCTAGGAATCTATCATTAGAACTTCTCAAGTGTGATATAAACAGCGTCGGTGGAAAAGCAACAAAGTAGGCACATGTAACATAGAATTCTACTCATCATATAAAAAAACCACAATTCTATATTTTATTACTGAATGCAGCTAGTATCTTTCTAAGAAGTTTACAACTCATTAAATAAATGTAAAAATCAATCTAAACCCGCGAGTAAATCTGAAAATAAAGAGAAAAGGTAACCAAACTAACCTAAACAACATATTGTAGACTTGATTTATAGGTCTTCCAAACCTCGGCAAGTTATAAAAAACTGAATTTTCTGTAGAATTTCTCAGAAATTATAGGCCTTCTAATCAAGCCGATCACACTACACAATTCAAGCGTCTTCTCGTGCTTAACCCTATCCCATCATTTCATAAATATTCCTGTAAGACTATCCAGGTAACCCAGTTAAGTTCAAGGGCACTCTAATAGTTTATTCTAGTACAGTGCATCATCCTGCTAAGTTCATTTGACCGCTTTAAGGCATCATCCTGTGGTTTCTTCTATTCCTGGAAGTCAAATTCAGATGATATCCAAGGTTTCCATTTTAAGCTTCTCTCTTTGTTCAATTTCTTTGGAATATTAGGCTTCCGTTTAACTCTAATTAGTTCTCTTTTGCAATGGTGATAAAGTTTTAAGTCCAGCCACGTTCAAGCCCTATTATAACAAAAGCTAAATGGTATTGAAAAATAAAATATTTTACTATAAATTATAATAGTAGTTTTATTTAAAAATCACTATAAATCAAGAGATATTTCACTGTGAATTATAATAGTATTTTTATTTTTTATTTTTTTGTGAGTGGATAAACGTTTCTTTGGCTTTCTTTTACAGGATTATCCAGGTTTTTCCAATTATTATTATTATTATTATAAAAAAGCTAAATGACGTGGAGTTTTTATTGTAGCTCTAGACACATATTACTGTGGATTGCAACGATAAAATTTATTTAGGTATAGTGTGTAATTAAGAAGACCATTAGAGATGTTTTAGTATTTTCACGTTGTCTTTTCTATTTTTTATTTAAAAAGCTATTAACGTGTATTTCACGCTCCCCAGCGAGTGGGCAGTGTCAGTGCCATTAAGAAGACGCGTGAGACGCCTCTTGGTGGCCAAATCTGATCATACTCCGTCAAAATAGATGCACAGGCGTGCCCTTTTACATATGGTGCAAGGCGTGTAGACATATCATGATTGGATTGTCGCTGGTGATCGATTGTTTGTATTTTTTCCTTTCTTTTCTCTCTCTTGAGAATTAAAGTGCACAATTGTCCTCTGCTTATTTGTTATTTGCTTGGGTATGGCAAGGGTTACCAGATACAAGCACCTTGGATCTGGCAAAAACACCAGACCCAAGTTATTTGGGTCTGGATATCATGTTAGACCCAAGGTCCTTGGGCCTGACAATAATGCCAGGTCAAAAAGCATTGGGTTTACCAACCATGTTTAGTGCCAAACCCGGGCACAGTTTTGGCATGGTTGCCAAAACCAAGCGTGGGTCTGCCAATGTTTCCAGACCTAGAGGCGAGTCTGCCAAGGTTGTCAGACCTAAGCGCGGGTCTGCCAAGGTTGTCAGACCCAAGCATGAGTCTGGCTTGACCCCAGACTCACAGCTCTTAGGTCTGACATAGCCGTCAGGGTCAAGTGGCTATGAGGTCTTGCATTGCCGTCAAGCCCAAGTCGTTTGGGTCTAACATTGTTGTGAGACTTAAGGGGTTGAAAATGTTCTCTATATTTTTAATATTTTTTTATATATTTAAAAAAATAATAATATTAACTTGCTGCATAGCACGGAACAATGTTATAGTATATATATTATGGATGATGAAATTAATGAATTACAAAAGACCTGTGCGATATATGTAATCGAACCACACTGCTCAATTAACCAGCTTTTTATGCATTTAGGTAAATTACACCAAGTCCTATTCAATATTATAAAATTATAAGTCATTAAAAAGTCCAAGTTTTGATAATAATAAAAAAAAACCCTTTATTATGTTTAAAACACTCTTAATTACAATTTTTAAAAAATAATTAAATTATAAAAAATAATATTCAAAAGAAAACTCAAAACAAAATTAATAGTGAAATTAATATTGTTCGTGTACTAAAAAAATTTATGCCCATTTTTTATATTCTTTTTTGTAAATTTTTAATTTAGTTACTTTTTTCAAATGGTAATCGAGAACATTTTGGATAAAAAAGGAGGTTAGGTTAATGTAATTATTAAAATTATAATTATAAAATAAACTAAAAGAGTTGGTTATTTTACTATTTATGACACTATTCATATGAACAATTCAATTTTTTTTTTTTAATTTCGGTCTTCATAATATTCATATGAACAAAGCAATTTTTTTTTGTCAGTTTTGTTATGAATTTTATTTTTTAATTTCATCATCCCGTGTTACATTAACATGGTTTTATGTGTTTGGATTTTTTTTCAATTTCAATTTGCATGCTTTTGCTTTTACAAAGTGTTGAAAAATATTCTAATAATTAATCAAAATTAATTTTATAAAATAGAACTTTAGGTTACAATTAAAAAACAAATTAAAAGAAGAGGTACCAATTTTAAGAGAAAAAAGAAAAACAAAACAAACACCATTAAGACTTTGGCATAGAAAACTTCACTTTGATCCCTAAAGTTTCAATTTATTTATTTATTTGTTCCCTATTATTTTATAAATTTATAATTCAACCCCAAACCTCATTTAATTTACGTTTTAATCTCTACATGTTGAGAGAGGAAAGTGACAGTCACAAGAAAATATAGAGAGGAAGGAAAGCGCTTGGAAAGCCATGTTTCAGCTACAAAAAATTAATATTGATATCCATGAGTTCATCTTCCAGAGGGATATGGTGTTTCTATTCAATCGTACAGGAAAAAACTGATTTGGGTCCCTAAATTTGCTTTTTAAGTGTTTTTCGGTCCTTAAAGTGATTGATTAGAGAGTGTTTAAAATTTAAAATGAATTTATTAAGATTTCTATAATATTTTTAAATAAAAACAAGTTGAAAAATAGATTTATTACATTCAAAAGCTCGAACCTCATCTTTCTAGGGATTGAAGATTAATAGAAAATTCTCTAGTTAAGTAGTCTGCTATGACAAATAACATATTTTTCATTTAAAAAAAAATAGAGTAAATAATGTGTTGTCTGCTCTATTAATAAAAAATTCAGTCAGGCAAGCAAGCCTAACCTTCTATGCCTAAGCGTACCATAGCTTTTTCATTCCTAGCAGGGGTGCGGGTCTGACAACTAGGCCAAAAGCGTTTGGCCTCTCTTTTTTGAACTTTTGATTATTTTTTTTGTTTTGTTTCAATTAATAGCCTCTCTCTCTCTCTCTGTTCATTTTTTTACATTTCATTATTTTTTATTTAAATTTTAATTAATTCCTTCTCTTTTATATTTTTTATCCTGTTTTATTCATTTTTTTAATAACTAATATTTTTAATTTTTTAAAATTTGTTTTATGTTTCCAATAGATTATAGTGGTTTTTTTTATTTTTTATTTTATATAAATAAATTGTATTTGTATAATGACATTACAAGAACAAAAATTGGTTGTTCTTGACAACCAAAATTAACCTTTCAGATAAAATAAAAAAACATATAAAAAAACAATAAAGGTTAAATATTTGCATGTGCATGCATATTTTGTTTTTACTAGAAAGATTATCTTTTTGTTTTAGTTTTTAACTAATTTATCACTCATGCTTTCATTGTGGATTGAATGTAAAATTTTGCAACATGAAAAAATTGCAAATCGTCAAAAAAATTTTGGCATTATTATTATATTCAGTATAACAGATCATAATTGAAAACTCTAACTCGACTCTTTGATTATTATTTAGTTAATTTCCCAAACTGGCAACTCGGGTTACAAACTTCACTGACTCAAATTTATTTTTTATTTTATTAGATGATAGCAAATATAGAAATTAATTTACTATCATCTTAACACTCAAGAATAAAATTTAATAAAAATCTCACATGATGGAATTGAAAAAAGAAAAACAAAAGATACAAACAAAAGGCCAAAAAAATCTCAACCCGACTCTTTTATTAATATTTAATCAACCTGTCAAACTCATGATTCGAGTTATGGACTCTAGTTGATCAATTTTGTTTTTTATTTTATTATATGATAAGAAATAGGAAAATTGATTTACCATTAATTCAATACTAAAGGATAAACTTCAATGAAAATCACACACAAAATGATGGAATTGAAAAAAAAACCAAAAGATATATAAAAAAGGATAAAAAATCCCACCCTGACTCTTTGATTAATATTTAGTCAAACTCGCGACCCGAGTTATGAATTCTGCTAGTTTTATTTATTTTTTTAAAACTAATTATATGATAAAAAAATATAACAATTGATTTACCATTAACTCAATAATGAATGATAAAATTGAATAGAAACCCATTACTAAATGATGGAATTGAATAAAAAACTAAAAATAAAAAAATGGGCAAGAAAAACAAAATAGCCATGAAAAAAAGCTCGACCGTGTTGGATTGGGCAGGAGGCCCTCGAGCTTGACCCATTCATTTTATTTGGCTGAGTTGAGAAGTTTTTAAAAACCCCAACCCACATTTGACCTACAATATCTATTTTTTAATTTTTTTAACCAACTATCATCTTTAAATTTCATATTAAATGAATTTAACGAGTTGAGTTGAGTAAGATAATACAAATATGATAGATGAGTTGGTCTTTTTTAACACTCTTAGATCTTCCCACTAAAGTAGTATACTTCTAAATTATTTCATGTTAGGCTTGTATTTTCTGAGCCTTACATTCTCTCTAGTCCTCACCTAAAACAAAATGGTCCGCTCAATTTGCACATAGGCCTAATAAAATAGGCTAAATAAAAAAAACAACTAAATTTAATAAAGAACAACAAATAAAAATATACAAGATAATCCATATCATATCAAAAATTAATTAAAAATCCTATAGAAGGAAAAAACCAAAAAAATTAGAACTCAATCTCTAATTAAATAAAACCTAAAGGATAAAACTGAAAAAACATGAGATTAAAAAAAAATTAACAAGCAAACTCGGCACATCTTTTAAACTTGGGTTAATCACCCAAACTCATATCTAGAGAGATTTTAGACTCGGCCTCAATCAAAAAACTTAATTCCTAACTAACTTAATATTGAAGGTTGGGGTGGGAAAAAATATCAGTTTAAAAATTTAGTAACACAGTTGCACCAATTATTGAATATATAAAGAAAAAATTTAATTTAGGATAAGAGACATTGCTTCAATTTTAGCTTTTTCAAATTTCAACAAACTATATAAGTTTAAAAGTGATGTTTGTAGTGTAGGAATTAAGAGTATATTATCCAAAGAGAAGAGACTCATGAAATTTATTGTGAAAAGTTAAATGATTCTATATTGAAGTGGTCCATGTATGATAAGGAGTTTTATGCTATTTTTCAAACTCTAAAAAAGTGGTAGCAATATCTGATAGACAAAAGATTTTTATTATATTTTGATCATAAGGCATTAAAATTCTTGCATATACATAAGTGAATAAATAATATTCTTCAAACGAGATGGAGATGGATGATTTACTTGCAACAATTCCTAATTAGAATTGTGTGTGGGCTAGAATCTAGAATAGGGTTGTTGATGTTTTGAGTAAAAATAAAGCCTTACTAATCACTTTGATGGAAAAGATCACTAAGTTTAATTATTTTTACATTCCTTGTTTTTTATTGTGAGAAAATGTGATTCTAGATTTGTACAGAGAATGATTGGTTAGTCACTTGGGGTGAAAGAAGATAAGTGATGTCATCATTAAAAGGCATTATTGGCCTTACTTCTAGGGGTGAGCAAAAAAACCAAAAACCCGATTAAACCGAGAAAATTGAAAAAAAATAACTGAAAAAACCGAACCGTGAAAAAAACCGATTAGAATTTTTTAAAAACCGACAGGTTCAGTTTCGGTTTCGGTTTGATAACCCTAAAACTGAAAAAACCGAACCGAACCGAACCGGTTCAGTTTTAAAAAAATACTATAAAAGCACTTTCTAAATTTTTAACCCTAGCATTCCCCCTCCTTCTGCATCCAGCAGCCGCCGACCCCCCCCTCTCAAAGACCTCACAAGCCACAACTCTCAAATCTCAATCTCTCACACTCTCCACCTGATAAAAAATGAATTCTCCATCACTTTACAAAATTTCATGGCCAGATCTAGACTTCTAGTCATCTAACAAAACTTCAACAAGGCTTCAATCTTCATCTTCAATTCTAACAACCTAGGAACTGGTTTAGTGTATGCTTCAAATCTTCATCTTCAAGGCTTCAATGTTTGTTTCCTCTCATCGCGGTTTTGTGTCCTTTTATTTTCTTTTTTAAGGTTGACGCAGCTCCTACTGTAATTCCTGCTAAGGCTGAGAAGAAAGATTAAAACTTTGTACATCATGGGTTACTATGCTACGTTGTTTATATAGAGCTCTTTACTTTAAAAGTTTGTTTTTTTGTTTAACTTTTATATTGGTCGTATGTTAGATGGGCAGGGTTCAAGCATACTTATTTTGACACCCCATAGTCCTTCATATCAATTTTAGCTGTAGTTGTTCTACTCGTCCTCATTATGATACAGGCCTTTTTTGCTTTCTACGGATATTACCGTCCTCTTAAGCAATAATTATATTCTGTTGTTCTAACTTGCAAATTGTATAATTGGAATGCACTGAGCGATGAAAAACCATTCTCCTTGCAACTCTTTACTGTCTTACCAGAACTCTATAGTCTGCAGTCCCATGATAGTTTTCATGAAGCTTATGATGACAGATTTGTTGTTTGTTGAGTAATTGGGCTTTTAAAATTGTGGGGTTTGTAGGGAAGAACAAGAGGGAAGCTGGAGAAGCTATAGAGAAGATTGTTAAAAAAACCCAGTCGGTTTGAATATAGGTTTTTCCAGTTTTTATGTTAAAAAACCGAACCGAACCGAACCGAACCGAAACCGGTCGGTTTGAACTGATTCCAGTTCGGTTCCGGTTCAAATTTTTCAGTTTTTCAAAATTTTATTATGGTTTTTTTTGTAGATAAAAACCGAACCGAACCGAAAATGATCACCCCTACTTACTTGAAATATGATACTAGTAAGTTTGTGTAAAAACACTATATTTGTCAAACTACCAGAGACTAAGCACAAAATATAGGTTTATATATGTCTTTTTCTATTCTTAAAAATATATAGGAAGACTTGTCTATGGCTTTTATACTTGGTTTGCCTTATACATTAAGAAGAATGAATTTTATATTTTTTTGTACACATGTTTTCAAAGATGGCTTATTTTATCCTTTGCTAGAAGATGAATGATGATCTCATAGTTGCTCGACTTTTCTACTAAGAGGTGGTTTGTTTGCATGGGTTTCTGAATACCATTACTTTATATTGAGATGATAAGTTTATTAGTCGCTTTTAGAAAATATTATAAAGGATGTATGATTCATCTTTACAATTCATTAGCACAACACATACACAAACAAATGGGTAAATAAACTCGCTGAATTGGACACTTGATAACTTGATTTAAAGCACCTATGGTAACAAGCCAAAGCATTGGGGTTGTGCACTTAAACGATAATGATTTGCATAAAAAGAGTTAAACACAGTGTTATAGATAAATCGTCATTCTAGATTGCTAGATTATGAATGTATAACATCTTAGACATATATATAATCTTGTACTAGTTCAGTAGGGTGTTTGTTATAACACTACTACTAAAAGGGTGTTTATAATTGCAATACACACCCAAATTCAAGTTCTTGCAAAGCACAAATCTTGGTTTGATTTCATAAATAAATCAAGTCATTATATATCAAATCCAAGGGAAAAATTAAAGGATTTTCTTATTCTTTTGAAAGAATACTTTAGGTAGAGATTATACTCGGTCATATATTTAATAAAATCATATATTTATACATGTATGCTTGTTTAATTTCATGTGCTCAAAATTATGTCTATAAATTTCTAGCGACTCCACTGAGAAATTCTTTACCTTACATCTCTTCCCTTCAAGAAAGAATTTTCAACAAACTCTTAATGGCAACTAGAAAGAACATGATCACCATTGTCACTTCCAAATGCAACAAGGCTATTGATTCAAGTTGTCGGTATACCATTGAAAATTCTTCAACCCCATCATTAAAAAGAAAATCCATCACCAAGTTGTATACACAAACTAAGTCGACTCTTAATTAGCTAACATTAACTTTGAATGTAAGAGGGGTATGAGAGCTCACTCTAAAACTGAAGCCACAAGTAACTCTATTACAAAATTCAAGTGGGGTGCGTGGAATTTTCTTTGGCACTTAAGGCGACCTTGGTAATTTACCCATGGAAACTCTTTCATGTCAATCACAAAGTAAAGCTTTAGGTTTTGGCACCATGTCAATGATGACAACCGGGACTACATCTTTGGAGGATTAAGTGACTAACTTGATAAAATTCGTTGAGGGGCTTTCAACTTAACTCAAGGCAAAAGACCATGTGATAACAAAGTTGATGAACAAACTCTAAGGCATGAACGAAGGAGGCCAAACCTCGACTACCAAGGCTTTATAAGTAGATCAATTAAATATCATTGAGAATTCTACAATTGGAGCTACAAGGAATATATGTGGTATTACTGATGGCATATTCACCACGAATCAATTAAAAGAACTTATTAAGAGAGCCATCACGAACCAAGTAACAAGCTCAGTTCAACCCCCGTATTCTTATACGAAGCCGTACACCCAAAAAATTGATCAGATAAGGATGTCTCTAAGTTATCAACCACCAACGTTTCAATAATTTGATGACAAAGGGAATCTTAGGCAATATATAACTCACTTTATAGAGACTTGCAACGATGTTGGAACTAATAATGATCTCATGATAAAACATTTTATTCATTCCTTGAAAGTTAACGCCTTCGACTGGTACAATAACTTGGAGTCTGGCTTAATCGATAGTTGGGAGTAATTAGAACGCAAGTTTCTTAACCGTTTCTGTAGCATTCTTCATGTGGTTAGTATGATTGAACTCACCAATACATGTTAGTGGAAGGAAAAGCCTAACATCAACTACATTCATCGGTGGAGAAACTTTAGCCTCAAAATGTAGAGATTGGTCACTAAAACTTCTATGCTAAATATGTGTATTCAAGGGATGCATTGGGAAATATGCTATATTTTACAAGGCATCAAACCAAAGTCTTTTGAAGAATTGGCTACTCGAGCACATGACATGGAACTTAGCATTGCGGCAACTAAAAGCTCATTATTACCTCTACAAGAGCCCAAGAGAAATAAGCTTGAAGGTTATAGATTAAAAAAAAAAACACTCTAAAGATTGAGGGAAAGCAGTTTTTAGTAGATAACTATGCTGCTGTAAAGGTACCAACTAGAATTAAGAGGGATGATCGTTCAACATCAACTACTTTTCAAAAGGGTGAAAGAAAGAATCCATCCCTAAAAGAGCAATAAGAAAAGGTGTATCTATTCCCCGACTTAGACATACCTAGGATGTTGGATGATCTGTTTAAGGAAAATCCCATCGAGTGGACAGAGGTGAAGTGTCCTAAATAAGCAACCACGTGGACAATCTAAACTTTTACAAATACCATCGCTTGATCAATCGTCCCATAAAGAGAAGTGTTTTATGCTACAAGACAAGATCATGAGGCTATATGATAATGGAGATATCATTTTCGATGATAAAATAACAGCCTCTAATATAAAAACTATGGTCATTTTAGGTCCACACCATTTTCCCTCTATAATAAGTTTTAGCTTTTTTTGAACCTATATAACATGGCATCATTTTGCTTAGGAGCTTCACTATATCCTGTGGGGCATCTTTACATATTGGTCATAACAGATTACTTCTTAAAGTGGGCAAAAGTTACAGTATTAAAAAAGGTAAAAAAAAGATAGTTGTAAACTTTATTCGGACAAACATTATCCACCGTTATGGGGTACTTAGATATATCATAATTGATAATGGAAAGGATTTCTATAATACAGCCATGAATAAGTTGTTTGTATAATTTGGTTTTTAAACAGCATAACTCTTTTATGTATAATGTTTTGGCTAATGGATTAGCAGAAGCTTTTAGTAAGACCTTATGCAATATTCTTAAAAAGATGGTGAATCACTCGAAGAAGGATTGACATGATAGAAATGGGTAAGTGTTATAGGCTTATTGTACTACATTCTAAACATTGACTCAAGCTACTCCATATTCCTTAGTATGCGGGGTTGAAGTTGTTCATCCATTAGAATGTCAAATTTCATCTCTAAGAATTACAATCAAAGAAGAACTCTGCAATAAAGACAATGTACATCTACGTCTTGAAGAACTTGAAGCACAAAAACAATTAGAATGTTATCAAGTATGACTTTGTAGAGTTTTCAACAAGAAGATGTGATCGCGCTCATTCCAAGTAGGAGATCTTGTCTTGCTAGTATAACACCCGATAATCATGTCAAAATGCATGGGCAACAAGTTCTTCTTCAAATGGGATGGCCCTTATGTGGTTCAAAAAGTTTACACAAATGTAGCTTATAAAATTATCGATAAAAATGGATTGAGGATTGGGCTTATCAACGATAAATTCTTAAAAATATACTATGCTTGAAATCTAATGTAGCTTCTGGCCTGCATGAGCTAAAACTGTAAAAGGCATAAAAAAACCACAAAAAAATTGAATTATGTTATGACTTGATTCTTTATCCACAAAGATACATAAGCAACTTAGGACTCGTTTTGAGTACAGTCATGTACAAAAAAAAGTGGTTAACAAAAAAAATTATTTGAACTATGTTGTGACTTGATCCTTTATCTATAAAAGTACATCAGCAACTTAGAAATTATTGTAATTACAATCACATCAGCAACTTAGAAATTATTGTAATTACAATCACATCATCCTTTAAAATTATTCAAACACATATGATTGTTTGCATAGAAAAAAAGGGATAAATAAACCTGACAACACAATCATAACAAGGAAACCTGGGTAACAAGATGCAAGTGTGGGCAAAATTGAGACTTTATTAATAGAAAAAAGAATTCTACTACATAAAGTATGTATTCTCAACTTAAAGTCTTTATTTTGAGCTTAAAGCCTTGAGCTAGTATTACCATAAATTAAAAAGCATGAGAAACCATCGGTATATTATGGTTTCCAACTATGTATTCTAACTCTTTTTGTTTGTTCTCCAATAGTCCTCTTAATTTTTTAGAATGATTATGTCATTTTCACTTATCACATGGGAAATGGATATTGTAATGATCTTTACTCGAATGCTGAAGGTGATGACTTTTCTCTTAGAAAGCTCTTTATCATGCCTATTGAGGGATGACTCTAACTTGGTCTTTTTACTCTGCAACTTCATCAATTGTTCCTCTGCTTTCGTTATCTCAACTTGAGTGGTAGAAATAAATCTAGATGCCTCATCTTTAAAAGCTTCAGAATTTTTTAGTTACACTTCAAACTTTTAATTTCTAAGGTTTACTGTGATGCAACCATATTATTCAATAGTTTCACCCACATTTAACTGATGTTTTGCCTATGTTTTATATATAAAATGCCTTGATATTCTTTGTTTTATGTTTTGAAGGCACTTTTGGATGAAAGATGCAAAAAGGAGTAAATTGGAGATAATTGGCAGATTTGACCTTCAGTCGATGTTTTGTGCAGAGCGTGAGCTCTGGAGGTTGAAATGAAGTGATTCCAGTGGCATTAAAAATCTAACATCCATACCTTTCTGGAAATTTAAGGCAAGAAAATAAAATAAGGAAGAGCATGGAAATCACAGCCTTCAAAGTCAAATCTCACAATCTGCCAGTGTTGACCTTCGGCTATTCCAACTTGAATATCAGGATCTACAGAAGTCCAATTGATGCAAACTCAATTTTTTTGGATTCAAGACTCATATTTCTATAAGCTCTCCAAATTTCAGCCAAAAACAATGTCATATGAGGGAGATATGAGTTTTCAAAGATGACATCTGAATTCTGCCAGCAAACAGGTTTCGTGAAGAAACAAGTCCAAATTACGTTCCAAAGCATCTAAACCGATATCCAAGTTTTTATTTTAGCAATTTAGCTCCTCTAAGTCAAAGCTTGAAGATTTCATGCAAGGCTATTTCTCCTTTTTTAGGAAAATAGTTATTGAAGTACTTAAATGTAAACAGTCTACTTAATGGAGGACTATTTTGTAAAATAGAGACCTAGGGTTTCCTAAGATATAAAAAGAATGAGAGAAGAGAAGGGGGGCAGCCAGCCAAGAGGAGAAAAACGCCCCCTTCCTCTAAGAAACCCTAAATGATGCATTCTTCCTTCTTTTTGATTAGTTGTTCAACAAACATGCAAGGCTAAACACTTTTTCTTGATTGCAAGGACACGGAAACCTTCGGATTTCAAGAACTGTAAGATTTATTTTACCTTTTCTTTTTGGTTTATATGATGAATATGTTTGTTCTTCTATGCTTATTTTTCCTATGATTGTTTATTTTAATTGCTAGAGCGGACTCTAAGTTATTATTGTAGACAATCTATTGCTAAGTTTGATATCAAAACCGAGTTGTGGTATATGAACTTGTGAAGCAACTGAGTTTAATAATTGTGGCGGATCTACGTTATTAATCTTAGGGAGAACATTCAATCAAATCAAACATAGACTGCGGACAGTTATGTTTTCTTGATTAATCAACTTATCTAGTTCTTAAGGCTGCCATTAAATTAAATTACTAGTGCGGACACTGTGGTTGTTTAATGGTTAGGGTTAGTTATACGGCGGATCCGTTAACTAACCAATGTTAAGAAGAGATAAATATTCAGAATATAAATTGATGTTTCGTTTCCATGATCAGTTCTGATTTCTGTAGGTGGATGTGTGCTTGTGACCAAGATTTATTCTCTTGATAATTTTCTGATTTTATTAAATTTCGTTTGATAGTTTTCTGTTTTCTTTTGCTTTAGCCTAGATAACGTCCAAACCCCCCCAAAATTGCATATCATCTAGCATAAAAATCTGACTTGAACTTCCTCGTGGGATCGACCCCTTGCTTGCTCTATACTGTCTTGTATGTTGTGTTTGAAGCTAGGTTAATTAATTTATGCGACCGCGACATCGCAACATACTGCACTGATGTCATCATAGGAGATGGTAAAGACTTTATATGGATAAACATTTTAACATCTTCAATCACCTTAATTACCATTTTTCTAATAGAGGAACAATCAACCTTTATATCTTTCATGAAGTGGAGAATATTCTCAACTTCACTAAATAAGTTAGAAATATAATGCACCGGTGTAAGAATAATCTTATTTCTAATGCTCTCCCAACACTTAATAGCAAATTCAGATCTTATCTCATCTATTATATCATCAGCATAATACCTAGTAACTCCTAAAGGCTTAAAAGTAGTAGTAGGTCCAGGAGTACGCAAGTTAGTCCCTAGATCGATGATTAGACGGCTCATATGGTAAACTAGATAGAGGATGATAATTTCCAATCCCAACAACTAAAATATTAAAGAGATTAGGGCTAGCAATAAAAGCAACACTCATTTCTAGCCTAATATACATATCAAAGTTCCGCAAGTCCTGTTGACCAAGCTGAAATAAAGAACAATAAAAAAAAGGTTATTATATTATAAGTAACATGAATTAAAGAACAAAAAAAGTGTTAAACCAATTCATCAACATTATTTGGCATTATTGATGCGCTATGAACTCCGTGAAAAAAACTCAGTCCATACAAATTGAACACCTTCTACGTTTTAAATGTTTCCAACAATAATCATTGTCTTTATGTTCACTATCCTCAACATTTAAAATTGCTTCTACATTGTCTACCTTCTCGTCTTACACATGTATCATTGTGAGCATCTAAGTAAAAAAAAAATTGATGAGGTGCATAAAAAAAAAGGCAAGTGTTCATTTACCAATCATGGAGAAAAGGATTATGCATTCCCTTTGCCCCTGGGGAGATAATGGATTTCTTCTTAAGATGATCTTTTGAAGCACTTACTTCTTTTGCACTAGGAATTACAAGCGGTGTCTTCTTTATATAGACACATGTTTGGGCACCATCCTCTTTGCCTAAATCAACATTAACTATCTGTTTGTCTCTACAATAGTTAGAAGAATTTTTTTTTTCTTTGTTAAGCTAAGGCCATTCTTTTTTTGTTTTGCCCTCGGGATACTGTAGCAACATTAGTAGAACTTTATTTTCATCTCGAAATGACAAACATTGGACCACTTTGGAGTCCATTAGTCCATATAACTTTTAGTCACCAAAGGAAGTCTAGCGTTTGGGAGCAACAGAAGCTTGAACTGAGAATGAGTGTTAAGTTTAGTAAAGTTATTCCAAAGTTAAAATGCATCTTCCAAGGTTGGAACCCTAATTCTCCCTCCAAAGTCATGGGGACTATGTTTTCAAATGTTTTGCTAACCCCACGCTGGTATATTTTGTAGGAGATATGATTCTCTTAGGATTTCTTAAAAGAGCATTAGCTTGAGATTCATTGAAATCTTTTGTTAACCCCGAGCTAGTATATTTTGTCATCCCAACTAACTTGACAAGGCTAATGATTGTTTGATGGGTGCTAAATTTTTTTACAAGCCAACTACTAAGAAAATGAATAGGAAAAGGGATGTCTTGTAAAGTCACACCTAATACAGATTGAACGTTCTTTAAACCTTTAAAAATACTTGCTAAAATTGGTATTGCAAGAGAGAATCGTCTTCTAGCTATCATCATAGATGCTACTTTGAAAGCACTAGGATGAATGAAACCAACATCTTTACTAGGAAATATAAATTTTCATAGCCAGCATTAAAGAAAAACCGCTAAGAAAACTTCATCTTGAATGTGAGAAGGGACATCAAGCTCTTAGAGAGGATGCATGAATTTGTTAGAGCAAATACAAGATTTAAGTAACTTATTGGATTCACTGGACTTACTCATAGAGAAAGGCATCTTGTATCTCAAATCATCTCGAAACCAGAAATCTACCAAATCTTAAAAAGTCATTACATAGTCACCATCAATAGTCTCACATTCTTTATGAAAGGCAATAAATAGATACTTATAGCTCTTTGGAAGAAAATAATGTCCTTTCTTATCAGTTTCATTAAGTTCATCAACAAAGAGGATGACTTCATCATAAAAAGTGCCAAAAATAGAAAGGCCGCTACATGATTTCAATTCCCATAGTGACACAAACTCCTCACTATTTGGGGTAGATAGCATGTTAGTAGAAGAATTCTAATGGTTCTAGAAAGAAAAGATAACATTCATCTGCCACTCATATGTAAAAAAGGTTACAAAAATTGTATCTCTCGAGGATCGGCGCATTGTTTTTCAAAAATATCTTATCTCCATTCCCAATACTTGGGAGTATACTCAAGTGCATCAAAGATCAAGAAATAATCCATGTAAGTAGCATCTCCAACATGTTTGTGGTAGTTTAATATGGCGGCAGATTAGCTAGAAAAGTTGTTGAATGTGGATTGGAGTACTGAAGTTGTAAAACTGACTGAGACAAACCACCATGACCATAAAGTTCATAAGAAATCTGCAATTATCACGAAGTCAAATGCTTGATGCTTTCGGAAGACCACCTCTTAGTGAATGGACCAATGGCGGGTTCGTACGATATTTGTCCTCAATTACTAAAAACCTTTTAGAGGGGGAAAAAAAAAAGAGAATTCCTTAAAGTCACTATCTAGAAAAAGGCACGTATAATGTGCATATTTGAAAGAAGGGATGGGGAACAAGATTACAAGTCCTATAATATTTATATGTCCTAAAACAGGGAGGGTAAGAATTTTGCTTGATCAAAAGCCATAGAAGAGTGATGCTCTAATGAAAGAAAGTTATGAATCGTCAGAATTGATGGTTCGTTGAAAATAACATTTGTGACCATTAAGAGATGACTTTTCTAGCACCAAATCCAGTGAAATACTATAGCTGAAGAATTTAAACCGCCATAGCAACTCACGTGGAATCACAAGTCAGGCGATTAACCTACATCCAAGTTCCCAAAGAATGTCAAAAAATAAATTGAGTTACATTTCAACACCGGACAAGTATTTATATTGTTGAGGATATGACCCAGTCGTCATTGAGCATAAATAGTTCACAAAATTCTTCTGAGGTAGGATTAAATACAGAAGGATGTTGCTGTGAAAGAGATTCTGATAGCCAACCATTACGTACTCCAAGTGGCTGGGAATTTATGGATTCTGAATCTCCACATCACAATTGTTGTTTTGATAGGATCAAAGGAAACGAATGACAAAGTAGAGCAAAAAAAAAAAACTGAAAGAAAAAGTGAAAAGGGCGCTAGGCTTTCACTAATTCCCACCTAGAGTTCTTGGCCAACCACTCAAGCTCTCCGCCGAATAAAAATCATTGTTTAAAGTAGCCTATTCGCAAGGGTATAGTAAAGCTAGAAGCAGGGCCTTCTGGGAGCTTCAGGTTGCAAAATAATTGACTAGCAGTGGTGATTCTGGAGAAACCCTTGGAAGGGCAGAATCTAAGTTGGCTCTTGAAATTGATGGTCTTACAACTAGGACTTTTCATGTGAGCACAAAAGAAAATGCAGTGAAGGAGAATTCATATGAACCCGTTTTGAGGTGGAATCTATTACTCATGTTGATGTCCTGTTCGGTTGTATCCTCTAAAAAAAATACTAGTGCATCCCCTAGCAGTTTCATATTCAAGGAATCGCATAGTTTGCCTGGGAACCCATTCAATAACATAACCACCAAATTAATCTCTTACAGTATTTCTTGTGATCTGGCTGACCATGATTCTAACAGTTCCAAATGCCCTTGTCTTCTACATCATCTCATTCTGATAGTTATGTCGCACTCTTGTCTTCTACATCATCTCATTCTGATAGTTATGTCGCACTCTTGTCTTCTACATCAGCACCAACTGCCATGGTTCGTGAATAATGGTTGTGGAGAATCAAGTTTGGTATAAGTAGAAGATGACTATCCATTTGCATCCTCCGACCAGTTGCTGCTACAGTTTCTATCCAAGTTGCTATGAAGTTGCAATATCTTTGTAGTAAAAACAATTCAAAGTATAAAACCGTTGGTATTTTTCGAAACATCAACATTTATTTTTAAATGTTAGTGAACTTGTCTTGAGGGGGGTTTATGTAAGAACAAAAAAATATTCTATCAATCAAATTTTACTATATATTATTTTTAATTTTATTTATAAATATATATTTGTTTAATTTCAGGTGAATAAAATTTTATCTAAATTATATCCAGATTTGGTTGTTGACTGGAGGTAGAGTTTTTCACAAATAGAAGGGATTAATATGGAACATTTTATGAGACATAGCAAAACTTAAAAAGAAGTTTGAACAAAAACAACCATAAATTTTTATATAATCATTATATCTCAACAAATTTAAATTTTACAAGGAGCTTCTACAAGCCTTCTTCCTTTAATATCATATCTCTTTGCATATTGTTCATTTCTATTACTGTTTTTGTTTTTTTTTTCTCCTTTGCAGGGTCTATATCTTCTGTCTCTGTTAAGGGTGAAATATGTTTAAATTGGAACTTTACGGAGAAAATTTTTGTCACTCTTCTATGATTTGATTCGGTGGTTCCCATCATGCAAGCTAACTTAAATCTTATATGGAACAAGTTCGACTAAAATCTCAAACCAATAGAGATCTTGATTCATATATAGAGAGAGAGCATTACCTTCTAAGCAAAAATGGCAATATGACTAAAAGAACCAGTCACTTAATTTAGTATATAGCAAATATGGTTTCTAGCTACAAAAAGTTCTGCCATGGCTCGCTGTATATAGCCCGTGTCAATTTCTAACAAGTGATTAAATTCTGTTATGTTCTTCAATAAGATTAAAAAAAGTACAAACTTCTGCTGTGAAAAATAAGCAGGAACTTTAAAAGGGAGCATATCAGTTGTCTTTCCTTTGTTCAAAACGGCGAATATTATTCCATTAGAATAGTCAAGTCTCTTGTTTCGGGAGGAATTCCAAGTGAATTTATCCTTTACTTCGAATGTAATGTATGATAAAGAAAGAATGTCTGCAAAAAGTATTAGTGATACTACATCTCTCTTTATGCAGTTCTATATCCCAAGTTTCCAATATACAAAAAAGAAAAAGAAACGCTACAGCTAATTGATCTAACCTAGCAGCTATTCAGTGAGGACTACAGTAATTTGAAGTTTTCTCTCTGCATGTACAACTCAAAAGTACTGTAAATGGACATTTCCTTGATCAAAAAGCAATTATAATTTCTTTAATATACTGATCTTATTAGTCCCTGAAGGGGTTACAAAGCACTGTGGAGATTACATGAAAACCTGCTCTCAATCTGCTCCACCAAAATTTATCTGGCATGCATGTCCAACATGTATACTTTTGCATCTCATCATAACATTCAACAAGATCAAAGGATTTAAAACTTATTTAATGATGGTAAATATTGTCTGAACAATAGTGAGAATCAAAAGAGTAGCAGCCGCAAACATAGAAACAATTGCCCATGGGGTGCCAAAGTAATTGCTCATCAACAGAGCACGCCATCCTGGCCACCTGCGCCGGTAATACCTGTTCACCTTCCGGCCCAGTTTTAGATAATAGTATTTTTTCAAGTAAGCATCAAGATAAAGCTTGTTGAAGAATTGCGTTGCCTCATCTGGATTCAACCAATTATCAATGATTCCACTACTGGTGAATGTATCCATATCTTTGGTAGTGTTAATGAGGTTGTCTAGGAGTACGGCATATGAAGTGATTATGTCAGTGCATTTAGGAGAACACTGCTCGTAGCTGATGAGGTTTCGAATGATGACTTCAGTTGTCTCCTGAACTAGCAATGGAGGGATTTCCAGGAATCCATTTTCGAATTTTATATCCAAGATGCTTCTAGACTCACCCGCCTTCAATTTAATTCCGGCGTCTACAAGATTTGTGACGGAAGGAATAGGTTCCCATCCGGTTTCACTATCTTCCTCTTCTCCAGATGACAAAACTAACCAATTTCTTAAGAGGTCAAGCAAATGTTTTTGTCCTTGGTAAGAGGGATCTATGGAGGGTGGATGAAATGAAAAAATGTTTCGAAAGAATTTAAGGGCAAGATGTGCGAGGGTAGTCGCGTTTCCAGGTTCCGCGGTCATGTTGAACAAGTGTTCAAGGACCAACCAAGGTATTTGGTTTTCTACCAATATCAAGTCATGATATAGGTACTGCAACATACAAGACATGTTGAAGATAGGATCATCAACTTCTCTAAGAAGATTATCTTCATCCTTTCTAAATAGCTCAATAAGAAAGCAACCATCTATTACCAATATTCTGACAAAATCCTCCACACCGACATCAATTGGTCCGGCATAACACGAACGTGCCTCTTTCTCGATCCCCCTGGTGCATTTGATCAACCCCTTCAGTGTTATGCTCCCAGATCCTCGGCAGAGAAGGCCTTTGAGATACTTCAGTTTAATTCTCTCTGTAGATTTCATCAGTGGATGGTGACGGTGCCAGGGGCCAATTGAAAATGCGTTGGGGGTATAAGCTTTTTCGCTATGCCTTCGGAGAATGTGGGGCACTCTAAAGATGCATATTTTATCAGGCATTATCAAATTCTGGGACATCATAATTTCAACGGAAGAGGTCAATGAATCAATATCAACTGTGACCTGATCATCTACTCCATGAGAAGGATCGCATATATCAGCATTCCTTGTACCACCATCCCTTTCGGATCTTGCCATCGTTCCTATGTGAAGAAGAAAAGAATAATGAGGACAAAAAAAAAATAGAATCTACTTGAAGAGAAAGAAAAGGAATTCTAAGCCGAGTGTGAAAAGTAACCCATTCAACGAATTATATATCTCCTTTAAACCCATAAATTCTTCAGGCCATGCTCAACAAACCATGATTCGAGTACCTACTCAGAACCCAAACCCTTCCAAATCCTACCGGGTTGTATAAACTTGTCCTACACAAAGAAAGTTTTCTGCAAGGTTTTGAACTCAGCTGCACTCCAAACATAACTCTGTTGGGAGTTTAGAAAGGTTTGTGATTTTTCAATCCTTTTGAAAAGAATAGTTTCCTAGCAATTTTCCCAAATGAGCAATCAGAAGGACCTATGAAGCTAACGAGCTGTGGTGTATGGTGAAAGAGAACATATATTAGCATTAAGCTTCTCTCATACCTGACAGAATGCAACTTTCCTGTAGATCTTATCACTCCTCAATGATTTTATTTCGTTACCTATGTTGAGTTGTTGACTGCTGCCTGCAACAATTTGCAAGAAAATTTTTACATGGTATCATCGAAGTTTGCTGCTGAAATTCCGAACCATTTCAGAGTGCATCCCTACAAAGTTTACTGTGATATTCAACTGTGCAAAGACAAAAATGGTAAAGCATTACCTTTCACGATTAGCCAAAGCCTTGATTCGTTCTTAAGGCTCTCAAAGTGAATTCTTCAGGGTTAGGGGCATGCACGTTTATTGTTTATGGAAGAGCAGATTGAGGCATTTGAAGATAAGTCTGTGAAAGCTTAGGCCGAGGAGGGAGGAAAATTTAGATGTTTCTCATGCGGCTAGAATCAGGAGGAGGAGAAGAAAAGAAGTGAGAATTACATATTTCTGGATGATATTTAAGGCATGGCAATTCTGAGACATCTTAAGGGGCATTGTATGAAACTTTGCTTCTACGAAAACATGGTTCTGATAAATTGCTCTGGAAGCTAAGGTATCAGTCCTATTCTTTTCTTTGCTTCTATCTCTAGAACTGTCTGTCTATTCCAACACCCAATTTCCTACACCCAATAATGAAACAAAATCAACAAAAAGCTAAACTATAATTGAGGCAACAGTAGAATCACAAAGCATATGTCAAAGAAAAAAAAATAACAGAGAAATTTTACAGCAAAGAACTGAAAAAACCCTTTATTATTTCTAAAACGCTCTTAATTACTATTTTTAAAAAATATAAAAAATAATATTAAAAAGAAAACTCAAAACAAAAGTAATAGTGAAAATTAATATTGTTTATGTACTAAAAACCATTATGTCCATTTTTTTATATTCTTTTTTGTAAATTTATAATTTAGTTACTTTTTCCAAATGGTAACGGAGAACATTTTGGATAAAAAAAAAAAAGAGGAGGTTACTGGTTAGGTTAATGTAATTATTAAAATTATAATTGTAAAATAAACTAAAGGAGTTGGGGTTATTGTACTATATATATATATCAGATGAACATTTCAGTTTTTTTTTTTAATTTTGGTGCTTGCTATGTTCGTATGAACAAAGCGATCTTTTTTGTTATTTTACTATAGATTTTGTTACATTAACATGGTTTTATGTATTTGACCCTTTTTATCAATTTCAATTTGCATGCTCTCACTTTTACAAAGTGTTGAAAAATATTCTAATAATTAATCAAAATTAATTTTATAAAATAGAACTTTAGGTTACAATTAAAAAAGAAATTAAAAGAAGAGGTATCAATATTAATAGAAAAAAGAAAAACAAAACAAAGACCATTTAGACTTTGGCATAGAAAACTTCATTTTGATACCTAATATTTCAATTTATTTATTTTTTGTTCCCTATTACTTTTAGAAATTTATAATTCAACCCCAAACCTCATTTGTTTTAAGTTTCAATCCCTAAATGTTGAGAGTGGAAAGTGACAATCACCAAAAACAAATATAGAGGGGAGAGAAAGTGCTTGGAAAGCTATATCTCAAGTATCAAAAAAATTAATATTGATGCCCATGAGTTCATCTTCTGGAGGGATGCTCAATATTGAATATGGTGTTTCTATGCCATCATGCTGGAAAAAACTAATTTGGGTCTGTAAATTTTCTATTCGAGTGATTTTCACTTTTTAAAATGATTAGAGATTTGAAATGGGTTGAAAAATAGATTTGTTAGATCCAAAAGCTCAAACCTTAACCTTACAAGGACCGGAAATGAATAGAAAATTGTCTAGTCAAATAGTCTACCATGCCAAATGACATATCTTACATTAAAAAAAAAATAAAATGAACGATATGTCATGATTAATTTTTAATTTTAATTTTAATTTTAATTAATAGCTCTTCTCTATTTATTTTTTTTACTTTTCATTATTTTTTTTATATAAATTTTAATTAATACCTTCTCTTTTATATTATTTTATATTGTTTTGTTCATTTAAAAAATCATAATAACTAATCTTCTTAATTTTTTTTATTTTTTTAATATTTCAAATAGATTATAGTCATTTTTTTTAGGTTTTTTAGATTTTATATAAATAAATTTTGTTTATATAATGACATTACAAGAACAAAAATTGTATGTTCTCGACAACCAAAAATTAACCTTTGAGGTAAAATAAAAAAAAACATATAAATTAAAAAGTACAATCAAGATTAAATATTTATATAAGCATGCATATTTTTACTAGGATGATTATTTTTTGTTTGAGTTTTTAACTAATATATTTACTTATTAGTTCAGTGTAGCTTAGTTATGTAACTAGTTTATAAACTATCTAGGTGATATGAAGGCTAGATGAAGGTGAGAAGCTTACCATTAAAAAATAATATAAATTATATTTTAAAACTTCATCTTATAGTTTAAAGTTATTAAGTTTAGATAATTTTTTGAAATGGTATTAGAACCTTGATGATCAAGTGATTACGAGTTTAAATCTCATCATTCCTATTTATTTGATAAAAATTAAGCACAAAGTAGTGTGAGTCTGTACAAGTTTCAAGTCCAAAGAGCTTTCACTTGAGAGGGGTGTGTTAGAAAATAATATAAATCATATCTTGCGACCTTACCTAACAATATGCATATTTAATAACGTTGGGCAAAACGCCAGAGGTTACGTCCTTTGACTACTTTTTTTCTACTATAATCAAAAAATTGAGCTACAATGGTTTTGATTTTTTTTTAATGGTGTTCATGGATATAATCGGTTTAGATTTGGGTTAATAATTATAACCAACTCAATTTTTAATAATTTACAAATTATAGTCCTAACTCATTTAATTTTTTTGGATCTGAATGAGTTGGGTTAATTTTTTATGGATATTATAAATATTATTTGGTTAGGTTTATGAATTTTTTAATTCCTACACGATCCTAAAAGAAATAATTTTTGAACACTACAATTAAAAAGAAAATCAGGCAAAAATCAATTGAGGTTCTAAAACAATACAGTCAACAGAAGAATTTTAGAGTTGGAAATGGATATGCACCTTCACACACACATGAGAATAGCAAGTTCTGGACTTTAGATGCAGTAGAATTTAGTTACTTTTTCAGCAGCTGTTATACGTAATTCAGCCTCATTATCACATAGTAACCGCATATAAGCAAGGACCAAGTCCCACCTTAGAAACAACTAGCTGCTTCGCCGGCGCTATGCCGTAGATCAATTTTTTTGTATATATAAAAAGAAAAAACTAAAATTTAAGAGTTTAAGTCTTTTTACAAAACTATACTCAAAAGTCTTAGGTTTAGCTGTAATACTTGACCCAAGAGTAATATTTATAATAATAATAATAATAATAATAATAATAATATTAAACTTGCAGTACTCAAGTTTAAGTGAGTTTGGCTGCAATATCAGACCTAAAAACCTTAAAATATGATAACAAAATAGAAAAAAATTTAATATTACAAAACAAAATTAAACAGAAAAAAAAGATTAATTGAAAAGAAAAAAATAACAAAGCAAAGCACTATTCTAATGAATAGTGCTTTGCGAGCAGGGGCACAACAAAATCTCCTCATGAGATCATAATAATCTAATGAAAAGTAGACAAAACAAATCATAAATTTTAATTCTTAATCAAATCGATATTAAAAGATGAAATTAGGAGGAAAAAACTACTTAAGAAAAAGAAAAAAAACTTAAACTGGTTTAACCCGCCAAACCAGGTTAACCCGTTAAACTTGGGATCTATGTCATAAGCATGTGATAACTAAATAGAAAAAAAAATTAATATTAACAAACACAATTAAACAAAAAAAATATTAATTAAAAAAACAAAGAAAATAGCAGCAAAAAAAAAACCTATAACTAAAAGGTATCTACCTTTCACTATGGATTTGCACAATGCACTCCATAGTGAAAGGTTGATTTCTTTTTGTTATAATTACAAAATTAAAAGATGAAATTAGAAGAAAAAACAATAATGAAGAAAAAAATATGAATCAACTAGGTTAACCGGTCAAATCAGGTTAACCCATCCAACATGAGATTTGTGTCATGAGAGTGCAATAACTAAATAGAAAAAAAATTCATATTAATGAACAAAATTTAAAAAAAATATTAATGAAAAAGAAAAAAACACAGAAAAAAAACCTATAAGAAGAAAAAAAACTAATGAAGAAAAATAAAAAAAATCTAAATTAACTGGGTTAACCCGTCAAACCTGAGGTCCGTGTCATGAAAGTTTGATAACTAAATATAAAGAAATTTAATACCAAAAAACTAAATTAAAAAATAATTAATTAAAAAGGGAAAAACAAAGAACGAAAAAACCAATACGAAGAAAAAAACTAATGAAGAAAAAGAAAAAAATCTAAATTAATTGAGCTAACTAATTAAACCTGATATCCGTGTCATGAAAGTCTTATAACTAAATATAAAAAAAATTAATATTAACAAACCAAATTAAAACAAAAAAATTGATTAAAAAGGAAATAAAACAAAAACAAACAAAAGGCATCAGCCTTTTAACTATGGACTGTAGTGTGCAGTCCACAGTCAAAGGCATAAAAATGACAAAAAGGCAAAAAAAAAAAACTAAAGGCATCAACCGATAACTAAATGAAAAAAATGAATATTAATGAACTAAATTAAACAAAAAAAATATTAATGAAAAATAAAAAATAAAAGAAAAAAAACCTATAAGAAGAAAAAACCAAATGAAGAAAAAGAAAAAAAATTGAATTAATTGGATTAACTCATCAAACCAGGGATCCGTGTCATGAAAATCTGATAACAAAATAGAAAACAATTTAATATTAACAAACTAAATTAAAAATAATAATTAAAAAGAAAAAAACAAAGGCATTACCCTTTTCACTGTGGACTGCACTGTGCAGTCCACAGTGAAAAGCATAAAAAGAAAAAAATAATAAAAAAAACTAAAGGCATCAACCTTTTCACTGTGGATTCCATACAATATTAAAAGAAAAAATTGAGAAAAAAACTAATGAAGAAAAAGAAAAAAAATCTGAATCAACTAGGTTAACCCGCCAAACCAAGTTAACCTGTCAAACCTGAGATTCGTGTTATGAAAGTGTGATAACTAAACAGAAAAAAGATTTCATATTAATGAACTAAATTAAAAAAAATTAAAAATGAAAAAACAAAGAGAAAAAAACTAATGAAGAAAAAAAATCTGAATTAACTAGGTTAACCTGTCAAACCTGGGATCCGCGTCATGAAAGTCTGATAAGTAAATAGAAAAAATTTAATATTAAGATAATAAATTCAAAAAAAAATTAATTAAAAAAAGCTAAAAAAAACTAATTGGGTTGAGATGATTTTTTAACACTCACGTCTTGTATATTTAATAACGTTGGGCAAAACGCCACGCCCTTTGACTACAATTTTTTTTTTTTTTACTATAATTCAAAAATTGAGCTACAATGGTTTTGAATATTTTTAATAGTGTTAATGGATATAATCGGTTTAGATTTGGGTTAATAGTTATAGCCAACTCAATTTTTAATAATTTACAAATTATAGTCCCAACTCATTTAATCTTTTTGGATCCCAATGAGTTGAGTTAATTTTTTTATTGATATTATAAATATTATTTGGTTAGTTTATGAATTTTTTTATTCCTACACGATCCTAAAAGAAATAATTTTTGAACACTACAATTAAAAAACAAATCAGGCAGAAATCAATTGATGGTCTAAAACAATACAGTCAACTGAAGGAATTTTAGAGTTTGAAATGGATATGCACCTTCACACACACATGGGAGAATAGCAAGTTCTGGACTTGAGATGCAGTAGAATTTAGTTACTTTTTCAGCAGCTGTCATACATAATTCAGCCTCATTATCACATAGCAACCGCATATAAGCAAGGACCAAGTCCCACCTTAGAAACAACTAGCTGCTTTGCCGGCGCTATGCCGTAGATCAATTTTGGAAGAAAGGATGTAGAAAGGCATCTTGTATCTTAAATCATCTCGGAATTAGAAATCTATTCAATTTTGAAGAGTCATTACATAGTCACCGCCAACAGTCTCACATTCTTTATGAAAGACAATAAATAGATACTTATATCTCTTTGGAAGAAAAAAACATCATTTCTTATCAGTTTCATTAAGTTCATCAGTAAAAGGAATGATTTCATCATAAAAAGTGTCAAAAATAAAAAGGTCACTCTATGATTTCAATTCCTAAAGTGACATGGACTCCTCATCATTTAGGGTAGATAACATGTTAGTAGAAGGATTCTAATGGTTCTAGAAAGAAAGGATAACATTCATCTATAACTCATATGTAAAAAAGGATGCAAAAATAGTATCTTGAATATGTACTCTCTAAGGATCAACTTTTAGTGTTTTAAAATATCTTATATTCATTCTTAATACTTGGGAGTATACTTAAGTGCATCAGAGATTAGAAAATAATCCTTGCAAGTAGCATCTCTAGCATGTTTACGGTAGTCTTATAGCATCAAATCAGCTAGAAAAGTTGTTGAATGTAGAAAGGAGGACTGGAATTGTAAAACTAATTGAGGCAAACCACCATGACCATAAAGTTCATAAGAAGTCTGCAATGACCACGAAGTCAAATGCTTGATGCTTTTGGAAGACCACTTCTTAGCAAATGGATCAATGGTAGGTTTGTATACGCGAAGGCTTGTCCGATGATACCTGTCCTCAATTATTAAGAATTTTTTAAGAGGAAAAATAAAAATTCTTGAAAGTCACCGTCTAGAAAAATGTAAGTATTATGTGCATATTTGGGAAAAAAAAATATAGGGAACAAGATTACAAGTCCCATAATATTTATGTGTCCTAAAAAAGGGAGGGTAAGAACTTACCTTGATGGAGAGCCAAAGAAGAGTGATGCTCTAATGTTTGAAAGAAAGTTATAAATAGTCAAAATAAATTGATGGTTCGTTAAAAATAACAATTGTGAACATTAAAAAATGACTCTTCAAGCACCAAATCCACTGAAATATTATAGTTGGAGAATTCAAACCGCCAAAGCAACTCACATGGAATCACAAGTCAGGCGATTAACCTACATCCAAGTTACCAAAGAATGTCAAAAAAATAAATTGAGTTACATTTCACATTTCCTAATTACAAAAGAAGGAAAAAAAACATTCCTCTTATGTGAATAGTCGGCCCTTTGAATAAAGAAAATCTACAGCCCTTGTTTTTTTTTTTTCTTCCAAAAAAGAAAATCTACAGCCCTTGTTTTTTTTTTTCTTCCAAAATAATTGTTGCTGCTATCTCTCAACCCGAGATCATCATCACCGCAACCTCCAACAAAGATTCGGCAGATTCCCTCTATGATTGCAAGTAGCGAACGACCGTTAAATGGGCTGATATTAGTTTGCAGTCTGCATCTCCCATGAACTCTCAACCTTGCTGTGGATCTCGTGAAGTCAATGCAGATGTGAGCTATAATTATAATCTCCAAAGGGTTCAATAATCTAGAGTCAATACTTCACACGAACACAGGGAGAGGTTGCAGCCTGTTTCTCCTCATAGATGTATCCAGCAGTTTTCAGAAGATGGAACTAAGTAGGTTGATGAGAGCCTCAAGCTAAAAGCAGGTGGGGAAGGCGGTCATCTTCTTGAAAAAGCTACCCATTAATTCTTCTGAGGTAGGATTAAATACAAAGGGATGTTGCTGTGAAAGAGATTCTGATAGCCAACCATTACGTAGTCCAAGTGGCTGGGAATTTATGGATTCTGAATCTCCACCTCACAATTGTTGTTTTGATAGGATTGAAGGAAACGAATGACAAAGTAGAGCAAAAAAAAGACTGAAAGAAAAAGTGAAAAGGGCGCGGGGATCAATTATCCATAAGCATTCACTGATTCCCACCTAGACCTCTTGGCCAACCACTCAAGCTCTCCACCGAATAAAAATCATTGTTTAAAGTAGCCTATTCGCAAGGGTATAGCAAAGCTAGAAGCAGGGCCTTCTGGGAGTTTCAGGTTGCAAAATAATTGACTAGCAGTGGTGATTCTGAAGAAACCCTTGGAAGGGCAGAATCTAAGTTGGCTCTTGAAATTGATGGTCTTACAACTAGGACTTTTCATGTGAGCACAAAAGAAAATGCAGTGAAGGAGAATTCATATGAACCCGTTTTGAGGTGGAATCTATTACTCATGTTGATGTCCTGTTCGGTTGTATCCTCTAAAAAAAATACTAGTGCATCCCCTAGCAGTTTCATATTCAAGGAATCGCATAGTTTGCCTGGGAACCCATTCAATAACATAACCACCAAATTAATCTCTTACAGTGATTCTTGTGATCTGGCTGACCATGATTATAACAGTTCCAAATGCCCTTGTCTTCTACATCATCTCATTCTGATAGTTATGTTGCACTCTTGTCTTCTACATCGGCACCAACTGCCATGGTTCGTGAGTAATGGTTGTGGAGAATCAAGTTTGGTATAGAAAGTATAGAGTAATAAAGTAGAAGATGACTATCCATATGCTACAGTTTCTATCCAAGTTGCTATGAAGTTGCAATATCTTTGTAGTAAAAAAAATTCAAAGTATAAAACCGTGGGTTTAATTTCAATATTTTTCAACACATGCACAAGCATTTTAAAATGTAAGTGAAGAGGGTTATAGGTAGAAACAAAAAAATTTCTACTCATTAAATTTCACCATGTGTTATTTTTTTTATTTTATTTGAACATGAAAAGATAAAATAAAATTAAAATAAATAAAATAAAAAATAAATAAACCTTTATATATTTCTTGACTAATAAGAAGTTGACACTTGAAATGAGATATTCAAGATATTTTATTATAAATGCAAGATCTCATGAATAAAAATCAATGAATAAAATCATGTCATGTGGTATTGGAAAAGAACTTGAGAGCCTCTACAAACCTCTATAAATAAAAGGCCTCGATCTAGAAACAAAAAAAAAAAGATTTCTTAGAGATACAAATTCTTGAAGTCTACAAAGAATAAAGTTTTATTGGATCAAACTTAAACATCTCATAAGAATTCTTTAAGAACACTTTGAAGACAAATTAAAAGCACTTTTCAAAGCATTAAATCACTTAAACTTGCTTCGCAATACACGTCAAAATTCGAGTTCTTGTAAAACACAAATCTTGGCCTGATTTCACAAATAAATCAAGTCACCATATATCAAATCCAAGAGAAAAATCAAAAAATTATCTTATTCTTTTGAAAGAATACTTTAAATATAAAATATTGTACCCGGATATATATTTAATAATATCATATATTTATACATATATACTTGTTTAATTTCAAGTAATCAAAATTATATCTATAATTATATCCAAATTTGAATGTTGACTCAAGGTTGAGCCTTTTCAAAGTAGAAGGTATCAATGTGAAACATTTTGTGAATGTGTTTATAGTGTAATTAGACATAGCAAAACTTAAGAAAAAAAACCCAAATGATTATTCTAGCAAAACAACCGTAACTTTTTTTCTAATAATTGTACCTAATCAAATTTAAATTTTACAAGGAGCTTCTACAAGCCTGGTTCCTTTAAAATCATGGGTGTGTTTAGGAACACGGTATGTTTTTAAAAATTTTAAATTTTGTTTTTGTTCTTTGTTTAAAATAAAAAATATATATATTTTCAAATCATTTTAATATATTAATATCAAAAATAATTTTTTAAAAATAAAAAAATTATATTTTAATACATTTCTAATCAAAAAATATTTTCATTCATCACCATTACTACAATCTCATACAGCCCATATCTTTTTGCCTGTTGTTCATTTCTATTACTGTGTTTTTTTTTTTTTTTTCTTTGCAGGGTCTCTATCTTAAATTGGAACTTTACGGAGAACCTTTTTGTCACTCTTCCATGATTTGATTCCGGTGGTTCCCATCATGCAAGCTAACTTAAATCTTATATGGAACAAGTTCGACTAAAATCTCAAACCAAAAGAGATCAAGTCTATGGTTTCTAGCTAAAAGAACCATATATATATATAGAGAGAGAGAGAGCATTACCTTCTAAGCAAAACTGGCAATACGACTAAAAGAACCAGTCACTTAATTTAGTATATAGCAAGTATGGTTTCTAGCTACAAAACGTTCTGCCATGGTTCTCTGTATATAGCCCGTGTCAATTTCTAACAAGTGATTAAATTCTGTTATGTTCTTCAATAAGATTAAAAGAAAGTACAAACTTCTGCTGTGAAAAATAAGCAGGAACTTTAAAAGGGAGCGTATCAGTTGTCTTTCCTTTGTCCAAAACGGCAAATCTATTTCCATTAGAATAGTCAAGTCTCTTGTTTTGGGAGAAATTCCCAGTGAATTTATCCTTTACTTCGAATGTAATGTATGATAAAGAAAGAATGTCTGCCAAAAGTATTAGTGATATCCCAAGTTTCCAATAAACAAAAAGAAAAAGAAACGCTATAGCTAATTGATCTAACCTGCCTTTAGTCGGAGATCAGATCAAGAGTTATGTTCTTTTCTTCAAGGGTACGCTAGCAGCTATTCAGTGAGGACTGTAATTTGAAGTTTTCTCTCTGCATGTACAACTCAAAAGTACTGTAAATGGACATTTCCTTGATCAAAAAGCAATTATAATTTCTTTAATATACTGATCTTATTAGTCCCTGAAGGGGTTACAAAACACTGGAGATTACATGAAAACCTGCTCTCTCAATCTGCTCCACCAAAATTTATCCGGCATGCATGTCCAACATGTATACTTTTGCATCTCATCATAACATTCAACAAGATCAAAGGATTTAAAACTTATTTAATGATGGTAAATACTGTCTGAACAATAGTGAGAATCAAAAGAGTAGCCGCCGCAAAAATAGAAACAATTGCCCATGGGGTGCCAAGGTACTTGCTCATCAACAGAGCACCCCATCCTGGCCACCTGCGCTGGCAATACCTGTTCATCTCCTGGCACAGTTTTAGATAATAGTATTTTTTCAAGTAAGCATCCTGATAAAGCTTGTTGAAGAATTGCGTTGCCTCATCTGGATTCAACCAATTATCAATGATTCCACTACTGGTGAATGTATCCATATCTTTGGTAGTGTTAATGAGGTTGTCTAGGAGGACGGCATATGAAGTGATTCTGTCAGTGCATTTAGGACAAGACTGCTCATAGCTGATGAGGTTTCGAATGATGACTTCAGTTGTCTCCTGAATTAGCAATTTTGGGATTTTCAGGACACCATTTTCGAATTTTATATCCAAGATGCTGCTTGACTCACCCGCCTTCAATTTAATTCCGGCGCCTAAAAGATTTGTGACGGAAGGAATAGGTTCCCATCCGCTTTCACCATCTTCCTCTTTTCCAGATGACAAAACTAACCAATTTCTTAAGAGGTCAAGCAAATGTTTTTTTCCTTGGTAAGAGGGAAGTATGGGGGGTGGATTGAATGAAAAAATGTTCTCAAAGAAATGAAGGGCAAGTTCTGCGAGGGTTGTCGGGTTTCCAGGTTCCGCGGTCATGTTGAACAAGTGTTCAAGGACCAACCAAGGTATTTGGTTTTCTACCAATATCAAGTCATGATATAGGTACTGCAACATACAAGACATGTTGAAGATAGGATCATCATCTTCTCTAAGATGATTATCTTTTCCTTTCTAAATAGCTCAATAAGAAAGCAACCATCTATTACCAATATTCTGACAAAATCCTCTTCACCGACATCAATTGGTCCGGCATAACACGAACGTGCCTCTTTCTCGATCCCCTGGTGGATTTGATCAACCCCTTCAGTGTTATGCTCGCAGATCCTCGGCAGAGAAGGCCTTTGAGATACTTCAGTTTAATTTTCTCTGTAGATTTCATCAGTGGATTGTGACGGTGCCAGGGGCCAATTGAAAATGCGTTGGGGGTATAAGCTTTTTCGCTATGCCTTCGGAGAATGCGGGGCACTCTAAAGATGCATACTTTATCAGGCATTATCAAATTCTGGGACATCATACTTTCAACGGAAGAGGTCAATGAATCAATATCAACTGTGACCTGATCATCTACTCCATGAGAAGGACCGCATATATCAGCACTCCTTGTACCACCATCCCTTTCGGATCTTGCCATCGTTTCTATGTGAAGAATCGTTAAAGAAGAAGAAAAGAATAATGAGTACAAAACAAATATTAGAATCTACTTAAAGAGAAAGAAAAGGAATTCTAAGCTAAGTGTGAAAAGTATCCCATTCAACGAATTATATATCTCTTTTAAACCCATAAATTCTTCAGGCCAAGCTCAACAAACCATGATTCGAGTACCTACTCAGAACCCAAACCCTTCCAAATCCTACCGGGTTGTATAAACTTATCCTATACAAACAAAGTTTTCTGCAAGGTTTTGAACTCAGCTGCACTCCAAACAGAACTCTTTTGGGAGTTTAGAAAGGTTCGTGATTTTTCAATCCTTTTGAACAGAATAGTTTCCTAGCAATTTTCCCAAATGAGCAATCAGAAGGACCTATGAAGCTAACGAGCTGTGGTGTAAGGTGTAGGAGAACATATATTGGCATTAAGCTTCTCTCATACCTGACAGAATGCAACTTTCCTGTAGATCTTCTCACTCCTCAATGATTTTATTTCATTACCTATGTTGAGTTGTTGACTGCTGCCTGCAACAATTTGCAAGAAAATTTTTACATGGTATCATCGAAGTTTGCTGCTGAAATGCCGAACCATTTCAGAGTGCATCCCTACAAAGTTTACTGTGATATTCAACTGTGCAAAGATAAAAAAGGTAAAGCATTACCTTGCTCGATTAGCCAAAGCCTTGATTCGTTCTTGAGGCTCTAAAAGTGAATTCTTCAGGGTTAGGGGCATGCACGTTTATTGTTTATGGAAGAGCAGATTGAGGCATTTGAAGATTAGTCTGTGAAAGCTTAGGCCGAGTAGGGAGGAAAATTTAGATGTTTCTCATGCAGCTAGAATCAGAAGGAGGGGATGAAAAGAAGTAAGAACTACTTATTTCTGGATGATATTTAAGTCATCGCAATACTGAGACATCTTAAGGGGCATTGTATGAAACTTTGCATCTACAAAAACATGGTTCTGATAAATTGCTCTGGAAGCTCTGTTTATTTAAGGTTTCAGTCCTATTCTTTTCTTTGGTAGTAATTTATCCCTTGCTTTGGAGACAAAACTTCCTAGGAATCTATCTTTAGAACTTCTTAAGTGTGATATAAACAGCGTCGGTGGAAAAGCAACAAAGTAAGTAGTGTCTTTTAATTTCCTCCTGCTAAGTTCATCTGACCGCTTTAAGGCATCATCCTGTGGTTTCTTCTATTCCTGGAAGTCAAATTCAGATGATATCCAAGGTTTCCATTTTAAGCTTCTCTCTTTGTTCAATTTCTTTGGAATATTAGGCTTCCGTTTAACTCTAGTTAGTTCTCTTTTGCCTAGTTAAAGTCCTATTATGGATGATGACATTAATGAATTCCAAAAGAACTGTGCGATTTACGTAATCGAGCCACGCTCCTCAATCAACCAGCTTTTTATGCGTTTAGGTAAATTACAGCAACTCCTATTCAATATTATAGAAATTATAGGTCATTTGAAAGTCCAAGTTTTGATATATATATATATATATATATATATATATATATATATATATATAAAACCCTTTATTATGTCTAAAACACTCTTAATTACTATTTTTTAAAAAAATACAAAAAATAATATTAAAAAGAAAACTCAAAACAAAATTAATAGTGAAATTAATATTGTTCATGTACTAAAAAACATTGTGTCCATTTTTTTAATATTCTTTTTTGTAAATTTTTAATTTAGTTACTTTTTCCAAATGGTAATGGAGAACATTTTGGATTAAAAAAAAAAAAAGGAGGTTAGGTTAATGTAATTATAAAATAAACTAAAAGAGTTGGGGTTATTTTAACACTATTCATATGAACAATTCAGTTTTTTTTTTTTTATTTCGGTCCTCATAATGTTCATATGAACAAAGTGATCTTTTTTGTCATTTTAGTTATGGATTTTATTTTTCAATCTCCCTATCCCAGGTTATATTTAGATTTTTTTTTTTTTCAATTTCAATTTGCATGCTATCACTTTTACAAAGTGTTGAAAAATATTCTAATAATTAATTAAAATTAATTTTATGAAATAGAACTTTAGGTTACAATTATAAAAGAAACTAAAAGAAGAGGGACCAACTTTAAGAGAAAAAAGAAAAAGAAACAAATACCATTTAGACTCTGGCCTAGAAAACCTCACTTTGATCCCCAAAGTTTCAGTTATTTATTTATTTGGCCCCTATTATTTTAAAAATTTATAATTTAACCTCAAATCTTATTTATTTTACGTTTCAATCCTTAAATTTTGAGAGAGCAAAGTGACAGTCACAGGAAAATATAGAGAGGAGAGAAAGCGCATAGAAAGCCATATTTCAGCTACCAAAAAAATTTAATATAGGTGTTCATGAATTCATCTTCCAGAGGGATGCTCAATAAATGTAGTGTTTCTATTCAATCATTCTAGAAAAAAACTGGTTTGGATCCATAAAGTTTTTTTTGGATTGATTTTCAGTCTTTAAAGTGATTAGAGTGTATTTGGAATTGAAAATGAGTTTACTAAGATTTCTATAATACTTTTAAGTGAAAATAAGTTGAAAAAATAAATTAGTGAGATTCAAAAGCTCAAACCTCAATTTTCTAGTGGCCAGAGATTACTAGAAAATTATCTAGTCAAGTGGTTGCCCACGACAAACGACATCTCGTTCATTTAAAAAAAATAAAATGAATGATATGTCATCTGCTCTATCCAAAAAAAAATTCAACCAAGCAAGATGGCCTAACTTTCTAGGTCCAAGTATACCAAAGCCTTTTAATTCCTGGCCAGGGGCACCGATCTACCTATTAGGCCCAAAAGTGTTTGGCCTCTCTATTTTACTTTTGATTGATTTTTTATTTTTATTTTAATTAATAGCTCCTTTCTCTCTTTGTTTATTTTTTTACTTTTCATGATTTTTTTATTTAAATTTTAATTAATACCTTCTTTTTAATATTGTTTTGTTCATTTAAAAAATAATAATAACTAACTTTCTTAATTGTTTTTATATTTTTTTAATGTTTCAAATAGATTATAGTGATTTTATTTAGATTTTATTTTATTTTATATTTTATATAAATAAATTGTATTTGTATAATTACAAAAACAAAAATTGTTTGTTCTTGACAACCAAAATTAACCTTTAGATAAAAAAAAACATATAAAATAAAAGGGACAATCAAGGTTAAATATATGAATGTACATGTATATTTTTATTTTTACGAGGAAGATTATCTTCTTCTTCTTTTAGTTTTTAAATAATTTATCACTTGTGCTTTCATTGCGAGTTAAACATAAAATTTTGGAATATAAGAAAATACTCAAATCGTTAAAAGAAATTTGGCATTGTCATTAAACTCGATGCAACAGTTCAAATTTAAAAATCATAACTCAAGTATTTGATTATTATTTAGTCAATTTGTCAAACCCATAACCCCCGTTAAGGACTTCACTAACCCGAATTCATTTTTTTATTTTATTAGATGATAGAAAATACAAAAATTGATTTATTATCAGCCCAATACTCAAAAATAAAATTCAATAAAAATCTCACACTAAATGATAGATTTGAAAAACAAACTAAAGATATAAACAAAAGGCCCAAAAAATCTCGACTCGACTTTTTAATTAATATTTAGTTAACCCGTCAAACTCATAACCTGAGGTATGAACTCCACTTGATAGATTTTGTTTTTTATTTTATTTTATGATAAGAAATATAAAAGTTGATCTACCATCAACTCAATACTGAAGGATAAAATTCAATGAAAATTATACACTAAATGATGGAATTGAAAAAAATACAAAAGATACAAAAAAAGGCTAAGAAATTCCAACCTGATTCTTTGATTGATAGTTAATCAAACTTGCGACCTGAGTTATGAATTATATTGATTTTATTTGTTTTTATAAAACTTATTATATGATAAGAAAATATAAAAATTGATTTATTGTTAATTTAATATTGAAAAATAAAATTAAATAAAAACTCAATAAAAATTAAAAAAAATACTAAAGATAAAAAATTGATGTTGATAACAAAGCCAAGCAAAAACCAAGCGAGCCAAGGATTGAAGTTGATAACATACGACCAAATTAATATATTTACTTAGCTCAGTGTAGCTTATTTTATAAGCTATTTGGGTGGTTGGAAGGTGACATGACTCGTATCCTGCATATTTAAAATAATTTAAGAAAATCAGGCAAAAATCAATTGAGGTTCTAAAACAATACAGTCAACAGAAGAATTTTAGAGTTTGAAATGGATATGCACCTTCACACACATGGGAGAATAGCAAGTTCTGGGCTTGAGATGCACTAGAATTTAGTTACTTTTTCAGCAGCTGTTATACGTAATTCAGCCTCATTATCACATAGTAACCGCATATACGCAAGGACCAAGTCCCACCTTAGAAACAGCTAGCTGCTTTGCCGGCGCTATGCCGTAGATCAATTTTGGAAGAAAGGATGTAGAAAGGCACCTTGTATCTCAAATTAATATTATAATGAATAGTGCTTTGCGCGCAGGGGCACAACAAAATCTTTTCATGAAATCATAATAATCTAATGAAAAGCAGACAAAACAAATCATAAATTTTAATTCTTAATCAAATCGATATTAAAAGATGAAATTATGAGAAAAAACTACATAAGAAAAAGAAAAAAATTTTAAACTGGTTTAACCCGCCAAACTAGGTTAACCCGTTAAACTTGGGATCTATGTCATGAGCATGTGATAACTAAAAAAAAAAATTAATATTAACAAACCCAATTAAACAAAAAAAATATTAATTAAAAAAAACAAAGAAAATAGCAACAACAAAAAAAACCTATAACTAAAAGGTATCTACCTTTCACTATGGATTTGCACAGTGCAATCCATAGTGAAAGGTTGATTTCTTTTGGTTATAATTACAATATTAAATGATGAAATTAGAAGAAAAAACAATAACGAAGAAAAAAAAATATGAAACAACTGGGTTAACCTGATTTGACAGGTTAACCCCTCCAACATGAGGTTTGTGTCATGAGAGTACAATAATTAAATAAAAAAAATTCATATTAATGAACTAAATTAAACAAAAATATTAATGAAAAAGAAAAAAACACAGAAAAAAACCTATAAGAAGAAAAAAACTAATGAAGAAAAAGAAAAAAAATCTAAATTAACCAGGTTAACCCGTCAAACCTGAAATCCGTGTCATGAAAGTCTTATAACTAAACTTAAAAAAATTTAATACCAACAAACTAAATTAAAAAGGAATTAATTAAAAAGGGAAAAACAAAGAACGAAAAAACCAATACGAAGAAAAAAACTAATGAAGAAAAAGAAAAAAAAATCTAAATTAACTGAGCTAACTTGTCAAACCTGAGATCCGTGTCATCAAAGTCTTATAACTAAATATAAAAAAATTTAATATTAACAAACCAAATTAAAAAAAAAATTAATTAAAAAGGAAATACAACAAAAACAAACAAAAGGCATCAGCCTTTTAACTATGGACCCGCAGTATGGATCCACAATCAAAGGCATAAAAATGACAAAAAAGCAAAAAAAAAAAACTAAAAGCATCAACCGATAACTAAATAGAAAAAAATGAATATTAATGAACTAAATTAAATAAAAAAATATTAATTAAAAAGAAAAAAGAAAAGAAAAAAACCCTATAAGAAGAAAAAACCAAATGAAGAAAAAGAAAAAAAATTGAATTAATTGGATTAACTCGTCAAACCAGGGGATCCGTGTCATAAAAATCTGATAATAAAATAGAAAAAAAATTAATATTAACAAACTAAATTAAAAAAATAATTAAAAAGAAAAAACGAAGGTATCAGCCTTTTCATCAGTGGATTGACCGCATGAGTTCACGAAAAAAAAGGCATAAAAAGAAAAAAAAAAAAACTAAAAGCATCAACATTTTCACTGTGGATTCCATACAATATTAAAAGATAAAATTGAGAAAAAAAACTAATGAAGAAAAAGAAAAAAAAATCTGAATCAACTAGGTTAACCCGCCAAACCAAGTTAACCTGTCAAACCTGGGATTCATGTCATAAAAGTGTGATGACTAAATAGAAAAAAAGATTTCATATTAATGAACTAAATTAAAAAAAAATAATTAAAAATGAAAAAAAAAGAGAAAAAAACTAATGAAGAAAAAAAATCTAAATCAACTAGGTTAACCTGTCAAACCTGGGATCCGCGTCATGAAAGTCTGATAAGTAAATAGAAAAAATTTAATATTAAGATACTAAATTCAAAAAAAAATTAATTAAAAATAAAAAAAAAGCAAAAAATAACTAAAGGCATCAGTTTTTTTACTATCAATAAAAAGCTTAAAAAGAAAAAAAAACAAAGTCATATGCCACGGGTTAATTTGTTTTTTCTTGCATAAAAAATATCAAAAAAATGCTAAGATGTAAGAGTGTTAGGTTTTTCTGCAAAGATATATCAAAGAGTATTGGGTCTAGCCGCAATACTTGACCCAATAGTAATATTTATAATATTAATAATAATATTAAACTTACATGACTCAAGTTTAAGTGAGTTTGGCTGTAACATCAGACCTAAGAGCCTTGGATATGGGTCTGACTGTAAGGTCGTGTCATAAAAGTGTGATAATTAAATAGATTAATTAAAAAGAAAAAAAAACAAAGAAAACAAAAACTATAAGAAGAAAAAAACTAATGAAAAAAAATTGAATTAACTGGGTTAACACTTCAAACCAAATTAACCCGTCAAACCTGTGATTCGCGTCATGAAAGTTTAATAATTAAATAGAAAAAAAATTGACGGGTTAACCCAGAATTAACTGGGTTAACTTCTCAAACCCGAGATACGTGTCATGAAGGTCTGATAATTACATAGAAAAAAATTTAAAATTAACAAACTAAACTGAACAAAAAAAATTAATTAAAATGAAAAGAAGCAAAAAAAAAAATCGGGTTAACTCGTCAAATCAGGTTAACCCGAGATCCGTGTCATGAAAATCTGATAACTAAATAAATAAAAAATTAACATTAACATACTAAATTAAATGAAAAAATTCATGAAGAGAAAAAAACAAAGAAAAAAGCAGAAAAAAAAACCTGAAAGGCATAAAAAACGAGAGAGAAAAAAAAGACAGCTCAGCCTTTGCACTGTGCAGTCCAAAACCTGGTCAACCCGTCAAACTCGGGATACGTGTCATGAAAGTCTGATAGTTAAATAGAAAGAAATTCAACATTAACAAACTAAAATAAATGAAAAAAATTAATTAAAACGAAAAAAAAGCAAAAAATAAATAAATTCCGGGTTCACCCGTTAAATCAGGTTAACCCGTCAAACCCGGGATTCGTGTCATAAAAGTCTGATAACTAAATAAAAAGAATTAACATTAACAAACTAAATTAAACAAAACAAAATTCATTAAAAGAAAAAAAAAAGAGAGATAAAAGCAAAGAAACAAAACCTGAAAGGCATAAAAAACGAAAAAAATAAAATGGAAAAAAAATGAAAAAAAAAGATAGCTCAGCCTTTGCACGGTGGACTGCACTGTGCACTCCAAAACCAGGTCAACCCGTCAAACCCGGGATACGTGTCATGAAAATCTGATAGTTAAATAGAAAGAAATTCAACATTAACAAACTAAACTAAACAAAAAAAAGCAAAAAAAAATAAATTCCAGGTTAACTCGTCAAATCAAGTTAACCTGTCAAACCCGGGATCCGTATCATGTAAGTCTGGTAACTAAATAAAAAAATTTAACATTAATAAACTAAATTAAACAAAAAAATCATTAAAAAAACAAAAAAAAAACCCAAAAGGCATTAAAAATGAAAAAAAATACAGCTCTGCAATACAAAAATCTAAAAACATCGGTGTTTTACTATGAACTGCACAGTCTATAATAAAACATTGATGTATTTTAGTATATGTTATAATAATAATAATAACAATAACAATAATAATATAATTACCATAAATCAAAGATTTTGATTGCAAATGACAAATTCCATCATCAGATGAGATCGCTGTCAAACACAAAATTGGATTGAAACTTAAAAAAAAAGGGCATAAAAGTATATACTCGAGTTAGTTCACTTTTTAAAAATCCCAACTTGCATTTGACTAGTAATAATTTTTTATTTGATTTTTTAACTTATTATCCTCTATAATATTCATATTAATTGACTTTAATGAATTAAAGTCGACTAAGATAATGCAAATACTGGTTTTTTTAACACTCCTAATTTTCCCTCCAAAATAGTCTGCTTTTGAATTATTTCACGTTAAGGCATGTATTTTCTGAGCCTTATATTCTCTCCGGTCCTCACCCAAAACAAAATGGCCATTCAATTTATAACATAGGCCTAATAAAATAGGTTAATTTAAAAAAAAAAGAATAACAAATAAAAAGAAGTGAGATAATTCATGTTATATTAAAAATTAGTGAAGAATCATATAGAAAACAAAAAAAAAATTGGATCCCAATCTCTAATTAAATAAAATTCAAATAATGAAATTGAAAAACATGAGCTTAAAAAACAAAAAATAAAAAAAAACAACCAAACTCAACACATCTCTTGAACCTAATTTAATTTTCCAAACTCGCAGCTACAAAGATTTTAGACTCTGACTCAATCAAGAAACTCAATTCCTAACTAACTTAATATTAAAGTTGAGATGGGAAAAATATTAATTTAAAAAATTTATCAAAGTAAAAAAAAAATAACAATAAAAAAAATAAGGATCAAATCTGATAAGAAAAAAAATTAAAGAATGATGAAATAGTAAAAAAATCAATTTTAAAAATTATCTTAAGTAAAATAAATAAAAATTAAAAGAATGGGGACCAAGTCTAACAAATAAAATAAGTAAATGAGGGTGAAATTGAAAGTAAAATTCAATTTTATAAATAATTTCAATCAAACAAATAAAAAAAATATGGATCAAATTTGTCACGACCCGAATCCCGGATCCATGACCGGTACATAGGCAAGGTTCCCTTCCAAGACTCCATACATATGCGAACCCAAATTTACATACAAACTTATCCTTCAAAACTCAATCAGACTTCAACGCAACACTAATAACAAAATAAACTTCATAATATAATTTGATTGTCTTAATACAATAGTTCATATAATTTCATAATTTTGAAGCACTGACTAAACATAAAAGGAAGGTACAAATTACAACCAAAAAGCAGGTTCAGAAGGTTCAACAAAAATAACTTGCTATCAAGCTATAAGTCTGAAAAGATAAATAATGAGAGGGTGAGTTCAACAATTCAGTGAGTAGATAACGTTCAATATACACACGCGAGGTACTACAACAATGAGAAATATATATACAAGTATGGCTTTAGGTTCTTATATGAAAGTTTTTCAAATAGGCCATAACAAAAAGATCATATGGTAAAACTCGTCAGAAAATCAAAATGCAATGAGCATGAGGCTTCGTACTGTGGGATGATCAGTCCACACAGGTTGGTGACTCCCCCGACCAATTAGGGTTCAGATATGATGTGCACAGAGACTAACACTACCCTGTTAGCATGGGTATTCTGACTGACATACCACAGGTTCATAGTCATAATCAAACAGACATATTCATATCTCAAGACTCAACTCATGACATCAATCAAATGAGGAGCTATCAATTCAGAAGTCAATTTAAAATATATACTGGCTCATATCAAGAATTCAGATTTAATAATTGATCATGCTTTATCATAATAAGGATAATAATCAACATATATATTATCAAGAAGCATGATCCAATTCATACTAACAAATCAAACATTTATAATATTTTTCATGCATATGGAAAATTATCCACTCACCTGACTCGAAAGCAAACAGCACTCAAAAGCAGATACTGAAGGAAATCCTACTAACGTCCCGCTGGTAGAATATCAGGATTATCTGAATACAAATGAGACATATTCAAGAACGACTTAAAATAACATTTAACCTATTTAATACACTTAACTAAGAGTGTATTTTGTAACCCTATATGTTTTTTAACTAACTAGTCAATTTTTCCAAAAACTCAAAATCTAACGGTTTTTTCGAAATTTAATCCATAATAAAATAAATAATAAAATTGATAATAATTCACTAAATAACCCTCAATTATTCATCAAAACAATCTGCAAAAGCTAATATTACAGCTAGGGACCAATCTGAAAATTATCATATTTTTAAGGGTCAAATTGTAACTTTTGTCAAATTGAATGACCAAACTAAAAATATCATAAATCCATGACTATACTGAAATTCTGACCATAATTAATTCTCAGTTCTATCCAGAATATCTCATTATGCTCCAGGGACCATTTTGGAATTTTACCAAATTTTTAGGGTCAAATTGGAGGACTAAATTGAAAATGTTAAAAGTTCATAACTATACAGGCATTCTTCCCATAATTCATATTTTATTCTGTTCAAAATCTCGGAATATGCTCCAGGGACCAATCTGTAATTTCTTTCCAAAGTTTGGGGACTAAATTGTAATTTTCACAAATTGAGGGACCAAACTGAAATTGTCATCTTCAACCTCCAACCCAGAATTTCAACAGAAAACCTAATGTTCTTTCCAGATTTCTAACTCAAAATTCACTATTTACACAAATCATAACTCAAAATCATCATCTTTACCTACAATCTTCTATAATCAACTAAATAATCAATTACCCACAACAATCAACCCTATAACATTCAAATTAATTCATCAATTAAACCTAAAACACAATCTTCAAAACCCTAACATTCAACCAAAACAGAAATTTAAAGCTTAAATAACACATATTTATACATAATCTTACCTTTAAACTTATTTTCTCCAACTCCCTTCTATTTCCCTTATCTTTCCCTCTTTTCTCTTCTTCTTGTTCTCTCTCTTCTCTCTCACGGTTTGCTCTCTAAGAACACAGCTTTCTCTTCTTCTTTTTTACTTTCTATTTATATTTATCATCTCTTTATTCAATTACTACAATACCCCTCATTTAATTATACTAACTCTTTAAGCCTTCAAGAGCTTTGTTGCCTTTTCCTATCTCTTTTAATACAAAACATCACAAAATCTGAATGAAAAAATAATTCAAAAGGTTGCTTTGAAAAATTAGAGTGTCAAACATGGAAATCGAGAATGAGAGAGAAAAGAAAAAAAAGATTGTCAAAGCCAAATTGGAAGTCCATTAGCCACCCATGCTACTCGAGGATGGAGGAGTTGCCAAGACAATTCAAATGCTACCCCCATAAGCCACCATTTGTCTGTCAAACATCTCATCACATGCCACCTAAATAGAGTCGAAACAACTCATGCGCTAACACGTGCAATGCATGCAATAATCTTTTTTTAAATAATATTAATATTTATTAAATTACAAAATTATTCCTTGGCCAGCTTAATTATAACTAAAAACAAGATGAAAATACAAAAAGATCATTGAACATCGGTTAAAAAAAATTTTCTTTTAAAACTAATTTAGTCATTTTATTGTACTTAAAAAATAAAAAGTCAAAAAAGACCCTAGACACCAATTAAGTAATATTTGATATTAAGGGTAATTTAATAACTCTACAATGCTTTGAAAAGTTGAAATGACCGATTATCCCATGATCAATCTGGTAAAACTAATGGACCTTGAAAAATGGGTTGTATTACCCCAAATAGCCAGTTTAATGACTTTTACTTGGAATGACAAAATGATCATTACAATATCAAATTCATAGTATAATATGTTTTGGTTTACGGTAAAAAAACTAATAGGAATTAGTTTTTTTAATAAAACAAATCAAGTTTGCAAAATTTGATAAAAACAAGGATAACATAAAAAAATACAAAGGAGTTTTAGAGATAAATTAATATTTTAATTTAAAAAATGAGAAATTTTTATTCAAATACAATATTTATCCATCTAAAAAATTAAAAAGCTAGTTTTAAAAAAGTTATACTGAGTTTGGAAAATATAGTTTAGAGGTTCTTCATAGTTTACTATTACAAGTTTTTCACTGTTTTTCTTATAAAGAAAATATATAAGAAATTTAATTTTTCTCTTTTATATACAAGTATTTTTTAGTAATGTAAAAATTAATTTCTTTTTGCATTTTTATATTGAGCTAGTATTATAAGTTTAATTTTTATTATAAATTCAATATAAATATTTTTTTTCAAGTTAACAATATCACTCTAACATGATAATTTTTAATTTCAATGAAATAAAATTAATATTTTATAATTATATTACCATGAATATAAAATATTAAGATGACTATTATAAATTATAAATTTAATTTTTTATAAAAAAAATTTTTACCTTGATGTATTTTTATTTTTTTTAAAGAAAACTTTGTTTTCGTTTTCAATTAATAAACATGTTTTCTAATATTTTTTATTAAAACAAAAAAACTAAAAATGAAAAAAAAATGTTAATGAACGTGCATGGAATTATCAAAGATGTGCCAAAGCATTTGGCTAGTTTATCATGTAGAGAAGGCACATTGCAACGTGGCGCAACGGAGGACTAAAGTCCCGTGGTTGACACAGTAAAACTCTAGATTCCGAAAGCTAATTTATTTAATAATATATTAAAATAATATTTTTTTATTTTTAAAAAATTATTTTTAATATCAAAATATAAAAACAATTCAGAAATTAAAAAAAATTAATTTAAATCTAAAAAAATTAAAAAATTATAAAAATTGAATGCAACGTCAAATAAGATCCTTGTATATTTGGTAATAATATAAGTATTTTTTAATTTTTTAATTATAATTTATTAAAATTAAAAAAAATATTAATTTAATTATTTAAAAAAAGAAATTTAAAAAACATATTTTTACCACATAAACAAACACTCAAAACCAAAACGCCATGTGTCGTAATTCTAAGCGGTTCCACGTCTTGTGGATACCTCGAGTCGCTCCGACCCCAACGTTACCCAAAATAAACACAGCTCCAACTTTCCCTCTTTAAGCTCCTCAAAAGCTACAATCCAAGCTCTGACTTCAAAAACCTCTCAACCAATCAAAATCAAACCCTACTAACACATCTTCTACGTGTCGCACTCTTATTAGGGATAATGGTATTACCGTAATTTCTACAAGGACCAAGGGCATTTCCAGATCAAACCTGTCTCCTCCTCTCTTCCTCTTAAACCTCACTTTTTTTCTCCTTAGAAACCCTCTTTTTCTTTTTGCTCATATTTGCAAAAGGATCTCTCAATAGCCGCCATGGCCTGGCTTAACCGATTAGCCATCACCGCAGCGCCATCACTCCGTCGTGTTAGCCGATTCTCCGACAGTCGAGGTTATGGATCAGCAGCGGCAGTCCAATTCGACTATGATTATTATGATGACTATTATTCAGACACCGTAGAAGACTACGGACAGCTTAATCGGCTAAAGCCGAATTTGGAGTCGGTGGCTGGGTCGGCTTCAGGGAGAGGAGTGCAGTGGGTGTTAATAGGAAACCCAGGAGCTAAAAAGCATGTTTACGCAGAGAAACTCTCGAAGCTTCTAGAAGTTCCTCACATTTCCATGGGTACCCTTCTTCGTCAAGAGCTTAACCTTAACTCTTCTATTTATAAACAGGTGCTTTTTTAGGGGTTTTTTTATTTTTAAGTCTTGGTCTTTATTTTTTTTGGTTAATGGGATTTGATATTGATTGGTTTTTGGAATGTTTTGTTTTTAGATTGCAAATGCGGTGAATGAGGGAAAATTAGTGCCTGAAGATGTGATTTTTGGGCTGTTATCAAAAAGGCTTGAAGAGGGTTATTATAGAGGTGAAAATGGGTTTATTTTGGATGGAATTCCCCGAACGAGAATTCAGGCTGTAAGTTTCTCGTTTTCTGATTATTGGCATTTGTGTCTCGCAAGCAAGTGGATGATTGTGGGGTTTTGTTTTAATTGGTAGAATTGAAGGACTGTTGAAGGAATGGAAGTTGATTTTATTATTATTATTATTATTATTATTATTATTTGCATCTTTTGGTGGTGTTTTTATATGTAATTATGGCATTTTGTCTTATGATGATTGAGGAAATGGTGGGATTTTTCTTTGCAGGAGATTCTTGACCAAATTGCGGATATTGATCTAGTTGTTAATTTTAAATGCGGTGAAGGGAATGTGGTGAAAAAGAATCTTATAAGTGCAGAAAATTCTAGTCACTCTGTTGCTGATGCGGGAAGTGTGTCAAATGAAAAGTACCGAATATACGCGCAGGAGGTACAACGTGTTCTTTTTCATTTCTGAATTAGATTTCGCATTATTGGTGTTTTGAAGTGTTCATTTAGTGATTATGAGTTTTTGTTTGTTCAAAACAATGCTTATCTATGTTCTTGCTTCTGGCATCCTAGATGCCTCTGAAAGGGCTGTATATTTTCGCCTAGTTGCATTAGAATTGCATTTTGCCACTGATAGCAGTTTTCATGGCCCTGTGCTTTGTGTTACTCATGATATTTTCCTATTCTTCATTATCAAACTTCGTGTAAATTTTGGATATTGGAGCGTTTATTCAGTTCTCTGGTCATCATTATCGGAATATGGTTACATCGAAGAAAAATGAGTTATATTATCATACGTTTGCTGCTTGAAAGAATATACCACAAAATGTCTTTTCACGTTGTCAAACGATTATTTTAGTCCTTTTGGTTCAAGTGGTGAAAGTTTATGCTCAAGTTAATATTTCAATCGGGGGGAATTCGGGAATTTGCTCATTAAGTATTTGTTCTTTTATCAGGGAAAAGCGTTGGAAGGATACTACAGGAAACAGCAGAAGCTTCTTGACTTTCAAGTGGCTGGTGGATCTGGAGAAACATGGCAAGGCTTGTTGGCTGCATTACACCTCAAACACCTGAGTGCTGTTAGTTCTTCACCAAAACTGGCTGCTTGATTTTTCTTCCATGCAAACTGCTGACTGCTTCGGTTTCATTCCCAAGCAGGCATGGTATAGTAAATATTTATAATGGGAGCACCATACGAGTTTGTGTGGCGATTGTCCAATTGGAGTTTTGAATCTTTCTTTTTGAAGTTTAGCTTATCTAAGCAGTTGCAATTTTGAGAATGTATGGTTGTAAGGTAATTTTGGCGAGAGATATAAAACAAAGAACACCGGCAAGTGTATTTTTGCGTCTTGTCTCTGATTTGTGGTCTATATTGTGTTTCAATTCAATCTGTCCGGTACACGAATTTAGTTCTGTGGAAGTCCTATGCTTGTTCCCTTCGTGTCTTTTCTTCTTTTCCTCTACTTTCAGAAACTGGGACGGCCTATGAAGCTTTGATTCAGTGATGATGGACTGACTCCACGGTCAAGGCTGGAGCTCCAGGAGTTAAAAGGTTTCTAGATTCAAACCCCGCACTCCTAGAATGATAATGACAGGAGAACAGAAAAAAATGTAGCTACTCAAATGGCGGCAACCGAACCTTGATTTGAACTAATTGTTCGCATTGCAGGCTTGCCAAGTCTTTTTGAACATCAATGTCGTTACATGAGTCTACAAAAAGACTGGCGCTTTAATAACCCTAACACCTTGTCGTAGGAGTATTGAGCTCCTTGAGAAATGTTCTGAAGACCAGCTTCAGATACAGAAGTATGCATACGGGATGCTAACTTCCACGTCAGTTACCATGGATCTCTGTCAACCCAGTTTTGGACCATACAAATTCCAAACACTATCAGGGCAAGTTGGCAACTTGGTTTTTAGCTTCAAGACCCGAACATAGTATGTGCAAGCTAATACACATGCCAAAAAATTCAGGAATTAATTAAAACAAACAATACCTGTTTACTTGACCGCTTTCATGAAGCACTTTATCAGTTGAGATTTAAGAATCACATGAAGGTCATGAAAAGAGAGATTTTTCTTCAAAATGCTAAAAATCACATGAAGGTCATGAAAAGAGAGATTTTTCTTCAAAATGCTAAAACAGGCACTCCATTTCTACATGAAGGTTTGAGATGTTCTCTAAAGCTACACGATTTGCATTTTCCTTTTTTACAAGTACAAGGTAACCAAATGGACCCAAAACTGATTGCTGATTTACTACTAAAAAACAAAGAAAGCTAATCATACATTATTTGTACAGACATGTGAATTTACATATATAGTTACTCACTGTTCATCCATATCTCTCTGAGAAGTTCATATCTGATGGTATTGTCAATGCCCTTCTTTGATTTCCAGCTGGGCTTTGTTGGGGCAGGTGAAGACCGCACCCCATCAAGTATGATGGAAGCCAAAGGTGAATTCAATTCATCAAGCTCATCATCACTGGTGTAGGATTTTCTGACAATTGAGGAGCCACTTTTTCTCAGCTTAGATTGACTTCCAAACTCTCCAATGATTTTGGCAATGGAAGCTGCTGAAGGTGGTAAATAGATCGGAGGAGCTGCAATGCATGGTACCGTTGTGACAGACTCCTCTCCAGCCTCAATAGCATCCTAAATGAAAAAAAAAAAGAAGAGATGATTGCTTGTGATCTCGTAATGAGCTTATTCCTGGTGGTGATACCACAGTACTCTTAAATCAGCTAATACATGGTGGCAAGAATACACAGTACTCTTAAATTGTAGTATAGACAAGAGGATGCAATTTGGTCTATGTGGTTCTAGCTAGCTTTAAAATAGAGCCAATTCAAGGTAGGCTTGTGGCCAACTCAAAACCAGCAAATTAATCATTGGAACAGAGGGTAACAACTAATGCAGAATTCTGGGGGTCCAAATTTTTCTGTTCTTGTTTTAAGATCTTTTTGTGCAATTCTTTTATGCAACATTTTGGTAATAACTAACAAGGATTTGGTCCCAGTTAGATCAATTACCAATTTACCAACCAACATTAAATTGCTTGTATATTTTTTAACCAATACCAACTCACTGACAACTTGCACCCTTATAAAAAGATTCATGCTAAACATCATCAGCCTCCAGGAACATGCCTGAGTAGAACCATTGATAAGTACAGAAGTGAAACATATCCATTCATTTTGAATGTGACTGACCTCAGTGTCCAAGGCTTCAAACACAACATCTGGAATAGGATCTGGACAGAACTCGTCTAAGACAAAATTATCAAGAACCCTCTTGATCAATGGTGCAGCAAATGTGGGGCATACCTTCAAAAATAACATGACGTTTATTAAGGATTGAAAACATGGCTCATGCAAGTTTGGGATGAATGAAGGGTGTGAGTATGATAGCTTGCGATGAATAAATAGCATGAGTATGTCAAACCTCTTTTCTGATGGATTTACTTAAGAGCATGTCCTTTGGAAGCATCATGAGATCACTTAATGCATTAAGGAGATGGAAAGGCTTGAATGTCGTGTCTGGTCTCTCATCAATCTCATCGTTTTCATTGTCATCTTCAAGCAAGTCATCATCATCCATACCAAATAGATCAGTCAGCCATCTTGACCAGTTCCCAATCTGATATTTTCAAAAAGTACAAGGAAAGTTACTTCATTAATGGCAGCAATAGAAAACCTTAAACACCCTCTCCAACAATACAGGTTAATGGCTTTCAAATTGGTGTCTCTTATCATCAAGTCTAGTCTTTGGTATGAATAGGATTTATCAACTTGTGAAGACAAATGGACATGCAGCATCAAAATATCATATGCATGCATGGTATGTAGATGTTTTTCTTAGCATGAAAAGCCTCTTTCCCCTTTCTTTCTTTCTTTCTCTTTCTTTTTTTTTCCGGGAGAAGCATGACATGCATTATTCAAATGTGGAAATAAGAGGAGAAAAACAGGTCACATCTAGTACAACTTTTGGAGATGTCAGATGGTATCTGAACTGTCCTCCCCTTCAATTTTGAAAAAGGAAAGGAAAAGGAGATGTGTTTGGCTCCCATTTTACAACTAAATGGTTGTAAATTTAATAGAGGTAGCAATAAAAGACCAAAATGAAGGTCAAACTCTAAAAGATAACAGCAAAAAGTTCCCTTAGGTTAGGCTTCCGTGTCAGAACTTTATCCTCACCACATTTTTCAGTTGTGCACCAGCCCCAAAGCTCGATGACCCTGCTGGAATTGGGAGAACTTTTGGATCACTGATGGGATCAGATACTGGATCAGTTGGGATCTCATCAACAGATTCACGAAGGATAGCATTGAACATTGCCACGTCTAATCTAGCTACGCATTGCTCCATTATCTAGAAACATAATAGTAATATATTATCATGCCATATTGTTTGCAGAAACAAATTATCAATAGTTGGAAAAGCATAATCAAAGACAACTAGTATTAGTTAACAAATGAAAATTAGTTGAAACAAATATCAGCAAACATGTTGTCAACAACCATATGAGTTCAACAATTCAGCACTCTTGTTTTCAGATGATATTTCAAATATTCCTTCCATCTACACAGTAAAAGCAATACCATATGTTGTTCACGTTCAAAGAATTCCATTGTAAGCTATGTTGGTTGTTCACATGCTATAACTTGTCAGTGGTATATAAAAACACATTAACTTTGATGACACCATTGAAATTTATAGATTTACCAGTCTTGCCAGCACAGGTAAACAGCCACATTCATGGCCTCCAGCTCGGACAGGACAAAGTCTTTCACAGGCATCTTTGAATGCCTTCTTCCAATGCTCTAATGAAATGTTCCCTTGGTCTTCATGAACCAACCTTGATGTCCTTCCAAGGTTTTTCTTTGAGCCAGAACTATCAAGTTGAGCAATTTCCTTTGTAGCAGCAGCTTGCATGTGTGGGGTCAGAGTCTGGTGCAGAACCATGAAAAAGATTCATGTCAAGTAATATTAAAGAAGCAGAGTTTCAATATTTTAAAATAATAGTGCAGTTAATGAGAAATCAACAAGACAAGGGAGAACAGGATGAATTAATGAAGAACCTGCCACCAGATTGATTCAATGGTGCGGGAGAAGATCCAAGCTTCAACTCTTTCCAGTGCAGATGTAAATACATGTGGGTCCTCCCAGTCACTGGAATCTTCATAAAGACCATTCTTATTTCCCTTTCGGCTGGGAGATACCTCTTTCCATTTCAATGAAGATGATAAGATCTTGTTTCCCTTCCTTTCCGTATGTTGTCCTGAAGAAATTTTGCTCTCTGTATCACCAATAGTTTGGCTTATAATTGTCCTCAAAACAACAGAGTTTGATAACCAAAATGTCAACCTGTATTTAGAGTGAAAACATGAAACATGAGCTTGCAAAATAATTTTGAGAATATCAGTTAGATAGTAAAGAAAGTAGCAGTAGAATGAATAGTACCACAGGTGACATGGTTTTTTAAACAATTATATTTCCACCACAGGATGTTTTCAGGTTGAAAAACACATCATGGTTCATGGCCAGGGTTGTGGTGTTCCAGTCAAAATAAAATGATTTTCTTTTGTCCTTCTTTCGCTCCAATATTGTTGTGGAGTGGGGTCAGGTAATTTAGCCTTTGTAAGGCAGATACTATATTCACTTGGTCAAACCAGAATAGATAACTTCTTGGGTTCAACATGTAACTTTGATGGGAATCCAACTTCACATGCTTTAGAATGTCAAAATAAATGATGATTGCATGGTGAAAGATGCCTGGAGATGTAGAAATGGATGTGAATTAGAAATACCTAGGAACGTCATTTCCACATGCTTTTGCAACCAGAACTAGTCCTGAAATGGCACTTCTAGCTGCACTAGCTCTTCTTGACTGGAAATTTTCTCTACAAGCATGAAGATATAGTCTAGAAAGGCGGCGAGCCGGAGCATGAACCTTACTCATGGAACTTCCATGCTCAGCAACAACAGAGTAAAGAGAAGCCTCAATAGCAGCAGCTTCTTTCAACTCTCCCTCGAGCATCTTTATTTTGTGTTCCAATTGCTGGATCTTGCCATCTAAAATGGTTGTTCGGGTATCTTTTGGATAAATCTTTGCATTTTTTCTTTCATTGAAGCTAAGGCTCCCAGCACTGTGACGTGCATCTCTCATCAGACCAACTTCATTGTGCTGATTTCTGCTACCAAATCCATTGCTCCTCAGTGAGTCTGATGATGACCTAACAGATTTCACATGCTTTAATCTATCAATTTTGAGGATATTTCCCTTCATATCAAAGCCCCCGGGTGAAGTAAATGTATCACTCCCCAGTGAGTCCTCATCTCTAGCATCATATGGAAAATTATCAATTGGTTCATCTTCTGAGAATTGCTTTTGCTCTTCCCCATTCTGACTACGCTCTTCATTTACTTGAAAATCACCAGAGATTGTATTGCCAAGCTTTGCACCCACGTGGGGATTTTCATCTGAAGATGTATTCTCATTATTGTTCTGGAAAATATCACCTCTCCTAATTGTGGTGATGCTATTATTCAACTTTCCATGAACTTCCTGCCACAAATCCTGATGGCCATTGCTTCTCTTGCTGGTATTAGCCTCTTCATCTTTGCTTTTGTAAGTGAAGGATGGGGAAGAAGAATGAACACTTTGAGCAACATCATCTTTCAGAATTGACGATGGACTAGAGATAGCAGAGTTCATTACAGAAGCATGACCATTGACTGGGCTCCCAACATCAGATGATAAATCTATGGATGACGAATAAGATGAACTTCTTTTCAGCTTTTCTTGTGGTGCAGTCTGTTTTTCCATCTCAATCTGTGAAGCTACAGTAGGCTCCTTGTTAACAACATGCTTGCTCTCTGTCATTCTGACTGATCCATTCTGCAATTCAATATGAAGGGTTAACTTTATCTGTTAGTTACAATGGAAACTAATTTCACAGGATGGCCATCCAGATGCGGAAATGCAAGAGGTTGTTCCTTTTATAGGTCCTGACAGATGAACAACATGTTGCAAAACATAATTGCTGAAAACTAGAAATAAGCTGTCTTGACAGGATTTGATAAGAACCTGAACAGATGATTGGTAATTATTCAAATCTGGTTCATGTCTGAAGTTTCTGGATAATGGTGGAGCTTATTGATTGAACACCGTTATTATTTTTCAATGGTAGCAGTGATGGTAAAACCTTTTTTGTTTGTTTATTTTTTTGAGTCATCATAGAAGTAGAAAGTTGATGCAGGCCAAACTGGTTAACTGATAAATAGGTTCAAAATTGAATACTTGATTTGAAAAGTGAATCCAAAGAATCAAACTGAGTACCTCATCATTTTGGGGAGGCAAACCCCCATTTGCCAGAGATGAGTGAGACGAAACATCATCGTCAGTGAAAGAGGCAACCTCGGCTTCTTCAGCGTATCCTTCGTTCATTAATGCTGAAACTGATTCACCACCATTCTTGTCCATTGATACCCCTTTTGACAAGGATGAGGAGGTAGTGCGGCCCTTATCAATTGGCTTGATTTTAAAGTACAAAATAGGCTGAGGTGTGCTCCTAAAGCTCCGCTTGCTGTTTACTGGAGCAGTTAGGCTTATAGTTTCCTTGATGACACCATAATCTGCCAAGTCTACAACAGCAGTTGCCAGCAATTGAGCCTTATCCCTTCGAGGCTCATACAAATTGAATTCTAAGCAATTTTTCTGGAAGGTATCAGTATCCTTGCCTTTGACAGGCACTTCCCTCAACAAAGTCACAGGTAATCTAAAAGACTCATTGAACTCAATTTTCCCCTCACCAACAACAGTCCCAAGCGAAGGAACAACAGTGTTGGTAGACCCAGAATTGCGATCGCCATTTTCCCACTGAATGAGGACTGAACGAAGGGATCTCAGAGACTGAGATGGAGGCCAAGGCTTAATATCCTCAATGTGCACTAAATAATCAACCAGAACTGAGGAGCTTCTCCTGTTCTTTCCATTCATACCTAGAACCATTTCTGAGCATACACTTGAAATCCACCAAATCCAAACACCGTGGCAATGTGGTTATGGTTGTTTAATTATACAGGCTAGAACTCCAAGATCCTAAAATTCCAGAAGGCATATAAAACTCAGATGTTAAAGAATTTCACAGCTTTACAAATATAAGGGTAAAATCAGAACCAGACAGTGTACAGATTAATGACACAAAAGAATTTTTCTATTCAATTGCTAATAAAAGGAAAGAAAAGGAACTGAAACATTTTATATCATTTTTTTATTTCTTAGTACAGAAAATTGTGAAATCTCACTCAAGCTTAGATTAGCTTAACTATTCCCCTTATTTGAGTTTAAAACCCAGAAATTAAGAAACACTCAGAATGTTATAATCTTTCCTTTCACAGCATTTTCTCAACAACCAAGCAGAGCAACATGCACCCCCTACCAACAAAGTTTAAGCCAAACATTTTAAAGTCTCATTAAAGATAAAAATTCACAACTCCAAGGCTATGAAGACAAAAACAAAAATTCCTCACAATTTTTTTTTAACAAAAAAAGCAGAGCAAGATATGTCTTCACATCCTTGAAAGAACTAATTTTGAATAATATCTGCATGGTAAAATTTCCAAATAATGGAAGAAAAAAATAGTAACAAATAAAGCAGTTACTGAACAAAATTGAAACTCATTTTTAGCTCATTAAACTGCTGCGAGTAAAAAGAACATTAAACATGAAGAAAATAAATAAATAAAACAATACTACAAAGAGACGTCGAGTAATCCTAAACAAATCTAACAAAACCAAAATGCAACAAGTTTCTTAGTTACTTTATCATGGTTACACTACTAGATCCACATAAAAACAAATACCCAAAACTTATCCATATTAGAAATGTCAACTTTCAACAAGAACTAGCAAGTACGAAAGGGGAACATTAAAATGCAGGTATCAAAAAAAAAAAAGAAACCTTAGTATTATAGTAAATTTGTATATATGGAACGGATGGAAATGAAATTACAAAAAAAAAAAATTAGCATTTTGATGTACTCACCTACTACCAGAGATTTCGCAGGATTTAGAGAAACTACAGAATCTTCTCTTTCTGATTTTTTGTCATTAGTCAAGCTGGTTCTTAACTCTGTCTCTCTCTCTGTTTGTGACTGTCGGAGGAAGCTTGTGTGTGTGTGTTTCTGTGTTGAGTGAGCGAGGCAGATAAAAAAAGAGAATGTCTTGTCTGGTAATAAGACATTCATAAAAATAAATTAAAAAAAAATAGAAAGCAAAGCCGACACCAACATACAGAATTTACCTAATTATTTATATATTTGATTAATTATATTCGAAGGAATTAGCTTAACAATGGATAGTTGTTTGCTATTGTTTACGGTTTTTATTTTCTCTTTAAAATAATAGAAATGAAAAAAAGAATTTTACTTGCTTTAGAAAAACTGTAAACTCATGCTAAATCTCCTAAAAATCAATTTATTTTGTTTTGATAAATTTTAATAATTTGGTTGCAGATCACAATGGTTCCGGTTTTTTTTAATTGTTGCTTCGCAATGTTATAATTTACCATTAATATAATATTTTTAATTAAAAATATTCACATAAGTGAGAGATGCTGTGTTTTTTGGGTGCCGCGTGTAGCGTCTCCTGGTAATGAAATATAAGATTTCACCGTATAGTTTGATTCCTAGTCATTTTCTCTTTCATTATACATGTCACATGTAGTCTAAATAATTTCGATTTATCATCAATGACTTTCTTTTCCCTTTATTTCTCTCTTTTACACTAACAAATATATTATGGCGTTTAGTGTTATTGATATTTCAAATTCGGTCCTTTTAGTTTTATTTTTATATATATTTTTTATTTTTTTGTTAAAGTTTTATGTTTTTCTAATTTAACCCTTTGTTTCTAATTTGTATAAATAATCATTTTCGATTCGGTCCTTTTGCTTTTAATTTTGTATTT